>CM061524.1:26241250-27462500 GCA_030068015.2 Neoceratitis asiatica
ATGTCCTTTTTTATTTATTTTATTTTATTTCTTGTTCATGTTTATTTATTTCATTTTTAATTTTTTTTTCATACATATTTATATTTTTATTTTTATTTTCATTACTTTTTATTAATTTTTTTTTAGTATTTATTTTTATTTTTATTTATTTTTTTTTTTTTTTGTTGATAACATTTTTTACTCTATTTAATTTTTGAATATAATTTTTTAATGTCTTAAATATTTTATTTTAGTTTGTTTTTAATTTTTAATATTTAATATATAATTTTTAATTTAAATTTTTAATGTTTAATTTTTAATTTTTAATTATTAATTTTTAAATTTAAAATTTTAATTTTTAATTTTTAATTTAAAATTTTTAATTTTTAATTTTAAATTTCTAATTTCTAATTTTAAATTTTTAATTTCTAATTTTAAATTTTTAATTTTTAAGTTTTAATTTTTAATTTTTAATTTTTAATTTTTAATTTTTAATTTTTAATTTATAACTTCTAGTTTTTAATTTTTTATTTTTAAATTTAAATTTTTTATTTTTAATTCTTAATTTTTAATTTTAAATTTTTGTTTCTAATATTTATATATTATTTTTTTAATTAATTTTTATTTTTATATATTTTAATTTTTGCTCTATTTAATTTTTGAATATAATTTTTTAATGTTTAAAATAATTTATTTTATTTTGTTTTAATTTTTAATTTTTATTTTTTAATCTTGAATTTTAGATTTTAGATTTTAAATTTTACATTTTAATTTTTACATTTTTAAATTTTTTATTTTTTAATTTTAATTTTTAATTTTTAATTTTTAATTTTAATTTTTTAATTTTTAATTTTTCATTTCGTTTCTAATATGTATATATAATTTTTTTTAATGACTTTTTTATTTATATATTTTAATTTTGAATTAATTTTTAATTGTTTTTAATTGATTTATTGATTTATATTTATTCTTCTGATTTTTCTCACTTTTATTTCTTTCATAATACATTTTTTTTTCTTTTTATAATTTGTTTTTATTTTTAAAAGTTTTTATTTATTGTAAGTTTTAGAATTCTTTTTTTTTTGCTAATTCCTTTTGTTAATTTCTCCTTTTATTTTAGAGTTGAAGAAGAGCTACGCGCTGGCGAAGTAGTTGATTGTGAGGGCGGCACAGCACGTCGTGGCAGTACATCGGCGCGTCGTTCGTTTTTTCGTCGAAAAAAGCACCAGCGTAGCTCATCGCGTGACTCCACGGAAATTGCCAGTTTCAGCAATACACAGCTGAGTTTCTTTCCCGACTCTGGGATATTGAATGATGATGGCGGCATATTGAGTTATCAACGTGTGGAGCGATTGGATTGTACGTATTCAATACTCATATCAATATTCACTTTGTTTTTCGAAGTTTGGTTGAGGAAGCATAAAAAATTTACAAATTTTATTTCACATTTTTTCCCCCCCAAATAGCGCCCGTGCGCCGTCCGGTGCTTATAATCGGTCCCTTATCCGAGTGTGTTATGCAACGTTTGACAATTGATTTTTCGAATTTATTTAAAATGTGTGAAGTAACAACAATGGATTGTTCACAGAATGCCATGGAGGAGGGTCTGCAGGAGAATATTTTCGTCGACTATCGTCGGCGTGGTAATAAGTTTGAATGCACCACAGTGGAGAATATAAATAATGCATGCAAGAATGTGAGTTGAGAATTATGAGTAATAATTATGTATAAAAAAGTGAAAAATGGAAAATGAAGTACTATAAACTGTAGAAATAGAAATTTTGGCACAAAAGAATTCTTTAATTGATAGATTTGACAGCATGACATTACCAGAAGAGTACCAAGGCACAAATTTTCTTGAGTTGTTGTTGTTTAGTATGACAAAAATATTTGTGAAAAAAAGATATTTGGGGAAAAATTATGTAAATAATTTTCGTAAAATAGAAAAATGCAGTCTTACAATTTCATGGTGCAGCTTCAGGTTTTTACAATAATAATAATAAATCAAGCCTTAGCCATCACAGCGTTTTTTTTGCACTCTTACATATTTATATCAATATTTCAATATTTCATAATTAAAAATTCATTTTTTTTAATTTTACTTTTTACTCAACAACGCTCAATCGGTAATCTATTAATCGAAATTTTTTCTTCATCTCTTTTAGGATCGTCGCCATTGCATTTTAGACATCTCCCCTTCGGCTGTCGAACGTTTACAGCGTCTGCAAATCTATCCAATCGTTTTACTTTTACGCTTCAAATCGGCTAAACAAATACGTGAAATACGTGATTTTGGTATTGATAAGATATCGGCAAAGGCTGCAAAGGAAATGTATGAGCGCGCATTAAAGCTGGAGGCGGATTACAAGCAATACATATCAGGTAGGCTGCACACAGGCAAAATATTTAATTTTTTTTCTTAAAATTTTTTTCTCTTTTTTTTACATTCTCTCTTTTATGTCCAGCTGTTATACCCGGCGTTAGCATTAAACATATGTGCACACAAATCAAGGATGCTGTTGATAAGGAGTTAGATAAATTGTTGTGGGTGCCTGTAAGCGGTTAATGGAACTACCTTTGTTGGGTGCATTATTGACTATTTTACAAGCAACGCATAGGCTTTTATAGTGCTTGTAAGTTATGGTAGGGCGTAACGCATAACACTATATTTATGGAATTTTTTTTCACCGATTTTCGTGCAGTAAATGTGGTGTTGTTGCATATTTTAACATAATTATGTGTTAAAAAAATATTTTTAAGTTATTTTATAACCACAAAACTTGTTTAGCTGCAAGCTGCTTGAGCGTTTATGAGTTGCCACGCTCATGTTACACGTTTTCCACGTTTATTTTTACATAGTATTCTCTTCTATTTCCAACCTCACTTTTCTATTTTCCTTCTAAGCATTATTTTATGTATTATTCTTAGAGTGATTTTGTGTGCTTGTTTTGTCCTCTTTTTTTAGGCTTTTAACTAACTACTTTGGTATTATTTAACTAACTATCAAATACGTATTTGCTTAGTATGATCTGCTTTAAGCTTTTATTACTTATTTTACCATACTTAATGTGTACTAAAGCTATTACCAATCATTATTGCTGAGCTCAGTTGCTATAATTTTATTAGCAATATGTGGTTAAGCGTACAGTATCATGTGCTGAAAGCAAAGTAACAGCACTTTTACGTTTATTCTCACTCATTTGGTATTTGTTTTTGCTGTATTACTACTGAAAAAATATTTATATTGTTTTAAATTGGCTCCGGACTTCTTTTACAACTACTACTACTAAAACGTATTTGATTTATTTATTTTTAACTTTTTTTTAAATATTTTCCAATTTTTTAAATTATTTTTATTATTATTTTTTTTGTAAAATTTATTTGTAAATTTTTTTAAAATTATTTTTTTTTTAGATTTTGAATAATTTTTTTTCTTAGTGAGCGCTTAAAACTGCGCTTAAACACACAAAGTATTCTTCCTTTTTTACCATTATTACTACTATAAAAAATTTTAAATTTTTTTATGTACTAAAACTATAAAAAATATTGATATATATATATATATATATACATATCGCATTTCTAAGTAATTAACGCACGTACATATATGCCAGAATGCAAAAGAACCCAAATTGTCTCGTATTTTCGTTAGCCTCCAATGTATTTGAGCCTTGGGTAAGAAGCACAAGGTTACCTGATGACTTAAACGGGGTTGGGTCGCCGAAAGGGTGACAGCCCTTGGCTGGATAACATCTTGGTCAACTCCGGTACGTAGAACCGGCTGTCGTGAGAGTTGAAGAAGAAGCATACGGTCCTCTTCTATGTTTATATTCAACATAAGCTCTTGATAAATGTACGGCAATGAATTGATTGATGTGAGAGCTTTTCAAACTTCCGAAACAGTCGAGCTCTAACAAATTCCCATTTCTGATGAATGCCATTGAATGGGAAATTGTTGCACCAATGATATTAGATCCCCAGGGAAGTCTTTATATCGTATTTTCTCCAGATTATAATTTTTTTAATTCTATTTAATTTTTTTAAATTTTAATTAAATTTTTTTTTTTTTTTAAATTTTTATTTTATTATATTTTTTATTATATTTTTAATTCGACCGCCTGGCCGATTTGCCTCCTGGCACCTACGGACTAAACCCAACCTCCTTCGTACGCTGGGCCTGTGGGAGTCCCGCGGGACTATCAGTTCCGATATTCCTTCACGGGGCAGGCACTGGACGTTATTCTGTCCCGTCACTCCACGTGCGATTTCACGGCGCGCTCTGCGCTCTGCGCTCTTGTCTGAGATTCTTCATTATTTCAGTAATGATAACTGCGCACTTCGTCCATGTATGTGTTTCAGATAACATTGCCTTCAACAGATTTTCTGGGGTCAATGTGTGCCTCCTATACAATGATTTAGCTGCTTGCGCTCTTCTTTCAACCTGCCGCGGTATAAAAGTATCTGCTCTGTATATTTCATCTCATTATGGCAATGTATGGTGGAGTAAGGATGCACAAATATTCCCGGGAAGCAGCCATGTCCGGTGAGAAACTGGGTGAGGTAATAGTTGGTTTCACCATACTGTCTCCATCCATTTGTGTACACTTGGGATTAGCATCTTCGTCCATTTTCCTTTTGGAGCCGAGTACCACCGATGTTGCCATTCTTTTATGCTCTGTTTCATTGCATGTTCTTCACGTTCACTTGGAATGCGTTTAGCTTCTGTCGCCTGTTTGGCTGCTATATCTACTGGACACATCTTCCAGCCAATAGATTTGCGACTTCGTTGGATACTGTCGGGTACGCACAACAAACACAACTTAGTGACGCCAATCTGTGTACCGAAGCTGGTGGTCTCAAGTAGCTTTAGACCAGATTGGTTTCATTAGCTATATCAGCATAGCCAACATTAGATACACCATTCCCTCAGTTAGCAGAGTTGAAAGCATTTTTCACATCTAACGTAACTATGGCGCAATACTGCTTGCAGCCTTCGAACCACATTTTGTCTTCAAGGGCTTTACGGTCAATATCGCAGACAGCAGTTACGGAATAAATTGTTGAGCGCTTTTTACGGAAACCGTATTGCCAATTCGAGAAGCCGTGATCACCTTCCGTAATCTCTTGGAGTCGAGCGCATAGGACTGCCTTAAATAACTCAAACCTGCTTTGTCTAACATGCACAAAGGCCTTTGTAATGATTGATTAGACTGAGCTGATTTGTAATTTGCAAATGGTCTTAACCGATATAATTTCTGATTTGATATATCAGATAATTCAATCTCTTCGAAAATGCTTTATAAAATTGATTCTGGGTTATCCCTCAATTTTTTGAAGTAATTCAAACAGTTAATTAGCTCTTCCAGAAAAAGCGCTGGTAACTCTTCAGTGATTCCACGTGGGAATTTCGCTTTGATAGCTGCCAGTCATCCCCACAACTTAAGCTCTTTAGTTTGAACATAACCAATGATGTCTCGAGCAAAATGATTTTTAATCCTCGATTTATCTTGATATATAAAAGCTTTCTCTATCTCCTACGAAAGCATGGTTTGGGCGCTAATTCCTCCTATGAGTATGCTTAATGACATGAGATCTTCAGCCAATTTGAATATGTCACTGGGATTCTGTTTCAATCACTAGATCTGGAGGAAAGATGTTATCAAAAGACTAGTTAGAAGAGTTAGTTCCACTAACACCACCTAAAGTTGGATCCAGTTATACGGATAGAAATGTGAATACAAATGATTCAAGGATTTTGTTGTTTTTGACTACATTCTTCGGACTATTTTGAATTGAAGAGTCGTGAAATAAGATTATTTTTCTGATGAATGAACCGGGTAGGTTTAGATGATCCATGCTATTTACAGGCGACTCACTGAAATGGGATATAGTTAGACTGTTTTTGCCAGTAGATTGCCGAGATTAGGCAATTAGGTAGAACAAGTCACTCTTGACTACCTCTTCCCCCTAATGTTGCCTCTGAATACGGATATCTTACTAAAAATTGAGATAATCATCACTCTCTTTTGTTTATTATGAATCACATCCTGCTAGTCTCACCTTCTATTTTGGGCATTATAACAATTCCTCCGCTTCGGTATCGTATGCCCTAGATTTGTGCTTTGTGCATTTTACTTGATTATCACCTTGATTGAGCCAATGTTTGTACATCAGTATTCGTTGATTTGGATTCCCATTCTATTATCAATAGATTAATTATACGAGTTCTCCATCCCTTTTGCCGTAGTCCTTCTATTCCTCCGTCTAATCCATTTCAGCATACCAGGTTTACCGGTTTATTTTCATCAACACCATCCTTAGCTAACATGAAATATGATCCCTCATTATAGTAGGTTAGGCCGTTTTCAAAGAATTTTTGAGTTCTCCGAATCAAATGAGGATATCCGAGGAACTGACCGTGCTGTTGGCTTCTCTTCTTTGATGATTGTTCCATTTCTCGTAGTCGATGTGATTAGCAATAGTAATTGTCTCATAATCATCCTTCTACTGACCTTAAGAACTATTCGGCATTTTCTGAATCACAGTTTTGTAAGATCATCTGCCATAGTCAATCCATAAAACAAAAACGGAAAGTATAATTTAATGAGATATTCTCTTACTACGAAATAATCTCGAAGTTCCCATGACATCAGAGAGAAAAATCTTCCTTCCTTCCTACCTTTGCTCCTTTCCTTTTGATCCACACCATCCTTAACTAACAAGAGATCTGATTTCTCTTTACAGTGAATTAAGCTTTTTTCGAAGAATTCGTGAGTTCTTTCGATTGGATATTCGGGGAACTGGTCCATTACCTTAAAGATCAGATTGTTGGCTTCTCCCCTCTGGTGGTTGTTCCATTTTTCATAGTCAATATGATTAGCAATAGTAATTGTCTCATAATCTTCCTTCTACTGACCTTAAGAACTATTCGGCATTTTTTGAGTGACTTTTGTTAGATCATCTGCCATTGTTAATCCATGAAACAATGGTAGAAAGTATAATGAAATTAGATATTCTGTTACTAAGAAATAATCACGAAGTTCCCAAGACATTAGAGAAAAATACCTTTTTTCTCCTTTTGATCCACACCATCCTTAACTAATCGTTTTTATATCTGAGAGAGAGAGAACATAATGGCCCAACACTCCTACTCATGGCTCGTCTGCTGTTACTCTTCGTGGTTTTGAATATATTGAATATTTAAATCGATATTTTCCCCTAATGTTGCCTTGCGCACACATCCCATGTACGTTGATCCCCATCTTCCATTTATTTATATATTTTCCTAGGCTGCAGACTACACAATGAACTGCTTTAACTCGTCAGCTGTAAAAAGTGCATTTTGGGAATAATTGAAGTTCTTGATAAACTGATGATTTCTACACGTGCGGCCTGCAGTAGTACTACGTCGCATTCAAAGAGAACATTCATTGTGCGACTGCTTATCGTACTCGTTTGTTTCGAAATAGCTTAAGTTATTCATGTTAAGTCTAACTAAATTTCCGGTTCGAAGCATCATGTCTAAGCGGGTAGGGGAGAGAATGTAGAATTTATTTATTTTTATCGCAGAGAGAGAGATATGGAAATACGCAAAAAGGGATGAGATCGGAAAACTGTATCTCAAAAAATTAAATACCGTCGCAAGCAAAATAGACACTTTAGCCGCATAACTTCACTGATCGCTTTAGAATTGTATTCTTGCATATATATGTACATGTGTTGAATGGAAATACATAAACAGTTAACATTATTACTACTATTATAAAAATTTTAGAAATTTTTCCTGTTTTATTACTATTTAATTTTTGCTGCTGTATTACTATTTATTTTTCTCAAAGCTAAAACAATATATATACACATATATATATGTGTATATTTTTCGCATTTCTAAGCCATGCACTTTACTTCTGCCCTCAACAGCGAAAAATAACTGCAAATTATTAACAATTACTACTTATATAAGCACAATAATAAGCATACGAAAAATGTAAAATATTTATCACAAACATATACACACACACGTATGTATGTATATGTAATATGTATGTAGCTGTGTAAGCAACGAAAACACTATTTTTAAATTGTTATATATATTTACAAATCAAAAAAAAAACACAATTTTTTTTTGTTTTTAGAATTAAGCATGAATTTTGTGCGCAGGCCAAGCCTAACATGAATTTCACAAATCGTTTTTCGTTTGCCCCTAGAAGTATGCTTATTTAAAATACAATAATATTGAGACACGGTTACAGGGTAAATATTAAATAATAACAAACAAACAACAAATATATATATATATTTTTAAACATTTATACATATTTTATACTTTTAAAAATACAATAGACAACAACAATATATGTATGTAAGTTATTATATACAGTTATATATGATGATGATGTACATGTGTGCACATAAATTGATTTTTCTGTTAAATGTTAGTAATTATCTATGTATGTATTTGCGTTGAATATTTTCTTTGCACGTTTTAACGCTATAATTTTGAAATTTACAGTTTTATTTATGGCATATTCTATAATATATATATATATATATATTTTTTTTTTTAGTTTACTAAATTTTTAATTGTTTTGTAAACGCAATTTCTGAGAATTGTATGCATATCCAATTATAATTTACAATAAAACATTTTAAAAACGAAAAAAAACTTTAATTTCGTAGTTATTTTTGTATATTTTCAGGGAAAGTTTTATTTACAAATTTGATTTTGCAGAAGTTAAAAATTTAAAAAAATTTTATTTATTTATTTATTCCTTAAAAAATTTTAATATTGAAAATTTTATTTTACACGCTTTAGAAATAATAAATATTATTTTTTAAATGATTTTTTATTGAAAATAAATTGAGTTTCAAACTCCTATTCACATATCAGAAAAAAAAGAAGTATTTTCTTCATAAAATTATTTTTAGTTTCATTGAATTTTTACAATTTTGAATGTTTCAAATTTTATTTATTTGGTATTATTGTATTATTTCCGACCAATTTTTAGGTAAATTTTAAAGCTTAGGCTAATTTTTTTTTCGTTGAATATTTTGTTTTATTTTTATTACTTTATTTTTTTTGTTTTAAATTTTTTTCTTAAAAAAATTCTTTTTTTGTAATTACTAATGTTTTTTTAAATTTATTTTATTTTCAAAGAAAAAAATTCAGCAAATTGGAAGTAATAAAAATATTTGGAAGAAATTTTGATTCGGAGTTAAAAATTTTTTACAAAAAAAGCTATAAAAAAAGTTTGCGAAACATGTTGCCTTAAGAAAGTTAACAAATTAATATAAAAAAACGAAATCTAAAAAGAATAATAAATAAACAGTTGAAGCATAATTAAAGAATTGAAAAATAAAAATGAACAAAAGTTAAAAAGTCAATTTTTTTTGATTACTGATTAAAAAAAATCAATAATACAAATTATTAAAAAACATTAAAAAATTAACACAAAAATTAAAAAAAAAAAATAATAAATAAAAAAAAAATTAAGTATAGCAATATTAAAAAAGGATTTTACTTTAAAAATTTAAAATAAAAAATAGAGAAATAAAAAAATTAAAAAAAAATAATAATTAAAGAAATAAAATTGAAAAGTATTATATATTTAATTACGAAATTTTAAAATCAAAAATATAAATAAAAAAAATTTTGAAATAAAAAATTAATAAGTTAAAAATGAAAGAAATAAAATGTAAAATTATTAAATATTTAACGACTAAATTCAAAAAGCAAAAATTATTAATAAAAAATTTTGAACAAAAAAATAAATAAATTAACAAAGTAAAAAAAAAAATTTAAAAAAAAAAATTAAATAAAAATGATATTAAAAAAAAAATTAAAATAAAATTAATAAAAAAAACTAAAAGTAACAAAATAAAAAAATTGCAAAAAAAATAACAAAAATAAAAAAAAAATAGAAAAAAAAGTTTAAGAAAATTATATAAAAATTATTTAAAATAATATTATAAACTAAAAATTAAAGAAAAAAAATTAAAAATTAAAAATTAAATAAGAAAACCTAATAAATATTTCTATACGAAATTTTAAATGAAAAAATTGTAAGTAAATAAAAAAAGAGGAAATTAAAATTTTAAAAATAAAAAATAAGAAAATTATAAATTTTTAATTAAAGAAATTTCAAAGAAGTTAACATAAATTGTGTTTTATACTTATTTTCGATTTTTTTTTTGTATTAATAATATATTTTTATTTACGTCGGCTTTAAAAATAATTTAATGACAGCTAAAAAAATTTAAAATTAATAATTAAAGTATTTTAATTATAAATCTATAATTAAAGTTTGCAAAACATGTTTCCTTAGAAAGTTAACAAATTAAAACAAAAAATATAAAAACAATTAAAAATAAAGAATTAAAGAATTAAAAAATAAAAATGAACAAAAGTTAAAAAATTAATTTTTTAATTAATGATTAAAAAATCAGTAATACAAATAATTAAAAAACCTTAGAAATTAGCACACAAAAAAATTAAGTATAACAAATATTAAAAAAAGATTTTACATTAAAAATTAAAAAGAAAAATATAAAAAAGGATTTAAAAAAAAAAAATTTATAAAAATTAATTATTAAAGAAATAAAATGTAAAATTATTATATATTTTAAAATGGAACGATTTTCCGTCATTCCTTGTCAATTTTGGTTTTTCGACAAACCGGTTTCAGCGTTCCGCCATTTTCGTTCGTGATAACGAAACTAGGCATTGAAAATGGCGGAACGCCGAAACCGGTTTGTCGAAAAACCAAAATTGACAAGGAATGACGGAAAATCGTTCCATTTTAAAACAACTCACCACCTTGTCGGAAGATCAAAACAACAAAAGGAAATATATATTTAATTACGAAATTTTAAAATAAAGAATTTTGAAATGAAAAAATAAGTTAAAAATGAAACAAATAAAATAGAAAATTATTAAATATTTAATTACTAAATTTAAACAGCATAAATTTTAAATAAAAAACATTGAAAAAAAATATTAAAAAAAAAAAAAAAAAATTAATTAAAAAAATTTAAAAAAAAATTGAAAAATAAGTTAAAAGAAAACTTAATAAAAAAAAAATTCCAAAAAAATAAAAATTTTTTTTTTTTAAATTTGCAAAAAAGAAACGAATAAAGAAATAAAAAATTAAAAAAATAAATAAATAAAAAATTTAAGAATATCATATAAAAATTATTGAACAAAAAAAGATTATAAACTAAAAATTAAAGAAAAGAATTAAAAATTCAAAATTAAATAATAAAAATTAATAAAAAATAAAGAAATTAAAAAATAATAATTTAAGAATAATAATTTAAATTAAAAAAGGGAAATGTAACAGTTAAAAAAAATTAAAAATTTAAATTAAAGACAAAAATGTTAAAAACTACAAATAATTTGAGAAAAACTTTTTTTAAACAACATTTAAGATAAAAAATAAAAGCTCAAAGAAATTCAAAATTAAAAACTAAGAACAAGAAAAGTTAACAACTAAAAAGTAATTGAAATTTCATAATTTAAAAGGATAAAAATAAAAATTTTAATTGAAATTAAAAAAGAAATTAGAAAGCTATATATACATAAATATACATGCATTAAAAAAGTAAAAACAATGCAGTAACTTTATATAAAAAATATAGTTTTGATACACTACGGAAAATATACAATGTATATGTTAAGTATTTGAAAAATTAATTAAAACAAAATATTCATAATCCTAACATACTGCTTGTGAAATGAACATTAAAATGTATTTTATATACAACAATAACTACTACATAGTTAATTAATTAGTGCATATAAAAAATTATATGTATTATATATATTATATTGAAATGATACAATAATGAACAAATTTTTTTTACAATTGTTTGTAGGTTATGGTGAAATTATTCGATTATGTCAAATGTGTTGCTGTCAAATGTCTAAAGATAAAAGTACTCTAGGAATTTTTTTACAAACGCATGTAAGAGACAAAGAAGTTAATAATTAATATTATATATATATTATATATACATACATAAGTACATATATATTTTACATATTTTACGAATGAATTATAATAAATAAAAAAGTATTTCTTTTTAGCAATAAGAGCATAGATAGGTAGTTTATCTTAAAAAAAAAAAAAAAAAATTATTCAAATTTTTTTTTAAATTAATTTTATTGACTTTTTATAATATAAGCGCTCGTGGATATTTGAAAAAAACTATGAAGAAAAACTGATATAAAAAAATTATACTCGATTGAGTCTGATTTCACTTTATAAAATCGTATTTGTTATTACTTACCTTTTTATTATATTTTTAATTCTTTTTTATTTATATTTGCAAAAAACTTTGTGAATTTTATTACTAAAAATGCTTTATGGCCACACAATTATTTATTATTTATTGGAGGATAAATATATGGTACATAGATTTAAGCATTAAATTGCATAAAATTTTTTATATTTATTTATTTGAAAGTATTAAAAAAAATATTGAAAAAATATAAAATATAATTTTTTGGAAAATATAAAAATTAATTAAAATTATTTGAAGTCTTAAAATACATACATTTTGCATATTTATACTTTTTTTTAAAGAATTAATTTATTTTTATTTAATTTAATATTAATATTTATTTTACTAATTAATTAATTATATTTATATACAATACATATATACATACATATAACTAAACTTAAGTAAAAAGCGCATTTCATACATGCCTCTCAATAGATGCATATATATAACGCATTATATACATATATACAAACAAATGGTATTTATGTATATATGCGCGCGCTTTTTATCTTTAAGTATTCAAGGTACATTCGCTCGTGGTAAATTAAAAAAGAAGTTCGTAGAACTCAGCATTACATCACAAAACTATATTTACACTGGATGTAATGCTTCTTCGCCTTCGTTTTCGCCTTCGTTTTCTTTTTAAATTAATTTTAATTATATTTAAAACTTAATTAATTTAATATTAAATATAATACAAAGTTTTAACAATAAAAATTTCGACTAGTAACAAAAGTGCTTAAAAAATAAACTAAGAAAAATAGAACTAAATGGTGATCCAAGTAGAGGTACTTTTTTTCAATACCCTTTTCTTGTCAGATCACGCGTGAGTCGTGTCACGCTGTCATGTTATTCTTGTTCAGTATTGTTTGGCATTTCATCACAAAAAGGCTCATGCCTAAACAACGTTTACAAATCATTCAACTTTATTACGAAAATTCTCGTTCTGTAGAGCATGTGTTTCGCGCGCTTCGCTCAACTTATGGTCCACATAATCGGCCTACTGAGCGTACTACTCGCAACACCATCACCCATCTTGAGACCCAGCATTCACTATTGCATTATATTCGACCGAATATATCATGTCCAGCACGCGGTGAGGAAAATATAGCGACCGTAGCTGAGAGTGTACGCGAAGACCGTGGAGAGTCGATTCGGCGCTGTTCGCAGCAACTCAGACTGACGTATGGAACGACTTGGGGTGCACCTTATGTCGAGATATTAAATTGAAAGCGTACAAAATACAATCTGTGCAAGAACAGAAGCCGCTCAACCTTCCGAAGTGACATCGCTTCGCTCTATGGGCTCTTGAAAAGTTCCAAGAAGATACGACGTTTTCGAGCCAAATATTGGCGATGAGGTCTATTTCTGGCTCAATGGGTACGTAAATAAGCAAAATTGAAGCATTTGGGACGAAGAGCAACTTAAAGAGATTCAAGAGCTGCCATTTGATCCAGAAAAAATAACGGTTTGGTGTGTTTTGTGGGCCGGTGGAATCATCGGTCTACATTTCTTCAAAAATGATGCTGGTGAGAACGTAACCCTCAATGGCGACCATTATCATGCCGTGATAACCGACTATTTGACACACATTGCATCAATCAATGGATTTATTGAGAGAACGTTTCGGTGTGCAGATAATTTCACGTTTTGGGCCGATCGATTGGCCACCAAGATCGTGTGATATCACACCGTTAGACTTTTTCCTGTGGGGATATGTAAAGTCTAAAATCTATGCGGTCAATCCCGCTTCGAATCAGGTCTTGGAGCAAAACATTATGCGTGTCATTCAACATTGGATTGAGATAATCTTCAAAAAATAAATGCCAAAGAATGTTATTTCGAAAGATTTGAAACATTCCCCATTAAATTTGGATTTTCTGTGTTTTTTTCTTTAAAAAAGTAGACAACCCCGAAATGGATCACCCGTTAGATACTATAAAAATAATATAATTAAAAATATTATTCAATGATACTTAACTTAGGATAACAAAAAAAAAAAAATTACAGTAGAATATTCTTTTAAGTGAATCATACTTTTAAGTCTACTGAAAGGAGTTAGAAAAATAATTTTTTTTTGAGTGTCTAAACATTTCTTGAACTCAAATGTAAGCTAGCCTGTTGAAAGCACTAAATCGAAAACAAAGTTCGGTTGTTCGGTTCAAAGTTCAATACATTTTTAGCTCAATTACTCGTCAATTTCCACCTTAGGAAACAACCTTAACAGCGTGAAAGAATGTTGTCGAGTACCGGCTTGACCTGAATGTCAAAGCTGATGACATAAAAATTTCGGCCGTCAATAACCCGAAGTTGCTGGAAGCGGGACTTGACAGCCAGCACACATTTACTCCGCATACGACCTTGATTGCCATTAGAGCACAGAGCCGCTACAAAATCTTCTCCACATGCAGGGAGAAGACAAACAAAAGCTGCTTCCCACCTACAATCGGCTGCGCGGTCATAAACTACGCCGTACCGTTTTGGACACCGGGGACGCAGATGAAGAATCCACAAGCCTGACAGAACATCGCTTTGGGTACTACCCTACAAGGAGATCTCCTGATGTCACCTGTACAACATTTACGTAGAGAGATATCTATGATTCGAGTTTGATGCTACCGCAGAGAGTCCCTCAACAGCCACACAGGCGAAGAGCTCGAGTTGGCTCACGAGACCGAAGTAATATTGGCACAATTCAGATCTGGACACTTTAGGAGACTTAACTTCTGCTTATATAAACTCGACTTCGATATACCCAACGTACTCGTATGTTCAGCATGCAATAAGCCCCGCACGAGACTAACTGTTCCCTTGCATGTCCACTAAAACCTACTCATCTAAGCCCGAGTGCGCTGAAACAGCTCAGTTTTTGGACCGCCGTACACTGACTAGTATTGCCTACTCTTGAACTGGATTACTTAGCTATGATTCGAGTTTGATGCTACCGCAGAGAGTCCATCAACAGCGACACTAGCGAAGAACTCGAGTTGGCTCTCGAAACCGGAGTAAAATTGGCACGATTCAGATCTGGGCATTTTAGGGGACTTAACTTCTGCTTATACAGACTCGGCCTCGATATACGCAACGTACTCGTATGTCCAGCCTGCAATGAGCCTCGCACGACACTAACTATTTCCTCGCATGTCCACTAAAACCTACTCATCTAAGCTCCCTCTCCAAATGCGTGAAAACAAATCAATTTTTGGACCGCCGTACATTGACTAGTATTGCCTACTCCTTACTTAGCTGTTACAACTACTACGAAGGATGCTTCAGAGGTGGGTTTTTGATATCCAAAAAGGGCCGCACATAAAATGTCAATAAGAATAAGAGATGGAATAGGACTGTGCCGCCTGTAGGAAAGGAAATGCACCCCATTTTTGTTTAGGAGATCTCGAAGGAGCTGCTGGACAATGACAGGCCTTGTGTCAAGTTGCTACCCAAAGGCGATATTTCTGTGCGGCTGGAGGAAGTTTTAACGCTAAATATTAGACATCAAGGCGCTCTAGAACTCATATAAGACGCCTGCCTCACTCTGAATTAGATTAAATCCCTGCATAGCACTAGGAAGGATCAACGGCGGCGTAGTAGCCAGCATGTTTAACCTAACCTAACTTAATAGGAAAGCAAAGCGATTCGATGTAGGGTGCTCCTTCCATTGAGTGTTACGGACTTGATTCTATTGAAGTAGAAGGCGAAAGACATCACTTTTGACCTCATTTAAATCTTTAAGTCCGTGCTGAGGGCTTCGAACTCAGGGCAGAAGAGTCTTACTCATAAATTAAGTACCCATTACATGTAGAGATTTTGAATTTTCAAGAAAGAGGAAGGCATCTGAAGCGACTAACACCCTTTTGAGATATCAAAAAGACTCATTTAAAATGGATTCAATTTGATTTCATTAACAATAATGACGATGAATATACTGAGCACCAGCGACTATAGAGTTCAAATACTTGAGTGGAACCAGTTTAGGCAGTAGAGAGGCTGTTGGAAAACTTAGAAAGCGAAATTTATTCGAAAAATATGCTAAGACCTTATTTTCGAGGCTTTCTAACCTAATTTAATGGTTCCAATGGTGAGCGTAAGTATAAAGTCTCAAAAACTCGATTGACCCTGCTCACCTGCGTACTGTTTTTTCGTCCAATTATTTTTTTTGCTTCAAAAGTAGGTTCTTGGTAAGCTCAGTGCAGCCTGAATTTCAGAGATAAGCTTAGATTTGAATTGAAGAGCTTTCTGTAGTATTTTCCAACGAGTCTACTTGCTTCTTTGTTCTTATGCTTGTCCTTTCCACCTCCCCCGTTGGTAGAACCTCGAATTATGACCCACAAAAAATAAAGAAGAAACTAATAATATAAATAAATCAACTAATCCCCCACTTGTGCCCTCTCCATCAACACCCCAACCCAGTTTTAACCCTCATAAATGTCAAATTCATCCTTCGGCCGATACCAATCTTCTGTAGCGTGTTCATAGATCGCTTGCCGCACCAACTGTTCCGCCACATCAATTGGATGTTGGGAATGCTGCGTCTCCGTCGATTCCATAGACTCCGCCACATGCGTTATATCATTATCTTCAACGTCATCATCATCGATATATGTTTCATCAGCTACCGATCCAAACTCCTCATCCATACGTTCCGACCGTGGACTACGTGAGGTGGCACGGAATTCCATTGGTATGCCGTAACACTTGCAAATGCAACATGAAGGAAAACGAAACCAATCGGAGAATATGCCACGACATTCATTATGTGGATCGTATGCGAGCAGGCGATGTAGACGATACTGCTGCTCACAACGACAACCTTCCCGACAGTACATTTGACGATTTTCGTGTGTACATTTCTCCCAATGTACATACTGTTCGAAGGGATAGAGATTGAGTAGAGCGAGCACTTCGCCGCGTGTGTTATTGGCCCAAAATGGCGCGACTACCTCTTCCTTCACCGGGCACGCATTGCTGGAAGGGAAGAAATTAAAGAATTATTGTATTATTTTTATTTCAGTGAGGTTTTCTTCACGGGAGGGGAGGTACAGAAGTTCAGAAAAAATCGGTTGAAAAACAGCGAGCTCGTCTTCTGTAATCAAGAGCCCTCTAGAGGTACACAGAAGATAACTGATTAAATTCGTCTGTTATTTTTCGATATCTAATCATCGAACTTTTCGACCTCTCCTCGTACAATTCAATTTACTTCACGCCAGACAACATTAATAGTCTTCTAATACCATCTATCACCGTGTTTAATACTTACATGCCGCGCATATTGGCGCTCGGTTTCACCTCTTGCTTGAGTGCATCTTGATAGAGTTGGCCATCGCGTAGTACTGGTTTCGTGGACGCAGCCGCAGCAGCACTGACTGGCGTGGTTTGTACTGGCGCTGATGGAGCTTGTTGCGCTGTCTGTTGTGGTCTTCGGATTTTCTCACCGGTAAACAACTCAATATGCTGCGGCGCTGATGGTGCGCCCTCTGCTGCGCCGCCGTTTGGCGCAACGTTCGGTGAGTATGTTGTCTTTGCAACCGAAGACAATTCGGCTTGTGTTAATGTGAGTTTCGTGGCGATTGTTGTTGGTGCTGTATGCACAGCGTTGCTCGTTGTTACTTTGTTTTCATCATCATCATCTTCTGCGTGGTGCTCATGTTTCAGCTGTGAGTCGTGTGTTGTTAAAGTTGTTGTCGCTGGCGCTGGTGCTAGCGCTGGCGCAGTCGCTGTGACGTCCGTTTCGTCATTACTCGCGCCAATGTTTGTTAGTGTCGCACCACCAACCACGCCGTCCGTTGCGCCGACGTCCTTATCGTTATCATTCGCTGTGGCGCCCTGCGTTGCTTTGAGAGTCGCCGTGTTTGCGACGTCACTAAACACAGGTGCTTGCGCTGTGACGGTTTGTAGACGTTCACTTTCGTTGGTTGGTGTTTTTGATTTTAGTAACGTCGAACTTTCTTTTACGCCGCTCGTAACGAACGTTGGTTGTGGTTTAGTCACTTGTTGCAATTTAAGTTTTTGTGGTCCAGGTCGTTGACGTTCCACTTGTGGTTGGAGTTTTTGTTGGAGAGGTGTGGGTGCTACGGGCGCAGGTGAGTCGGGTACTCCACCATGGGGTGGACGCATTTTAGTCGCAGGCGTGGATACTACCTTTAAGGTGGTCGAGATGGTAGCCGACTCGGTTGCATTTGTTTCCGTCGTCAAGGGTTTCTGCAATTGGCCAAGTTGTGGTGATTCAATGATTTGTATATTGTCGCCCATGTATAATGTGGCCGCCTCAGGTGAGGTGGGTATCTCATAGACACTATTCGAAGCGAGATTACCATCATCCTCGGGTATCTCGAATACGGTCTCTTCATGCAACACCACGTCACTTGTCTGCTCTACTTCCTCCAACAGCGGTTTGGGCTGCTCAGTAGTCGTGGTCGTTGTGGTAGTCGTACGTCGGCGCAATGACGAATGCAACGGTCTGTTGCGATTAACATAGACGTTAACACGCCTTCTGTGTCCAGCACCACTCGCGTTTACATTTGTTCTGCGTCTGAGCATCTTCACTGGTTGTGCCTCCACCTCCACCTCCATCTTGCCTTCTACTACTTCACTTGCCGTGGCAACTTTTTCCTCTTTTTCCACTTCTGGCGCGCCTGTCGTTGTTGTCGTCGTCGAAACTGGCCGGAAGTGTGGTTCCATTACAACGTCATTGTTCTTAATACCACCACCACCACCACCATCTTCTCGCTGCTCATGCATATACTTAGCGGTTCGTGCTCTATGCGGATCTTTCGAATAACGTTCGGCGGCCACCTCAACATCATCCACATCAATCTCATTGTTAAGTATCTCATCACGCAGCACTGAAATGTGTCGTACATCTCCATACATACGTTTCATAAGACCATGATTTTCGTGTACAAAACGTCTCACCGCATGCCAAGGATATGCGGAGCCGGGTAGATGACAGTACGCCTGTCGCGTCAGATCGCATGGTATGCTGGCGAGCATTTGTGCTCGTCCACGGCGTGAGAGTTTCGATGCTTGTGTGCTGCATGAATTGGCTGAGTCGAAACCAAAAGCGTCCCCCGATGGACTGATGCTGACGATGAGTACCAGATGTAAGATGATATTTATCTGTAATAGGGGAGAGACGAGAGAGTAGAGATTATTTTAAGAGAATTTGATAAACTAAAAACTATTTAGAGTCGTGTAGGGCTCATGGTAGTTGAATATATTTCATAGAGAGATAGAGCTTACGGACATATTCACTATCAGGAAATAATCACTCCGCTTGTGGATACGAAAGGACAATCTACTTAGTTGGACAGAGAGCTTGAAAGCATTTTTCAGACTCCCTCCGTCTTGATGTTGCCCCACCCAATGGGTAACCGCGCACTCGGAGGTATTGACATTTCCTGTAGGGAAAAGAGCAGAGTGTACGCTACAATTCTGCCGGCCAGATTTAAAGGTTGCAGCATAATCCGGCACGAACCAAAGGAACGAGCTGGTGACTGGCGTTCGGGTCAAATTGCAGTAGAAGAGGGAGAGCTCTCTTGTCGATTGAATTGCAGTAATAGTGGTCGTACTGGATATGGTAAACCAGAACACTCAATCGATGAGAATTGACCAGCTGCATTCTTAGCGTCTTTATAGTGGAATAAGTCTAGCCAAAGTCGTATATAAGATCTTATCTAGTGCAGACCTGGTCAATCCATCATAGACCAGATATCCATTATCACCAGATATCCATCTTCTTCTTAGAAAAGAGTGGTGTGAAAAGAATTTCATTTAATCCCGCCCTCGAAGGTATGCAAAGTGGATGAAACTGAACAACACAAGAAGCTCTGCCAACACAGAAAATAGAGCTCCTTTTCCGAACTCCGAACCGTTCGATACTAAATGATATTTCAGAAATGGAACTCTATATTGTGGAGAAATACGATCTTCAGAGCTAAATAGGAAAGATGTAATCAACTAGAAAAGCGCATGACTGGGTCTTTTAATCACCAAGGAGAAGACGAAATATCTTCTGTCATCAAACCAACAAAAACGGCATTCGCGTCTCTCTCCAACTAGGGAGGATCATAAGTACAAAGCAAAAATACTCTTGCTAACAGATGCTACTTTAGACTAAGTACGCAATGGAAAGGTAAAGCCCTCTCTTAAGAAATAAAGATCAAGCTATACACGTCACTCATCATTTCGGATTTATGGCGCAGAAGCTTGGACATTGAGGATACTTCGAGAGAAAGGCTTTGCGAAAGATTTATGATTCTCTGTGTGTAACCGACATTGATAAGTTCAGCGCATTGAGGGTCAGCGGCTGCGCTGATTCGGTCGTCCGGATGCATGAAATGCTGTACGCTCTTTGGTGTCAGCAGAGAAAGAGCTCCACCCCGTTGGAAAGTTTAGGTTGCAAATGAATTGACATCGCTTTGTGTCTTTCTTTTGATGATCTGCGCTGACCGTAAGCACTGACGCGATGCTATTGGTTCGACTATAATCGCGTAAGGAGTGCCTACGCCAATTAAGGGGAAAAGAAGAAGAAGCAACTTGCAACACAGCCAATAATAGACAGTCTTGAGCTACGTCACAGAACATTTGAGATTCTCCGGAAGAAGTGCAATCCGTTCATGAAGAATAAAGACCAAATTTGTTAAAGTCGATTTTAAGAGTGATCCATTTCGAGGTTCCCTACCTTTTAAAGAAAACAAACACAGAAAATTCAAATTTAATGAGAAATGTTTATTGTCATTCGAAAGAACATTCTTTGGCATTTATTCTTTGAAAATCATTTCTTGCCAATGTTGGCCGCGGCTACGTCTCAGATGGGCCATCAGT
This sequence comes from Neoceratitis asiatica, assembly GCA_030068015.2. Lineage (NCBI taxonomy): Eukaryota > Metazoa > Arthropoda > Insecta > Diptera > Tephritidae > Neoceratitis > Neoceratitis asiatica. The sequence goes on from CM061524.1 coordinate 26,262,338, forward strand.
TGAGTCCAGTTTTCGATGACTCGTTTGAGCATTTCGGCTGGTAACTGGCGAATGACACGCGTGAATCGAAGCGGGATTGTCCGCATAGACTTTAGACTTTACATATTCGCACAAGAAAAATGGGAAGCGGTGTGATATCACACGATCTTGGTGGTCAATCGACCGGCCCAAAATGTGAAGTTATTTGTTCATCGAAGTATTCTCTCAATAAATCCATTGATTGATGCGATTTGTTGGAAGGTGCGCCGTTTTGTTGAAACCAAATGCCGCAGAGATCACGAGCTTCAATTTCAGTCATCAAATAGTGGGTTATCAAGGCGCGTTAACGGTCGAAATTGACTGTTACGGCCTCACCGGCCGAAATATGGACCGATGATTTCAACGGCCCATAAACCACACTAAAGCGTTTTCGTTTGCTGGATGAAATGGCAACTCTTGAATTTCTTCAGGCTGCTCTTCGTCCCAAATGCGGCAATTTTGTTTTGTTAACATACCCATTCAGTCAGAAATGGGCCTCATCGCTGAACAAAATTTGGCTCGAAAACGTCGGATCTTCGTGGAACTTTTCAAGAGCCCATATGGGAAAGCAATGTCGCTTGGGAAGGTCAAGCGGCTTCAGTTCTTGCACAAGCTGTATATTGTGCGCTTTCAAGTTAAGATCTCCACGTAAAATGTGCCAAGTCATTCCATACGTCAGTCCGTGTTGCTGCGAACGGCGCCACATCGACTCTCCATGGGCTACAGTCTCAGCTACGGTCGCTATATTTTCTTTACTGCGTGCTGGACGTGGTCTATTCGATCGAATATTATCCAATGATGAATGTTGAGTCTCAAGATGGGTGATAGTGTTGCGATTAATACGCTTGGTAGGCCGTTTATGTTGACCATAAGTTGAGCGAAGTACGCGAAACACATTCTTTACAGAACGTGAACTTTCGTATATATAGTTGCATGATTTTTAAACGTTGTTCAGTACTTCTACTTGGATCACCCTTCAACAGCCGTCATCCTGTTAGTTGTGAAGCTTGGACGATGGTAGCAACCGTGACCACACAACCACTTCTTTTCTACACAACCTCTTGGCTGGCTCATAGGAAATGCGGCAATCAAAAATCAATGCATAAAAGATGCAAGAAATAATCGGACTTTTTCTTTTTATAGCCCACAATCCATCAAAACGAAGCATATGTGGGTTACAGCCAAATCAAACTGAAAGTAAACGCGCAACGAACAGGCATACAAACAAACAAATTGGATCCAAATGCACTTAGATACAAAAAAAAGTTGAAAAACTCATTACAAACAGCGCCGCAAGCGTATGAAAAACGAAATGAACTGAATGCAAAAAAAGCAAAAAAAAACCTTCAATGAAAAGAGAAATGCGTCAATCAAGCATAAACAACAACTAATCCATGCTGAGGTGTGTACATACATACATAGCAACCGATCAAGCGTTACCAACCCATTTCAATCATCTCACCGTCATCGTGAACACCGTTGTTACCGGCATCAAGCAACAATCACCGAGCACCAACAGCAATATCAACACCAATCACCGTTACTGCTGCACCGATCTGGGCTAGCTGGCTGGCTAGCTGGCTGCTGAGTGAGTCGCACGACTGGGTGGGCAGACATTAGCCGACATTATCAGAGACAGACAGACAGACAGACAAACAGGCGCACACACACACCGACAGACAAGTACTCGTCGTTATGGCTTACACGTTCACCGGCCGGCGCAGCAGCAGCAGCAGTAGCAGGTTGGTTTCACTTGTGCGGTTAAGTGAAATGAGTAAGAGAAAAAAAGGAAAAATCATGTAAAAGAAATAAAAAGTATCTTGGAAAAACATTGTCTGCCATTATCGGCATTTGTTGTGCGGTTTTTTCCTCTCTCCGTTTCTATTTACTCTTTCATGGTCTGCGCCCATTGCATTCTTTGTATATTTCTAAGTACTTTGTTGGCGGTAAAATGACGGTAAAAGTTGTGATTATTCAGCATGTGTGATTGTAATGGACGTTGGGTGTGTGGTGGAGAGATGTTTAGATTGAAAATGGTAATTTATTAACTGATATTCTCAGCCTTCGCTTTGATGGTTTTTGAAGTTTCACTTTGTGCGGAGGTAAAGACGGCAAGTGGATTGAACGTGGACTGAAGTTGGTTTGATGAGTGCAATAAATCTCTATCTCTTTCTCCATCTCGATCTCTATCTCTATCTCTATCTCTATCTCTCTCTCTATCTCTATCTCTATCTCTATCTCTATCTCTATCTCTATCTCTATCTCTATCTCTATCTCTATCTCTATCTCTATCTCTATCTCTATCTCTATCTCTATCTCTATCTCTATCTCTATCTCTATCTCTATCTCTATCTCTATCTCTATCTCTATCTCTATCTCTATCTCTATCTCTATCTCTATCTCTATCTCTATCTCTATCTCTATCTCTATCTCTATCTCTATCTCTATCTTTATCTCTATCTCTATCTCTATCTCTATCTCTATCTCTATCTCTATCTCTATCTCTATCTCTATCTCTATCTCTATCTCTATCTCTATCTCTATCTCTATCTCTATCTCTATCTCTATCTCTATCTCTATCTCTATCTCTATCTCTATCTCTATCTCTATCTCTATCTCTATCTCTATCTCTATCTCTATCTCTATCTCTATCTCTATCTCTATCTCTATCTCTATCTCTATCTCTATCTCTATCTCTATCTCTATCTCTATCTCTATCTCTATCTCTATCTCTATCTCTATCTCTATCTCTATCTCTATCTCTATCTCTATCTCTATCTCTATCTCTATCTCTATCTCTATCTCTATCTCTATCTCTATCTCTATCTCTATCTCTATCTCTATCTCTATCTCTATCTCTATCTCTATCTCTATCTCTATCTCTATCTCTATCTCTATCTCTATCTCTATCTCTATCTCTATCTCTATCTCTATCTCTATCTCTATCTCTCTCTCTCTCTCTCTCTCTATCTCTATCTCTATCTCTATCTCTATCTCTATCTCTATCTCTATCTCTATCTCTATCTCTATCTCTATCTCTATCTCTATCTCTATCTCTATCTCTATCTCTATCTCTATCTCTATCTCTATCTCTATCTCTATCTCTATCTCTATCTCTATCTCTATCTCTATCTCTATCTCTATCTCTATCTCTATCTCTATCTCTATCTCTATCTCTATCTCTATCTCTATCTCTATCTCGATCTCTATCTCTATCTCTATCTCTATCTCTATCTCTATCTCTATCTCTATCTCTATCTCTATCTCTATCTCTATCTCTATCTCTATCTCTATCTCTATCTCTATCTCTATCTCTATCTCTATCTCTATCTCTATCTCTATCTCTATCTCTATCTCTATCTCTATCTCTATCTCTATCTCTATCTCTATCTCTATCTCTATCTCTATCTCTATCTCTATCTCTATCTCTATCTCTATCTCTATCTCTATCTCTATCTCTATCTCTATCTCTATCTCTATCTCTATCTCTATCTCTATCTCTATCTCTATCTCTATCTCTATCTCTATCTCTATCTCTATCTCTATTTCCTCTCTCTATCTCTATCTCTATCTCTATCTCTATCTCTATCTCTATCTCTATCTCTATCTCTATCTCTATCTCTATCTCTATCTCTATCTCTATATCTATCTCTATCTCTATCTCTATCTCTATCTCTATCTCTATCTCTATCTCTATCTCTATCTCTATCTCTATCTCTATCTCTATCTCTATCTCTATCTCTATCTCTATCTCTATCTCTATCTCTATCTCTATCTCTATCTCTATCTCTATCTCTATCTCTATCTCTATCTCTATCTCTATCTCTATCTCTATCTCTATCTCTATCTCTATCTCTATCTCTATCTCTATCTCTATCTCTATCTCTATCTCTATCTCTATCTCTATCTCTATCTCTATCTCTATCTCTATCTCTATCTCTATCTCTATCTCTATCTCTATCTCTATCTCTATCTCTATCTCTATCTCTATCTCTATCTCTATCTCTATCTCTATCTCTATCTCTATCTCTATCTCTATCTCTATCTCTATCTCTATCTCTATCTCTATCTCTATCTCTATCTCTATCTCTATCTCTATCTCTATCTCTATCTCTATCTCTATCTCTATCTCTATCTCTATCTCTATCTCTATCTCTATCTCTATCTCTATCTCTATCTCTATCTCTATCTCTATCTCTATCTCTATCTCTATCTCTATCTCTATCTCTATCTCTATCTCTATCTCTATCTCTATCTCTATCTCTATCTCTATCTCTATCTCTATCTCTATCTCTATCTCTATCTCTATCTCTATCTCTATCTCTATCTCTATCTCTATCTCTATCTCTATCTCTATCTATCACCATATATCTTCCTCCTTTCCCTTTTTTCTATCTTCCACTTCGTTTGTCAAGCTTCATATGAGCGCGATTCCAATGAATTTTATTACAGTGAAAATTGAATAAATTGCATTTTTCCTATTTTTGTTAATTAATCAAAATTTTATTATTATTAACGGTTCCACTTTTACTTTTCATACCTTTCAATGGATTAACCAAAAAAAAAAAAAAAATTGCTGCATACTTTTTATGTCGATGCCCTTCTAAGTAAGCAAATGCAGTGAAAGCTTTACAAGAGCCCAACTTAGCTGGGTGATTGGCGGCGCGACCGAATGTTAGTACTCGTACGATGGCCGATTTGATGGCGGATATACACTTCACTCGCAATAAAATTACAAATTGTTTAAAATGAAAGTGTTTTCGTACCCTGCAAGAAATCGTTATAGAGAAGAGGAACTCTCCACAGTACTGTGGGCCGAGCTTCAGAAATGTGCTCACCCTCGGGGAGAGGGGCGATCTCTTGAGAAGCTATTGTGTCGAGTCGTTACAGAGTTTTAGAGAAAACATCTTAGCTCGTTGACATTACAATCTCTAACCTACTATTCTGACGCAAGAAAGAGCAGCAAGAGCATATCTTAATGCTGGCAAGCCGTGGGAAACCTCATCTGAACTCAACTGGACGTTATTTCCTCGTCAAATGGAGTGACTGGTTTTGATAAAAACTGTCTCGGAATCATTTCGACTTCCGAAATAGTTAAGCCGATCGCAACGACCTGATCACTCAAAGAGTTTGGCCAGGCGGGTGACGGTGACGGATAGCTTCGTGACGGCTCCTTGTATTAAGATATGAGGGAGCTCTACCAGTGAAATGCCCTCTTTCAACAAACTCTTCTCGGTTAGAAATGTATTACATTTCAATTATCTTTCTTTAGTTGAAATTTCTTCAGTCCTCAGAAATCTTCTTAGCTATATCCTACTTGATTGAAGCGGTGCAAGTGGGCGGCGTCCAGCTAAGGGCGGGGTATGTATTTATACCTCTCTTCCTGACGCCTTGCATTGCTTGGGACACTAGGGGAGGCGGAGGCGAAGACGAGTATGTCTACTTCGGTATAGCTAATGAGATATCTGACGGAAGGCATAAGATGTTCAGGGAGTAGGGGTTCCTTGATAGAAAAACTAAGCATGAAGAACTATGAAAAACTAGATAGAAGTTGCAAGTGGAGTATCAGCCCCAACTTTAATGGGAAAAGTGGCAGCAACCATCAGCGGTCGGAGTGATTTTACTTGCGATCTCCGGGTGAAGCTCTTAGAATGCTTATTTGGCAACAAAGAGGATACGTGATATAAAATATAAGAGATACTCTTAACTGCAAACCCAAGGGACGTAGCAAAAGAACCAAAGGTTGGTTAGGATTAACGAGAAAATGGACGCAAAACAAGCGTACTATGCGTCAGAGTCGGGTTTCACTTCCACGGATCCGGCATTCGCAAGCCAGAACGAGGCAGAAATCGCGGAGAGGAGAGAAGCACTAGCTAAAATATCGACGAGCAGGAACGATGTTCTAGAGCAGGAACGTCAGGCTCGAGCGGGAAAAAGGCAAAACATCGAAGTACAGCGTATTACGACAGAAATGTCCTTAGAAACAAGGGGAATAAGGTGAATAAGGTGGCTGCAAGGAACAACTCCACACCTGTTGGATTCCAGGTCATGAAAGCTTTTTGGGGAATGAACTAGTTGATAAGATTGCCAAAAATGTGTCAACCGATACAAGAAATACGAAAGCCGCTAAAGACTTTATACGATGAAATTTCCGAGAGAGCTGAAAGATGGATCAGAGTGAGATGAAAGCAGGTAAGACCACTAAGAAGTTGTGCTTTGGCAGAGAAAGAAAGCACACCCACTTTTTGAGACCGCGTTTTCGCAAGTACTATGAAACAGTTGTTGGTCTAATGATCGGCACCAACTTATGGGCATCACACGTGAGCAGAGTGGGCATTAGTAGCAGTGACGCATGTAGGAAGTGTAGATACGTGGGCATGAATGAGATGTAAGAACACCACTTCTGTTTCTGTGCGGGCTTATCTAGAACACGTCTTAGGCATATAAGGGCGAAGGCTGTTTAGTGGACTAGAAGAAGTTTTCTACTCCAATTTGTGGTTTGCGCATCGATGTTTTTTTCAACAAATGGAAGGACATATAGTTTATAGCAAGTTGCCTCTGAACGACTGATGGATTCTTTTGAGGAACCTTGCCCTGACGAGGGATGAGAAAATGAATTTTCTATAATTTTGGATGTTGGTCATGGCAGACATAAAACCCGTGACCCTACCCGCATGGTAGTAAGCAGTGCTGACCAGACGGCTAATTCCGTCGCCAGTCATTAACGCCTGACTTAAATTTTCAAACGGGTTATGCGGCCGCCAGTCATTAACGCCAGACTTAAATTTTCCTACAGGGGTTTTTATGCACTTCGCGATCGCCCTCACTACACAAAGTCTACGCTTGTACAACTGAATAAAGTTATCATTGCACAACAATGAATAGCTAATGTCATTTCAGCGGCATTCCAGCCACAGTCGACGATGTCACAATCAAAGATTATATAAGCAATAAAACTACTTTTTTTTACCAAATTTCAATTTTTAATTGAATTTTTTTTAACAAAAAACCATTAAAAAGCCATAAAGTTCGAATATTGTTTTGAAAAAATAAAAAATAAAAAAATTAAGTGAAAAATAGCATAAGCACTAGGGTAAGAAACAAGATAATAATGAAAACTAATAGAAATATTAATTTTGTACAAACAATAATAACAATAACAATAATAAATAAATATATATACGTAGAAAGAGAGAGAGAGAGAGAGAGATGCCGGTTGGCTAGCAGTTGGGGAGTCAGTCCACAAATATATGAGTATTTTACGGCTGCAATGCGGGCTTATTGTTGTTGCTGTTTGGTATTTTTGTCAAAACAACCGGTTTTCAATTGTTGTTGGTTTTGTGCAAAAAGAAGAAATTAAATTTTATTGCCCCTTCATTCGGTTGTTTGTGCCTTGCACCAGTAGAAGGAGCGCCAAAGAAATTTTTTTATTATATTTAACTAGCAATGCCCGACCACACGTTGGTGTGACTCTTTCCTGTTTTGTTGAATTTACGATCTAAGTAGGATCTATATTTTTATCCAAATCATGCCTATTTTCATCGATCTGTTGATCCGGAAGGAATGCGCATATGCGCTTCGCTTTTTTGACTAACCTGGAGAAAGAAGAACTAAGAGTACGGTATGTATAGCTCTGCAACTCTCCAGCATCAAATATAACACATACGATAAAGAGTCTCCTTGTCTAAAACCTCGCTTAATATCGAACAGCTCGGAGATGTCCTCCCCAATTCTGGCTGCGCTTTTGGTATTATCCAAGGTCAGTTTACATAGCCGTATGAGTTTTGCAGGGATATAAAATTCAGACATAGCGGCATAGAGGCAGCTCCTTATTGTGCTATCGAAGGCAGCTTTAAAATCGATGAAAAGTTTGTGTTTATCAAGTATTTTTTCTCGGGTCTTTGCCAAGATTAGGGCCATGGTCGATATTCACCATGGTGGATTTACAAGGTCTAAGTTGTGACCGCGAGCTCAGGTTCGAGCAACATACCAAATTATAGAAAATAACTTTTTCTAATTGTCGTTGCCACTCAGCTGGGAATGTCAAGTCCTCCGAGTATATTTCTGACACGAAATAAAAGCTCCTCATAAAAATCCATCGACCGTTCGGAGGCGGCTTAGAATAAACTGTAGGTGCCTTCATTTGTTGGTAAAAACATCAAGGCGCAAAAACAGAAATTGGAGGGGGAGCTCGGCCCAAAATCGTTTCAGCGGTTACAAAGCGCCAAATATATATATATATATATATATATATATATATATACACAATACGCTCGATAAGAACTTGTATGCGATATTGAGGAGGCTTATCCAACCATAATTGGTGCTGTGACTGTGGGGTCCCCCTTTTTTGGATGGGGCAGAGCATACTTAGGTTTCATTCGTCCGGCATGCTTTTGTCAGACCATATGCTGGAAACAATGATGCTGACACCTTGTCAGTTCTTGCTTCAACTTTAACCTCTTGTTTAGTAGCTTGGGCGGTGAACAGATCTTGATTCCATAACTTCAAAGTGAGCTGCTTGTTGCCTCCCTTCCCTCCATGCCTTAATTTTCTCTCTTCGTCAAATAGAGGGTGATCCAAGTAGGGGCACTTTTTCCAATAGCCTTTTTTGACAAATCACGCGTGAGTCGTGTCAAACTGTTATATTATTTTCGTTCAGTATTGTTTGGCATTTATCATGGAAAGACCTGAAAAACGTTTACAAATCATTCAACTTTATTACGAAAATTCACCTTCTGTAAAGAATGTGTTTCGCGCGCTTCGCTCAACTTATGGGCAACATAATCGGCCTACCGAGTGTACTATTCGCAACACCATCACCCATATTGACGCCCAGCATTGATTATTGGATAATATTCGACCAAATAGACCATATCCAGCAAACAGTGAAGAAAATATAGCAGCCGTAGCTGAGAGTGTACACGAAGATCGTGGAGAGTCTAATCGGCGCCAATCGCAGCAATCGCGGACTGACGTATAGAACGACTTGGCGCATTTTACGTCGAGATCTTAAATTTAAAATGTACAAAATACAGCTTGTACAAGAACTGAAGCCGCTCGACATCGGTTCGCTCTATGGGCTCTTGAAAAGTTTCAAGAAGATACGACGTTTTCGAGCCAAATATTGTTCTCGATGAGGCCAATTTCTGGCTCAATGGGTATGTAAACGAGCAAAATTGAAGCATTTGGTACGAAGAGCAACCTGAACAGATTGAAGAGCTGCCATTTCATCCAGAAAAAACAACGGTTTGGTGTGATTTGTGGGCCGGTGGAATCATCGGTCCATATTTCTGCAAAAATGATGCCAGTGGGAACGTAACCGCCAATGGCGACCATTATAGCGCCATGGCAACCCACTATTTGATGCCTGAAATTGATGCTCGTGATCTCCGCGACATTTGATTTCAACAAGACGGCGCCACTTCCCACACATCGCATCAATCAATGGATTTATTGAGAGAACACTTCAGTGAGCAGATAATTTCACGTTTTGGGCCGGTCGGTTGGCCACCAAAATCCTGTAATATCACACCGTTAGACTTTTTCCTGTGGGTATATGTAAAGTCTAAAGTCTATACGGACATTCCCGTTTCCATTCAGGCCTTGGGGCAAAACATCACACGTCTCATTCGCCAGTTACCAGTCGAAATGCTTGAACGAGTCATCGAATATTGGACTCAACGGATAGACCATATGAGATGCCAACATTTGAAATAGAAAATCTACAAAAAATAAATGCCAAAGAATTTACTTTCGTATGGTAATAAAAATTTCCCGGTAAATTTGAATTTTCTGTGTTTTTTCTTCAAAAAAGTAGGGAATTTCTAAATGGATCACTCTTTACAAAACTCCCTGACTCACAAGCGAAATTTGAATTAAAATTCAAATAGTTCCATAAATTTTCTCATCAACCATAATAATGAGTAGTAAAAGTGTTACATAACAAATTGGTTTTGTGCTTTTCGTGTTGTTTTTCTTTCTGTTTTTCCCTTTTTGTTTCGCTTTAATTTATTATGTTATTTATGATCATGTGTGATGATGAAATTGCTTTTGTTTATCTATTGTAATTATGTTAATCGGCTTTATGTAAGCCTTCTTCGTCTTCTTCTTCTTCTTCTTCTTCTTAACTTACGTTGATTACTACTTATGTATGTTTATGTGAGCTTAGGGAAATGAAAAGTGAATTTTTGTATGTTTGCCTGCATACACTCTGCATATACACCTGCAGACTTTACCTGCGACTGCGCTTTATGACACCAATTATTTGTCCGGCTTTCATACGCTTTGGACTGCTGTGATAAACATTTTTTTTTTAATTATTTTTGATTTATATGACAGTGAAAAATTTATTTGTTTATACATTTCTATGTACATATGTACGATTATTTACATAATTCGTTTTTATGCCGTAGAAAAAAGAAGAAACAATCAGATCATTAAGAGCTTTGATTAGTGAAATGGAAGGCGCAAGTTCAAAGTAAATTATAATGCTTGACGTACATATAGACATAAATAAATATGTAATTAATAATTTTATGATTTTATGACAATTTTTTAGTATTAGAATTTTTATTCAATTATTTAAGGACTAAATTGATTCAACTAATGAGTCTTAAGCATTGTTTTAACGGCGTCGGCAGTGGGTATAATGCCGATGACAGATAGGATTTTACTGCGTTGCGTGACATTTCCAACTTTGCAAAAGCGAAGCGAAAAACGCCAGTGGTATGATACATTGAATATTTTTCAATTTAAAAAGCTAAAAATTTGTCATACTCAGTAATTATTAAACTTTTTTTTTGGAGTTTTCTTTCTTAAATCTTGGAATTTGACATTAAAATTAATCAAATAATATGAAATTAAAATCAGGGAATGGTCAAGGCGCGCAAAAAGATGACTTTTAGCGTTGCGCTGGCGTCAGTGTTACTTGTGAGGATAATTTCGTAGAGTTGCACAGCAGATCAATTGAAAAGTCTCCGGCCTACCATAGTAAAACACATTTTTAGTTTGTCAAAATTCACTTCTTTTACTCAACATAGTTCCCTTCAAAGGTGATATACTAATGATAGCGACCCTCAAACTTTTCGATATCATTTTTGTAGTACAATTTGTCTTTTACTTCAAAATAAGCCTCAGTTTCGGCGATTACCACTTCATTAGACAAAAATTTCTGCCCAGCGAGCATTTCTTTGAGATCTGAGAACAGGAAATAGTCGCTGTGGGCCAGATTTGGAGAATACAGTGGGTGCGAAAGCAATTCAAAGCCAAATTCATGGATTTTTGTCATCAATTTCAATGACTTGTTGTGACACGGTGCATTGTCTTGTTGAAGCAGCACTTTCTTTTTCTTCAAATTCTGCCTATTTTCGGATAATTCGTCCTTACTTTTTCAAGGTGGTCAGTGAACATTTTTCCATGCGCATCTCAAACCACAGACACCATAACCTTGCCAGCCGACTTTTGCGTTTTTCGACGTTTTGCAGCGGGTTCATCGTGTGTAGTCTACTCGGATACTATCGATTGGACTTCGGAAAAGAAATGATGTAGCCATGTTTCAGCCATTGTTACAGATCGATGGAAAAACTCGGGTTTATAACGCTTAAACATCTCCAAACACTGCTCCGAATCATCAACTCGTCGTTGTTTTTGGTCAAAAGTGAGCTCGCGTGGCACCCACTTTGCACAGAGCTTTCTCATACCCAAATATTCGTGAATGATATGATTTACATGTTCAGTTGATATCTTTAGAGTGTCAGTTTCAATTTCAAATTTACGGTCATTCAAAATCATTTTGTGGATTTTTTTTTGATATTTTCATCGGTAACAACCTCTTTTGGGCGTCCACTGCGCTCACCGTCTTCGGTGCTCATTTCACCACGTCTAAACTTAGCATATACATTTTGGGTGACTGATTTTCCTGAGACAGTGTCCGGAATCTCGTCGTCAAGCCAAGTTTTCAACTGTATTTTTTCCCTTCAAAAAGCAATGCTTTATCAATACGCGGAATTCATTTTTATCTATTTTTTTCACAATAACGAAAGATGCTTCACTCAAAATTCTAGAATTCACTAAACAATGACAAGATAGCTGTCAAATTTATACACGCGTCTTTTGAAGGTTAGGGCTGGATGGATTTGATTCTAGTAGCGCCATCTATGTGTGCGGCCTTTCCGCACTTTCCAGTTAACCAGTTAGGCCGAAGGCTGAGGTAGGGGAGACCCATTTTATAAGTCTACTGATTTCCAAGTTTCCTGATCCCTCGCTGTGAGGAATCGATCCTCAACACCTTCAAGCACACAGCTGGATCAATACATGTTGTAGGAATAACCGATTTTGAAAGCCAATAAGCAAATGAGCTGATTATTCTTTCTTTCGAGCTCATAGTTCATAGCTGGGCAGCTGTTGTAGATTAATTTTTTAAACCATGCTTTCCAGGTGTTCAATATTGAATAAGTGTGCGAGCTGATCACGCGCAGTAACATATTGATTCCTTCTTGTGCAAGCTCTCACTTTTGATGGAGGAGACCAATTTTTAAAGAAAAGGGTTAGTGATTGGTTCTTTTTAACTGATCTACTTGCCAATGAAGTACCCACCTCGTTGTTCCTTACAGGAATAATATGTACCAACTTCTGCTTCCGATCTATCAATGGTTGGTTGTGTGATTTGGACTACTCGTTGTTAGCTCTATCATTACTATGCTGAGCAATTATTGTCCTGCAGAGCATTTCTATTTCTTGCACTTCCGTGTCCAATATTCAAAATTATAGAAAAATATATTTTCAAATTCCGTTTGCACCTCGGCGGGGATAGTTTTTCTGATATGAAGCAAATAGTTTCTAATAGTTTCTCATAGCGGGTGATCGATTTCGAGGTTCTTTACTTTTATAAAGAAAAAAAACACAGAAAATCCAAATTTAATGGGGAATATTTATTATCATTCGAAAGCACATTCCGACTGGTAAGTGGCGAATGACACGCGAGAGGTTTTGCTCCAAGTCCTGAATCGTAGCGGGATTGTCCGCATAGACTTTAGACTTTACATATCCCCACAGGAAGAAGTCTAACATGGTCACATGATATTGGTGGCCAATCCACCGGCTCAAAATGTCAAATTATCTGCTCGCCGAAGTGTTTTCTCCATAAATCCATTGATGCGATGTGTGGAAAGTGGCGCCGTCTTGTTGAAACCAAATGCCGCGGAGATCACGAGGCATCAATTTCAAGCATCAAATGGTCAGTTAACATGGCGCGATAACGGTCACCATTGACGGCTACGTTCTCACCGGCATCATTTTTGAAGAAATATGGTCCGATGATTGCACTGGCCTACAAACCACACCAAACCGTTGTTTTTTTCTGGATGAAATGGCAGCTCTTGATTTTCTTGAGGTTGCTCTTTGTCCCTAAAGCGGCGGGTTTTGTTGTTTACATACCCATTGAGCCAGAAATTGGCCTCATCGCTGAACAAAATTTGGTACGAACACGTCGGACCTTCTTGGAACTTTTCAAGAGCCCATAGAGCGAATCGATGACGCTTGGGAAGGTCGAGCGGCTTCAGTTCTTGCACAAGCTGTATTTTGTACGCTTTCAATTTAAGAGCTGGAAGTTAAATGCGCCAAGTCGTTCCATGCGTCAGTCCGAGTTGCTGCGAACGGCGCCGGATCGACTCGCCAGGGTCTTCGTGTACACTCTCATCTACGGCCGCTATATTTTCTTCACTGCATGCTGAACGTGGTCTATTCGGTCGACTATTATCACTGTAGTTACTGTAGTACATTGAATCAGCTCTGGCATCTTCTGGTTAGTGCAAGTGTCTTCGTAAACATTTTGGTTGGTTGAGCTATGCTTGGGATTTGGTTAAAATTTGTGTATGTATGTATGTGTAAGATCCTTCAACCCATTACTTATAAGACAGTCGGCAAAGGTTTGTTATAAAGCTGGCTTACACCAAATAGATCCTCCGTCAGCCACTCTCGACCAATTAGTGCTCAGAGACCGCGCCGGTTGGGTCATAGATGCTAGGGGGCTCCACATGTTATAAAAATTACTGAGCTTTCGGTAAAAAATTATCAAAACTCTCATCACATTCTCCTGAATTACCACGAATTTGGCGAAATAGAAAGTTTTCAACATAAAATTCGTTACAATCTTGCCATTATCAATTTGAAACACTTTGAAAAAAAAGAACCCGAATTAAATGTACAACAAATTTTTCTACAGAACGTCAAATGTCGTCTTAAGCTGCAAGTGGCAGCTACAAAAACAAAAAAAAAAACAAAAAGTGACAGAGATAAGCATCACTCACTTGACAAATACAGACAATTTGTCGCGGCTTTTGGCTTAATATGAGTAGACGAGGAGACGAGGAGACGTGGAGGAGAGCCGTAGCAGACTCGCGCAAAGATGCATTCACAAATACAAGGAACATGCATATACAACAACATTTGCACAATATATATATGTACGAGTATGCAATTGTATTTGTATTGCAGTGGCAACATTTGCCAGTTAACAGTCAGTCAGTCTGTCACCTGTTCGCCGGCTCTTCGCTTAATACAATTCTTTCTCATAATACAACTATTAATGTAAGTATGTATGTGTGTTTGTTGGAAAAGTAAATAGGTCACTGGGAAAAAGAAGCGTCTCGGCTTAGTGTAAACAACGACAATTGCGTCGCCACCTCTCTCTCCCACTCTCCCTCTCTCCCGCTCTCTAAATACGCAACAACACAATATGCCACATAATGAGTCGCGATAGTAAAAGGCATTGTAAGGAAAATACATTGTTGTAAAAGAGTTGTAAAATATTCTATTATATTCATAGTTATAATGGAAAATACTAAAATTTTGTTGCAAGTGGAAAAATATTCAATTTGTGAAAAGCTTAAGCGACAATCATTTAGTATTCGATTGGGTTTGTTTTTTTCTCGCTGAATATTACAGTCGCAGGGCTCTCATATGAAATTCCTACTATTGCGTCCACTTTGCTAGGTTTTGCGGTCCGCTATGTAGAAACCAGTTCTCATGAAAAGTCTAACAGCGGCTCGGATGAGAGATACCACTTTTGATAGATACCACTTTGATGACGACTATGGCAAATGTACTAAGAACTACGACTTAAAGGGTGCCGCTGCCGAGCTGGTTGACGCTCTTGTACGACTAAAAGCTGACATCATCGCGGTCCAAGATGCGATGCGATGGATGGTAAAAGGACGGGAATGATTAGGTCCGTGTGATATATACTACTGCGACCATATGAAGGAGCGCAAATTTGTTATCGGACTCGTGGTGGGAGAGACTCAGCCTCGCCAAGTGCTGGCATTAACTCTGGTGGATAAACACCTAACCACAAACCGCAACAAAGCAAAATTTTTTCAACCAACTCCACGCTCTCACAGAGAGTAGGACGATGTGACCATAGATGCCTGCTCATGAGAGCCTGGAGCTTATTTCCGCTTCGAAAAACTTGCAATCAGCTCGATCGAACGACATGTCTTCAGTGTTTTTGACGCGTGTACACTTCGAGGACCTAACATCGATCCGGACGACTCTCTTGAAGCAGCAAATATACACATCCGACTCTGTGCAACAAAGTTAACTGTCAACAAGTCTAAGGGCGGTTCGACAACGAAAAACTGCAATTATTATAACAGACAGTGGAACGGTTTTTTACTTGACTTGCCCTCCTGTCCGCTGAGTGCCCTCATTGGCAACTCATCACACTTAACTAGGCAACTAAGGGAACTGTGGGATGGCATTTCCAGCTACCTACTTATAGCTACTACCGAATCTATTGGTTTCCTGAAAGGTCAAAAGAACTGTTCGTACTTGAGTATTGCCGTATCGCAGTGGAGAGAAAACAGACTGCCGTGTGGTAGGTAAAAGGTTGAGGTGGAACTTTTTATTGACACTGGTCGACTTCGTACGTATTGACCCAGAGGGCCGTACGTCAACATTCGGCTTTAGACTGCAGAAGTCGATTACTTTTCCGAAGTCGGATAGCAGCTCTTAGTGGGCAGAATTTTGGAATTAACAAACAAGTGCAACACTAACAACAACAACCGCAGTGTTGTTTCACTGGTAGTGGGCGGCGCCTTAGTGCCGACAGCAAAAATTGCCCAAACCATTCGAGATATCGAAGAGAGACAAGCTCAGCTTCCGCTGGGATATCAGAACTTAGCAGATGCTGAGCTGCGAGCAGTGAAATTACAGTCATCTGGAGGCTTTGTTGATGGCCAAGTTGACGGGCTACTTACCGTATGGGTCAGTGGGAAAATCGAGGATCTCCGACTAGACGGACGTACTTCACTGGCAAGGAAAGCCCAACCGGATACTCGCACGGCAACCAAGATTTCGGACCGCTATGAAGGCGTATGTTATGAGTAGAAGTCACGAGCGCCAAATAGCGAAGCTGGCCGGTTCGATCGTAGTTGGTGTGCTAATAGGGGTTTGACAATGTCTCGCAAAGAGTGGAAACAACAGGTGGAGACAGTGGGTTCATATGTTTTTATGAGGTTGGTTATGGAAAATCCTGAACCATATCCCAGGAGCGAGAAAAATCGGTTGCCATCAGAGATTGCACAAGTTGGTAAAGTGTACCGACGAGGAACCCTTGAGTAGTATGTTATTGAGAGAGCAGATATGCCTCTACATCAACGGACTCGGGTTTGGTGATTAAAGACTACCACACGACGCTTCCGACGCCAAGCTGGAAGATCATACAGGGCGAGAGGGGTTATCCACTTTGCCTTTAGTAGCTTTTGATTTTTACGCTCGCAGAAGGCTGATAATAATTTTTTTCGCTAACCATTTGTTAAGGGGATAGACAAGACTTCGGTACCTTGGTAAAGTTACAAGAATGTGTCTTTTTAGTTCCTAAAATTGACGGTATCAAGGTTGAAATTTCTAAAGTATATGAAAAAACACGAATGCAAGCTGTATCGGTATTCTCAGGTTAGTTAGTTTTTAGTCTAGGACGACTGGTTTGGGGTAGCTGAAGTACACTATAGGAGCCCGTTGCTAGCGCTCATTGAGGGATAGAAGATTATTCCGATTAATCTCCAGCATTCTAAGGTGATTTCAGCAAATCTGCTAATTCATCTTGGACAAGGCTGAGCCGACGTAGTACTGATATCACGAGAGTAGAGTTTCGTGTTTGGGAGTCTCCTGAATTATGGTTTCTCCAAGTTTTAGTTACAATCTGCCTTATATCGCTTCAGATGAAAAGGAAGAAAATTGAGAAAAGTTTTCAAGAGCTTTCGTTCGATTTTATGGACCTTACTGTCATCTAACGTTTAAAGGGAAGATAATATGACGATGTGAGAATCTCAGAGATCTCACCGTAGTATTTCGCCGTCAAAAAGTACATAAATTATTTTACTCTAAGGAATGTTAAATAATAGGAAAGTACTGCAAAAAAAACTGATTTTGAAAAAAGAATTTTAATGATTTATTTATTTTTTATTTATTTAAAAAAATTTTTTGTTTTTGTTTTTCATCCAATTACCATAGCTTTCCCAATTTTATGGTCTGTAATTATTTTCTTTCGGTTTTCCGCTTTTCAATTCACTTTCTTATTCGCTACTCCAATGATGCATGGCACAGATGATGTGGTTCATATATCTAATTGCATACATACATACATACATATGTTTGTATGTTCAATTATTTTAAAAGTACTTTCAGTGCTTGGCATGCTCTACGTACTAAGCCAACTTGTAATATGGAAAATACTTGAACTTTCATACATACATACATACATACATGCATACATACACATGTATGTGTGTGTAAATATGCTGTTTAACTGTTTATACGCCATGTATTTAATTAGATATAACAAATTTCTTATAATTACAAGTTTTCCTCTTGATTTATTTGGAGAAAGGGAAAGTAAGTGAAAGAAAAAATTTTTTTTTCATTTTTTAATTCATTTAAATTTTTTTTGGAGCTTAAATTGTGCTGGGTAATAAATATTATTTAAATTCCTTTGTATATTTGTTTGTATATGTTTGTATATTTCATGTGGGGAGGCATAAAAGAAAAAAAGTGATGCCGCATGAGATCGTCAAGCAAGATATCATTGAAAAGAGATCGTCAAGCCAGATATAATCGATAAAATCCATGGAATGATATTGGACGATGGAAGAATAAAGTGAATAAAATGAAGGGGCTGAGGCTGCGCATGTGTCTCAACTGAACAAGTTCATCACATTTCACATGAATATTTGAACATGAAAAAGCTATCCGCGCGTTGGGTGTCGCGATTGCTTCCACCATACAACCGTAAGCGCAAGCGAGTAACCTCTTCAAAGTACCCGCTGCGGGTTAGGGGTTCAAGAATTTACCTGTGGTAAGGCATGCCTGTCGTAAGAGGCGACTAAAATCCAATAGTTCCCGCGACAGTCGGGTCTTTATACCGGAACGGTCCGGATTTTTATCCCGCCAAGGACTGTCACTCCCGCAATATTCCCGGGATCCTCATTTGGGGAACTTTCTGTTTTTGATGATTTTCAGCTGCAATCCACACAAATTTTTGTGCTCTCTTGACCTTAAGTAAAATATAAATCCACCACATCACACCATTCCAAGGATAGAAAAAAAAACAATGAAGACAGTGGGTTTCTCCGGGTCCACCAAGGAAAGCCAAGGTGGGTCTGTCGGCCATCAAAATATCATGACCACAGTTTTTTTTTCAAATAGATTACGATCACTGACGAATATTATTCAGAGCTTTTGGACATATTAGATATTGATTTCAAGCTGAAACGACCGAATTTGGCGAAAACAAAAGTGCTGTTGTGATGTGTGTAGTCACCATTATAAAAATAAAAAAAATTGGGCTACGAACTGCTACCCCATCCAGCATATTCTCCAGATTTAGCCCTCTGCGACTATTTCTTGGTCCATCCGTTGAGTGCAATTTTCGATGACTCGTTCGAGCATTTCGACTGGTCACTGGCGAATGCGACGCGTGATGTTTTGCTCCAAGGCCAGAAATGAAGCGGGATTGTCCGCATAGACTTTAAACTTTACATATCCCCACAGGTAAAAGTCTAACGGTGTGATATCACACGATCTTGGTGGCCAATCGATCGGCACAGAACGTGAAATTATCTGCTCACCGAAGTGTTCTCTCAATAAATCCATTGATTGATGCGATGTGTGGGTAGTGGCGCCGTCGTATTGAAATCAAATGTCGCGAAGATCACCACGAGCTTCAATTTCAGACATCAAATAGTCGGTTACACATGGCGGGATAACGGTCGCCATTGACGATTACGTTCTCACCGGCATTGTTTTTGAAGAAGTATGAATGGAGAGATGATTCCGTCGGCCCGCAAACCACACCAAACCGTTGTTTTTTCTAGATGAAATGGCAGCTCTTGAATCTCTTCAGGTTGATCTTCATAACAAATGCAGCAATTTTGTTTGTTTACATACCCATTGAGCCAGAAATGAGCCTCATCGCTAAACAAAATTTGGCTCGAAAACGTCGGATCCTCTGGGAACTTTTCAAGAGCTCATAGAGCGAAACGAGATCGCTTGGGAAGATTGAGCGGCTTCAGCTCTTGCACAAGCTGTACTTTGTACGCTCTCAACTTAAGATCTCGACGTAAAATGCGCCAAGTCGTTCCATACGTCATTCCGAGTTGCTGCGAACGACGCCGAATCGACTCTCCACGGTCTCCGTGTAAACTTTCAGCTACGGCCACTATTATTTCTTCACTGTGTGCTGGACGTTGTTTCTTCGGTCGAATATTATCCAATAATGTATGCTGGGTCTCAAGATGTTTCGAATAGTACGCTCAGTAGACCGATTATGTTGACCATAAATTGAGCGAAACGCTCGAAACACAGTCTTTTCAGAACGTAAATTTTCGTAATAAAGTTGAATGATTTGTAAACGTTGTTCAGGCGTGAGTCTTTCCATGATTAAATGCCAAATAATACTGAACAGAAAGATCATGACAGCTTGACTCGACTCACGCGTGATCTGTAAAAAAAGGCTATTGAAAAAAGTACTTCTACTGGGTTCACCCTTTAGCTCCCATACAGAGGTTTTTTCGGATGTGAGGCTAAGGTCAAAACTCAGTCTAAAACCCTTTTAAGAGCGTGAAATTTGGTATTCTACAGACACGAATTTTTCAATTTGCAATAAATTTTATTCGCACATGGAAGACAGCCCTTCTTTCTTGGTTTTTTTATGTTTATTTTTTTTATTAAATTGTGATATTTAAAATAACTGTAAATTATTTGTTTTCCATTTCAAAATTATTTTATCACAAATTTATACTTAGACAAACATAGAACAAAAATCGCTTTCTTCAAAGCCACATCTGTTCATCATCTAATAGTATTCTGTTGGCAACATCATAAACACAATACTACCAGCGCCGCCAGCAACTACAACACCAATAACAACTACAACACCAACAACAACAACATCATCACCATCGCGATCATCATCGTTTAACGTCATTTCAATTACAAATCAATTGAATTGATGATGGTCGAAATGAATTATTTATATGCGAATATGGTGGTGGTGGCAGAATATGCAACAAAGTGCAAACGAAAAAAAAAGAAGAATTAATTATACATAGAAACATATGTTGGCATGTGTATGTGTGTGGTAATGTGTGTGTGTGTGTGTGTGTAATTTTTACCAACTTGCTGTTACACTTAACCAAATTTAGTAATTCAAGTAACGAGCGAGCAGCTGGTGAAATTTTATCGCTGTGGTTGCTTTGAAACCGTAATGGTAGTACAACAACAATAATAGCAATGAAAATAAAAACAATAACAACAAATAATATGTCATATACAGATATACATATGCACATATATACGTGCAGTTGTTGTTTAGTGTGGGAAAAGCAAGAAGAAATGTTTATTATTAGAAATGTTCGCAGAATCTTATTGAACTGAACTCTTTGGAAATCGTTGATCTACAAAACTGTTAATAGTCGTTTTGGCCAAACACAGACAAGTGCGCTGCTGGTAGTGTGGTTTGGGGTATTGGTTTTTAGTTGTGGTTAAGTGGCGGCTAATAATGGCGGTTAATAGTTAAGTGAAATCACCTGTAATTTATACATATGTATATATATATATATATATATATATATATATATATATATATATATATTTTTTTTTTTTTTTTTGGTATGGGATTGTATTCGCAATTGCGCTGCTTATTAATTAGCGGCACTTGAACTAGAACACTTACAGGTTTTCTGTGCCGCAGTTTGAGAAGTTAGCCTTTTTTTTGGCCTTTTTTAAAGAAAGTTAGAAAAATACATTTATTTTATTTTTATTTATTTTTTTTTTGTGTGAAAAGGGACTCGTCTCTCTAAAAGAAATATTGTGGATGCCTTTCATAATAGATTGTGCGTATTTTGCATATTTTTCCCCATGTGAGAAACGAAGAAAATTAAGCAAAAAAATATAAATATTCCAACTTTCTTAAAAATCAAGGAAAAATTTCAAAATATCGAAATTTAAGGTCAAATACAATTTTTATTTTATTTAAAAAGCTATCTTTTGATTTTGCTTTGATTTTTTTTTCAATAAAAACGCAGCCCAATATTTCTTCTGTTTTAAAAGTAACAATAAAACTTTTTAGGGGTTAGACCACTCTAGAGGGCCACAAAAGAGGCCTTTTTTGGAATTTTTTTTTCGGGAAAACTATTAAATAAATCTAATTTTTAACAAAAAGCATTTATTAAACATATAATTAACTGCTTATAACTATATTCATTTAAAAATGGCGGCTACACAGCGTTCTCCTTAGAATGTCTCCATTTTTTTCGGGAACTCCTCCTGTAATTTTTTTACTTTAATAAGTTGTTGAACGGTTTCCGCTTGTAAATAGCAATAGCTACAGAAGTACGTAGGAGTTTTTCAATATATGAATTTTTGACAAAATGGCGGGTTTCCAAAAGAAAAATTTACAATTTGGCCTAAAAAGTTGTTCGAAATTTGTTAATAAAAAAAAACTATGTAAGATAAAAAAATTCTACGTACTTCGGTAGAAAATGTATTTCTGAAGATGTTGTCAAAATTTCAAGTGAATCGATTGTAAATTGTTTGAGCTGCGTTTGCGGCCAACTTGAAAAAAGCAGTTTTGAGATAAACGCGTTTAAAGTTTTGAGTATACCTTACTGACTGGAACAGATGCTTCAACTAGAGAACGAAAATGGGGCATTTAGAAATTTTTGTCCGTCATAATCTTTCGGTTATAACATTTTTGAGAACATAATGTATCATTTGAAAGAAAAAAAAATCAATTTTCCGAAAATTCTAGAGTGGCATAACCCCTTAATAAGCTAACAGGTCAATTGAAAGGAAAACACATGTTTTTGACAAAATTCATTTTTTTTATTCAACATGGTTCCCTTCAAGGGCGAAACACTGATTATAGCGACCCTCCGACTTTTCGATACCATTTTTGTAGTAAGATTTGTCCATTGCTTCATAAAAGGGCTCAGTTTCGGCAATCACCTCATTCTTTTGAGATCAGAGTACGGGAAATAGTCGCTGGGGGCCAGATCTGGAGAATTCGATGGATGCGGAAGCAACTCGAAGCCCAATTTATAGATTTTTGCCATCGTCTTCACTGACTTGTGACACGATTACGGGTGTGATTTGATTAGTCAGTGAATAAATTTTTTTTCTGCAAATAAATGTTTTATTGATCAACGTAGTCACCTTTTAGCTTCATACAATTTCAAATTTTTGTATTCCTTCCAAATAATAAGTTTTTTCAAGGCACTTAAAAAGGCGTTCGTTTCTATGATGACCTCTTCATTCTACCCGAATCTCTAGCCGCCCAGCCATTTCTTCAGGTTTGGAAACAATAAATAGACGCAGGGGGCTCCAAATCCGGAGAATATACTGGATGCGGTAGCAGTTCATAGTACAATTTTTTAATTTTTATCATGATGACTACGTATAGCCCAACAGCACTTTTTTCGTTTCAGCTTCAAATCAATATCGAATCTGTCCAAAATCTGAATAATATTCGTCAGTGATCGTTTTATCTTTTTCAAGGTAATTGATGTGAATCACACCTCATGCATGCCAAAAACGATGACCGATGATATTGACAACCGCACCGTGAGTTCTGCTTTCGAATGGGCCTGATAGTGAGTGAGGAGCAATAAGAGATATCTCCTGTCATCAAATAAACGGTCATCAAGCTCGCGACTTGGCTCCCACGTTACTGTTGACAGTCATAACTTCGAAGTCCAGCATTAACAACACCAACAATGTAAGCCTTGAAACCCAACGCAGAATTACTCTTGCCAACATCTGCTACTTTGGACTGAGTAGGCAATTGAAAAGTAAAGTCCTCTCTCGACGAACAAAAACCAAACTCTAAAAGTCGTTTATCATTCCCGTCCTGACATACGGTGATTTCGAGAGAAAAGGTTTGCAGAAGATTTATGATGCTTTGCGCCTTGGCAACGGCGAATACCGCAGATGCTGGTGTGATGAGCTATACGACCTATACAACGCCATTGAAATAGTTCAGCAAATCAAGAGACAGCGGCTAAGCTGGCTAGGTCAAGTCGTCCAAATGGATGAAATTGCTACAGATTTGAGTACCCGCTGGTTAAAGCAGAGAAAGAGGAATACCTTCACTCCGTTGGAAGGATCAGGTGGAGACCGACTTGGTTTCATTTGGTGTTTCCAACCGGCGCCAAATAGCAAAGACAAAAAACGAGTGGTGCGCTATTGTTGATTCGGCTATAATCGCGTAAGTGGTGCCTACGCCAAAGGAGAAAAAGAATCAAGGGAACCGCACTGAACAAGACTTTTACTATTAATTACAATCCATGCTTTTAATTAAAATTTAAACTCAACGATGAAGAAAGAATTTATATATTTTTTGTTCAGAAATAATTTCTTATTATTTGCGTAAATTTCTGAAATTTATTTATTTTATTTTTGATTATTAATTCCGTAAAACTCGTGCCTTTACAAGAAAAAGAGAGAGAAAGAAAAAAACAGAAAATAAGTAAATAAAAATAAGTAAATAAACAAAATCTAAACAATCTTTTAGTAAGGTAAATAGTTACACCAACAGCTGACTCATTTGGCAATAATCAATTTCACTCAACTAACCAATTTACAAAGTGATGTTACTTTTAAGCAATGTGAAAGGAAAATATATTTATATTAGTAAATTGCGACTATTTCGGCATAGAAATGTTTGCTTTTCTTGCTTTTGCGTAGTTCCAAAAAAAAAACTGCAAAGAGAAAACATTAAAAAGAAAGTATTAAGAGAAAAAATAATAAAAAAATAAAATAAAATAAATATATAATAATAAATACAATAAAAAAATTAGAAATTAAAAAAACTATATATATAAAAAATAACATTGTATTAAAATAATATAAAATTGAAGTACAAAAGGTTGAATTAACAAATATAAAAAATTTAATAAAATAAAAAAATATATAAATATAAATAAAATTAAAAAAATATAATAAAATAAAACAAAATAAAATAAATAAAAAAAAGAAATAAAATGAAAAAAAAATAATATTTAAAAAATTAATAACAATAATAATTTAAATAAAATAAAATAAAATAAAATAACAAAATAATAAAATAATATAAAATAAAATAACAGGAAACAAATGAAAAAAAAAATAATATAAAAAAATTGAAAAAGGATAAAATAAAATAAAATAAAATTAAACAAATTAAATAAAATAAAATAAAATAAAATAAAATAAAATAAAAATATAATATAAAAAAATTAAAATTAAATAAAATAAAATAAAATAATAAAAAATAAAAATAAATTAAAAAAAAATAATAAAAAATAAGTAAAATTAAAAATAAAATAAAATAAAATAAAATAAAATAAAATAAAATAAAAGTAAAATAAAATAAAATAATATAAAATAAAATAAAATAAAATGAAATAAAATATATTAAAATAAAATTGGACTAAGTAAAATAATAAATTAAAAATAACATTAAAAATGCGAAAAAATAAAAGCTATATAATTTGGGCCAAAAAAGCCTCAGGCAGCAAAGATAAATATGCCAAAAAAGTCCAGCGTTTTAGTATTCAAACGGCATGCGCACCAAATATTGTATGGCTCTCAATTTATGCTTTATATTGCTCAATGCTCGACAAATACAAATAATAGCTTTTGTAAATATAGATGTATATTCGTATGCATAAAAGTGCGTACACTGGCACCTACGTGCCAATGTGTCCATAACAAATGAAAATTTGACTCTCTTTTGCACAATATGTCTGCGTCCCGTACACACACTTTCCTTCTCCCTCTCCCCAAAAATGTGCCTTTGATACGTAAATATTTTACTTTGGTGTACACATTCGCATTGCTAAGGAAAGTGAAACTTTTTTGTTGTACAAATATACATACATACAAACAAATATAGATGGAGAGCAAAAATAAACTTATGGGCAATATGAATGTGTATATATGTATATAAGCACATATGATATATGGAATAAGGAGCGTAAGTGAAAAATGTGGTGGTGGTAAAATGAAGAAAAAAAAGATGAAAAGTGAAAAGAAAAAAAAAATATATATTTATATATGCTCTTATAAACGTTAATGGAAACGATTGCGTAGTTATGCGGCGTAAAAGCTTGCAGCTGATGTACATTCGCATATATGTTTCTGTATGTGTTTATACATTTTTTGATTATATCGAATTTTGTAATTTGTATGCACGTGATAGCGATTGAAAGGCAAGCGCTGGGTGTTAATTAAAATGTTTCACTTTAGTAAAAGCGTATTTAATGAGACACAGACAGAAAACATGATATTTCATGTTGAAAAAAAATCGAGCTGAACAGTAGTATAAAGATGACTAAGAAAATTAAGCGGAAGAAGAAGAGCGGAAGAGCATAGAATGAAAAAATTAGCAATTTTGAAAAAATTAAAACAATGCTTAAAACTTTAAAAATCTTAGAAAAATTTTAAAATAAATAGGTTTAAAAAAATAAAAATAAAAATAAAAATTTAAAAATATAATGATAAAGTAAATAAATCATTAAAAATTATGATTTTCCCACCTCTTATAAGATAATTACAACCCAATTTAGTCGCAAACTTTATGCTTACATTTAATTTCACACACTCAGCACTTCACTGCTATCGCACACAATCTCTTACTTTACTTAAGTAACAAAAGACTTAAGCCACAAACCTGCTTTCAATTATGTAGTTAAAGCAAATTCAAACACAAATCTTTTGCTTCGTTACGAAAGCAGCGTGAGAACTTTCTTTTACATGTTGTCGGTGTGTATGTGTTTGTGTGTGTGTTGAAAAAATTTAATATTCTTTATTTTTTTTCTACTTACAATTAACATTTTCGATATTTTAAATCGTTTATCCATATTTATATATTCCATTGTGTTGTGGTTGCTGTTGTTGCTTATTTGTTTTATTTGCACCTGCTGTTTTTTTTTATTACTGCATACGGTGTTTAATTATGATTACTTAACATTTAACACTCGCTTTGTTCGTTTAATAATTAATTTTTATTTTTTATTTCTTTTGTTTTCCAATAAAAATCATTAATTGTTGAATTTGTATACACTTCTATGTGAGATTTCGTTGTTTCTTTTCTGCACTAGTTGCACAAGTTTGCATTTTGCTATTAAATATATCTTAGTAATTGATGATCGTTTATTTAAAAACGCTATTCAGGCATTAAATATAAAAATAAAAATATTTTTATAAAAAATTTTTAATTAAAAATAATGAAAAAAATAATTTTTTTATTTTCAGATTTGTTCAAAATTAACTACGTAGTTTAAGGCTTGCTCACACTAAAAAAAATTGAAATGTATTTTGGTATATTATTACAGTAATACACACTCATTTCACATTTTCATAGTTTGATTTTTCATATTTGTATTTTATTTCATTTGCTTTGGAAAGAAATCTCAAATAATTTTCTCCAATGAACCACTTATTCATATTTTCTCTCTTTTTTTTTCTATAAATTTCACATTTTTCATAATATTCTGTTTATTTTATTCAGCAATGAGATCAGTCTTGTTTTGTTTGACCTCAAGACATATTGAGTAAAGCCTTCAAGTGAACCTTGAAAAATTCCAATATTGACTACTGTTGACTGTTAAAAAGTGTTCTTACTCCACTTATACCAAAAAGTTTCATTCTTTCCCTATGCATTATCATATTTCCGGTTTATTTCTCGATTTAGTTTCTAAAATTACCAAATTAATTGTACTGTTCCAAAAGTGTACGCAATGCTAGCCTTTATTCGCCGTATAAGTACTCTATTTTCAGTTCTCTACACACTGAGGATTTTTATGTTTCTTTGATAAGAACTATGCTTTTTTCTTCTGATGACCGAACCATTCTTCATATATAAAAGCCGCTTGGAATGAGTCCAGAAAATTTACGTAAAATTTGCCTCACTCTACTTAAATTTTTCTGAACTGACTCCTTCGTTTGAATTCCGTTGTCTAATTTAGGATATTAAATCTCTGAGTGGTTGATTCTTATTTCTCGATGTCAATTTTGTGTCCAATATTGCAAAGGAATAAGTCGACTATTCCTCTTGGAATGATTACACTCCAATGATCCTAATCGAAATCTTAGATATGTAAACCATTTTTATATTGGCCTTGAAGCATTTGAAGACAGTTCTGTAAATCGTCATCGGTATGAAAGGTTATTTTGATTAGAAATGAGTGAAATTTCATTGAAAAAAATACGTTTTGTAATGCTCTTTTACTATAAAAAATGTCGCAGCTTGGTTGGAAGAGGTTCTGGGATAGCCGGTGAAAAAATTGTTCCAAAGCAAGTTTTTGTCAGCCATGAGTCAATCAATTATCATAGTTATGTATTGAAGGGACCTAAACAGTTTAGAAATTTAGGATTTTTATGAATACACAGACAACGAAGCAGAACTCGTATCCAAGATTTACTCAGATATTAGGCAACGGTCAATATTATCAGCACCAACTCACTTCGTTTACTTCATGCTGAAACGACGCTTTAACGAAAACGCCTCCCGCTTGTAGTCATATACAAAAAGCGAATTTTGCATCTTGTTACACTTAAGAATCAACACAGTGCATCCGCAACCAGATTCGCCCCGAATCTCTAACCGCTCTTCATGTTTCGAACCTAAAAATAGTCGGCTAGGAGGCTAAATCTGGAGAATATGTCGTGCATTCGTGCATTGTTCTGCTGCAACAGCACATTTTTATTGTCAAAGGTGGTCGTTTCTGCTTCAAATCAATATTGAATCTGTTCAAAAGCTCTGAAAAATATTCGTCGGTGACCGTTTTATTTTTTCAAGGTAATCGATGTGAGTGACAACTCGTGCAGGCCAAAAAAAAAAAAAAATGTAGCAATTATCTCGGTAGCCTTCTTTGGTACACTTTCACTAGGAGGAAACGATCTCTGGTGTGGTGTGTTGGATCCATGTTATATCTACGGTAACGAAGATGAAGACCTAGTTTGGGCGATCTGAAGATACGATGTCAATTATACTGGTACGACCACAACGCAACTCAATAAACCACTACTTAACCATTGACATTGGTGGTGCACATGCTTAATCAGCATACGAAATTCACCATTTTCCCCATTTTTGTTAAAATTCACGAGGTTGTCTGCTTTCAATGGCTGTCAAACATAAACTACAAGGCGCAGCTTGCTTCAGCAGTCTTATAGCAGTCTAATCATCGATAACAGTTGATGGGAGCAGTGTTGGATTTACAGTAACGGCGTGGCAAACTAAAAAAATCAAAAACAAACAAAATTGCCGCATTTGGAACGAAGAGCAACCTGACGATATTCAAGAGCTGCCATTTCATCTAGAAAAGAAAACAACGGTTTGGTGTGGTTTGGGGGCTGGTAAAATCATCTCTCAATTCATACTTCTTCAAAAATCATGCCGGTGAGAACGTAATCATCAATGATGACCGTTATCCCGCCATGTATAACCGACTATCTGATGACTGAAATTGAAGCTCGTGATCTCCGCGACATTTGATTTCAACAAGACTGCGCGCCACTTCACACACATCACATCAATCAATGGATTTATTGAAAGAGCACTTCGGTGAGTAGATAATTTCACGTTTTGGGCCGGTTGATTGGCTAGCAAGATCGTGTGATATCACACCGTTAGACTTTTTTCTGTGTAAAGTCTAAAGTCTATGCGGACAATCTCGCTTCGATTAAGGCCTTGGAGCAAAACATCAAGCGTGTCATTCGCTAGGACCATCTGAAGCGTAGCCGCGGCAAACATTTGAAAGAGATAATCTTCATAAAAAAGAAATGTCAGAATGTTCTTTCGAATGATAATAAACATTTCAAATTAAATTTGAATTTTCTGTGTTTTTCACCTTTTAAATGGTGTTTTTTTTTATAGAGGTATAGAACTTTAAGTTGGCATTACCTTTCAAGATGGCGATCGATTTAACAGCTGTCAAGTGATTTATTCTCAGTTTGGTTTGGCAATTCATCATGAATAGACTCACGTAAGGCGTCGATTCTTCGAATGGGCCCAAAACGAGATTACCGTTGGTTGAATGGCTACGTCAACAAACAAAACTGCCGCATTGGGAGTGAAGGTAATCCTCAAGTGTATGTTGAAATACCGTTACATCCAGAAAAACTGACTGTTTGATGCGCCTTATGGGCTGGTGGAATCACTGGTCCGTACTTTTTCAAAAACAATGAATAACAATTGAATAACCATGATGTCCAGGAGATGTGGTTTCAACAAGACGGCGCAACATGTCACACAGCTCGTGTCACAATAGATTTATTGCAAGACACGTTTGGTGACCGCTTAATTTCACGTTTTGGACCTGTGAATTGGCCTCCAAGATCTTGTGATTTAACACCGCTAGACTACTTTCTGTGGAGCTATGTAAAGTCGTTGGTCTATGCGGATAAGCCACAAACGCTTGACCATTTGGAAGACAACATTCGCCGTGTTATTGCCGATATACGGCCACAAATGTTGGAAAAACTCATCGAAAATTGTACGTCCAGATTGGACTACATCCGCGCCAGACGTGGCGGTCATATGCCAGAAATCATATTTAAAATGAAATGCCACAAGATTATCTTTCGTTTAAAAAAATGTTATGTCAATCGAATAATCCATCGTTGTTTTATTGCAATTTAAAGTTCTATACCTCTATAAAAAAAACACCCTTTATAAGCAAAAGCACAGTGATTATGTCATTTTTTATTATTTTTATAAAAGGCAGAGAAGAAAATTTGGAATTTTCTATTTAAAAAAAACTGAAAAGAGACTTCATGTGTCTCTATTATTAATACACCCTGCTGCTGTTGTAAGCTTTAAAATATTTTTTATTTTCTGCAGAGAAATATTAAATGAAAATTTTGAACTGTTTTTGTTCGTAATTTCTTTTATTAATTTAAATTTCTTTTATTAATTTTTAATTAATTAATTTCTTCATGATATTTTTTTATGATCTTTAAACAACTCTTGATGTTTTTTAGAGAATTTTTTTCTTTTTACTTACAAAATATTGTTTTTTAATTTTTGAAATTTTTTTTATTTATGTTTTTTTTTGGCCATTACATTGTTAATTAATAATTTATTTTTAGCACATAATTTGCGTTTTCCATTTTTATCTCACACAGTAAACCACTATCACTTACTCAAAATACGAATTTCACCAACTTTTTGCTTTTTTCAAGGTTTCTTTTTGCTACATTTTCAAATGCTACAGGCATTTGAATATAATTTCACGCCAAACATATGTACATACGTACATCTCTGTGTGTATGTGCATATAATTTAAGGTTGTAACTATGCGGTTGTATACATTTTACATATCAATAGCGCCACCTTAATGGCCCTCTTTTATGAGTATTTATTTTATATAATTTTCTTATGATTTTATTATTCCCGAATTTTCTTGTTGTTTTTCCTTATTTTTTACTTTTTTTCAGTTCGAATTTTCACCAAAAAGCAAAAAAAAAAAACACTTCCTGCTTAACTGCAGTTCACAGAATAAGCCAACAATATTGGCGAAATGTAGTACGCGACGAACTGCGGCTTTGGCTAAGCAACACCGAAATCACACACAAAAAACGAGGAAGAAGAGAATCACGTTCACACGCTTGGCACTCACGTTTACAACTGTGCGCCATACCAGCGGCGAAAACATCATCAACACCAAACTGTCTGGCTGTAGCAGAGCGAGCCAGCAGAGACGAACTTAAACGACAGCAGACAGCAGACGGCAGACAGCAGTAAGCAGCAGCAGAGTACACAAGGCTTAAAGCAAGTGTGTGTGTGTGTGTGTGTGTGTGAGTAAGGCTATGCAGCGGCTGGCTAAAGCTTAAAACAGAAGCAGCGATAGCAACAAAAACAACCAATAAGCCAACAAGCCAACATGAAGAAAGCCTCAAACTATCCAACGAGACAGCGGCTCGGCTTCTCAGCTCAACAACAAATATTAAGTGGCTCGGAGACAGTTAAGTGAGCGGTTGCGTCGGCTAATGCCCAAACGATTGGCAATAACAAAAATGGCGCAGCGGCAGCGGGGCAAGTAGGTGGCAGGCGGTGAGTAGTTGTAAAAAAGTGCGCTTCCTAACTAATGTCTGTCCGACTGTCCGTCTGTGAGAGTGTTTGTCGTTGAGTGCGTCTGTTTGTGTGTCTCCATTAATAACCACCGCGTTAGTGTGTGTGTGTGGTGGATTGTGTGAACTTTTTTGTACTACGAGCACTAGGCGCTCGTGTTTAGCAGTCACATTTGAAGCCGCCGCCGCCACCACCACCGTCACTCTTCCGCGCTACTCCTACTCCCTCTGCGCTTGCTTCTTCTACTCCTCTTTTTGCCCAGCTCAGATCATCAGACAAACCACTCAACGCTCGTCTGCAATTTTCGCCAATGAAGGAAAACTTTTTCTTATTTATTATTCAGCAGCGGACAGCAGCGACAGAAATTTGGATAAAAAAAAACCCGAGTAGTAGTAGTAAAGCAAAACACCAGCAACAATAACAACAACAAAAACACAGTTAGTGAAAGAAAGCAAAACAAAGAAGAGGCGAGACGAAAAACTAAGAACGAAGACAAACAAACAAACAAATCCCGTCTCGTTGTTAGCGCCGCTTTAGTGCCTTCCGAACCAGCGCTTGAGTAACGATTTGCCATATTTGTATGTTTGTATGTATGTACGAGTAATCGTTTTTAGTTGTTGTTGCAATTGTTGCTAGTTGATGTTGCAATGCGTGTTTTATGGCTATGTTTTACTACTATTACGGTTGCGGCTGCTGTGATGATGCTACTTTTACTATTACTACCACTACCACCGTTGTTTGTATTCTCGCTTATGTCTACTACTATTAATTTTCTTACTACTATTTCTACTACTATTGCTACTAATAAACTTTTTTACTACTTTTTCTGTTACGATCAATCTACTACTACCTCTACTACCGTTGTTTGTAATACTACTAATGTCTACTACTATTAAATTTCTTACTACTATTTCTAGAACTATTGCTACTACTTAACTTTTTTACTACTTTTTCTGCTACGATCAATCTACAACTACCGTTATTACTACTGATGTCTACTACTGTTAATTTTCTCACTACTATTTCTACTACTATTGCTACTACTATTTCTACTACTATTGCTACTACTTTTGCTACCACTATTGCTATTACTTTTGCTACTACTATTTCTACTTCTAAAATTTATTACTACTTTTTTATTAATACTACCTCTACTATCGGTGTTTGTATTGTTGCTAACGTCTACTAATATTAATTTTCTTACTACTATTGCTACTACTAAACTATTTTACTACTTTTTTACTAATGCTACCTCTACTACTGTTGTCTGTAATACAAATGATGTCACTACTATTAAGTTTCTTACGACTATTTCTACTAATATTGCTACTACTATTTCTACTACCATTGCTACTACTATTGCTACTACTATTGCTACTACTTTTGTTACTACTATTTCTACTATTAAAACTTTATTACTACTGTTTTTGCTACGTATTTTTATTAATAATTTTTATAACCATGCATTTATTAAACTATCTACCACTAATATTTTAATATAAATTTTTACTACTATTTTTACTATTCACACTTGCCTATCATTTTAACTATTAAATTTAATTTTTTTTGCTACTATTTCTACTCCTATATCCACACATAACTTTTTACCACTACTTCTACTCCTATTTCTACTAATAATTTTTCCTACTATTTTCTCTTTTAACTTCTCATTAATAATCTTTTACTTCCAAAGCTTAAACTGTTTTTGTTATTACTATTTTTAATAAGAATTTTTTGCAACTAACTTTACTCCTATTTTTACTACTAAGTTCTCACTCTTAATTTTTTAATATCATTTCTACTACCAAGGTATTACAACTTTTTCTGCTACATATTAATTTTTTAAATAACATTTTACTACTAATTTTTATATTTTTTTTGCTATTTGAACTCCTATTTCCACTACTAATTTTTTACTGATAAATTTCTATTATTAATTTTTCTTAAAATCTTTTACTACTAATTTTTACTACAGTTTCTACTACCAACTTTTACTACTATTTCTACTATTATTTGTTTTAATATTACCACTCCCCCATAATTTTCATTACTTTTTCTACAACGAAGTTTAACTGCTATTTTTGATATTAGTTTTTTCTAGCACTAACTCTCACTAGAATTTCTACTCTAATTCATTAAAACTTTTTCTATTACTAATTTATTGTTTTTTACTGGGAAACTTATAGTTTTTTACTACTTTTTCTACTCCTATTTCCACTACTAATTTTTATTGATAAATTTCTACTATTAATTTTTTATCCAACTTTCACTACAAATTTTTAATACAGATTCTACTACTACTTTTGTACTTCTAATACTATTTTTGGTATTAATTTTTTCAATAATATTTTTTTCTATTAATTTTCACTACAATTTCTACTACTACTTTTTTATTACTACTATTTCTACTATTAATTACAGGCCAGGTGGTGTTCATAATTGCGTTTCATGGCCGATCGTGGAAGATATACTACTGCTATATTTCTATTACTATTTTTCCACTACTTTTTCTACTACTTTTTTCTACTACCTTTTTCTACTACTTTTTCTACTACTATTTTTATTATTAATATTTACCCTCCTACTAGTTTATTACTTTATCTTTAACAAGAACTGCTTACATACTTTTATTTTCACACTACTATTTTAAGTAATATTTTTGGCACTATTTTTACTACTTATTCATAGACATACAGCCATCACACTTATGTACATAAAAATCACTTCTGAAGGAATATTAGAAAAATAAATAAATCAGCAGAAATGAAGATGAACTAGCCGATGACAGATAGTTAGGTAGGTTCAACCTCACAGCCAGACAAACTAATGGACAGACAGAAAATAGACCAGTCAGACGTCAGCAAGTTAAGCATTGCACAGTCGAGTCAGACAGCCATTTAAGAGTAGTTACATTTATACATATATACATCTGTATATATATGTCATTATATATATGTATATACTCGCTACCACAGCACAGCTGATTAGCTTCGCTCATCTCGAACTGTGAGCATTACACCAACCGTGTGAGTCTGCGCAGCGCACCTTAACACTCTTGCTTCCAAACACTACACTTTTTTATTGTCATACTCCGCATGTAATCCCTGATATTGCCGCCTAAACCCAAACGTCTTGCTGTGCCTTCGCTACGCCATGGTCGGTCTAATCATCGCTTTGCACTCGACGCTTTTTTTCACATCCAGCTCTTTATGTGTTTATATGTACTCGTATTCTATACTGTTTACTCGTTTGTTGTTCGCTTTTTATGCTTTTCGCGCACACTTGCTATAGCCAAGGCGAGTAGTGCTGGTTCTCTTAGCTCTTGGCTCTTGACTGCCGCTGTGCGTTGTTGTGGTTTGCGCCGCATTAACGCGCTCCAACGCGTCTGCTGCACGCTTTAGTAGGTCAGTAGTGGTAATTGGCGCGTCGTCGTTGTATTCTCATCTTCGTTTTGATCGCACGTCTGCGGGTGTTTTGTATTTTTAGAATTATTTTTTGGTTTTTTATTTCTTTTTTCAGTTTATTTTATTTCTTTATTTATTTTTTATTTTGATTTTATTTACTTTTTGCTACTTAGTTTGTACTCTGCCTACACTTTATTGCCTTTGCGATTTTATTTGCCCTTTATAGCGGTGACAGCTGTTTATTGGAGTATTCTCTAAGGCACTGCCAACGACTAATGAGCTTAAGTTTGTTCGAAATTATTTTAAAAGATCACGTCCTCAAGACCAATATCTTTTACTAAACTTTTTTTGTTTTAAAATATTTAATTTTGAATTTTTTATCATCCTAAATGTAGGCAACGATTTTGTAATTTTTTTGAAGGAAAAAGCGGAATAATAAACCAAAATGTGTTGGAGGATGAAGCCA
This sequence comes from Neoceratitis asiatica, assembly GCA_030068015.2. NCBI lineage: Eukaryota > Metazoa > Arthropoda > Insecta > Diptera > Tephritidae > Neoceratitis > Neoceratitis asiatica. The sequence continues at coordinate 26,297,841 of CM061524.1, forward strand.
TGTGTAGAAGTTCACGCACCTGGGAGTGGCCAGAAATGATTTTTTTACATATGGTTCAAGCAGCTCACGACTTCCGGTGTTAGACTAAGTATCCTCTGGGTAGCCAACAAACATCCGTTTGGAGCCGAGCTTAAGTGAGAAGGTGAATTCCCTGTGACTGTGCGGTGGGTTTGGGGTGCACCACATAAAAACTATACACCAATGAAAAATCAACAAATCCCTCGGATGAGAGATCCCCCCTTTTGATGACGATCCCTGCAAACATTTAAAAGATCACGATTTGAACTTTACGATCGACTACAACACGTGCGGGGTGGAATAGATACCGAGAGCTGAAGAAGGAAGCGAGACGCATATGCTGACAAAAAAAGAAAGAGACCGAAATGTGTGAGTATAATGACTTATTGAAGGTCTCAGGACCGATGCAAACTTATGTAGGGACCATGGAGGTAATATGGTGACAGATGTCCAGAGCATCCATCACCCGACTATGATGATGTTCGAACACCGACTTTCCGTTAAAATTAAAAACAAAGCTGCGGATCGGCTTCCCGGCAGAACTATTCAAATACGGCGGCGAAGAGCTGACAAGGAGCATGTATCAGCTTCTTTGCAGAATATGGCCGAACGAAAGCATGTCTTACGAATAGAACCTAAGTGTGCTCAGTCCAATCCAAAGACGATATATCTCCTGTTATCAAAAAAAAAAAAAAACAGTTCGGGCACTCGCGTCTCGGCTCCCATGCCGCTTTTGACAGTCATAACTTCGAAGTCGTAGATAATTTCGTCTATCTAAGAACCAGCATTAACAACACCAACAATTACAGCCTTGAAATCCAAGGCAGAATCACTCTTGCCAACATTTGCTACTTTGGACTTAGAAGGCAATTGATAAGTAAACTCATCTCTCGACGAATGAAAACCAAACTCTACAAGTCGCTCATCATTATCGTTCTGCTGTATGATACAGAAGTTTGGACGATGTCGGCAACTTACTCCAGTGTTTGTGAATAGCTCCAGTAGATCATCTACTACTAAACTTCAGAAAAGGGAAGACCTTGTGGACATCCATCTGCAGTTTTCATTTGGATAGTGCCGTTTCCAACTGTTTTTCTTAGTTATCCTAATTCTTACTATAAAATCAATCGATCTTTTAATCGGTTTTTCTACTTCTCTTTTAATATATGAAAACACACAGTGCAACCACCTTGCATGTTCTCTTAGATCCGAGCGCTGGAACAAAGCATTATTTGCTGATCTGCCCTCTCTATATAAAGGGTGATCCAAGTAGAGGCGCCTTTTTTGACAGATCACGCGTGAGTCGAGTCAAGCTGTCATGTTATTTTTGTTCAGTATATTTTGGCATTTCATCATGAAAAGACTCGCCCCTGAACAACGTTTACAAATCATTCAACTTTATTACGAAAATTCATGTTCTGTAAGACACAGTCCTCGCTCAATTTATGGTCGACATAATCGGCCCCTACTGAGCGTACTATTCGCAACACCATCACCCATCCTGATACCCAGCATTCATTATTGGATAATATTCGACCGAATAGACCACGTCCATCACGCAGTGAAGAAAATATAGCGGTTGTAGCTGATAGTGTACACAAAGACCGTGGAGAGTCGATTAAGCGCCGTTGGCACCAACTCGGACTGACGTCTGAAACTACTTGGCACATTTTACGTCGAGATCTTAGACTGAAAGCGTACAAAATACAGCTTGTGCAAGAACTGAAGCCGCTCGACCTTCCCAAGTAACATCGCTTCGCTCTATGGGCTCTTGAAAAGTTCCAAGAAGATACGACGTTTTCGAGCCAAATTTTGTTTAGCGATGAGGCCCATCAATGGGAATGTAAACAAGCAAAATTACCGCATTTGGGACGAAGAGCAACCTGAAGAGATTCAAGAGTAGCCATTTTATCTAGAAAAAACAACGGTTTAATGTGGTTTGTGTGCCGGTAGAACCATCGGTCCATATATCTTTAAAAATGTTGCCGGTGAAAACGTAACCGTCAATGGCGACTGTGCCATGATAACCGACTATTTGATGTCTGAAACAAGACGGCGCCACTTCCCACACATCGCATTAATCAATGGATTTATTGAGAGAACATTTCGGTGAGCAGATAATTTCACGTTTTGGGCCGGCCGATTGGCCACCAAGATCGTGTGATATCACACCGTTAGACTTTTTCCTGTGGGGATGTGTAAAGTCTTAAGTCTATGCGGATAATGCCGCTTCGATTCAGGCTTTGGAGCAAAACACCACGCACGTCAATCGCCAGTTACCAGTCGAAATGGTCGAACGAGTCATCGATAATTGGACTCAAAAATTAACTAAAAAAGTATTTCAAATAAATTTTCCGAAAAGTTTTTTATATTGTAAAACATTACTTGCTTTAGTAGTATATTTTTTTGCCGCCACAAACTACTGCATTATGCAAAATAAGTATATGTATATGCTTAGAAGAAGCAGCAGCGTTGAGCGTGATGCTGAACTGATGTTGACTTTTTCCATGCCCTCAAACGAATGATAAATGTGCGACTAAACCGCACAAGCAGTTAGGCAGACAAGCAAAAACTTGAAAAAAATAAATATAAAATATAATAAAAATTAAAATTTTGGAAAAAACTTGGAAATTTCATTGCGTGAAAAGTGGCGGCAGCCATCCACACAACACTTATAGAAGCACACAAGGTGCAGCAGCCGGTATGCCATTTTCGTGTACAATACATATGTACATATTTTTAAACACCAAAAAGTGTAGGCGTTTTGTGGCGAAAATTGGAAAATTCAATTTATGTTTTGATTGTTAAACAAGTAAAAATAATTTAAGGTGAGACCACAAGCGAGGAAGACACACAAAATACGAGCCAAGCGGAAAGACTTAAGCAACAAACTTCTGCGATGCGAATGTTGAGTAGTGGAACGGCCACAACACAATGTTACTTTTTGTTAGTATGTTAGCTGTTGTAACTGTATGTTGCTGCGTTACAATGAAAGTGAATTTGTAACGGTAATTTTTTATGAAGTTCATTATTTTTTTTTCGTTTAATTTAATATATTTTCATTAAATTAGTAAAGAGTAAATAAAAATATATTATTAAAAGGAAAAAGAGAAGAATTTTAAGGGCATGTAGTGACAGTAGGCTTATATACAGCAATAATGAAGTAAAATTTATTTATATTTTTATAGAACTTTATCATATCTTGCTTTGCAAACAAAAAAAATTATAAAATGATTTTCTATAAAACGAAAGTGCTCTTAAGTGCTTTCAACATTACAATATTTTCTACAACTTTTTTCTACTAAAACTATTTTCTACTACTATTTTCTACTACTATTTTTCTACTACTATTTTTCTACTACTATTTTCTCCTACTATTTTTCCACGGCCAAAAATTCCTTAAGCGGTTATAAAACGCCAAATGTTTATATGTTTGTCTACAACTATTTTCTACTACTATTTTACAATTTTTAACTACTATTTTTCTTCTACTATTTTTCTACTACTATTTTCCTCCTACTATTTTTCTTCTCCTATTTTTCTACTACTATTTTTCAAATACTATTCATATAATACTATTTTTCTTATACTATTTTTCTACTACTATTTTCCTAATACTATTTTTCTAATACTATATTTCTAATACTATATTTCTAATACTATTTTTCTACTATAATTTTTCCTCTTACTATTTTTTTCCAGTTTGAAGGTGATGGCACGAATAAGGGACTACAAGTACCACTATTCTACTACTATTTTAAAATTTTACACTAATATGAGCCCATAACAGATATCTACGAAACGCACATTAAAGTTTTGGAGTTTCTTGAACATGAATGAGCGACTTTTCGATAATATACTACCACTACTACCATTTTTAGTGCTGTTTTTATACTACTACTTTTCCTAAAATTTTTTTACTTCCATTTTTTTCTTTTCGATAGTATGCTACCACTATTTTTACTACTAATTAATACTACCATTTTTATACTACTACTTCTTCTATAATTTTTTAACTTCCATTTTTTATTATTTGAATTTTCTTTTCGTTAATATGCTACCACCATTTTCTACTACCATTTCTAGTACTATTTTTATACCACTACTTTTTATACAATTTTTTAACATCCATTTTTTACTATTTTAATTTTTTTTCGATAATGAGGTACCTCTATTTTTTATCACTATTTGCTACTACTATTTTAATACTACTTTTATACTACTACTTTTTCTATAATTTTTTAACTTCCACTTTTAACTATTTTAATTTTTACTACTGCTACTACTATTTTCTTCATTTCTGATTTAATTTTGGTTAGTCCGCGCCTATAATAGAAAAAAATATATTTTTCTGGTACTAGTTTTTCTACTACAACGTGAATAAGCCGACTTGCTTCTCTGAAATCTTGCTTTCTAGTAAGGTAAAGTGCTACGTACCTTTTAAGATTTTAGTAGCCGCTTTGATACCAATTTTGCCTTACTCAGCAATTAACGTCTCGTACCTGTTGGCATAAAGGTCTATACTAACCTAATTAGTACCACCACTGCCATTACTCTAGCCACCACTGAACGAAGACTCTGCTTTCGAGGTTCTCCCGTCGTCCCAAAGATTATGTCTGAGTCCGCCAGTGAACTTTCTCATTAATTTTACCGTCATCTGTCGATTACGGTAGTAATTCCCCGGTTACTGACGGCCAATGATTTTTTGTTTAGCGACAACCAACTGTGACATCTTGCTTCCCATTCAGTGTTTTGCCATCGCTCGCTTGCCTTAGCCACTTTCGTGGCCAGAGAATTTTAAGTTACTCGTGAGTCATATAATCCACGTTAGTGCATTTTAGACCATCTCATCTGACGCCGGGGTTTTAAATAGCTCGCTACAAATTAAAGGAGCCTTGCATCACATAACTATCAGGATAACATTTAAAAGGCAAAAAAAAGTATTTTGAAGATTTTGAAGATCATTTAAAATGGCCCTGACTCTGTTATGAGTTGTCGAGTAAATGTGGACTTGGTAAGTTTTGCACCACTTACACGGGAACGAAGATTCTGTAGTTTGAATATTTTGCCAAATCTTCGTAAAATGCAGAAGGAGCTTCGAGCTCAATAAACGTAAGCCATGAGATGGTGTTACCCCGTTATCAGAGTATAAACGCTTAAGAAGTAATCGAACTTTGAAAGTGTCAAATGATCTGGCAGGAAGAGATTAAAAATGAAAGGAAGGACAGCTCAAATTTCCAGATCAGAGCCATTTTTTTTGTCTTATTACAAACGTCAAGGCTGTAGGAAGTGATCAAGAATCTAGGAAAATACTCTTCAGTTGTGATGTCGATCAAGAAGACTACAGTTGCGCTCCCTGAAGAGAGCCTATATTCTGTGAATTAAACTTACCAGAGGTCGGAAGTTTCGCTCTTTCAGAAAAGCAGTCTTCATCATCTTGGTGTGACACAAACACATTTGCAAGAGCAGAGTCACCAGCAACGAAATTCCCTAAATTTTCAACTCTAAGCCTCAGCTGAGCTTCTTCACCTATTCATCTAAACTCATCCACTGTGCACCGAGTCTTGCAATTACACCAAAAACAAATACTAAACTGAGTGAAGATTAACAACCATAACAATGATGAAAAGCTTGAAAAAACAACAGTTCGAGACAGATAAACACAGAAACACACAAACAACACTTGCCCGCACCCCAGAGTGAAGAAGTCAAGACGAGCCACACAAATGAAAGCAGCACAAAATCGTGTTGACTTCAACGTCAACTTCATTGATCTTTCGTAACACCACGCTAATGCCACATATATTGCACAACAACAACAACAACAACAACAACAACAACAACAACAACAACAACAACAACAACAACAACAACAACAACAACAACAACAACAACAGTAGACTCAACTAATGCTGCTGCTCATCCTAAGAGGATTTTTTTTTATGGAAGAAAAACTCAAAATAAAATGATCATGAATGAAAACAAAAACAATTACTATTTATACAATGACAACAACGAGCACAAAGAGTCATGACTTTTCGCCTCGCTTTGTAGTTGAGTTGGTAAGTGTTGGCGCCCCTGGATGTTGGAGTAGGGGAAGTAAGAAAATAAAAAATAAAAAATAAAAAATAAAAAATACGAGAAGAGTGTTTCCTCTCAATCAGATTGATCGTGTGCTCACACCTAAAATCTTCAGGTGGAGCATCTTCCACCGACTCGTTGAGGTCGCCTTCGTCTTCGTCTTGGACGGTTCCGAAGATCTGGTCCTCCATCGGATATCTACATGGCCATAACATGATCGGATTGGATGTAGAATTTTTCACGAGCCCATTCTGCTGAGGACGACTTCGCCTTGGACTGGCTGAAATCCTCCATCGGGTATCTGCTCATCACCTGATCTGTTTAGATCTAGAATTTTGGACGAGCCAATTCCGCTGAGGACGACTTCATCTTGGACGTCCTGAAATCCTCCATCGGATATCTACAAGCCCATCCCCTGATCAGATTGGATACAGAATTTTGGACGAGCCCATTCCGCTGAGGGCACCTTCGTCTAAAACGGTTTCGAAAATCCAAGAATAATTTTAAATTCAGGGCTGTAGTCCTCCATCGGATACCTACATGCCAATCATTTGATGGGATTGTATTCAGAATTTTGAACGTGCTCTCAGTGGGACTTCGTCGTGGACGATTCCGAAGATCCAAACGCAGTTTTTAATTCAGGACTGTGGTCCTCCATCAGATATCCACATGCCCATCACCTGATCGGATTGGATCCATAATTTTGGACGAGCCCATTCCGCTGAGGACGACTTCGTCTTGGACGGTTGCGAAGATCCAAGAATAATTTTAAATTCAGGGCTGTAGTACTCCATTGGATATCCACATGCCCATCACCTGATCAGGTTGGATCCAGAATTTTTTACTGGCCCATTACGCTGAGGGCGACTTCGTCATGGACGGCTCCGAAGATTCAAGAGCGATTTTTCAGGGCTAAAGTTATCGATCGAACACCTAAAAGCCATCAATATCCCAACGATCTCAAAGTTTGAAATAGAAACCCTTAGCTCTTTCGAGGCCCTTTGAAACTTTAACTTTTCCCAAGACTCTGAGATGTCCAAATATGTTCTTATAAGGCCATTAACTTCATTCTGGTTCTGGAATTTATTAGAGTTTAGAGTTGGGATGGGAGTAGGAGGTGCGAGCTTCCAACGTTTTGGAACAGCTTTGACCGTGTCTTTATACCAAGGAACAGCCGGGCTCTATCATTCGAATTTCTTTTTATCGAAAAAAAACCTCAAATGTGTAAGGTTAACCTGAAGTTCGACTATTCTGATTCCATTCTGTTAACAGTCGGTAACTAATTGCCGGCAGTGTACACCAGAGTAACGAAACGAAAAGTCAATTGGATCCCCCTGTGTCTAGAAAGGTAGGTGGATTTTCAGGAATCGAAGTAGGAAATAGGGAAATGGAAATCGGAGTTGGTGTACAATTCAGTTTATCGGAACCTCCAAGCTCCGGCGTTAGTCGTGTATTTACCTACACATTAGCCGGGAACTTTAAAAGTCAACTGAACCAGAATTGGCCTAAGAGGAATCAGACGGGTTTACACATTTTCAATACTCTGCTTAGTGGACAGTTGCTTCCGTACGCTGGACGAAATTTATATGAACCCACCAGGTCTTTCCAACACACCTCTTGAAGTGTTCCCTGGAAATTTGTATCCCTAGTGTCTTATACTTGGCAAACCCCTAGCCAATTGCAAAACGGTTACTCATATTTCAGAAAACAAAGATTTCACTTGATTTTTGAGCTTCCCTCTCAGCTGATTTCCCGACACATGTACCAGTATGCAAACACTTCCACACCCATCCAAACCCAGCGATAATAAGCATAACTATTTACAAGCAATGCTAGTTGGGACGACCTGCGAGCTTGTGAAAGATTAGCCAGTCGTCGCCGCCAATTCGTCGACTCCCCTCCAAAGCCGGTTACTATTAACTGTCGGCAAGTTTTTCGGCGTAAAATGTATTGTATATTCCACGAGATGACTGGCGTGCACTCTGTATGACTGCAGGCTTTAGGTTGCATGTTGCATGCTGCATCCGTCCCTCGGTTACACCTTATTCCTCTTCTTGTTCCTTCCACATAATTTTTTTGCTTTTGCACTGCTTGTAGGCCGACTAGCTGACTGACTGACTGACTGACTGTGGCTGGCTGACGAGCTGCATGATTAAGTAGCAAAAGTGCAATGGAGTTGAGACTTCGATTAAACTCGCTTCGATGTTGAGTGTGTGTGGCTGGTGGCTGGTGCCTGATGGTTGGTAATGCTGGGAACTTTGAGTTGCATGAATGATGAACGTGCCTTTTATTGTTGTTTCTTTTTTATTTACTTTTTATGTTCTTAGCGGCGAAGGAGACACAACGAATGGGTGGTCGTTTTGTGTGTGAGTATAAGGGGCAAAGGAAGGGTGAGGAGTATACATAAGCACATTAAAGCACGCTTGGGAACTTAGGGAGCGCAGTTTATTGGCGCCGTGTAATTAGTTGTAGGTGTGAAAGGGATTGGGAGTTTCGAAGAAATTATTCAATTCACTAAATCAAGAAACGGAGATCAGTAACTTTATCATGTGAAGAGCTCTACTTAACGAGCCTTCGTACGGAATTCAAGTTCAATACTTTGTTTTGAAGGGACAGTCATTGCCCGCATAAAAATCCAGGTCGTTTCGGTATAAAGACCCGACTGTCGTGTGAGCTATTGGATTTTAATCGCCCCTTACGACAAGTATGCCTTAACTCGGGTAAATTTTTTACCTTTAACTCGCAAGGGTAGTAGTCGTCGTAGTCCATTTCCGATTAAAGATCCGTCAGCCTTTCCGCACGAAATATGATTAATCTCTCTCTGTAGAACATCTGAGACAAGTAGATTACGTACTGCTGTTCACAACCAGACACAATATTGGGACGCCAAGAGCACACACCCCGTGGCAAACTGGAGTTTGACCGTTTCGTCGTTAGTTAGTACTGAATAATTTTCGCGTCGGCTGTGTTGCTCGTTCCTAAAGCCCGATGTGTTGAACCTTCGAAACATATATCGATGAACTGTATATGAACGTGTGATTTATTTCGAGATTCGCTACCCTTTTATAGAAAAAACACAGAAAATTCAAATTCAATGGAAACTCTTTATTATCATTCGAAAGAACATTCCCTGGCATTCCTTTTTTATGAAGATTATCTCTTTCAAATGTTGGCCGCGGCTACGTCTCAGATGGTCCTTCCGTTGAGTCGAATTTTCGATGACTCGTTCGAGTATTTCGACTGGTAACTGGCGACTGAGACGTGTGATGTTTTGCTTCAAGGCCTGAATCGAAGCGCTATTATCCGCATAGACTTTACACTTTACATATCCCCAGACGAAAAAGACTAACGGTGTGGTATCACATGATCTTGGTGGCCAATCGACCGTCCCAAAACGTGAAATTATCTGCTCACCGAAGTGTTCTCTCAATAAATCCATTGATTGATGCGATGTGTGGGAAGTGCCGTCGTCTTGTTGAAACCAAATGTCGCGGAGATCACGAGGCATCAAATTCAGGCATCAAATAGTCGGTTATCATGGTGCAATAACGGTCGCCATTGACGGTTACGCTCTCACCGGCATTATTTTTTAAGAAATATGGACCGATGATTCCACCGCCACATAAACCACACCAAAGCACTGTTTTTTTCTGGATGAAATGACAGCTCTTGAATCTCTTCAGGTTGCTCTTCGTTCCAAATGCGATAATTTTGCTTGTTTTCATACCCATTGAGCCAGAAATGGGCCTCATAGCTGAACAAAATTTGGCTCGAAAACGTCGGATCCTCTGGGAACTTTTCAAGAGCCCATAGAGCGGAGCGATGTCACTTGGAAAGGTCGAGCGGCTTCAGTTCTTGCACAAGCTTTATTTTGTACGCTTTCAATTTAAGATCTCGACGTAAAATGCGCCAAGCCGTTCCATACGTCAGTCCGAGTTGTTGCGAACGGCGTCGAATCGACTCCCCACGGTCTTCGTGCACACTCTCAGCGACGGCCACTATATTTTCTTCACTATGTGCTGGACGTGGTCTATTTGGTCGAATATTATTCAGTAATGAATGTTGTGTCTCAAGATGGGTGTTGGTGTTGCGAATAGTACGCTCAGTAGACCGATTCTGTTGACATAAGCTGAGCGAAGCGTGTGAAACACATTCTTTACAGAATTTTTTGAATTTTCGTAACAAAATTGAATGATTTGTGAACGTTGTTCATGGTGAAATGCCAAACAATACTGAACAAAAATAACATGACAGCTTGACAGGACTCACGTGTGATCTGTCAAAAAAAAAGGCTATTAAAAAAAGTACCACTACTTGGATCACCCTCCACAAGGAAAACGATTATCTGAAGAAGAAGAATATAAAACCTCTTACTTTTCATATTGCGCACTTCTTTTAGCTTCGTCTTCACTCATTTTGTTGCGAAATTTCATGTACATTTTTCCATATTTACATACATACATATGTACAGAGTATACAATGAAGGGAATACCGTAAAGGGCGCTAACAGCTTGTGGGAAAAATACCATAAAAAAGCGCATATGCACCAATATACTTATATATGTACATGCATACATACATACATATATACTAAAAAGCCGTCAATAAATATAAATCGTCCAGAAGAGAGTAAAAAAAAAAGAATTCGTTGCGATCGCTTTGGTTGTTTTTTTTTGTTGGCTTTGCTTCAGTGCCGTCGTTCAAGTGAAAGTGCAAATCGATGAAGTGAAGCCAAGAAATGAAGAATTAATTGCAAAATGAAAAAAAAAAATTTTTTTTCCTCGTAACTTCGTTGTTGCTCGACTCGACGTTTTGGGAGAGCGTTTTGAAGCGTCAAATTAAGCGGAATTTTTATTTTCTTGCTTTTATTATTATTTCTTTTTTGCTCTGTGTGTGTATATATACTCGTATGCGAATAAAATTTCCGTTATTTTAAGTTCGTTTTTATTTTCATAATTTTTATTTTTAGTCTGCATTGGTTACATCATTGATGTTGTTGTTGTTATTGTTGTTGTTGATCTTAATGAAGAGAAAGCATCTTTTAGTGCTCCTCTCCTCTCATCTTCATTTGCATCATTTGGTTTAAATTATGCAATTTTATAATGGACAAAATTTAGTGGAAATACATATATACATAAATACATATGTGTGTAAGTACATACATACATAACATACATATATGTGTAAGCTCAATTTCTTCTTCTTATTTGGCAGAGACTTTGCTTACGCAGCGTCCACAATAGCGCCCTCTCAGTCGTTTTTTCTCTTCGCTGCTCGGCGCTAGCCGAAAAGACCAAGTGACGTTAGGGTCTTCTACACTTGATCTCTTCTATGGAGTGAAGCTCTTCCACTTCCTCTGCTGTCACCAGCGCATGTAGCTTAGAAAACTTTCAAAGCTCTATTCAGCTGATATGACTAAGCCAGCCTAACCGCTGTCTATAAATTTCCTCAATGACCCATCAAGCGTTAAGAAGTAGTTTGTGGGGTTCCGTTATCGTCGTACCATTTTAAGTGACGCCGAAGGTTCGGGTCGACCAAAAGAGGTCATCACGCCAGAAATCGGCGATAAAATCCATGGAATGATATTTTATGATCGGAGGTTAAAAGTGCGTGAGGTGGCCGGGGTGATCTAAACTGGGCAGGTACATCACATTTTATATGACATAAAAAGGTATCCGCGAGACGCGATAGCAATTGCGATCGCTCACACGCGACTATAAGCGCAACCGTATAACAACTTCAAAGGGGTATATGGCGGTGTTCAACCGCAATCCATTCAAATTTTCATGGATCCACCATACCGCACGAGAGACCAAAGAAAAATGCAGAGAGTGCGCTGATCCGGATGAACGTGCACTAAGGAATACAAGATGGGTTTGTTGGTCAACATGGTCATGACCACAATTTTTTGGGATGCACGAGGTGTCATTCACAGTACTATTACCTTGAAAAGGGTAAAACTATTATCAACGAATATTATTCAGAGCTTTTGCGCTGATTGGAAATTGATTTGAAAGAAGAATTTGGCGAAAACAAAAGTGCTGTTCCATCAGGGCAATGCCTGAGTGTAAGCGTGTGTTGTCACCATAGTAAAAATTCATTCAATTCATGTGTTGTGGCTGATCGCAACGTTGCGAGGGATGCAGTCTGTTTTCTCTCCATTGCAGCACGGCAACTCACATCGTACCGGCGTTCTTGTGGAAAGCCAATAGTTTCATTGGGAGCTTTAAATAGAGAACATGAAATGTTGACCCACAGTCCGCGTATATCTAGTTGGTGATGTATACTCTCAGAGAGAAGGAGCGCATGTCGAGCAGAAAATATGCTTGTCTCATTTATGATTGCAGCTTTTCAGCATGCAACCTTCCTTAAGCTTCTTGAAAGGCACTCTTTACTGCACCAAGGCGGAAGCGTACCTTTCCTGCTATGTAATAGTAGGCGGAGTCGATATTAGATCCTCGGAGGGTACGCCCGTCTAGTATACTGGAAGCATGTCGTCCTGCTATCACAACATGATTGATCTGGTTGGAAGTTGTTTGATCGTAGAATTTTCTTGAAGCGGAATCTAGTACTACAAACAACCATATTTTGACACTGGCACCGGCTGATCGTCTTAGTCTCTACCCATTTGTGGATGTTTCGGCACGGAGGCGCTGAATTGACCAACTGTTTTTTTTTTGCGGGGCAGTGTTCATAGGTACGCTGAAGGCGCTCATAGAAGGTAGGTATACGGATTTTGGATAAACGCTCTTCTATCGCGGTGAGCGATAGTATTCTGCGGCGGGGTCTCCCGCATACCACCAATTCTACACAAAATTTCCGCTGTGATACATCCCAAGGAAACCGGAAATTCCAAATGTCTGCCTTTAAATCATAATCCTTGATACGTATGTATGCCGTGATCGTCATCAAAGTTCGGCTGTTTTCTGTGGTTTATTTCGGCTGTTTTCTGTGGTTTCATTGGAATAGTGTTTTAAGCCTCAAACCCAGCGCAGAATATCGAAAAACGACGCTTGCTCGCAGCCGCATCTCTAGTGAACTGACGCTGCGCTTATACTTCAGTTGGCCCTTATCCGACTATGTCGGAGGGACTCCATTGAAACACTTTAGCTGTGACCCAATCCGCCATAAGGGTTAGTTACTAGTTCGCATGCAACTGAGCTGTTTAGCTCAGCTAAGCTTGATTGTGTATTATAAAATTCCCTTGGCAAAAAGTGGATTTGTTAAGACCCCTCGCAGATTTTAAGCTCAGCAAAACTATAACGTAAGATAGAGAACTTTAAAATTTGCTACTTGGCTTGCATACCACACAGTTTGGTACCGATGGGTTTGCCGATTGCACTTGAAAGCAAGCTGACACGTAGAAGAGAGTGATTTCGGCTAATCGCGTCCTCCATCAAAGGATGTCTCTAAGAGGCAAGGCTCGTTTCATCGTCCATTATTCAGTAACAGAAAGAGAAGAACAAAACTGGTAAAGGCGATATTGGCGGACGCAGCTCCTCGCCTGTGATAGAACGGAGCCGAGTAAATGTGGACTAGTGATGAGTAGATGATGATGGAGTGATCATCTGGAAAATGTTTCTATGCTATTTATAAAAGGAGTGAGCCAGACATGCCCATTGTAGCAGAAACTGGAGATCCCAATGGAGTATTGTCGTTGTACATTCATCAACAACGCAAAAAAGAACTAGCATGATGTGGATAGGACTGATTAAAACTTCCTGTAATTGGAGCCAAAGCGTTCTTTTTTAGTTTCCACTCGTCTTTGAAGGCTGTTGAAAAATCTTTTTTTCCTTGAGTTTGTTACTGGGCCTTCGCCTTTTTACATTATTTAGGGAGATAGAGAGAAAGCAGATCTTACAACTTATTTTCAAGGTGCTTGATGCCTAATAACAAATACTTGTAGTACCATTGCCGTTTTGATCGGAGATCTCTTTCGCTTCTATTTTTTAAGTTAGCTTGATGACACAGAAGGTTTCCTATAAGCTTTCTATGAAGCTCTGTGCCCCAAGGAGCACAGCTGTTTCTTTTTGGTTTCTACAGCCAAACTGCTTGCACGTTCTCAGCTCTGTATGATTCCTTCTCATATGAAGGAGCAGAGATCGACTTTATCTCGGGAAAGGACACTAGAGGAGAGCAAAGAGATTGGGAAAAATGAAAAGAAAGGGTTCAGCACAAGCGGTGTGGAGTGAGATCACTTTTTTCCGAAAACCAACTTCTGAAGCTCTTCATACTCATCTCGATCTCTTACCAACTACGAAGGCTTCCTTACTAAAAATTCATCTCTTGCGCATCAGATCTCTCTCGCTTTGCCTTCCAATTCCTTCGTGCTCTAATTTTTATCACCAATTAAACTCGTGAAAAATCACCACAAAAATAGAAAGTTATTTACTTAACATAAACGAAGACATAAAAATGTTGCATGCGAACACAGAGAACAGCAAACGAAGAGACAAGAACAAAGTGTGCAACAACAACTAGCCGAGGAAAAAAGTCAATAATAAATGCGAACTCGTTGCAGAATCACTTGGACTGAAACGGTGCGCACCACTGATCAAATAATTAGGACGGTGGACTAGTGCGTTTGCAATGGCAAACACTACAACAACAACAATAACACTAACAACTTCTTCACACACAGACGCCAGTTTGTCTAGGTGCGCGCAGACAGGCAGAAATAACAAAAAGAAAAAAAAAGCTAAAATATAAAAACAAAAGAATTAAACGAGCGTGAAAAAATAACGAGAAAAACCCAAAGCCAAAGCAGAACAAGAAATGCGAGTTGCAGAGTACGAGTGTCAGCGAACAGGTGTTGCTTTGTGCGGCAAGTGGATCGTTTTGTAATGTAAATATCAGTACAGTGCGCGTAGTTCTCATAGACACACCTCGCGTAGGAATAAAAGTTACTCGAATGGCGGAGCAAACCATTGCTCCTTTTCTTGATGGAGGTTGGTTGCTTAAAGCTTGACACTGTTAAGTATTCTACTTAACCAAACTACCCTTTTTGTCAGGTTGAGATAAGATCCTTAAGATCTTGCGCAACATTCGATTAGGGAATGGACCAGTCAGGATGCCGATCTAAAGAAAATTTGAATGAGTAAAGTCCAAACTCTAAAAGTCGCTCATCTTTTGCATTCCGCTTTATGGTGCGGAGGCCTGGACGCTAATGACATCTGATAAGGCGACAATAGGAGATTTCAAGAGAAAAGTTTTGCGACGGGCGCACGGTCCTTTTCGCATGGGCAACGGCGAATACCGAAGGCGATAGAATGATGAGCTGTACGAAATTAACGATGACATTGACATAGTTCAGCGAATCAAGAGACTTTGGCGGCGCTGGATAGGTCCTGTCATTTCGGGATGGATGAAAAGTGTTCAGATCTGAAAGTAGTTGATGTGTGTGAAAACCGAGCAAGACTAAGTCCTCCACTCCGTTAGATAAATCAGGTGGAGAAGGATCTGGCTTCACTAGGTATCTGCAATTGGCGCCAAACTGCCAGAGGCGCCAATAAAGAAGAAGACTAGAAGGTTTCCTAAGCTCTCTCTCTCTTTGGCGTAATTGACAAAGATTTTATCTATCGGAGAGGAGATTGGAGCATCTCCCTCATACATATCTGAACCTTCGGTCCAGCATACTGAATTCTAACCTTCTTTATGAAAGTCTCGATTTGAAGCTTTCTTAAGAGTAGCAGAAACATCTGTTTGAAAAACGTAGTCTGAAAATCTATATATGTAGTTTACAACAGTACCGCTCACCTTAGGTCTACTTGTATTCCTCAAGCTGCTATCCGAAATCGTTCTTCTCCAACAGAAAATCGCTACCCTGCAGCCTATTCTTCCTAGGATGATGACAGAAAAGGGGTTCGTATGTTGTGAGTTCGAACAAAAAGAGATCTGTGTAATCAGACATAAAGTAGAGACGCCCAAAAATTTTTCAGTAGCCGAGTCCACTAAGTCCTAACAGTTTAAAAGTCTCCGATATACTCTACTTAAGACCCAAACTCAGCCAGTTACAGAAAATAAGCCATATTCGGACTCAGCCAGGGAAGCATTGCTTCTGCACAAAACTTTTGCTGACCGGTGTTGTAGTTGCTTATGTAATCAGATTTCACTATGTTTGGTCTTGGGACAGTTTATTTCACACAGATGCTGATACTCTGTCCCGGATTCTGCTATGGTGGCAAGATTCATTGAACCAAATCCCTGATAGTCCTGAAAAGCCCCAAAACGTGATTCGAGTAAGTCCCTTTTAAGCACTTTCTAGTGATGGCTTAGAATGCGCAGTTTACTACTTTTCCGAGCTTTGAATAGTCCACTATTTGAAAATTTGTCGGAGCCCTAACCATTTTGAACCAAAACGCCAAGTCACGGGCCGACTGTATTTCAATGTCAAGTCAAAAATCTCAGTTAGGAGAGATTTTTAGGTATTTTGTTCTTCAGCGCTTTAATCAGCCTTGATGGAGCCTCAGCATTAACCTTTTACCGAGTAGTCACTAGTTCTATTCTGCACATTGCATAGAATCACATTGTGTACGAGTAGTTGATCCAACTATGAGAAGAGCATATGAAGTAAAAGAATAAGTCCAAAGACGTCACGGCTCGTGTGTGTACTGTAATACTTCTCCGGTCTTTAATGTTTTATCAGCAAAAAGTATTTCATAGCTATAAACTTTTCAGCGAGCGAAAAAGCCTCGATAAGAATTGCCGGTGGTCCATTTTAGTAACCGCGCTCAAGCGATTATCGGCGAAGCTTCCATGTCGGGGCTTACAGATTAGCTAGTTAGTTAACTGGTGAGGTTGCTCGATCATAGAACTCTGGTCAAGCGATTCCAGGTCTGCTGGTTCTGCTGAAGGACGATCTTAGCAGGACACTTTATCGACGTCCTTGGAAATTCGTTGGCTTGCGACTTGCGTAGGGGTTGATATTACCTACAACACCATAAAAAGGAAATGATCTTTAGATTGCAGTCTGATCGGGATCTCAACCTACCACTTCAACCTCTATTGTGCCCATATCTGCGAACGATTAATAAATAAACTGGAGAGGATTGACTGTGCGTGCAAGCAAGCACATCATTTGGGCTACAACATTTAGCAAACAGATGTTCTACTTTCACCAGTAAGAGCTAAAGAGTCGCAAATGAGCGCTGTCAAGTAGGCGCATATAAACTCTGCTTCTAAGTGGCTACGTTGTAGCATATCTTTATGTATGGACTCCCTCCGAGCTCAGGCGACAACAAGTGAAAACCAAAACAGCAATCAACAGCAAACAACAGATGAACGGGCGAACGCCGAACGCACACGCAAAGTAAGTATCAGCCGTGTTAGCAGGCAAAAAGTAGCGACTGTGTAGAAATCACTCATTAAGTTTAGTAAATGTGTAGCTTCCCTCCTCGCTGCCAAGCGGTTATGCATGCGTGATGCCTCTTGGGCTTCTAAGAGCTCCAAGGCAATCGCAACGCTCTCACGCTTTCTTGATTCTCTGTTGTTGTCGTTGCGGCGGCTCGTCTTGGTGGGTTCTGCGTAGACGTTGTGGCAACAAGAGGAAATTTATGATCTGCCAAGTGCTTATCGCTGTTTTAGGGTTTGCCGTCAACGGCGCTTTGTCGGCGCGTGCAACGTTTTGTTTAAATCTCAATTGACAAATGAATTGGTAATTAATTCGACTTTATTGCTGGACTTGGAGTGGCGGGTTATTAAATTCATAGAAATTATCTTTACTTATCATCTTCAGTTCAAAAGGGGTTGTTGGTGTTGTTGTAATCGCAGAAAAAATTCCCCAAATCGGGCTTCGTGGAATGTTGCGGGAGTGGCCATCCTTGGTCGGATAAAACTCCGGGTCGTTGCATTATAAAGACCCTACTGTCGTGAGAACTATTGGATTTTGATCGCCTCTTACGACAGGCATGCCTTACCGCGGTAAATTCTTGAACCCCTAACCCACAGGGGGACTCAGAAGGGGTTCGTTCGGTACGGTTTGTAGAGAGTGGAGCTCGTTCAGTGAAGGCTCTAATCTCCTTGCGGTCCGTTATCTTTCTTTAGGTGCACTGCGTACTGTGGAAAGTTTTGTTTTTGGGGTTTGTTGCGTAGCTAACAGTCCTTATCGTTCCTATATAAATACCTAGCTACCGCCTTTTTTGACAGACTAGAAATCCATCGGCCCCAACGGAATAAGCATGCTGATCTTAAACTATTTGGGCCCAACGGGAGCAGATAATCTCACCAAAGTACTCAATTTGTCTTTGACCACTCTAATTATACCTGACATGTGGAAGCTGGGTAGAGTGGTCCCGATACTAAAGGCGGAATAATCCGCAAATAAAGGAGATTCTCATCGTCCGATACCTCTCCTTTCCCCAGTAGCGAAGACGATTGAGGCCTTGCTGCTCCCGCCTCTTACTCACCATCTGTGCCCAGCTATACATCAGCATGGCTTCCGGAAAGTGCACAGCACCACAACAGCACTTAACGCCATAAACTCGCAGACAATTCATGGCCTTAACCAAAATCGACCCTGTGGACGAACTGTTCTAATAGCACTGGACCTTTCGACTGCTTTCGACACGGTTAATCATGCAGTGCTACTATCGGACATTGAAGATTCCTCATTACCGCCTAGATTGAAGAGGTGGACCATGAATTACCTGAGTGGTGGACAATCATCGGTGGACTTTCGAGGTAAAGCCTCAAACGGAAAATTAAACAGGGAGTTCCGCAGAGTGGTGTCCTCTCCCCGATGCTGTTTAATTTCTACATTTCGAGGCTTCCGATGACTGTTCTATTTTCGCGTTTGGTCCAGGATATTGATATCCTTTGTTCGAAAGTAAACCGCTATCTCGCCGACCTTTCCAACTTCTTCACTTTACGACATCCACATCTACGACCCCACCTGCCACCCTTTTCACCAGCTGGACGAAGCAGTACCGGCTTGAACTCAATGTGAATGGCGATGACGTAAAAATTCCGACTACGAACAACCCAAAGTTACTGGGAGTCATATTTGATAGCCTACACTCCTTCACTCCGCCTACGACTGCAATTGCCACCAAAGTACAGAGCCGCAACCAAATCCTCAAATCGATAGCGGGTAGCACCTGGCGGAAAGACAAAGAAACTCCGCTGACAACGTACAAGGCAAGGCAATTGGCCGGCCGGTTGTAAACTATGCTGCATCGATTTGAACGCCGGGGACTAGCGAGACGCAGTTGAAGAAGCTCCAGATTGTCAGAACACCGCCCTTCAGACCGTGACGGGAAACCTCCTGATAGAGATAATCCCAACAGACACTTATTGAAAGCGGAACCACCACCTACGTACATCAGGAAAGGGGTACTTGACTACCGGGACGTCGTACAGCAATACAGACAAGACACGCTGGACAGGACGGCGTACAGACAGGCCATTAACACCATTCACAGAGAGTCCGTTAACACCTTCGTGAACCATCACCACCCAATCACCACCCATTGAAAAACAACAGCTCGAGCTGCCTCTTGAGACCCGCGTAACCCTGGCACAATTAAGATCTGGATACTGTAGCAGGCTTAACTCCCACCTATCCAGATTCGACCCTGATATAGCCAACACATGTCCCGCATGCAACGAATTCCCGCACTTTGCATGCCCAGTTAACCCGACTTATCTAACACCCCTCACCCTCTGGTTCGAACCCGTCGAAACAGCACTTTTCCGGGGCCTCCCGGTAGTTGACCTCGATGACTAAAACAAAACTTGCCTGACCCTATATGGGGTTTGCGCAGCCGTTACAACAACAACTGCAAAAACAGGCTTGTCTTACGCTACTTAATTTTTTGAACCACCAGTGCGTAGGGGCTTTGAGGAATTTATTCTTGTTATTTTTATCGGTCATTTCTTTTTTTTTAAATAGACGAATATTCGCCGAGATGTGATGTTCACATTCGACCAGTTTCTCCGACTTACTGCAATACAAGTCGACCAGTTACACCGAGCTGTGTTGAGAAACCTTTTGCAAGAAGCCGTGTTGAATTTTTCGATTCAAAATTTTCTAGCTGAGACACGAACCACTAACGAGGTTTCTAACTCAGCTGGTTGAGATTACGAGAATTGTGAAATATTTGCGTTCTTTATTTACGTTCTCTGTTCGAGAAAATCAGCTGTGTCGCCAACTCAGCTGTTTGCATTTTGTCGACGCGTATTGTAAACAATTGAAGAAAATTGAATTCTATCCAAAATTCTCTTCTTTAAATTAAAATAAAATGGATATAGAAAACGAGCGCATGCTAAAGCTGATATTTCCTGATGGTCTGCCAGGTTTGTAAATTGTGAAAATGTTTAAACAAAAATATGAAATACATTATTTGTCTTCTATTGTCAGAGAATCTACGCGACAATCCAGAGCTCTACGCCTACCTGGCCAATTTGGGCACATACAAAGTTGAGCAATTGAAGAAGGAGCAAACACGCTTGTCCGATGAGACGAAACGCATTGTGGAGCAAACACAAGAATTAGCAATATCCAATTATAAAACCTTCATACACACAGCAGAAAATTCACGTTCAATATTTGCGGAATTTCAAAACACCGAAGAACAAGTGGGCACATTACTGAAAAAATTACCAGTTTTTAGCGCAGAATGTGAGAGTTTTCTTAGCAAAGCAGCGGATATCAACGAAGATAGGCGTATTAATTCGATAACTTTGAAGAAAAATGCGCAACTTTTGGAAATATTAGAATTACCGCAATTGATGGAGCGCTGCATACGTGAAGGACGTTATGAAGAGGCGCTCGAACTGGCGAGTTATGTACAAAAGCTGGGGCATAATCATAGTGATATAGCGATAATAAAGGTAGGAGGAAATTTTTCAGAAAAAAACTAAAAAAAGATTATTTAAATTATTTAAATTAATTTTATTTCCGCTTTAGAGCATCGTACATTCCGTAGAGGCATTGTGGCATACAATGTTGGTGCAATTGGTCGCACAGCTGCGTACCGACCTACAACTACCCAAATGCTTGCAAATTGTAGGCTATCTGAGACGCATGCAGGCTTTCAGTAACAATGAATTGAAATTAAAGTTTCTACAAGCGCGCGATGCATGGCTTACCAACACGCTAAAAGCGATAGCTAATGATGACGGTAAGTTGCAATGTAGCAAGCAAGTTTTGACATTTTATTGACGCTCTTAATACGTATTACAGCACAACAACATTTGACCAAAACCATTGAGGTGACGCGCATTAATCTATTTAACATTATAACACAATATCGTGCAATCTTTCCCAATGAAGAGCCGAGTAGTGTTGTGACGGTAGCCAAGCCAATGCAGGGTGTGAGCTGTGAAGGTGAACGTCTATTTCATGCTTGGTTGCATAAGAAGGTTTGCTTTTCACTATTTTTTTTTTTTTTTTTGGTTAAAAGTGTTAATTAAATTGAAATTCTTTCCCTCTCTTAGATCGCTGACTTTCTGCAAACGCTGGAGACTGAC
Organism: Neoceratitis asiatica; assembly: GCA_030068015.2. Classification (NCBI taxonomy): domain Eukaryota; kingdom Metazoa; phylum Arthropoda; class Insecta; order Diptera; family Tephritidae; genus Neoceratitis; species Neoceratitis asiatica. Next base: position 26,319,408 of record CM061524.1, read on the forward strand.
TTGACGCGCGGCGTTAGCTCTTACGACACCGTACTCGGTCAGTGCATGTACTTTGGCTTGTCTTTTGGACGCGTGGGTGCTGATTTTCGTGCACTTATGGTACCGATATTCCTGCGTGTCATAAGGAGGAATTTCGAAAATGCAATTTCAATGGTTAATCAAAGCTTCGCACAGGAACTCGAACGCTATACGCTCATCAACAAGGTCACGCTGCATGCACGCGGTCATAAAATGGATGCAACGACCGCCGCTGCTATGGACCCAACAACACAAGACTCTTATGCACCACCAGAAACCCTACTGGACTTTCATCCGCTCGCCTCACTCTGCAATGGTTATTTGAATGCATTAAACGAGCTGCGGCTATGCGCGCCCATCGCATTGGCGAATGATGTAACGCGTGCGCTACAAACTTCCTTGGAATTTGTGGCCACCAAAATATTGGGCTTCTATCGTCAGGAGCAACAGGCTTTCACCAGTGCTGAACGTGAAACTTTTGTGAAATTATGCTCTTGCTTGGCCTACGATCTAATACCGTATATGCAGCGTTGCATACACGCTATATTTCCACAACAGACGCTCACCAATCATTTGGGTATAAATTTATTGACATTGGAGCAGGAGCAGATTACATACTTACAACAACAAAAGATTTTAGAGCCTCTAAAGCATTTGCTGCCCAACCGAATACCGGAAGTGTTGCTTAAGCAGGGAGAGAAGGAGCGAACTGAAGTGGAGGTGGAGGAGTCGCAGGTCGAGCAGCGTGCAGCAGCGGCTGTTACAGCGGAGGATTAAAGAGTGTAAAGTGGAAAAAAACAATAAATGTTGAAAAATATTGTGAAACGCGCATTAAAAAAGCTGAAGTGATGCTCGATCGGAATTCCAACTAGAATTTCTGATGTGCTGCCTGGTTTTTCTTTTCAAGAAATTGAAATGTTACATAGTATAAACTTAAAATTCCATACAACTATATACAACTATATAAAATACATAGCTGTATGTGTAATGATTAGCAAAAATATATATAAATGTATAAAGTCCACTGCGGATATCATTCAACTGCTCACTCCAACTGACCACAAATGCCAATATCATATGACTCACAAACGCAGCGCAACCACCCTCACCGCACTTCATGCCAATTAGTATGTATAATATGTGAGTTTATATGCTTATATACATACATACATGTGTATGTACATCACTATATTACAAAAGCAACTACTATATAATGTAATTTATGAATTACAATTAAAAAGGAAAAATTAGCCACATGAGCTGAAGCGCAAATAAGCTGTGTGGAGTAGAGAATAGCATTAGACAACGGGCAGGCGGCTTCATACGTACATACATACATACATACATACATATGCACTGCCACCCACTACACTAACCGCTCATTCAACCATATTTTCAACTGACCATTCATTTAACCTCCGCACCCTCTGCATAGTTACACACTCAGACAAATTTCCAAATTTTTGTGTCGATTATTCGATGCTCGGAAGTTTTATTTCACTATTTTGGCGTGGCGTTTGTGCTTTGGTCATCATTTTTAGATGCTGCAGCTGGTGTAATAAAACTCCCCATTTGGTCATTTGGCAATTATCCCGATAAATTAGCAGAAATATGTATGTAGCAGCAGCAGCGAGGACGTCAGCCACATGTATGGATGAATGTGTGTAGTTAACTGTCAGAACAATAGCTGAAAATCAAATAAATGAGCAAAATGCTGAGCCGGTGCGCGGGTGGAGGGGTAGCTGCTAACAACAACAACAACAACATCAACAACAACAACAATAACAACAACAATAACAACAAAGCTACACTGCTTCTTGGCTGCAGTCAGCGCTGAGTGAGTGTACTATGTACTGCCTCGTAAGCTGACAAAATCGACAAATGAATGGACTAGTAGATAATTTTCGCATTTATAAAGAGGACAATGCGCTTAAGTAGCGTCAAAATGACAACGGACAATGTAGAATGTAGCAAGCGAGAACGTAGGAGGGGTCGACGACTGATACATGTATATATGTACATGCGAGTGTGTGCTCGTTTGTGTGAAAGAGCGAGTGTTTTCGATATTTTTTCAAATATTTTGCCACAAATATTTCTTTGCTTTTGCTACATACATACATACATACATACATATTTACTACATATATCTATAGATTATTAGGAAACTAGTAAGTTTTATCTGTGATATGTATGTATGTGAACAAAATTATTTAGCACATTTCATTGCACTGTTATCTACATACATACATATGTACATATAAAATATTTTTTTTTCGTTACTAATTTTATGCTCCAATAGGTAAATAATTAAGCTTAGTTGTTGGATTTTGGAGAAATGATATCTGCAAACATGCATGTAACAGGGGTTCCATTTCGAGGATTTTTTTTTAAAGAAAATAAAAACAAAAAATTCAAATTTAATGCGAAATGTTTATTATCATTCGAAAGAACATTCTTTGGCATTTATTTTTTGAAGATTATCTCTTTCAAATGTTGGCCGCGGCTACGTCCCAGATGGTCCATCAATGGTTGAGTCCAATTTTCGATGACTCGTTCGAACATTTCGACTGGTAACTGGCGAATGACACGTGTGATATTTTGCTTCACGGCCTGAATCGAAGCGGCATTGTCCGCATTGATTTTAGACTTTACGTATCCCTACCGGAAAAGGTCTAACGGTGTGATATCAGCCTATCTTGGTGGCCAATCGACCGGCCCAAAACGTGATATTATCTACTCAGCGAAGTGTCTCTCAATAAATCCATTAATTGATGCGTTGTGTGTGGGAAGTGGCGCCGTCTTGTTGAAACCAAATGTTGCGGATATCAAGAGCTTCAATTTTAGGCATAGTCGCTTATCGTGGCACGATAACGGTTGTTGTTGTTGTTGTTGTTATAGCCGCAGAAAATTCTCCAAATGGGGCTTCGAGGAACATTGCGGGAGTGACAGTCCTTGGCCGGATAATAATTCGGGTCGTACCGGTATAAAGACCCGACTGTCGCGCGGGAACTATGGATTTCAGTCGGCTCTTACGTCCGGCATGCCTTACCGCGAGTAAATTCTTGAACCCCTAACCCGCAGGGGGTTAACGGTCTCCATTGACGGTTACGTTCTCACCGGTATCATTTTTGAAGAAATATGGACCGACTATTCCACCGGCTCACAAACCACACCAAACCGCTGTTTTTTCTGGATGGAATGGCAGCTCTTGAATCTCTTCAGGTTGCTATTCGTCCCAAATGCGGCGATTTTGCTTGTTTACATACCATTGAGCCAGGAATTTTGGCTCGAAAACGTTGGATCTTTGTGGAATTTTTCAAGAGCCCATAAAGCGAAACGATGTCGCTTGGGAAGGTCGAGCGGCTTCAGTTCTTGCACAAGCTTTATTTTGTACACTTTCCATTTAAGATCTCGAAGTAAAATGCGCCAAGTTGTTCCATACGTCCAGTCCGAGTTGCTGGGAACGGCGCCGAATTGACTCTCCACGGTCTTCGTGTGTACGCTCTCAGCTACGACCGCTATATTTTCTTCACTGCGTACTGGACGTGGTCTATTCGGCCAAATATTATCCAAGAATGAATGCTGGGTCTCCAGATGGGTGATAGTGTTGCGAATAGTACGCTCAGTAGGCCGATTATGTTAACCATTCTTTACAGAACGTGAATTTTCGTAATAAAGTTGAATGATTTGTAAACGTTGTTCAGGCATAAGTAACATGACAGCTTGACACGACTCACGCGTGATCTGTCAAAAAAGGGCTATTGAAAAAAGTACCTCTACTTGGATCACCCTTTGCAACATATGTATGCATGTAATAATGTAGTTTGTATGGCCAAGATGTTATTAATTGAATGCATACAAACTTCTTAGTGATTGGCGGAGGTAACGCTTACATTATTACAGCCGAGTAGACAACAGGCCGCTAGTCGATGCTTCTCCTCGCTGATCGACACCATTTGGAAATACCAAGTGACGCCAAGTTCTTCTCTAAATCATCCTTCCAAGCAGAGTAGAGGCCTTCCTCTTCCTCTACTACCATCGGCGAGTATTGTGCCGTATACTTTTAGCGCTGCACGTTTTTACACATCCGGAAATGGTTTGGCCTAGAAAGCGCGATCGCTGTCTCTTAATTCATTGAACTATGTCAACAATGTGAGCGTAAATATCGTACAGCTTATTGTTCCATCATCTCCATCCATTCCATCATAACAGCGTTTTAAAAAACATTCTCCCCAAAACTGCTAGCACCGACTCATCGGATGGCGTCATCGTATATGCTCACCAGAACGACTCGGAGTTTTATCCGACCAAGACCTGTCACTCTCGCAATATTCACCGAAAACCATTTTGGGTAAAATTTTTGCGCTTACTATCACAACAACACATCTTCCACGATTCAGAATCGTAATGTACGACAGGAGTGATGACCGACTTGTAGAGAGGTTTTTGTTCGTCGAGTGAGGACTTTACTTTTCAATTGCCTAGGCAGTCCAAAAGTAGCATCTGTTGGCAAGTGTTGAGTCAGAGTTGGATTTTAATTCTAACATTGCTATTGGTATTGATGCTGGTTCCTCGACCTTAAAGTTATGACCATCTAATGCCAGGACATATTTCGTCTGATTCTCATTGACTACCAGGCCCATACGCCTCCCTTCCTTATCCAGTTTGAAGAAAGCAGAGCTGACGGAGAGGTTGTTGAGGATGTTGATGTCAAGGAATCACATTGCTTGAAAACTTCCTTACTAGCGGACGTCTCGCCTCGAGATGTCTTTCCCAATTCTGATGAAGCTGTTGATGTTGCTCAACTGCTTTATGAATATCACGTTGAAAAGGTACAATCAGTTCGTTGACGGTGGAGTTCAGCCTTTCACACAGTACGCTCGAAAGGATCCGTATGTGATAATGAGGGAGTTGAACCTATGTAAGATTGGGGAGAAAGGTATCCTCTTTATTGTATTGGGCAGATCACACTTAGGCTCCAACCGTTTTCTGATACATGAGCTTTGCCAGTCCATCGCCATCATATTTGACTAGTTCAACCGTTAAGCCATTGTTACTTTTCATCCGGGGAATTGCTGTTCGAACTTCGTCGTAGTCGAGTCGTTGGACGTCTTTTTCATCATAGTCGAATTAGGTTTCGGATGCGCCATCTTCAGGTATTCATTTTCATTGCAGTTGGGCGTGTTCCATCCATAAATTAAGTATGCTCTGGAAATCGGTTACCAGATCTCTTCTTTCTCTTCTACCAGAAAAAGGTCCGGTTGTGAAGCCGCCTGAAAATCGTTTCAATTTTTTCATAGAAGTTTCGCTCATTTCCCTTATTGGCCATCTTCTCCACTGTGGATTTTTACCCACCAGGTCAAAAACCAATTGATTCTCTAGCAGCGGTGCGTAAGAGAGTTTGAAATTTAGTTTCCATAGTTCGTCTTTATCGAGTTGATGATGAGTGCTCTCAGAGAGCAGGAGTGAAAATCGAGTAGTTTTCAAAGTCGAACCTTCCCTGGGTTTTCTGACGGGCGATCTTTGGTGCAACAAAATGGTGTTCCGAATCGATCGTGATCGATCCCGGAAAGTGCGCACTTCTAAGGTACTCGAGACGTGCCTTTCCTCTAACAGAACGTAATCGGTCTGGTATCGCGTATTTCGATCCCCTTACAGCCAAAAAGTAGGTTGATGAACTTTTTAGCCCTGTTGATCAGTTGCAACCTATTTTTGAATGTTTCGTCGTGAATGCTGAATTTTCCGATTGCTGTGGCGAGGATACCTTCTTTGGGCAAAGCAAAAGCAAAACGTCGATGACATGACTGGCACACCACTCAGCAGTAGGCTTAAGGCGCTCATAGAAGGTATTTTTGGACACATCGTCCTTCTTCTTCGCCGAGGTGTGGACGCAAATTAGTGATATGTTAAAAAAACATCGCTTTAATGCGGATTGTAGCGAGACGTTTGTCTACCGGGGTGAATGTGATTACTCAATTATTGTGTCTCTCTCCCAGTGCAAATCTAACACCAAACTAGCGCTCCTATATCTGTCCACTGTAGTACATATCACAGGGTTGGTGGTCAGCCTTAATTTTTATGAGACAATCTAGCAACTTGGACTCGGTACCTTCCCATCTAAGTGAGCGGAACTTTTAGGAGCATTTTCTCAAATCCTAGTTCTTTATATGAATGAATTGGAAATTTTTGAAGCTGATTTCTTACATAATGGATCCAAAACCCAGCGCACAAGCTCGTCAGATGAGTTTTTTTTTTGCCGAAGGGGGAATCTTACAAAGATACTGCTACTCCCCAGTATACATACAGCACGATTCGTACTGCCCACTAAGGGTACACCTCATTCAAGTCTATGCACAATCCGTATTCTCATACCACATTGGACTTGCGGAGCAATACACCTACGTACTAAACCCTTAATTCCGACTGCAGTTCAATGGCCCTACGAGACCGCCGCTAGACATTTCTTCGCAGGACCAGGTTTAGCCAGATTGACTCTTCATGGACAACTTTCTGTTCCATCCTCCGTTATATCTTCTGTTTTTGCTATTGCGTCGTCGTTCTTTTAATCTCAATTCCTGGAGAGCTATTGCGTACCAAATTTTCACTTTATTCCACACGATTTCACTTTGTATCATATGGTGCGTTTTCGCTACTGTTACCACAGAAAGAACAACCTTTCCCGTCATCATGACCGTACTTATGGAAGTATTCTCTGAAGCAACCGTGTCCGGTGAGAAGTTGCGTCAGGTAGTAATCCGTCTCGCCGTGTTTTCTCCCCACCAAGGCTTGTACGTTACCGAATAGCTTGTACGTCCATCTAGCTTTCTCTGCTATGTCCCAGCGCCTCTGCCACTCATATATACTTTTTAGTATTTCTGCGTTCCGCTCTTCTGTTATGAGTCGCCTTCCAATGCTTCTGAATTTAATTGTAAACTCTTTTAAGTTCCATTGCCATTATAAAGGGTGTTTTTTTATAGAGGTATAGAACTTTAAGTTGGCATTACTTTTCCAAATGGCGACCGATTTAACAGCTGTCAAGTGATTTATTCTCAGTTCGATTTGGCAATTCATCATGAATAGACTCACGCCTAAACAACGCTTGCAAATAGTGCAATTTTATTTCGAAAATAATGGTTCTGTGCCGAAAACGTATCACGCACTACGTCCATTTTAGCGATGTTTAGCGATGAAGCGCACTTCTGGTTGAATGGCTACGTCAACAAACAAAACTGCCGCATTTGGAGTGAAGGTAATGCTCAAGTGTAGGTTGAAACACCGTTACATCCAGAAAAACTGACTCTTTGGTGCGCTTTATGGGCTGGTGGAATCATTGGTCCGTACTTTTTCAAAAACGATGGTGGCCAGAACGTTACAGTCAATGGTGATCGGTATAGAGCCATGATTACTAACTTTTTCATTCCTGAATTGAATAACCATTATGTCCAGGAGATGTGGTTTCAACAAGACGGCGCAACATGTTACACAGCTCGTGCCACAATAGATTTATTGAAAAACACGTTTGGTGACCGCCTAATTTCACGTTTTGGACCTGTGAATTGGCCTCCAAGATCATTGGTCTATACGGATAAGCCACAAACGCTTGACCATTTGGAAGACAACATTCGCCGTGTTATTGCCGATATACGGCCACAAATGTTGGAAAAAGTCATCGAAAATTGGACGTCCAGATTGGACTACATCCGCGCCAGCCGTGGCGGTTATATGCCAGAAATCATATTTAAAATGTAATGCCACAAGATTATCTTTCGGATAAATAAAATTCATGTCAATCGAATAATCCATCGTTGTTTTATTGCAACTTAAAGTTATATACCTCTATAAAAAAACACCCTTTATATGGTGGCATGATGTCCGCTATGACGCCTGATGCATCGTGCGACACCGTGCGGAACACCCTAATAACTCTGATTGCATTTAGCCTGGTCACAGATCTTGCTTTCTTGGCGTAAGTTATATTCTTCATTGCTGGTCCCACCGACTGTCTTACTTTAGCCAGGAAGGGAAGAGGGTGTTTAGTCGGTACACGTTTACGAGTATATGGCGAGCAGCTTGCTTCAACACCTTCGGCCGCTCGCAGCCGCACCTCTACTGGGCAGACACTGCAACAAGACTTCAGCGAACCCTTAAACCGAATATGTCGGCGGTTTTCACTGAATCTTGCGCGCTTTTACGCCTGACGCAAGGCTGCGCACGGTGCACGACGTGGAAAAAACGCCAAATCAAAAAAGATTTTTTATGAATTTAGCAATAATTGCCGATGCCATTGTGCACATAAAAAGGTTAAGAAAGGTAAGGTAAGAAAGGTTTTCTACTACATACACACACATACATGCATGCATGTAGGGCATGAATTACTACTTAGTACCACAAAAAATGGGCAGAAGAAGAGCTTATGGAGGCCATCGCAAATTAAATTGATACGCCAAAGAGGCTTCCAACCTATACGCGTACACATATATTCATTTGCTTATGTATGCGTGCATGTATATATGTATATATTTTTACGTGAAATTGTTGAAAAGAAATTGCGGCCCGTGGATGACTAACAAAAACCGCGGTGTTATAACGGTAAATTGAAACTGACACATAACGAACAACTAAAACCTTTACCTTTGAGTGTGTATGTGTGTACTCACACACACACACACACACACACATACACACATGCATTGGATAAAAAGCAAAGTGCAATTGCAATTGATTGGTTGAATAGGCGTTTTAAGCTTCGCCACCACTAACTATAACGGTATATACTAACTATGTATATGTATGTATGTATGCCTGTGTGTGTTAGCCTGGGTGTGCATGCGGTCAGTTCAAGGCAAGTCAATATTTATGCAATTTCGCGCGCAATCACTAAACTATCCAAATTCCGAAAAATACTAACCAAAAACAACAACAACAACAACAAAAAAGAATAAACAAACAAAAAAATAAAGCGAAAATACAACAAATTTTCTTTGTACGCGTTCGCGGCGCTCGTTTGGGTCGCGTATACGCCCCAGTGCATCAAGGACATGCCAACACATTATTCATACTCACACATACTCGCGTCCGGTATGCAATTTTGCGAAGTAGCAACACATACACATACATACAATAACTGATACATATATATATATGTATATGTATTTTTGCTAGGGTTGTAACGAGCTTACGAGCCTCGGACACTGAGTTTGATCTAAAAAAGAGTTTTCGCAAATTTCAGCTGAGACTCCTGCTCTGGTTATGACAAGTTCACAATCGTAACATCCTAACTCCGCTATTAAAGGTTCGAGCTTCTAGTCTTTTAAACTACATGTAGTCCGATACTTGTGATCCTCCGTTTTGTACTTTAGCGAGCTCTGTGTCATACATGGTACAGCGACTGACCACTAAATTGCTTCTTCAGTGTGTTAAGCGCACCCCTCTGAGACAACAGATCAAACGTCCATGATTCTAGGTAAGTCTGTGTTGTCATACATAATACTAAGACTAAACTCCGATTTGCTTCCTCCAAGTGTTAAACTCACCTCAGATACATGAGATCCTCCGTTTTTCACTATAGCGTCACTCATAGGACTGTGACTGACCTCTGATTTGTTCCCTCGAAGCGTTAGACTCACCTGAAAGACATGAGATCTTCCGTTTCTGACACTGGCATCTGCTCTCTCGAAGCGTTGATCTTACCTCCCAGACAAGGGATCATCCGTATTCGACTCTAGCAAATTCCGTATCACTAATTGGACTGCGACTTACCTCTGATTTGTTTCATCGGTGCGTTAAACTCACCACCGAGACACGATATCAAATGTCTCTGACTCTAGCGAACTCTGTGTCATACATAAGACTGCGACTGACCTCTGATTTGCTCCCTCGAAGTATTATACTCACCTTTCAGATATGGCATCCTCTGTTTCCGACTCCAGTAAACTCTGTGTCGCTCATAGAACTGCGATTGACCTCGGCTTTGCTTGGCTTTGTTTCTGACTCTAGCGTGGCACATAGAATTGCGACCCTTCTCTGATTTGCTCCCTCGAAGTGTTAAACTTACCTCCCAGACAAGGGATCCTCCGTCTTCGACTATAGCAAATTCCGCGTCATTCATAGGACTAGGCCTGACCACTAATTTGCTTCCTCAGTGTGTTAAACTCACCTCCGAGACATGACATCAAACGTTTCTGGCTCTAGCGAACTCTGTGCCATACATAAGACTGCGAATGACCTCCGATATGTTTCCTCGAAGCGTTAAACTCACCTGAAAGACATGAGATCCCCCATTTCTGACTCTAGTGTCACACAATCTAACGGCAACCATTCTATGTTAAATGTGTATGTGTTAAACTCACCTTTCCTCCGACTCTGACTCCAGAAAACTCCGTATCACTCATAGGACTGCTACTGACTTATTCATTTGCTCCTTCGAAGCGTTAGACTCACCTCGGAGACATGAGATTATACGTCTCTGACTCTAGAAAACTCTGTGACTCACATAGGACTGCTGCCTACCTTTGATTTGTCTTCGGTGCGTTAAACTGACAGTCTCAGATTCCAGCCAACTCTGTGCCGAACGCAAAGTAGTGATTGATACGATTTTCCCCGGGTTTTATAGATGAACTCGTAGGGCTAGATATACCGCCTACAAACCTACAAGAATACTAAGTGCACCTGCTTAGTGCAAGCAAGCTTTAGGTCTGTCTGCAATTCATGCTTCCATATGCAAGCAGAAATTTAAGGTTCTAGAGTTTAAGGGTTGTTCGAAGGTCCTCGGCTTTCAACTTCGACCTCGTCACCAAACAAATTTGAAAGCTTCGGTTCGATTTCGAAATATCATTCCGTCGCGTACAACCCTAGACCGTGCAAAAGAACCAGTGCAGAGAGAATATGAGAATAGTAGTCCCTGGATGGCAAGGGTAGAGCAGAGTACGGTAAAGGACGCATCGCGCGCTTAGTTAGTTAGTCTTTTTGTACGCAAAAATTGGTGCGAGCGCATATCGTAGGCGCAATACAATTTCATCCGTCTCATCCGTCCGTATGGCTCAATTTTGGTTGCGTAGCCGAATTTCGCTACTTTTGTTATTCATGTGTCGGCAATTTTGTTTGCCTGTTTGTTTGTCTCTGTGTCCACTTTGTATTTTTAAGTCCACCACTAAATATACACGAACGCAAGTGTAAGCTCTCCACTGGCACTAAGCCGTTGTTGGTGGTGGGGATGGTGTGGCTGGGAGGGAGAATCTGTAGGATGTTGGGATGTTGAGATTCCATTTGTTCACTCCGCGCCAACTACAGTGACCAGTGCAGTAATGAAAACAAAGAATTCATCAGTAAAAGCAACAACAAATCGCTTGCCTGCTATCGAATTGAGCAATGTGGGGGGAGGTAAAAAACCCTATGAAAACGTTCTATACAAATGGCTCAATCACAGCGGTAACAGTGGGTTTCGGGGTGCAAAATTATGATACAACTTATGCAAGCTTCTTTTTAACTCTTCGGCATCTGAGAAGTTTTTTCTTTTATTTTGGAAATAAACTCACATTATCTGTCTAGGCGCGACCAGAATAAGATATCGGTTGGATCAGGGTTCGAGTCCATGATCCTCTAACTCGAAACACTAGTGGAATATACTTTACTGTGGTCTCATTATCATCCAACTACATCTTTGTTCTTTATACCCGAGCCTTATGTACTCCATCTTTGTGAAATACTGTAAGTCACACACTGTTAGTCAACCGACTGCCTTTGAAGCCATTCCAGTACTTGTTGTTATTATAGCGGCTAGGTAACCCCATTTCGTCGAGGTCACCAAACGGCAGACATGAGCTGTTTTGACGGTTTCAGATCAGAGATCATCTAACGGGAGGTCCAAGAAATGAGCTGTTTTCACCGGTTCGGACCAGAGAACTTTCTCTCTCTTTCCATCCTTTTTTTTTATGTGGGTTTAAGTGGGCATGCAAAGGGGTGGATAATGTCGTACGGGAACTCATTTTAGGTAAGACATATTATGGGTATATCGAGGGATACTCTCTTTGAGCCTGAGTCTACCTACAACAGCATCCAGATCTTTTATAGTGCCATTATTATTTGGATATCGCGAGGCCGAGGTCGAAGAGCACAAGCTCTCTTCATCTGCTATGGTTGGTGGTTGTTTTTCGATGGCGCTATTCACAGGCAGAACAGTTAATGAAGGTGTTGACGGACTTTATATGAATGACATTAAGGTATGTCGATAGCACGTCACTTCTTTGTTGGTACTACTCATATAATATCGTACTCCTTTACTGCTCAGTACAGAGGAAGTGCAGACTTATCGCTGCACTCATATTGGGACAACGGAAAAACCAGAAATTCTATCTATTTGTTTACAGGTCGCCAATCACACAAAGTCGGAAACAACTTGCCGGACGTGAGGCTCGAGAGAGTGTCATTCAGACTCGTTCCCCTTCTGATGATATATCAAAATCAGTCCCATCTGTTCGTTACTCAAATAACTGTTATCGGGTAATATTTCGTTGTAGTCGGGAGGAAAGCTCAAATAACTTGATCAATACCAAACTTGTGCGTATGGAGACAATGGAAAGTCATTGAAAGACTACTGTTACATCAGCTGGGAGTACGCTACTTCCCGCCTTAGCTACAGAAAGTCAGAGATGTTGTATAATGTGTGCTCACTAGGGATTTAGGATTAAAAATAAATTTTCGAAAATTTTAGTTAGGCTCCGGTTCCAGTTCTGGTAGACTCAAAACCAAAAAATGCCGTCTGGCTTCGCCTGGTAACTGTTTGCTGCAGAGGATTGACAACAACTTCGGATTTAAAGGTTAGAGCTTGTGATAGTGCTCACAAGCTTTGACCTTTTAACCTAGTTCCGGGCCGTAGAGTACTAAGCCTCTAATTTCTGATTCAGACTCCTTGTCATATATAGGTCGGCGATTGGTTTTAGATTTGCTTTCTCGGTGTGATGGAAAGATCGTAATTCACCTGGTGGGGATCGGAGCTGGAAGTCAGATATGTGGTAATTCGTGTGCTTGATAATCAACTCGCTACTCTGCATGGCTTTCAGCAAGAGGCTCCCCCGACGACTTTCGCTTAAGGCTCCGACTTGTCTATGGAAAAATTTCTTTCTTTCTTCCCATAAATTTGATCTTCCCGAATCGTTCCATGGAGGAAAGCTGACGTAGGAGAAAATTCACAGCGATAACTCGCAGATACATTGATCACTGCAGGCACACAACATTTCAAAGCAGCACACTGTCGCTCTCCCACACATGTGTAGGAGATAGAAGACCCTCTTTTCTCCTTCACCTCAAAACACACTCACCTCGGTGCACTCAATTCAAATGGAATTTGGGATTTTGATTTTGATTGCGAATTCGAATAGATTGTGGTATTTTTGAAGCAACTGCCCAGCCTGGCGCCCGGCTAGTAGTGAAGTCTACCGATTACGACGTTTATGTTGGAGGGTAAGTGCGACTCCTGCCCAATTGCCCGACTACCTACCAATGCCACAACTGCATTTGCATGTCTGCCGTTGTCTGATGATGATGTGCGTACAGTGAGAGTGCCTCAATGCATCAATCTGGTGCGTCGACTTCTGCTTCTTTCTATGGGCTTGTTGAATTACTTTACCCAGGAGTTTTGCATTGCTGGCTTGTCAGTTTTTGTTGCCGAGTGGCGAGTGCGTGTGCTTCGGGTGTGTGTTTGGGGAGGGAGTTGGGTTGGAGTGCTTAGGCATTTGGACTCTGTGTGTTTTTTTTACTTACTTCAATGCGAAATGATTGTTTGTTTGATTGACTGATTGGATGGCTAGCTATGTTGGCTAGCTGGCTGGCTGGTCGGTCGGCCTGTGAGTTGGATGTCCGTATGATGCGTGTGTGTTTCTAAGCTTTTGCTTTCCATATTTTTTTCCAAATCTTTTTCAGCTGCCTTGTGGAGAGTCCATGTTGGGGACTTCTACTGTGGGCCTCTATACATCTCTAAGCACACATGTGCGTGAACTCATAGTTGCGTTGGTGGCTGTCGGGTCGGTCGTTCCGTTGTTCGGTCGGTCGTTTGGTCGGTAGGCTTTTTGTATGGACATTCAGGCATTTTAATTCGGTACAAATTTGATTTTGCTAACCTGGAAAAGCTGATTTGCACAAATAGACGAAACCGCTTTGGTGGATTGTTATTGTTGTTGTTGTTGTTGTTGTTATTGTTGTTGTTGTTATTATTGTTGCACAGTTGCATTGGCTTTTGCATAAATACGCATTTGAAATGCTCTATGGACTTACAATTTCCAAACTCTATCCCCCACCCTACCCCTCTCTATCAATGCTTCACTCAGTTCGTTCTTTTTTTTCGTTTTTATTTTTTTTAGTCCGAAACGTTTGTTTATACGAGTATGTATGTTTGTATTTGTGCGTTGCAATTCACTTGCTTTTAGCGGATTTATTCGCTTCAATGCATTTACCGTTTGGTAGGTTTTATGAAAATTTTCGCAATTGTTTCGATTGATTCTCTCGTGAGAAGAGGAAAACGTGGAAAAAGGATTTGTGGAGAATTTTTCGGAATCATCATTTTGATTCATTGAATACTAAATTGCAGTTTTTGAGTGAGATTTGTTACTCGTAAACAGAAATATGGGGGGCGGGGGGTTTGAATTGAAAAATTTACTTTTGACTGATTTCTTGGATAATTGGAACGTCTCTCATAAGCCAACCTTAGGAAATATAAAAAGCAACAAGGCCATGATAAATCTCAAGCGATGTGCCATAAGCATTTAACAGTCAATAAATATGTGGTATGGGTATGAGTTCAAGTCTAATTTTCCTTTCTTCATTATCGTAAATACCGCTTTCGGGATTTAACTGAGTCGCCAGTCCTTTCTTCTTTTCACTGTTTGGCACCAATTGCAGGCACCAAGTGAAGCCATATTGTTCTCCACAAATCCTTTCAACGGAATAGAGGTCTTCCATTTCCCCAGCTTCCACAGGCACACCATACGACCTAGCCGGTGTAGCCGCTGTCTCTTTATTCACTGTATTATGCCAATGTCGTCGTTCATCTCGTACAACTCATCGTACCAACTTTGCAATTCGCATAGGTCCATAGATCTTCCAAAATACCTTTCTCTCGAAAACTCCAAATGAGGAATCATCAGACCTCCCAGGTTTACTCACCATTTAGCTAGACGAATATGATGACAGAGTATAGAGTTTAGTGTTTTTTCCTCGAGAAAAGCCTTCACTTTTCGATTGCCTACTAAGCACAGAGCAATACCCCTGCAGGTGAAAAAGATAAAGTCACGGTGATAAGGTCAAATCAGTTCCTTTATGGTGGGCTTTAATTTTTCACAGAATACACTAGATAAGATCAGATTATGAAGATCACCCTTTTTATGGTTCTCAAACTTCATCATAGTCGTATATCGGAACATCTTAACCATCGTCATTGATTGGACATTCTGGGTTCCTTTGATGCATTCTGAACATCGGTCACCAGATCACCTCTGTGATTTCTATATGAATAAGCTCCCATCTTGAAGCTTTCATCAAGTCTCTGATTTCTCTTTTATAGAATTTTGAGCATTACCTCTCTGCTTTTGTATGAAAATGCGCCTCGCTTCTTTGGCAGATTATCTCTTGAAGACTATCTCTTTCAAATGTTGACCGCAGCTACGCCTTAGATGGTCCATCCGTTGAGTTCAATTTTCGATGACTCGTTCGAGAATTTCGACTGATAATTCGCGAATGACACACGTGATTGTCAGCATAGACTTAAGACTTTACATATCGCCACAGGAAAAAGCCTATCACACCTTTATCACACCATCTTGCTGGTCAATCGACCGATCCAAAACGAGAAATTATGTGCTCACCGAAGTGTTCTCTCAATAAATCCATTGATTGATGCGATAGAAAGTGGGAGGTGGCAGCGTCTTGTTGTAACCAAATGTCGCTGAGATCGCGAGCTTCAATTTCGGGCATCAAATAGTCGGTTATCATGGTGCGATAATGGTCGCCATTGACGGTTACGTTCTCACCGG
Organism: Neoceratitis asiatica; assembly: GCA_030068015.2. Classification (NCBI taxonomy): domain Eukaryota; kingdom Metazoa; phylum Arthropoda; class Insecta; order Diptera; family Tephritidae; genus Neoceratitis; species Neoceratitis asiatica. Next base: position 26,335,448 of record CM061524.1, read on the forward strand.
CAATTTTGCTCATTTACATACCCATTGAGTCAGAAATGGGCTACATAGCTGAACAAAATTTGGCTCGAAAACGTCGGATCCTCTGGGAACTTTTCAAGAGCCCATAGAGCGAAGCGATGTTGCTTGGAAAGGTCTAGCGGCTTCAATTCTTGCACAAGTTGTATTTTGTACGCTGTAAATTTAAGATTTTGAGGTAAAATGTACCTCGGTGTCGAATCGACTCTCGACTCTCCACGGTCTTCGTGTACACTCTCGGCTATATTTTCAGCACTGCGTGCTGGACGTGGTCTATTCGGTCGAATATTATCCAATAATGAGTGAACGCCGGGTCTCAAGATGGGTGATGGTGTTGCGAATGGTACGCTTAGTAGACCGATTATTTTGACTATAAGTTGAGCGGAGTGCGCGAAACACATTCTCTACAGAACGTGAACTTTCGTAATAAAGTTGAATGATTTGTAAACGTTGTTCAGGCGTAAGTCTTTCCATGATGAAATGCCAAACAATACTGAACAAAAAGAACATGACTGCTTGACACGACTCACGCTTGATCTGTCAAAAAAAGACTATGCAAAAAAGCTGCTCTACTTGGATCACCCTGTAGTACGTTCGTCCAACGGGGTGAAAGAGATACTACTACTACTGCAAATCCAACACCAAGTCTATGATCGTTTTTGTTATCGCTGTACATATGTCACAAGGACCTACTCTCTTTCATTCTTGTCTAGTCCATAGTATCTCTACGTCATTTTTAATACTATATTCATGAGAGCATATGCATACTCGTATAATAAATTGAACGATTCCTTCACATTGCCATCACTTCACTTCCCTACTTTCCATCTCATCCTTGTAAAGTTCTTTAAACTAATGAATTGAAGTTGAAAAGTTGTTGTAGTTAACGACATTTTGATTGTATTTGTAATAAAATGTAAAAAATCTAAAAGTCACTCAAGTCTTGCAAGTCATACCGCTCGAGCGTTTTCTGATGTCTAAAAAGCCTTAAAGGCAGCATTTAAATAACACATTTACTAACTCATAGGGATAAAGGACAATAAGAGTAAAATTGAAATTTTTTACTTGTCATAAGCGCTGAAAGCGGTTTTTGCCATTTAAAAGTTGGGAAAGTTGCTTGTAAGGAGGGATAGAGATATTTATGTACTCATCTACATGAGTATGTAGATATGTTCATACTTACTTAACCCTTTCTTTCTTTTAATAAAACGAACTCTGACATACGGTAATGTGTATTAGTTGGTTTTGGTTCAAATAATATTTCGTAGGGTCCGTTCAAGAAAAGGATAGGAAACGTAGGTTAAATGTATGCAGAACTTACGGTGGAGTGAGCAGCAGAGACAAAGTCGCGATAATAGCGTACCATCAACGGACACTCATATTGACCAGGTAACTTACGTACATGCTACTTAGTGACGGGTACTGAACCCAGGACGGTTGAACAAAGATAATGACGGACGATATCGAATCAGACTAGTAAGCTATTAGTTCAAACGGCCTCCTGACGAAATACTGAAAGGTACTACTAGGGTTTACCGTCGGAGGAGGTGGCTTTAGAGGCTTAGAGCCTCAGACTGACGGTGTTAAAACTTTCGATTCTTTCCATCTCAACATAAATAATCGTAAAGTGTTATCCATTTACTGGTTTGCAAACCTGCATTTTGACATCTGTCAAACTTAACTGTCAAATCAAACTTGTTTTGGTTTAGTTCAAGCAATTAAGTTCCGGGCATTTAAGAAAATGGATCGCTAAACAACAGCACAACCTGTTAAAATTCTTTAAATCTACTACAAAAATAGTGATTCAAACATGGCCACGCCACATTTCGTGCTTTAAGAGAAGATTAGGGTGCTCAAAAGGGTCCAATTACTTAAGAAGTTTGGTAAAATTTTAAAGAAATTTGAACAGACTGGATCGGTTACAAATATTGTCAGGCCTTTCCATTATCTTTTTGCTCGTTCCACCTCAAATATCGCTGCTACTTTCTCTTACAAGTGTAGCCGTCCAGCTCTATAAGTCCAGCTCACACAACAAATGAAACCAGCTGACCATTCACAACGCCGTAGTTACGTCGATTGGGTTTCTCGAACAACAAGCAGTGGACCGCGATTTTTCCAAAAAAAAAAAAAATTTCTTCAGCTACGAGGCATATTTCTCACTCAGTCGATACATAAATATAAGCAAAAAAGTCGAATTTGGGGCTCTGAGGATCCTTAAATAAGTGAAGTGAGACCATTTTCCCCCAAAAAAACACTTACTGTCTGGTGCGCTCTTTGGTACGAAGGTGGGATTGGACCTTACCTCTTTGAAAATGATAATGGTGAGACTGTCACTGTCAATTCGGAGCGTTATGGTCGTTTGATAACCGAATTTTGTGATCTGGAATTGAAGAACACGACTTGGAAAATGTGTGGTTCTAACAATATGGCAACCTGCCACACAACCCGAGCGAATTTGGCTTTATAGCGATATAATCGCGTAATCTCTCGTCTTGGCGATGCTAATTGGACACCGAGATCCTGCAATTTGACACTGTTGGACTTTTTTTTATGGAGAAATGCGAAAGACCGTGTTTATGCGGATAAATCCTTAATTCTTGAGCACTTGAAAAATAAAATTCGTCAAGTTATGGTTAAGATATGTGGCAAAAAGTAGTCGAAAGTGGAAAAAAATCCAAGGGATCGAAGTTTGCAAAAACCCACGAGGTCACTTGAATGATGTACATACGAGGTGTGTTCAAAGGAAAACGTGAATTTTTAATTTTTTTAGAAAAATACTTATTTATTCATCAATATCTATTTTCAATTTATTTCAAAGTTATCCGCCTCGGATATAATACATTGTGCCAACTCTTTTTCCAATCCTCGAAGCACTTCTGAAATGCGCTTTTCGGTATGGTCATGCTGATGCTCGTTCTTCGATTACGACTTGATCTCATCAATTGTGGCAAAATGCTTTCCTTTTATTGTTTTTTTTTAGTTTTAGGAATAGGAAAAAATTGCAGGGAGCCTAATCTGGTGAATACGGTGGTGTAGGCATGATTACGGTTTGGTTTTTGGCCAAAAAAATCACGAATAAGCATTGATGTGTGAGCTGGTGCATTATCGTGATGCAGAATCCACCATTCGTTTTTCCACAATTCCAATCATTTGAGCTTCCTTGCAGTATTCCTTGTTAACTGTACGACCTTTTGGCAAAAACTCATGATGCACCACACCATTGTAAGCAAAGAGAACAGTGAGCAAAAACTTCACATTTGATCGAATTTGGCGTGCCTTTTTCGATCTTGTCTCATCTGGCAGTTCCCACTGGGTTGATTGGGCCTTGGTTTCGACGTCATAGCCATATACCCACGTTTCACCACCAGTTATGACCTGTTTGAGCAAACCCGGAACGTTGTTGACGTCACTCAACAACTCCTGTGCGATACTAATGCGACATTGCTTTTGCTCAAAATATTAGCAATTTCGGAACAAATTTCGCTGCCACACGTTTCTTGCCCAAGAGATTCGAGAAAATTGAATGGCATGAGCCGATTGATATGCCAACATGCTCTGCAACTTCCCAAATAGAGATTCTACGATTTTTAAGAACAATTTTTTTCACTGTTTCGCTACTTTCTTCGCTTGTTGACGTGGTCTCATCTCCAGGACGCTCATCATCAACAACATTTTCTCGGCTTTCTGTAGAACGCTTGTACCACTTATAAATGCTTTTTTTGAGACAAAGTGGACTTACCGAGTGCAGCAGTCAACATTTCAAGTGCCTTAGAGTACTCTATTCCATTTTTTAACGCAAAATTTAATCCATATTCTTTGATCTATTTCTTTCAAGAGTCAAAAATCGAAGAGAACAAAAAAAACGTGACCAACCTCTTCTGTTGTTAAAAACAAACTACTAATCGAAATTGGCTTCTAATGCATGATAAACATGATAAACATATTTGTCCGATTGTAACAAAAACAAAATATCGATAATCGAAGGTACACAGCCCGCGAAAAATCAAAATTTACCTTTTGAACATACCTCGTACAATGCCAAAACTTTATAATAAAAAAGGAATTTCATGGAAAAAATTGTTTAAAATGCGTTTTATTTACGTTTATTTTGGAAACCGCAAAATGGATAACCCTATTTAAACAAAATAAAAATATAAAATAAAAAACAAGATAAATTGAAATCGAAAATGGAATTGACAGAAATTAAAATTATGGATTTATGTTCGGTAAAAAGGGTAATTTTAGAAAAATCTGTACTTTTTTTTTTGGAAATTTGATACTTTTTATGCCTTGAACCACTTTATTTGTCAGCTTTCGCGCTATTTTGTGTTACATTATATGATTTTTTTTCTTGAAAAGTCACATGCATATTTTTCTATGCAAAAAAAAAAAAAAAAAAAAATTAAAAATTTACAAAAACTTTAGGGAATTTGCCTAAAAAGCTATCAGTGATTTGTTGTACTCCCCCATCACTCGCTTCTTGCCAATTTTTTTCTTCACCCACGCTTTTACAGGCGTTCCGCTTTAGTTTGCTGTTGTACTTTTTGTACGCCTAACGGCATTTTACGGCTAACTTCCACATATGCTGCTATGCTTGTGCTGTGTCTTGCTGATTATTTGAAAAATCACTAAAAGGAAAAAAGGAAGAATAATGAAAGCAGAGAAAGGATTCCCCTAAGGGCATTTCGCACCAAGGCAAAGTGATTTGTTTGCCAATTTACATATTCATGCATTATGCTTATGGTTTAAAAAAAAAAAAAAAAAAAAATTCACCAACTCTAACAGAAAGCGGCTGCCATCCACTTAACCCTCATTCACTTGAGCCGCATAGCAGGCAAACACTGCACGCTTAGACACACACCTTTCATTCGTCTATGCGCTCGCTTACATAGCCGCGTTGGATTTTTCACATAATTTTTTTTTTCATTTCAAGATTTCATTTATTTTTTTCAAGTCATAAGCATACATATTTCTCAGTGCGAGTGTGTGTGCATCTGTGTGTGCGTTTGTATCAATGGCATATCATATCCCAACGCGTTTTCCAATTCGCTGCATTTTTTCCATCACATTTTCATTTCATCTCATTTTCAAATTTATTTATGTTGCTTTTTTTATGGTTACTTTTGTTGTTGTACTAGTTGTTGTTGTTGTTGTATTTTTGCCTATTGAATTTCAATAAAGTAGTATTTGGCGATAATTTTGCATAAAGTATGAAGTTTCAGCGTCAAATCGAATCGTTCGAAAATTGAATTCAATTGAGACGAAATCGCGCGAAGAGTTGAGCTTTTTTTATACCCAGCGCACATTAGCTGTAAGGTTTGAAATAGTTATTAATTTAGCTGATTCAGTCAGTTTGTCTGGTCGGTATGTATGTGTGTACGGAGCGGACTATTTTCGACTGAGTTCACCGAAAAGAGAATCTTGAGTTGTCCACAGAAAAGCTCTAAGAGCTTTTAAAAGCTCCAACGAAGTTTTCGTGCAGTGATCAGCCAGAAACTCTTTCCTTGGGGAGAGCTGTGAGCATAAGAAAACTCTCTAACTCTAGCACTGCAGCCTAGGGATATTGCAACTGCACTCGTTTTGCTATGACTTAGGTCCAAGGTTTTGTGAGCTGATCTGAAATCCTTTTTTTCGACGTCAGCCAGAGTTGTCGCTCTCCACTTGCAGTACTGTGATATTGTTTCAAGGCTACCGAGTGTCGCGTGCACCTCAGTCACTGTTCAAGTGGGGCGTTGTGGCAAGCCTAGTATCAAGAAGTAATTAGGCGGAGAAGTACACCTCCAGCCTTTTTCAAAGATCAAATGACCACAGTACGCAGGCAATATAGATCTCTTGCCAGAAGACTGACGCACCGAACTAAGCTTCGATACAGACCGTGGTATGCTCAGAAATGGAGTCATGATTCCAGATCCCGAGCAGACTAAGACCTTAGTTGTTCTGTGTCGAAAGGAATCTGGTGACAATCTATTGGTAGTAGACAGCAATCTCGCTGTCTTAACTGCAGCGATTTTCGGGACTGACAATTTATTCTAAGCCGAGTGGTTGACAATCTCTGTCGAGGGGATATCCCAATTGGAGAAATAAATGTCTTATTAAATTTCTATGACTTTGCTCTTTGGTTTGACCAGGGTCAAAACCCACGACCCTTGGAATGTTAGCAGACATGATTGTACTGAATATTTCACGACCAATAAATTTGATTCAATATGGGTTCTAATAGCTCCCAACTCCAAAGCATAGAGGTTTGAGAGGTTAATGAACTCTCGTGGTCCTCCCTTCTCTGCTTCACGGCATGGAGGCCTGAGGTATGTAGACTTAAGAGGTTAGTAGTACTCTCGTGGTCCTACTTTCTCTATTTTCCGGCATGGAGGCTTGAGTTCTGGTGACTTGAGAGGTTAATAGTACTCTCGTGGTCCGCCTCTCTCTATATTCCGGCATGGAGGCTTGAGTTATGGTAACTTGAGAGGTTAGTAGTACTTGGGTGGCCCTCCCTTCTTTGTTCCACGGCATAGAGGCTTGAGTTATGGTGACTTGAGGGATTAATAGTACTCTCGTGGTCCTCCCTTCTCTATTTTCCGGCATGGAGGCTTGAGTTATGGTGACTTGAGAGGTTAATATTATTCTCATGGTCCTCCCTTCTCAATTTCCCGGCATGGAGGCTTGAGTTCTGGCAACTTGAGAGGTTAATAGTACTCTGGTGGCCCTCCCTTCTCTGTTCCACGGCATGGAGGCTTGAGTTCTGGTGACTTGAGAGGTTAATAGTACTCTCGTGGTCCGCCCTTCTCAATTTCTGGGCATGGTGGCTTGAGTTATGGCAACTTGAGATGTTAATAGTACTCAATTGGCCCTCCCTTCTCTGTTCCACGACATGGAGGCTTGAGTTAAACGGATTAAGTATTGTTTTTTGTTAGAATAATACTCAAATTTTGCTACCTAACCTGTTTAACCTTCATCCTGATTTCCATTAAACCCATTCTAGTCGACTCCACCAGGATTTGGTGAGCCGCAGTTACTATGCAGTGCTATGCGCTCTTATTTTTTTAATAGAAAGCATTTCAGACAATTATCTATGAAAACCACATAAATGAACGCATTGGGTATAAATATTTCGTTCGACCTCGTCATATCACAGCCTGGCAGCCGTACTTTTGTTACTTTTCAGACGCATCATTTTTTTTTTTTTCAAAATTTCTTCACAATTCTACTTATTTATTTTCACACCCTCCACACTGCACGTTTTCCTTTTTCAATATCCTTTTTTTTCGCCGAATTTAGCTGCTGGTAACCTGCTGCTTCCGCTATTGTGTACTGTGTACTCAGCTGGTTGGCATCTGCCTTCGCATTTTGGCGCCTCGCCACTTAAGCTTTTTTTCGGCATTGGTTGGTCGCGGTGTAAATAACATCTTGAAATCCAATTCAATTGCAACCTGAAATCAATTGTGGCAACCTTAAGTGGAAAATTCAATTTAATATGAAAGTAGATGACATTTATGCCGCGATGCGAACCCCACGGTTGCATTAATACACGTGGGCGAGTGTTAGACTTAAGGAAAAAATTGCTTTCATGTTGCGATTTGGCAGACGCATTGTTACTTTTGTGTTTCTCTGTTCAGTGAATGGAGAGTGAGTGGGAGTGGGAGAGATTGGGATAATGCTCTGATTTATAGTGTAAGTGATATACTGTGGTTGATTGAGTCTAATGAAATTTCTGTGGATATTATTGTACTTACGTCATTTCAATAAACCCTCCAATGGAGCTCTCTTTTAGACTACCGGACTTTTGCGGTGACTTTCAGGTGATAGGCAGCATTAAAAGCACTGGGCTTGCTTACACTAAACTTCAAAATTGAGCTGGACTGTCACCAATATCTACAGGATGTGGTCAAGAGGAACAGACCAACTCTCCACTGTCTGTTAGGAGAACATGCAGAAAGGCTGAGAGCGCCTCATAAGAGATGCTGCCGGAGCGAAAAGGGTGACCAGGAGGAGGGGTAAACGAGCACCCACTTTTTATGTGATTGTCCTGCTTTGGGAAGTGTTAGGTTTCGACATTTTGAAACTATATTGCTGGATGGGCTCACCAAGATAGCTTGTTCCTTGTGTTTGTTGCTGCTGCTGCTGTTGTTGTTATAGCGGTTAGGTAACCCCGCTTAGAAGCAAGCAAAGTTAGTCAATGTCGTCAAGGTCATCTAACGTTAGATCTTAGAAACAAGACATTTAGAAGGATTAAGACCAATGTGAGAGGGGTGTTAGATGAGTGGGTTTTTGTGTACTTACGTTGGATATGTTATGTGTTCGAGTTTTTCGTCTTTTATGGCTGCGAAATTGCTGAATTTTTTTTCCAAATAACCGATGCATTCAGTCGCTATAAGATTCTGGATCAGTGCGCGGCTGAAGCATAGGACACTCCGCTGTTCTTGAGGGGTTTGAATATATCATAGTTGCTTGGATTAATGTACTTTTAAGCCGGCGCCGAGCGGTTCTTTCTCTACCACAATAACTTCACGCGAGGACTGGAGGGAAAGTACCACTGAAAGTCTGTTCGGATGTGTCCAGACCCTTGCAATGTTTTTCATGCAAAAGGAGCTGATTGGGATTCAAAATTTTGAAGAAATGTAGACATCTGGTCGTCACCACTTCGTTAATACCGGAAAAAGCGACAACTTTCTGTCTGCCTCTTGGACAGCCAGAACTGAACAAACTTAGCGAGCGTTCCGCTAGCACCTCAACATGCGTTGTTGCTAGATTATTCTGGCTAAAGTTGGACCGCGGAAGGTTAGGGAAGCTTTCTTCTAACCCAATATCAAAACTTTATGGCCTTTGTACGTTGTCTGATAAAAATTGACGAGGTAAGACCTGGGCTTTTTTCGGGTCCCCGCTGCTGTAGTGGTTTGGAAAAGAGATCGGACAATCTATGCACTTTTCTGAATAAAAACTCTCGGGTCGCATACGTGTACAAACCCGAAGGAGTTAACAGATATTGACTTCAGGTGAATTTGTATATTTGCGACATGAGACTGCAGGAAAAGTGGTCTGGCATTTTAATATATTTTATTATTATTTTAGTCTCAGTGGGATCACAAGGGGCGTATCTTTGTCTTTATACTGGATCCTTCTACCTAACCTAATCGTGGCAAAAGCAAATTTCAGGAACCGTTGCATGAATTTTATATTGATACTGATTTGTTTAAAATAGTTCAAAGTCGTGACGAATCATGGCTATCAACCGGTAGTTAATGACGTCGAGGGTAGCCAAGATCAAAAGAGCACACTAAGCTCGATAAAAATTCAAAGTTTTCTTCACAGGACTATCTGGCGGCTATGCGCAAATCATCATTATTTGTTTGAATTTTTTTCTGAACAAAAATAACACCGTAATCATGCATCCCTGCCAAGATCGGAGAGTTGGAGACATATGTTAAAAGTGGAGTTAATAACTGAATCGTCAAATGAGCTCAAGAACTTTCCAAAAAGTGCATATCATAACCGCTTTGAGAAGCGAAAAATATAGTGGTGTAAGTTTTCTATATCTGAAGCGAAATACTTGGAAAGGAACAAAATAGAAATTGATAGATTAGAAAATATTAAAAAAAAATAATAATAATTCAGATATTTTTGCCAATGCAACTCCTAGTTGTCTCTATATATGTATGTATGCAGGCAATTGTGTACTCATTATTTCGTCTAAGCTCAAGAAATAATCATGAGCGGTAATGGTTTTGCCAGTAATGCCGTAGACCATACCACACGACTGTGGTTTGATAAGTCAGTGACATTTTTTTTTTAAATAATTTGAGTTTTATTTCTCACATTTTGGGCTTTATATGCTTTATATGTTTAATCTAGCGTATTTTTGTATTCCTTCCGAGTAATAAGGAATTTCAAAGCCTCAAAATAAACGTTTTATTTCCTTGATGACGTCTTCACTCGACCCGAATCTCTTGCCGCCGAGCCATTTCTTTAGGTTTGTAAATCATAAATAACAGCAGGGGGTTAAATCTAGAAAATATGCCGGAAGGGTTAGTAGTTCGTAACCAAAGTTATGAAATTATTCAATGGTGACTACATAATTCTGCACCCGTTCTGATGTAATGATGGAACAGCATTTTTTCGCTCATCAATGCGCTCGTATCTGCTTCAAATCAATATTAAATCTGTTTAAAAGCTCTGAAAAATATTCGCTCAGAGGATCGTTTTACCCTTTTCAAGGTAATCGATGTGAATCACTCGTTCACCCCAAAAAAAAAACTGTGGCCACGACTGCTCTTCTTTGGTGCACGTTCACCCGGAGAAACCCGCTGTTTTGATTGTTATTTGGTTTCTGGTGTGGTGCGGTGGACCCATGTTTCGTCTATGGTAACGAAATGGACTAATATTTAGCCATGCTATAAGGGCTCGTCCCCGTAATTCATTGGTTTTTGGAGCTTCTATTGGTGTAAAAAAAATTTTGATTTAAAATAGCCCAAAGATGCTCTATCGAATTTAAATCTGGAGACTATGGAAGCCAATCGGGTCATTGTTCTGCATGAATATATCGCCTTCCCCAAACTTGAGTCTAAATATATCAACACTTGGAAGATATGAGTCCTCGAGGACGCCTTGAAAGCATCCCCACCCACGCCATGAATGATCCGCCTAATTTGATCATGTGGCATATATTGCGTTTCTGAACCCTAATATTCTTATCGATTCATATCCATATGCGTCCATCTGACAATATTCGATTAATTTGAGTTTCATCTGACCAAGTGACTTTCATCCAGTAAAATGTTTATACTTTTTAACGGGCCTTTTTGACGGACCTTTGGATGGTCTTGTTACTGACATCAACTCCATGGAACTAATTAATAATTTTTAAGTCTCCACCGCGGTGTCTATTGCACCAACAAACGATTAAACGCCTGGCTATTCTCGCGATTGCCGAATGCAACTTTTTTAGACAACCGCCAGTCTTTTTGGGAACTAAAAAAATGCATTGATTTTTTTAGTTTATTAATGGCGGCCGCGATAGCCGAGTGGTTAGCATTGCGCACTGCCATTCGGAAGGCCTGGGTTCGAGCCCAGGTTCGAGCAACATTCAAAATTATAGAAAATAAATTTTTCTAATTGCGGTCGCCCCTCGGCAGGGAATGTCAACCCCTCCGAGCATATTTACGGCATGAAATAAAGCTACTCATAAAAATACATCAGCCGTTCGGAGAAAGTTTTTGATTTATCAAACAGCTCTCGTACAATAAAATGTGGACTCATATATATATACATAGCACGCCAATTGGAAAGTCCCCGGCCTGACACATAGGTGGCGCTACTGGAATTAATTAATTAACGATTTTTATTTAGACATAACCTTCAAAAGAGGCGTGTATAAATTTAACAGCTGTCGCATTATCACTTTGAGATTTATAGCATTTTGAGTGAAGGAACTTTTTTATTGTGAAAAAAAATGGACAAATGGCTTCTGGACACTGCCCTAGGAAAATAAACCATCACGGATTAGTGTGGTAAGTTTAGACTTGGTGAAATGAGCAGGGAAGGCGGTGAACGCATTGAACGCTCAAAAGAGGTTACTACCAACAAAAACATCAACAAAAAATCCACAAAATTATTTTGAATGACCGTAAATTTGAAATTGAATGAAATAGCAGACACTCTAAAGATATCAACTGAACGTGCACATCATATCATTCACGAATATTTGGGTATGAGAAAGCTCTGTGCAAAGTGGGTGCAACGCGAGCTCACTTTTGACCAAAAACAAAGACGAGTTAATGTTTCGCAGCAGTGTTTGGAGATTTTAGAGCGTAATAAACCCGAGTTTTTGCATTGATATGAGACAATGGATGAAACATGGCTCTATCATTTCACTCCGAAGCCCATCGACAGTCATCCGAGTGGAGTGCACACGATGAACGCGCTCCAAAGCGTGGAAAAACGCAACAGTAGGCTGTCAAAGTTATGGCGTCTGTATTTTGGGATGTGCATGGAATAATTTTCAAGAAAGAGGGAAGGACCATCAACAAGCGTCTATTACATAGCGTTATTGAACCATTTTAAAGACGAAATCGCACTTAAAGAAAAAAGTGCTGTTTCACCAAGACAATGCACCATTTCACAAGTAAGTGAAATCGATGGCAAAAATCGAAGAATTTGGTTTCAAATAGTTACCGCATTCACCGTATTCTACAGATCTGTCCCCAAGCGACTACTTCCTGTTCTCAGATCTCAAAATTATGCTCGCTGGGGAGAAATTTTCGCCGCATGAAGAGGTGATCGCCGAAACTGAGGACGATTTTGAAGCAAAGGACAAATCGTCCTACAAAAATGGTATCAAAGAGTTGGAGGGTCGCTATAATCGGTGTATCACACTTGAAGGGAATTATGTTGAATGAAAAAATGAATTTTTTCCCAAAAAAATGTTCTGCACTATGGTAGACCGGGGACTTTTCAATTGACCTGTTACATACATACAAACTAACTATTCACTCTAAGTGGAGTAACCTATAAATACTCGCATGATACTTTCTGGTCAAAATACAATAAAATTATACGCACTGTTGCACACACACACATTCGACAATTCGCACAAGGAACTCTGTGTGAATGCTGAGTTTTCGCGGAATAAAGAGAAAAGAAGAGGAATGAAAAGTTTTAGTGAAAATAAAAATGTGTGGGAAACGGAAACAGAAAAAAGTAATAAAAATGTTAGGACGAGGATGAGTTATAAATGATAAATATATGAAGAAATATACCTATATATGTATATACATATATACTTATACACATGCATGTATTCATACACATGTACATATATATATATGATTAACCTCAAGTATATGAACGCCATTTCAAGCTCTAAACCACAGAGGAAAATTTTTCTATTATTATATAACCTATACATATACATATGAGTATATAAAAATCTATTTATATTTTATATATATATATATATATATATATATATATATACTTCTAAATTTTATATATTTATATCTCCCCACCATGTCACCCCAGTATATTCCATTACTGGCTGGGTGGAGTAAACCAAACTAATAAAAGTATGACATCATATTTCAGCCACGTACGCTGGACCCACCCACACCTGTACACCGAAAAGCACAAATACACACACACATCCATTCATAAAGCAGCTCCATACAAATTTTTTTTTTGGTTTGATCGAAGGCGTGTACCCTCTGTAATGCGGCACGTAAACGTAGCAACATTGTTATAAAAGTTCAAATAAACATCCCCATACGAATGACCAACAACAACAGCACACGCACATACACACCCACACCCCGTGCAAGTATCTACAATATTGTGCGCATACATACATACATAGAAAACATAAAAATATATTATTATCTCCCCCCAAACTGCTGGCTTTCGCTTCCATCTACGTGGAAGGGTCAGCCAGTTGGCCCCAACGGTGTCCATATTTCTCATACCATAGTGTGATACATACATATGTACATATATACATATACTTCGTTACTATTGACCAATGCTCGACAGCATACTCGTACATACGCGTACAGTCACAATCAAGCGCACTCACACACAGGGCAGACGTTCAAGGTGGTTAACTTGAAATATCCTCTACCTTGGTTTCCGTTTTTATTTTTATTATTTTCGATTTTCTTTTTTTTCTGCCTTCTATTCCTTTATTTCTACGATTTTTCCACGTTTCAAGCTCCATTCGACGCGCTTTCTCAGGTTGCTGTGAGCTCTTGCTGCTTGCTGTGACCGCTCCGATTGTCCATTGACCATTATCCCTTTGGGTTTGTACGTTCTGTACGCTCAACGAAATGAAATATAAATATAAATATTGAGGATAAGAAGAGGAAGAATAATACGAAAATTTCTGAGGGCCAGTTGGAAAGTAAAAGTTTGGCCAAATCCCAATATTCTCCCCCGGTTTACTTCTTCTTTAGTACTTCTTCTCTTTCGCCATCTCCAGCCTTCGAAGCATTCAGTGTTTCTGAGGAAGGGTTGAGGATTTTGTAGAATTTTCTACTATCTCGGAAGAGGGGCTTTCCAATCGTTTTTCATAGTCTGTGACTCCTTTCCCTTTGGGTTTAATGGGGTATAGTCCTACTTCTGAGAACGCAGTTACCATCAACATGTTTCGAATAACAGATCCCAAATATGTATGCACCTGGAATGTCCGATGCCTTAATTGGAGATGTCTACGTAAGAATGAGGGCACCACCGTCCAATAAATGCGATGGACTGCGATGGATGGTACACGGTTGGCAGCAAGTAGGTCTATGTGACATGCATTACAGCAGTTTTCATCTGGAACGTATCTATAAGGGATACCTCCAATACGATGTAAAAATAGAGCGTGGAGATTTTAACGACAGGGTGATTTATGAAAGTAGCTTCGATCTGAGTATTTAGTCTCCACGACATAACATTCCCACAAGGGTTGAATTTGATCGACTTTGCTGGTGGACGAAGAGAACATTCACTAAATTACTTTGCTGTTTTTGGATCGCAGAGCTCACAACCAAATCGGGCATGTTGTATTAAACGAAATACATGTTTGCAGTAGACTTGCATACCCGTCGAGGACCTAATATCGACCACTAGCTTAGAGCAGCCTTTGTGGAGCAAAGAACGTCCGTCAACAACGAAAGGTCGACGTCGAGAAGCTGCAATTACCGAGTATAGTCGATCAGTTTTCTACTCGACTTGCTGTTCTGCTATCTGAGGGCTCTCATTAACAACTCAGAGAATTGTGGGTCGATATTTTAAGGTCTCTGCGTACAGCTGCAAGCGAAACTATTGGTTGTCGGAAAAATCGAAAGGAGAGCAGGAATAAGTAGTAGCAGAGGTGGACAAATAATTGTTTATCTCGCAAAGCATCGAGCGTGCGAAGTGCTAGCTTTGCAGTAGAGATATTGAGAGTTCAAGAGAGAATCGGGGTGATTTTGCCAACGAAAACAACGAGATTTTTGTCTCTCTCGTGAAGATCTGGAGAAGTAAACGGACATAGGAAGTATTCACAAATATTCCAACATTTAGTCCGATATCACACGTTGGACATAAACGGAAAAGGCTCAGTTAACTTTATATAAGGAAGACAAGCGCTATTCACTCTCTTCCCAAATCTGGGGCCCATGCTCAAATCGCTAATTAATACTTGTGTAGTTATTCTGCCAGTGCTGCGGAGTCTCAGGAGAGTAGAGCTTTCCGTGTTCACTTCAATCGACAGAAACTGGTTAGACAAAGGTTCTCTAGACAATTAAAAGCAGATAAGGTTATCCTCTGTGAGAGAAAACCCATTCCTATCGACATTTTGTGAACACAATAATGATTGATGTCAGATAGTGGAGTTCATTTCAGTAGAGGATGCTCCAAAGCCATTTCACTGCAAAAATTCCGAGCTTGACATTAAAAGAGGTACTGAGGTTCTGGAACAGGCTATACTTATACGATAGATCTTGTGAAGGAGACTTTTTCCTTTCTCTCGACTCTACTGGGAAGTTTATACGAGTAGGCGAAAAAGAATTTCCAGTGTTTACATCTGAAAGGCATTGGTGAACATGAAAAGATTTTATTTTTGTTAGACTGAGGTAGCTCAATGTAGGAAATTGAAATCGAAAAATAAACTTCTGAGCAAAAGTTCGTAATCAATGCGAGTAAAAGCTCCTTTTAGGCAGAGTTTTGGTTTGGTGCCCCAAACACCAAGTATAAACTCATATTAAATCCTCAAATCTTTCCTTTAGGGTACGCAAGCAGAAATCCATACATATACTGCAATCATAAATCAATATACAAACAGACTTTCTGCATTTAATTTTAGGTCCAACTTCAAGCCATTTTTCGCACGTTTCTTCGCTTCTCCGCTTTCGATATAAAATACGGCTGATATAACAACGTAATATCCTGACGATTTTTCTGCAGCGCATATCTGCTTCGCTTCACGAACGGACATCAAGGCAGCCGACCGACCAGGCAACCAGGCATACATACAGCCAGCTCAGATCACCTTAGTAACAGCGAGGTCAACATGAAGTTATGAAGCTCCGGAGCAGAATACGAAATACATAAATAAAATGATAAAATAAAAATGGCAAATGGCAGATAAGAGAAATGAAATGGTGAATGCTCCACCTCGTCCGTCGTGTGCTGAGCAGACGAAGTGTAGACGCACGACATGCAGGAGATTGCTAAAGCAGTAGTGCAAGAGATCTGAGAAAAATGAGAAACCATATGCAGTTGTGGCGGAAATAAAAATAAGACAAAATGAAAATAAGAAAAATAAGAAAATAAAATAGACTTTTGCGGAAGAAGAAACGTAAGAAGTAAAGAAAAGGTAAAATATAAAATAATTTATAGCCAGGAATCGACAAGAAAAAAAAGCCAGATAAGTAAAGGAGATATGAAGTTAAAATGAAGATAAAAGTAAATTAAATAAAAACGAAAAAAATACGGATGATATCGAGTTAAAATGGCGACGGTATTGAACCAAGCAAAAAGCACTAAAAATTGCGCTGATGGGTGGGAAAAAGAAAAATCGAATGAAATATTTTTATAACCAATGACGGACACTTTTGAACGGATATAGGATGGGGATTGGAATGAAACATTATTACTCAAAAGGTGTGTATGTTTGCAAGGAAATATATTTATATATATAAAAAAAATAATCCTCGTAAAAGTTGAGTTGGGTTTGCGTTGTTCACCATTTCATGGCGCTAAAGGACAAGGTGCAAGATGTCTGATAGAAAGAGGTAAAGCTTATAAAAATATATAAAAACAGCTTAAGAAAATACAAACTAAAATATAAATTAAAAAAAAAAATAAACAAAAAAAAAACAAAAAAAAAAAAAATAATAATAACAATAAAATAAAATAAAATAAAATAAAATAATATGAAATGAAATGAAATAAAATAAAATAAAAATAACCACCTAGCAGAAATACCCAGCAGTGAGCAAATCGAACTATTCTGGAAATCTATATGGTCTTCCAGCACAACACACAATATGAACTCACAATGGATTTCAGATGAATACAATAGACTGGAAAGTATTAACACGATGGAAGATATCACGCTCGATGAAGAAGATATAAAACAAGCAGTAAAAAAATACCCACAATTGGAAAGCCCCAGGCCCGGATGGTATTCACAATTTTTGGCTAAAAAAGTTCACGAGTACTCATGCTTTGATAGCTCATTACTTTACATCATTCCTTCAAAATGAAGCTCAAATACCCGCATTTATGATGAAGGGACAAACACACCTTCTACCGAAGGAAGTAGAAAATACCAAAGATCCCTCAAAGTATCGTCTATGCACCTTGTATAAACTATTAACATCTTGCGTAGCATCCAAAATATATGACTTTATCAACAGACACAACATTATAGCTATTGAGCAAAGGGGGTGCATAAAAAACAGCAAAGGATGCAAAGAACAGCTTGTAATAGATTCGGTCGTTATGGAGCAAGCTTATCACAAACAACGAAATATTTATACTGCTTATATTGACTACACTAAAGCGTTTGACAACATTCCACACTCATGGCTCCTAGAAGTGCTAGACATTTATAAAATATCCCCAAATATTAAACGACTATTGCGAAAAATGATGAGTTCGTGGCAGGTAACTCTAAATTTAACGCACAAAAAAGGCCTCATAAGAACAGCTCCAATACCTATTAAACGAGGTATATTTCAAGGAGATGCTCTGAGCCCTTTATGGTTTTGCCTTGCATTAAACCCACTTTCATCAATATTAAATGAAACAAACTACGGTTTCAACATAAAAGGACCACGTTCATCTCAACATAAGCTTTCCCACCTATTATATATAGATGACATTAAGCTATATGCGTCAAATGAACGTCAGCTAAAAACATTACTGGAACTGACCGAAGACTTCTCCAATGACATTAAAATGTCATTTGGTACACAAAAATGCCGTAGACTTAGTGTAGAAAGTGGTCGGATTATTATGCGAGATTTTGAGTTAGCAAACAGTGAAAAGATTAGTGCCATGTCAGAGAATGATACATACAAATACGTTGGCTTGACTCAAGCAAAAAGAATGCATCATTCTGAAATCGTTCGAACAACAACAGAGGAATACGTAAGGCGAGTGAAAAGCTTGCTGAAGTCTCATCTTAATGGTTTTAACCTATTTAAAGCTATAAACACATTTGCTATCCCAGTGTTAACATACACGTTTGGAACGACGAAATGGTCTGACACAGACTTAGAAAACGCCAAAAGGACGACAAGGGTATTACTTACAAAATTCGGAATACATCATCCGAAATCAGCCGTAGAACGTGTCTACTTACCACGAAGACAAGGAGGGCGAGGAATGGCAGACATCAAACATGTACACCAAAAGTGTGTATACAACCTCAGGCTGTTTTTTCATAAGCAACAAAGCTAATTGCATAAAGTAGTATGCCAGTAAGATGTGAAATACACCCCGCTAAATTTAAGTGACACCTCAACGAGTGATATCCTAACAGACGTTCAGCATTTTCAGTCATTAATTTTACAATGGAAAATGAAGTCTGTCCACGGAAAATATCCACATGCAATCGATCAACCGGAAATAGACTCAACTGCATCCAACGACTGGCTAAACAGACCAGGAATCTTTGCTGAAACCGAAGGTTTTATGTGCGCTATACAGGACCAAGTGATTGCAACTAAAAACTATAAAAAATATATCATCCGTGCGGCCATTGAAAATGATTTATGTCGACGATGCCAAAGACTTCCTGAAACTATTCACCACATTACAGGTGCATGTGCTCCATTAGCAGCCACCGAATATCTGACAAGACACAACAACGTCGCAAAAATTGTGCATCAACGCTTAGCACTCAGATATGGATTAATTACGGAGGAATGTCCGTATTTCAAATACAACCCCCAAACAGTTTTAGAAAGCAGTTCAACAAAGCTATACTGGGATCGATCAATATTGACGGATCATCCCACGTCACACAACAGACCTGACATAACTGTAATCGAGAAACACCATAAAAGGGCCCTGCTAATAGACATAGGAGTGCCGAACGCGCACAACCTGCAAGAATGCTACACAGAAAAGTGTAGAAAATACCTCAATTTAGCGCACGAAGTTAAGGAAATGTGGAGACTAGATAACGTCGATATAATTCCAATTATCATATCATCTACGGGAGTTATTCCGAAAAATTTAAACACGAGTCTAGATAAATTAAAAATGACTGAAAAGCGACACCTGATACAGAAGGCTGTTATATTATCCACTACTTCAATAGTTAGAAAATTTTTAAATATAGAATAATTAAAAGAAATATATATATATATATTAATAATAATTGTAATCAGATTCTTGTATCCTTCAAACATGTACTTATTGTTATTCATAACCAATGTACAGTATATAATTTATCAGTTATAACAATAGTATTAAGTATTTTGTTGTAAAACGACCGATACTTAATGTATACCTTTATAGAGTTAAAAAAAAAAAAAAAAAAATAAAACAAAATAAAATAAAAAAAAATATAATAAAACAAAATAAAACTAAAAAAATAAATAAAAAAATTAAAAAACAAATAAATAAAAATTAAATTAAATTAAAAAAGCAAAAAATAAAAAATAAAAAATAAAATAGTAAAAAAAAATTAAATAAAAAAATAAAAATAGCATAAAAAAAATAAAATAAAATAAAATAAAATTAGTTGAAAATTAAATTAAAAATATAAAATAAATTAAATGAATTAAAAAAAAAATATATTCAAAATATTCAAAAAAAAAGAAGGAAATAAATGAATGAAAACTAAAATAAAATCAAAAATAGGAAGTTAATAAACATATTAATTGTTACTTTTAAATCCTCTTGTCCAATGTGCAAAACCATAAGCAGATCGGAGGCGGAATCTCTTTGAAAACCACTGGAGGAGTGCCTCAATACAGCAAAGATACTGGAATCAATTCCATGTTGGCACGATTGCAAAGATCTATTGAGGCTATATAAAGGTCATGCCAGGAAAAGTTTCTGGCAGAATTTCAGGCAGTGGCTTAGAAAGTGTTGTCCACGAAAACAGTTAAAGGACTCTTAGAACGAATTTTTGGGGTCTGTAATGGAACAAATACGCTGAGGCGAGCACCAAAACGTAGCTGGGGGAAAGCATTTGGGTGCTAAGCTACTCCAGTATAGCTTGCTTGGGCGGTACAGACCTGCTCGCATTGCATGCCACCAGGTAGGGATGACATTTTTACAGCTATGCTGGGGAAACCCGAGGACAGGACTATAAAGCTCCTGACTTCGGCTCCACGGCGAACAGCTAGAGTTATATTTCTGGCGATGGCAATAATGACAGGGCATAAGCATCCAAGCTTTACCGCACATTCAGGTTGACAGCGTATGTTATCTCTTCACATCAAGTAATCAGTGTAAGAAAGTCTTAACTCGAAAGCACAGCATGACTACTTAAAGTGTTCCTGACAAAGTATTGCTTATGCAGGTGTCATTTAGGTTATGATGATGGTAAGTGCTTGCCAGCCTTTAGCTTCGTGGCGAATCTGACACTTAGAACAAGAAATAAATGGAGTAACTCTGTGTAAATGCTGATAAAACGGATCTAGCACTTCATAAAAGGAATGTACAGGAAATAAAAAGTCCTGTCTTGGATCAAACCAATGCTAGAAGACTCTACTTCGCTACGAAACTAAGCAATAAGTACTTGGGAACTGTGTTAGATAGCAAGTTGTCGCGCAGGCTCAACGTGTACGAGAGAATAAAGAATGCATAAATGGTTCTAAGTAGTGCATATAAAAGGTTGTTTTACTGTATTTGGGGCCTTTCGGCATCACTCACATATTAAAACTTTGTAGCGCGTAGTGGACTCTGTAGAAGAACTTCAAGGGGGGGCAATACAAAAGGAGGAAAGCCGACGAGCTGACAAAAGAGGGAGTATTCTCGAAACAGAACTTAAGACTTACCAGCCCCATTAAGGGAAGTAAAGCTTACACAAGAAACACTGTTGTTACTTGGTTTCTGTTAGTTACAAATATGTCATATACCGTGTGGCTAGTCGACCCGTTAACAGGAAATTACCTTTTGACGTCCCACGAATTTAAGTATGGACTAGTTGAGGACAACAAACGCAGGAAGTATAATC
Source organism: Neoceratitis asiatica (assembly GCA_030068015.2). NCBI lineage: Eukaryota > Metazoa > Arthropoda > Insecta > Diptera > Tephritidae > Neoceratitis > Neoceratitis asiatica. Next base: position 26,356,614 of record CM061524.1, read on the forward strand.
CAGGGGTATAGTATTGTCTCAGCACCTAATCTATGAGGGAGATGCGCCTGCAGACGGATGCTAATTTTACTAGGCGAGGAAAAATTGCCGTATCTTCAGTCTGAGAGTACAGCAATGTTTTGTAAATTAAAGGTAGCAGCACATAATTCTGGGCGCATCTGGAGCAGATTAGTACAATTTGACTTAACCTAAATTAAATTAAATTAATTTAATCTAAAAAAAAAAAAACAAAAAAAAAAATATAAAAAATAAATAAAAAAAATTAAAAATATAATAAAAAAAATTAATTTAAATAAAAAAATAAAAATAAAAATAAATAAATCAAATACAAAAAAAAATAAAAATAAAAATTAAAAAAAAAACAAAACGAATTATACTAAAGTTGAAAAAAAAATTAATTGAATTCAAAAAAAAAAAAAAATAAAGTAAAAATTAAAAAAGTAATAAAAAAGAATAATATAAAAAAAAATAAATGAATACAAAAAAAAAAAAATAGAAAAAATATTTAAAAAAAGGAAAAAATAAAATAAAAAAATTTTAAATAAAATAAAATAAAATAATATAAAACAAAATATAATCAAATAAACTTAAATAAAGTAAGATAAAATGAAATCAAAAAATATAAAATAAAATTAAAAAATAAAATAAAATAAAAGAAAAAAATAAATAAAAGAAAAAAATAAAAATTAAAAATAACAAAAAAATAAAAATAAAAAAAATAAAATAATATAAATTAAAATAAAATAAAATAAAATAAATTAAAATAAAATATAAAAAAATTAATAAAAAATAAACTAAAATAAAATCAAAAATTATATAAAATGAAAAAATAAGTGAAAGAGGGAGGGAGAGAGAGAGATATATATATAAAAAATGAAAGAAAATAAAAAATAAATATTCAAACAAAATTATTACTTAAACAAATTGTTTCAAGAAATGTAGGAAGGCAAAATTTTAAGTTAACTTTTCCGGAACTAAAATTATAGTCATAAAAAATTTCTAAAAATTAAGTTTTTAAGTGAGAATAATTGAACATTTTTTATAAAGTTTCGTATTACATTTTTTATAATAATTGAGCATTATTTAGATCATATTACTATGTGATTAAGTGAAATGTTGGAGAAAAAATACTCTTAACCTAATCTCTTCCCACACTCATTATTATCACAGTATGTACGCGGGTGTAAGGAAAGGGTTGCGGGGTTAAAATATTGCACATAAAATACAAAGTAAACATTATTCACCTTCTCTCTTTCCATGCCATTTTTTATTTTAACATTACGTGGAGAGACACACGTGCGGAATATAAAAAGATAAAAACTTGAGTAAATAAAAAGTGTGGAAAAATGATAAAAATGAAATTGGAAATAATACCAGTAAGGACAGCAAAAAAAAAAAAGAAAAAAATGAATGAATGAATGAATGAAAGGTGCATGAGGAAAAAGTTTTTCATTGTAAACCACCAATAATATTGACAGAATACCATGTGAGGGGAGAAAGAAAAAAGGCAGGAAGGAAGGGTAATGTGGAAATCGTGTGTAAGAATCGGTGTATGTATATACTTACACATATGTGTATGTATGATTGAATAAAACGGGTTGTTGTAAGATATATTGCATTGTGTAGATATTTTATGGCATTAATCTGACTCCCCCCCACCCTACTCCCATGCCACACAATAAATGGTGAAATATTTACAATAAAAGCAAAATATATTTTATCTTTTTGATTGCATTTTTTGTTTTGTTTTTGTATTTCAACGAAATGAAATGTTTTGCACTGTTCTATGAAATAAGTAAATATACATACATACATATGTTATGTATGTATGTATGAATGCACTGTGTATGCATGATGTATTTATGCGGTACACATACACATATGTGGAAGGTATTACGTGACCAATGGTCTTTTTGATACCACCAGCCACAGAGGAGCATTGAGCAGTCGCGCGCAATCTTTCAATCATCGATAAGAAGAATTTCATTTTGAAAATACCAAAAATACTTGAATGTTGCATGCAACATAGTATGTATACATACATACAGCACAAACGTACATATTTGTAATATTGGCAACAGTCATCACTGCTAAAATGTGATTGAAATGGCAATAAATGCCAACAATAGCTGCAGAAATGAAAGAAACTTGAAAGTTAATACAAAATATGGCGATGAGAGGTGGGATTACATAGAAAATATATATAACTACTATATATATACATATACATAAAAGTAACAAGACACCTTTGACACCGCAAAGTAGGTGGGGGTTCACCCATTTGCAAGCTTACTTTTCCATCACGCAGTGGTGCGTCAGTCGTGAACCTTTTTGTGTGTTGTTATTGGTATTCAATACGCGCGTATATAATGAATTGCATATTAGTGCTGAAAATCATCGAAATCGGAAGACTATATCATATAGCGCCCGCGCGTGTGTCGTGTCCATATTATTTTTCTTCAATACTGTTTAGAATTTCATCAAGGAAAGACTTACGCCTAAACAACGTTTACAAATCATTAAATTTTATTACGAAAATTCACGTTTTGTACAAAATGAGTTTCGCGCGCTTAGCTCAACTTATGGTGAACATAATCGGTCAACTGAGCGTACCATTCGCAACACCATCCCCCATTTTGAGACCCAGCATTCATTATTGGATAATATTCGACCGAATATACCACGTCAAGCACGCAGTGAAGAAAATATAATGATTCTTTGTTTTCGAGCCAAATCTTGTTCAACGATGAGGCCCATTTCTGGCTCAATGGGTATGTAAACAAGCAAAATTGCCGCATTTTGGACGAAGAGCAACATAAAGAGAATCAAGAGCTGCCATTTCATCCAGAAAAAAACAACGGTTTAATCTGGTTTGTGGTGTGGTTTATGTGCCGGTAGAACCTTCGGTCCATATTTGTTCAAAAATGATGCCGGTGAGAACGTAACCGTCAATGGCAACCGTCATCGTGCCATGATAACCGACTATTTGATGCCTGAAATTGAATATCGTGATCTCCGCGACATTGGGTTTCAACAAGACTGTACCACTTCCCACATATTGCATCAATCAATAGATTTATTGAGAAAACACTTCGGTGAGCAGATAATTTCACGTTTTGGGCCGGTCGATTGACAATCAAGATCGTGTGGTATCACACCGTTAGCCTTTTTTCTGGACGGATATTTAAAGTCTAGAGTCTCTGCGCTTGGAGCAAAACGTCACGCGTATCATTTACCAATTACACGTCGAAATGCTCGAACGAGTCACTGAAAATTGAGCTCAACGGATGAACCATCTGAGACGTAGCCGCGGCTAATATTTGAAAGAGATAATCTTAAAAAAATAAATGCCAAGGTATGTTCTTTCGAACGATAATAAGCATTCCCCATTAAACTTGAATTTTCTGCGTTTTTCTTTAAGAAGGGGGGAAACCTCGAATTGAATCACCTTCTATATTTTTCTTAAATTTTATTAAATTAATTTTATATAATATAATTTTAATATTTATTTTAATAATTTACATTTATTAATTTAATTTAATTTTATTTGATTTTGTTTATTTAAATTTTATCTTATTTCTTTCTCTCTATTTTATTGCATTTTTTATTTTATTATAGTTGTTTTTACTTTTTATTTAATTAATTTTTTTTATTTTCTTTTTGGTTTTTTTGTTTAATTTTATTTTATTTCAATTTATTTCTTTTTTTTACATTTTATTTATTGTAATTTATATAAGTTTGAATATTTTTTAAAATTAATTTAATGTTAATTTTGATTTTAATCACTGTGCACCGTCTGCGTCAGCGAGCCATCATCATCAATAGTTCACAATTGAAGTTTTTCGCTAGCAGGTGAAAGAGGTAGTTTAATAACACACGGTTCACTTGAGGCGCAGATCCATCTAGAGCCACCTTTCCTACTTCCATAATTGTGCTTTTCTCTCTCACCTGAAACATTTTCTTCCACCATTGTGCCATTTTCTTTTTAACTATATTCTTTGCCACAATAGATACCTCTGACCAATCACATTTTAATGGACACTTTTCATCGTTGGATATTGCTCCGCTAAGCTTACAATTTTGTGCTTAATGAAATTGATAAAAAAAGATGAAAAAAATGAGCGAAAAATGTTGAAAAGTTCTAAAATGTATGAAATGAAACCCCATTTGCGGCTGTTTGGTAGCATTGATGTTTTTTAAACTCAAATTCTAGTTTGTAGAGTATAGAGTAGTTCTCGGGAAGCGAGTTTCGTTTTTCAGTACCCGCTAGACAGTTGCTGCAGACTCGGAAATTGTCAATAAAGGGGAAAAAATTTTCTCTCTAGTAAAGAGAACTACAAAAATGGACACAAAATGAGCTAATTTTTTGAGCTTTGCGCAAATAGAGGGGCTAAGTAGACTGGATATGTCGAAATGGAGTTTAGATTTTTAAGTCATAGTAGGCAGTTCTCAATCGTGTGTGTATTATCCCCATCTCGCGAACACGAGGTCTTAATTCCCAATTAGCGGTAACTTGGAGACCCACCAGTCGCTCGTAGGGAAAGTGTAGATGTTGCAGAGGTGATATCAAGAGACGGTCCATAGCACGTGGTTTTCAAGAGTTCATATTAGAATATACTGGCTTTTTTCTCGCTGCGCGATTATCAAACGGCAGACTTTATGACTTGAGACAGCTTACTTTTGGAATTTCAGCTCAATATTGAGTTCTACCAGATATTACTTCGCTTATAATATTTCCTCGGAGAGAGAGATATATAGATAAATAGAAAGAGAGAGAGAGAAGGAGAGTGAGGCTCTTCGAATGAAGCATCCTAAAAGATCTATGAAGAATAATTTCAAGAGTAACCAACTATATACTTGCGTATTCACCAATACTATTGGCAATTGCCTAAATGAAGAAATCATCAACACATAAGAAGATTTGTGAGATACCCTACTGTGCGCCCAGCTCTGTGGACTGTACTAATTTATTAGTACGAGTATTAGTGGGCAGAGAACAACATCTTGTGGAATCTCTGTTCAAGGCTTTGTTGATGTTCTTGTAGTAGCTTGCTTAATGCCCCCTAGGGGCAGGCAATGTTAGTCTATCTTATCGAGAGTATCTAACGAGTGGTCCCGGAAGCTGCTTCGTCGGCTTCGGACCATGTGGAGAATAGTGCTCGATTAGGGAAGAGGGAACCTAGACGTTTTGCTGTGTGCGAAATGTACTGGAGATTTCACCTTACGGCGCTTAGGGCGGTTTCCTGACAGGCATGTAATTCCTTCAGCCACCTCTCACTAGTCCCCTGTAGTAGGTGATTAATGACCGTCTGGCAGATTGCCTTGTAAGTTACGAGCAAGGTCTCTTTATCCTTATCTTCAGTTGCTGTTGGCTAGCGATTTGAGTATTTTGTTGAATTTTTTTCATACTTGCGAGTCAGCGGTTCAAGAATTTACCCGTTAAGTCGTTAGAGTCGACTAAAATCCAATAGTTCCCGCGATAGTCGGGTCTTTACAGCGGAACGACCCAGATTTTTATCCTGCCAAGGACTGTCACTCCCGCAATATTCCCCGGAGTCTCATTTGGTGAATTTTCTGCGGTTACAACAACAAAAACAGAATTTTGTTGCGTCGACTTTCACATTCAGTTCGAGCAGGTAACTTTTTCATGCAGTTCATGCCGAGGGTAGCCGAGGACCTCTCGGGTTGATGTTGTAATTGCAGAGCAGTGAAAAAGTGGGTGAAGGCAGTGAGGTAGCAGTTGGTTCGAACAAGAGTCATCAGTATTTTCGCTAGATCAAAGAATCGAGTGGTATTTGGTGTATGAAATCAGGGCAACGCCCTTTTGTGGTGGAGGAAGCTTCGAAATATAGAAACTAAACAACATCGTGGAGAGAACACCACTCTGTAGAACCGCTTGCAAATCTTTCAGAGTTTTTGGTTTTGATCTCGAAATTGTTTAAGCTTGATGATGCCATACACTTTCCATATTTATATGCATTCAGATGGTGTACATGGTTCTTGTTGGCCTTGGCCCTTCAGTTAATCAATATTACCGCTTTTCCAGTAAACTGTTGCTGCACATTTTAGGCATTTTGGGCTGGTTAAGGCAATACAGTCCAGGTGTTTGCAGTGTTCATAGTACGGCTAAGGTAGATCCGGCACTATTTCGGCTAATGAGAGATTTCCCTCGAAATAATACACTTTGTCGAGTGGAGTCCAGCTGGACAAGAGTTTTGAGGCTGCCAAAAGCTTGGTGTCTCCTGTGATTTTGAGGTCTTTAAGTGCTCCTTTCGTTTATTTTGCGTACGGGGTCCTGCCAAATGCCGTATCTTCGAATTGAGTCCACTGATTTGGATATCTATGTCTTTGACCTGACGACGGTGCTCACATCTTACAGTTGAAATTGAGAAATACAAAAATTTTATACAAAATTTTATCATCACCTTAACGGTTAAAGCTAATCTACTCTTTGAGGACCACTTCTAAATACATACTTATATATACGTACATACATATTTTTATTCCTCAATATAATATTTTTGCCCATATCCATATACATTTTCATTTCCTTCCACATCATGCTTCCGCTACCCACCAGAAACCCAACCACTCACACAAACATATAGCACTTTTCAGCTGCCGTTGACTCCACGACTGTCTTCCTGTCTGCCTACCCGTGCATTTATGCCATTATAATTGGGTGCCGTCGCCGTCGCCGTTCCCATCCGCCGACTTGGGCACTTTGGGCCTTCGTTTTAGCTGAAATTTTTCTATATTTTACTTACATTTATTGCTTAGTTGTTGTTGTTGTTGTTGTTGTTGGCATATGGATATGAGTACATAACTGTGCAAGCTCATGAGGGTAGTTTTCACATACATACAAACATACATACATACATACATACATACATACAAATACACAAACACCCAAGCACTTCAATATTTCGTGTTGAACTGCTTGCACTCTCCAGTGGCCCCTCGGTGTCGTGTGCATGTGAGTGTGGGTGTGTGTGTTTGTGTTGGTGTTTCTGGGGCTCCCACTCACACAGCGCTATGGCGTAATTGAGGGTTGCTGGCACGTACGCTGCGTCGTGTGTCCGTTATCTGGCGTTATTATTACGACGCTTTCGCTTTATTATTATTATTTTCGTTGTTGCTGTTGTTGTTGCCGCTGTTGTGCTGATTGTGGGTTGTAATATGAAATCATAACAGGGCAACTTCTCATGTCTGAGTTGGTGAGTGGGTGTGGAAGTAATAACGGGAGATAGTTGATGCAGTGTGTGGGCGATGGAACTCAGTGGTGGGTGGTGTATCTCATACGCAGACACACACACACATATATATGTACATATATTTTTGTTATGAATTTCATTTGTTTTCCTTTTTTTGTTGGCAACGAAAAATATATGAAATTTGTTATGGATTATGATAGCATATACCGTTATATTTCCGCTGGCTCGCGCAATCAAAAGGCGTGGCAACGCGCTTATGGATTGGTTGAGAGCGACGCTTTGAGGAGGTTATGAACAGGAGATGTAGAGGAAATATTGAAAAATATTGCGGTTATATAATTTCATAAGCTGAGGGTGTCTCGGCGAAATATGCGTTGGATTATGCAATGAGGGCAGTTTCATATTTCTTTTTTTGCGTCACAGAAAAATGGCGGATTTATGAATTTTAAGGTGAGAAAAGTGAGCGAAAGAGAAAATGAGTTTTCACTTAGAGAAAAGTTAGAAAAAACTTGTGTTTATTTGGAAATTTATAATATTTTATATAAATGTATGTATATAAATGTGTTTATATATTTTTAAAAATATTTTTAAACATTTATATTTATACATTTTTTTTCCTAATTTTTTTCTCATTAAACTCCCGCTCAGTTGGCGCAGCCAGCAAAAAAAATCACCTTCATTTAAATGATAAATTTGCTTGAAAATTCGCTCACAAGCAGTGTCGGCGTAAAAAAATGTTAAGAAAAAAAATTAAATAAATTACCAACCCTTTCTTTCTTTTCATGCGCTTTCATCCTTGGCTGGCAGCAAGCAAAAAAAGCACAAGGTGAAAATCCACTAAGAAGACAGATGTCCAACAGTGGTCAGTGGAAAATAAATTATCGACCATATCGCAATGCCTTGAGCGGTTACAAAGCACACGAGAAAAAGAAAGGAAAAATATACAAAAAAAAAAAAAAAAAAAAAATTAGAAAGGAGTACAGCCTTCCGCCATGCCAAAAACCTTATACCTTTCATGAGCAACTCAAATTTATTGCAAATTGCATTATTTGATTTCGATGATTTTCAGTCTAATTATTTATTTAAATTTATACCTATATAATACCAAATTTCACGCTCTCATTCCGCTTTTATGGTGGATTTTTTTTACACAAAACTCATATCTGTGCAAATCGGTTGTATGTGGACTATATGATATAGTCAACCCATCTGGTCGGTCCCAACAAACGGTGAATACCTTATAAAAATTCATTCGTATGCTAAGTTTCATTGAAATATCTCGTAAACTGGGAGACTAGTTTGCGTTCAAACAGAGAGGACGTACCGATGGTTCGACGTACATGGCTAAATCAACTCAGCTCGTCATTCTGATATGAGCGGTATACACTTTAGTGGGTCTCCCTTTTCTCCTTCTGGCACTTGGCTTATCTATTTTGCTGTTTCCAAAATAAACTTCATGAAATTTCTTCACTTCATCACTCAAATGACCGCCTCGGGGAATTTTTGCAAACTTCGATTCGTTTGAGGTAATTTTCGACCACTTTTTGGCATATATTGGGCGGTTTCTCAGCCATAACGTGACGAACATTGGTTTTCAAGTGGTTACGATTTGAAGAATTATCCATATAAACAAGATCCTTCGCATAGCCCCACAAAAAAAAGTTCAACGGTGTTAAATCGCACGATCTCTGTGGCCGATTGACATCGCCGAGGCGAGAGATCACGCGGTCGTGAAATTTCTCTCGCTATAAAGCCATATCCGCCCTTCTTGTGTGGCATGTGGCATCATCTTGTTGGAACCACACATTGTCCAAGTCATGTTCTTCTATATAATGCTCCGAATTGACAGTGACAGTCTAGAGGTTATTGTTTTCAAAGAAGTAAAGTCCGGACTAAAGAGGGCACCAGACAGTTTTTTTGAGTGTAGTGGTCTTATCTGAGCATTTTCGGAGACCCAAATGTGACACTTGAGTGTCCACCGAGTGAGAAATGTGCTCTCGGTCCACTGCTTGTTGTTCAAGCACCCACTGGACGTAATTACGGCGTTGTGTACGGTCAGCTTGCTTCAGTTCCTATGTCATGTAAGTGTAAGTCCAAGTGCAAAATACGCCATAATTTGCCATAATAAAGTCACAGTTCTGGAGAACGTCGATATATATACACATTCGGGTCTCCTTCGGCTACACTTTCACTTACAGCAGCGATATTTGAATTGGAACGAGCAAAACGATGATGCACAGTCCTTACTAACCGATCCAGTTTCTTCAAATTTCTTTAAATTTTTACCAAATTCCTCAGTATTTGTGCCCTATACTTTATTCTTAAGGCACGCAATGTGGTCATGGCTGTTTCAGGGAGTACCTCCGCAGATTCGTCCATGATGACGAGACTGAATATTCCCTTTGCGGTAGTGCCGAAGAAAATGTAGAGCATATATTCTTATCTTGCTCGAGGTATGCAATGGAGAGAGCTACCATAGAACAGTTAACAAAGAGAAGAATGACGTCCGACAATATTGTAAGCCACATGTTGCAATCGAGGTTGGTATGGCATAAAATGAAGGAGTGGGTTGCGATAGCGCTCAAAAAGCTTAGGATAAACGAACAGCAGCGAAGAGGCATAAGACCCGATGAATAACACTACAGTAAGTATGTGAATAGGAAATCTGGCCCAGTTTGGACTTGCGAAGTAATGCTTAACGGCGGTCCGGTAGGTCCAAATATATATTATATATACAGACGCAATTAAGGGTTTACTACGTAGGCATACTGTTTCGTAAGTCCAGCATAGTTAGAAAATGCTGTCTGGGCGTGGTCCCGTATGAGGTGTATCTTTAGCGGACTGTATGAATATCGTGCATGCTGTCAGTGGATACATGAAAAAAAAGAGCACGAAACGTGGCCACGTTTGTACCACTATTTTTGTTGTTGGTTTCGTTGCGATCTATTTTTATAAATATCTGACTTTTAACGAAAAAAAAAAACATTTTTGATTTGACAGATGTCAAAATACAGTCATGCACTCTCGAAACCAACTTTATATGATTTCATGTGCATGAAAGGTATAACAAGCCATAAACGGTTAGTCAACTATACATGTATATGGACATACATACATATATTATTTTTCTGTACCCAAGCAAATTTCATTATTATTATATTTACGTACATACTTATACATATGTATATTTGTATATATATATGCACATATATAAGACATTAAATGAGGAAATAAAAGTGCTTTGTCCACCTGCACGAACGAATTGAAAAATAAGCAAAGCTCAGCAGAGCTTAGGTGTCTATTGGCGTTTTTATGCAGAGTATAGGTATTGTGCACACACTGAACTCTACATATATGTATATGTTTTATAGTACAATGAAAAAATTTCATGAAATTAATGTATAAAAGTATTCTGGGACGACGATTATGGATAGACAGGCAGATTGGTACAGTTTGATGTTTGTCACGCATCTAGATTTTGAGGAGGCCCATTATGAAAGCACCGAGACTGGAATCCCTTCACACTATCATCCTGTTCACTCTGAACCACCGTGTAGTCTTAATAAAGTTCTTTCGTTCGGTGCACAGTTGTATATGTGCAACTTCGGAGTCATTGTCACGTAAACAGTGACCGATAGTTTGCGATGCTTTTCCTATACAAATCCTTAGCAGCTTCTTCACCAGCCTTTGTATGGTATCCCTAGTCTGTTGGCGTGTCTGCCAATATGGTGGTGACCCGTTAGCACTTCTACCAGAGTTCTCATGGCATTCCCTCTAAATTTTAATAGGTGGTATGTGCGGTCCATATGCCTTTCTATTCACTTTTGTTCGCTAGTCTATCAAGTCAGGGATTGTTTCCATTGAGACTCCGCTATATCTATTACATGTAAATCAATTAAATATCTACAAATAGTCAGAGGCATATACGATCCCTTTTTTGGTTCCAAATGTAAAAGGGGACCTTAACTGGTTAGTTCATCTGCTTCACTGTTGCCTGGAGTATCTCTGTGTCCCATTGCAGGTTTATCGTTAAATCGGATGTTAGTCCTACTAAAAGATCTAGACAACCAATTCGGGAATGTTTCGTCGCGAAGGCTAAATTTTCCGACTGTTATGTCGAATATATCTTATTTACATCTCAGAGGGACCAACCTTATTTCGTCCATTTCCCATCCATCGCAATTCTTGGAGGGCGGTGATGTCAGCCTTTAGTTGTAGGAGGACATCAATTTGCAGTAATATCTTTCCAATGAAGAGACCAGGCATCCCAGGTGCTTGCCCTCAAATCGTCATCCTTTAAACGTCATCAAAAGGGGGGATATTTGACGGGTCAGAAACACAGCGCTCAATCACGCTGCGCAAATGGGTAGGGAAATTACGACACATTTATCGTCAGCGAGCCGCTTGTGTCAAGACTAACGCTAGCTCGCAGGCACGCACCTTTGATGTACAGACACTGCAAAAAAACTCGAACCCTGGATATGCTGGAGTGGCTCCACTCAAACTCCATCTGTTTTACTCCTGGCCCTAGTTTAAACCCGGTTGGGTCACCACATCTCGCACAAGCGTTGCTCACATTTCCAGGCTATTGGATGAGCACGCACGGAAAGGAATTGGTTTTAGGTCTGTGACTGTAATTGCGTATCCACAAAGAAATACACTCCTAATACGTTTCTGTTTATAACGAATCTGTGCCGACCTCTAAGCCACGCTAAGAAAGTGGTATCGAGGCTTCAAAAGTGATGATTTTAGCGTCGATGGTGATTTATCATCCTTGCTAATCTAAAAAGCTTGAAGATGAGGAATTGGAGGCTTTACTGGATCAAGATCTATGCGAAACGGAAACTGAACTCGCAGAAACATTGGGCTGATTCGTAAATAATCTGCTTTCAGTTAAAGCAATTTGGATTTATTCAAAGGAAATTGGGTGTCGTACGAGTTGTAGCCGGGAGATGTCGAAAGGCGATTTTTCACCTCGGAACTGTTTCCTAAAAATATCAAAAGAAGAGGTTTTAACACTGGATCGTGACTTGAGATGAAAAGTGGATAACCTCAAGAAGAATAAATCTATGCCAAGCCTGGTAAGCCCGTTTCATCATCGTCTACATCGACGCCAAAGAAAAACATCCATGGCTCAGAAATCACGCTCCGCATATAGTGGGACCAGACGTGTTTATTGTACTACGAGCTGCTAAAACCGGGCGAAGTCATTGATGCGAAACGTTATCGACTATAACTAATGCGTTTGAGTCGTGTATTGCGCGAAAAACGACGGAAAGGCATGAAAATGTGATTTTGCAACATGACAACGCTCGGCTCCACGTAGTTGTAACGATTAAAAACTAATTGGAAACGCTGAAATTTGAGGTCTTATCCCACCCATCTGGAGTATAGATGTTGCTCTTTCCAATTGTTGGGTTTTTCGACGAATGCAAAACAATTTTGTCGGTCATCGGTTCGGTTCTTTTGAAGTAATCGAAGAATGACTCAATGATGTGATCAAGAACAAAGAGGAGTAATTTTTTAGAGATAGTATTCGAAAATTACCAGAAAGATTGGAAAAAAGTAGTGGCTACCGACGAAAAATACTTTGAATGATGTACTTCTTTTTAAAATTTTCTTTTTTATAAAAAACACTTTTTTGAAAAAACACTTTTTTGAATCCAAAAAACGGATCGGATTAATTTGTACACTCAAAATTATTCTTCATATAATTTAATGAAAATAAAAAATAATATCTTTAACGGAATCTTGAGCTCGGATAACTACTCCTAGACAACTATTTCTCACATGGGCGACACATATGTGTACACACATATAGGGTTTTCCAATAAGAGTGATATGATTTAAAAAAAAACACACTAATTTTTAAGGAAATTCAAACGTTTTTTTATTTAATGTCAAGTTCTGAATATTACATCATTCGAATGGCCTCCACGACTTCTTTTGCAGGAACGAATTCGATGAACCCGATTTTTGAGCACTTTTTCCACTAAATCAAGTCGTATGTCATGAATAGCACTTTCAATATTGACTTTTAAAGCTTGAAGAGAGTCTGGTTTATTGCTAAAGACCAATGACTTCAAATAACCCCACAAGAAATAGTCTAAAGGTGTTAATGTCATAACTTCTTGAAGGCCATTCAATGTCACAATTTCTTGAAATAATCGAATCTCCAAACCTTTCTCGCAGTAATTCGGTTGTTGCACGTGATGTGTGACACGCAGCTTCATATTGTTGGAACCAGATGTTGTTAAGATCAACTTCCAACCAATTGTGGCCATAAAAAGTTGATTATCATCGATCTATACCGTTCTCCATTGACAGTAACGTTGCTATCAGCTTCATTTCGAAAGAAGTACGGACCGATGATTCCACCAGACCAAAAACCACACCAAACTGTCAATTTTGGGTGAATGTAATAGTTGTTCATGAATAATTTGTGGATTTTCTTCGCACCAGAATCGACAGTTTGGTTTATATACCGCACCACTCAGATGAAAGTCAGCCTCATGGGAGTAAATGATTTTCTTTAAAAAATCGTTATCATTTTCAAGTAGTTTCAAGGCAAAATCAGCAACGTTGTTCTTGCGTAGATCTTGCCATGTGAAATTGTAAACATTACTGAATACTGAGTTGATTTGGTTTTGTGTTTTTCCGACAGGGCGGATACTAGATTCCGAACGGAATCAAGCACTGAAGTCGGCAGTTCGCCGAAACCGGTCTGTTACAAAACCAAAATTGACAAGGGATGACGAAAATTCATTCCAATATAAATCTATTACTGAATACAATGAAAAAAAAAATACAGATCATGCCATATTAAAAATGTCCAAATCGCCTCTCAGGAATCACATCATCCCTATTGTAAAATTCTTTATATATTCAAACGAAAAATATCAACAACGAAAATGGAAAGGATCAAATTAATTTTTTCCAACCGCATAGACGCCACTAATACGATATAACTGCTGCTCTCTCTCTCTGAGTAGCATCCATAACCTCAAAAACAACCTACACTGTCTGCGCGCAGCTTAATTGTGAATAAGAAGAAGAAAAGCTTAAATTCATACGTCCATATGTATGAGTACAAGCATACTCATATGAGTGTAAATATATTTGTATGATATAAATAAATTTCTGCAATCGCTGCCGTTTTGTGGCAATAAAAATGTGAAAAATTGAAAAGATAAATGAAAAGAAAGGTAAGAGAAAAGAGATGAAAAAATTCTATATTTGTACGTGTGTGGTATATATGGCGTCAGCAAATCGAACTGCTAAAGCAGATGAACGTGAAAAAAGTGGAAGCGGATAACACATGAGTATAAGAACAAAAAAAAAAAAATGTTAAATAGAATGGATTAAAAATCCCACAAGTGCCAGCGGTAGTGGGTGAAATGAGATGTGTACGAAAAAAATGTGAAATAAAACATAAAAAACTGCGACAGGTGAGCACTTAGGTCCAAAAGAAGTTGGGTGAAAGTGGAAAGGTTGTATATGCATACAAACATACAAACATAACTACATACATATATGTATATTTATAAGAATTGGGCGTTGAATTGGCGGTCAAGCGGCTGCTAGTGACCCCACATTCAGACGCATTCAGTGGGTCGATTGCTCTGGAAACGTTTTGCGACCTCAAAACTAACACCTGAGCTAAGTACTTTTTTATAGAATTTTATTTCAATTTTTTATTTGTTATTTTTTTCATTTTTTTTTTCCTCAATAATAATACCAAACACACACGTCTGGGTGTTCATGCCATTGCTATTTAAACACACGCTCGTATATTCTTAGTGGGCTGGTGGCTTGGTGGGTTGTTGGGTGTTGCATTTGCTTTGAAATGAGCTTATAAGTGTATGTATATCTGTACGTTTGTATGTTTCGGTCTAAAGTTCTCCGATTACATTTTATTTAATTTAATTTTTTTTATTTAATTTTTTTTCCAGTGTCTTTTATTCTTAAGCTCATACTAAAGCTTCAAATTGTGCTGGTCGCATATATGTTATATGTATGTGTGCGTATAATTATATGAGCATATACTTGAGTATTGAAAAAATCGATGATTTTCTGGTTAAAAGTAAAAAAGGCAGAAAAAAATGTCATGCAGCTTTTGCGATTTAGTTTGAAAAATTAGCCGGAAGTCATATGAAATGAGGTAGGAATGATGGAAAAAATATTGAAAGTACTCATAAATGGATCACTGTCGTTTCCAAGATAGATCAAGTTGCCTACAACACGTGACGTGTATGACGTGACGTAGAAGACAAGCGCATTAGATCACAGCAGATATCTCGTCTTGTTCTCTGACATTTGATAGGATAACAGACGTAGATGTATATGCCAGAAAATTCAAATTTAATGGGGAATGTTTATTATCACTCGAAAGGAGATTATCTCTTTCAAATGTTGACCGCGGCTACGCTCATATGGTCCATCTGATGAGTCCAATTTTGGATGACTCACTCGTTCGGGCATTTCGACTGGTAACCGGCGAATGACACGCGTGCTGTTTTGCTCCAAGGCCTGAAGTCTTAAGTCGATGCGGCATTGTCTCCACAGGAAAAAGTGGTGGCCAATCGACCGGCCCAAAACGTGAAATTATCTGCTCACCGAAGTGTTCTCTCAATAAATCCATTGATTGATGCGATGTGTGGGGGAAGAGGCGCCGTCTCGTTGAAACTAAATGTCGCGGAGATCACGAGCTCAAATTCCAGGCATCCAATAGTCGGTTATCATGGCGCGATGATGGTCGCCATTGACGGTTACGTTCTCACCGGCATTTCTTTTTATACGGACCGATGATTCCACCGACGTACAAACCACACCAACCATTGTTTTGTCTAGATGAAATGGTAGCTCTTGAATCTCTTCAGCTTACTCTTCGTCCCACAAGCGGCAATTTTGCTTGTCTACATACCCATTGAGCCAGAAATGGAACTCGTCGCTGAACAAAATTTGGCTCGAAAACGTCGGATCTTCTTGGAGCTTTTCAAGAGCCCAGTTCTTGCACAAGCTGTATTTTGTGCACTTTCAATTTAAGATCTCGACGTAAAATACGCCAAGTCGTTCCGTACGTCAGTCCGAGTTGCTGCGAACGACGCCAAATCGACTCTCCCCCGTCTTCATGTACACTCCGGGCTAAGGCCGCTATTTTTTCTTCACTGCACGTTAGGCGTGGTCTATTCGGTCGAATATTTTCCAATAATGAATGCTGGGTCTCAAGATGGGTGATGGTGTTGCGGATAGTACGCTCAGTAGGCCGGTGATTATGTTGACCATAAGTTGAGCGAAGCGCGCGTAACACATTCCTTACAGAACGTGAATTTTCGTAATAAAGTTGAATGATTTGTAAAAGTTGTTCAGGCGTAAGTCTTTCCATGATGAACTGCGAAATAATACTGAACAAAAATAACATGACAGCTTGACACGACTCACGCGTGATCTGTCGCAAGAAAGGCTATTGAAAAAAATATCTGTGCTTGGATCACCCTGATAGACAGCTCACTAGTTGGGCCAACGTAGCCTAACTGTATAGTCGTACGTTGCTGCCATTGGTAGTTCAATAACTTTCCATTCACCTTTTTACACACCTTTAAAAATATGCCACTTCTGAATTTGTGTTTTACAATTCTCTCAATTCTCATTAAATCCCAGACTTTATTGGTGTTTCTTTGAAATCCAACGACGACAATATGATCTATGAAAAAAAGAAATAATTGACATTAATGAGATGATTGTGATTATGTATTTTTTTTGTATTACCTTAAGTTTTGATGTAGTTCAATGTGCTCAGCTTTCACGGAGGTATCTCTGAAAAATACTTTCAGCATCATCGAATTTGGAACACTGTTTCGTTGATATGAAAATATTATTGCTACTCATTTTTAGAATTTTTTTCTTTATTAACTCGGCTGCCGTTTCCTAAATTACTCTTATCTTTATTAATTTTTACGGTCCGATAATGTTCTAGTGATGAGAAAGAGTTGATTACTATTATGTTTCACTTTAATGGCATAATGCGTGACCTCTTTGTTAATTAAGTAGATAAGAAATCTGAAAATAAAATAATATACAAATAAAAATGTTTAGATATTTTACCAAAAGAACAAATATTAAAAAGTACCTACCAAAAATCCTCAACTCATCACCAAAATCCACCAGCTAAGGAGTTCCAAAATTATATTTGTTTTTAGCGAGCAACTCCCACACTTCAACGCCATTCGCATCAACACCAATACCTGCTATCTTCACTGAAACATCTCAACCCCTTCTTATCAACAACCACTTCAAACCTTCCTCCACCCATCCACCAGCAGCACTTGCGCTGACACTTTATCAAATTTATTTGTCTTTTTGTTATTTAAAAAGTGAAAATTTAGCGGAAAATTACACAGCCAAATGCCAAAATGAGTGAATTGAGTGTGCTGAGTGAGATGCCTACGCATACAGATTTTGGTGAGAATGAAGAAGAAGAAGAGAAAAATGAAGGCTGCAGAGTTGACGTTGCTGGAATGTCTAGAAGACCTGCACACACAAAGCTAAAACGGAAGTTGCTTTGAGCAAAGCTCAAAATGGTTTGGTGACTGCCACGCCACAAAAGAAGACACCAAAAATTGTCAACGTTCTGAACGCGAAATATTTTTGTTTGCTCAACTTGCCGCCGCTGTGGCTGTGAACTTTCTTCATTAATTTTCAAAAATCCAAATTTGAAATTAAAATTTTCACATTAAGGACATAATTCTATGCTGGCGGAAGTGTCTGTAGTGTAGGCGGAGTAAAAGGTGAATGAATGAATGTCTCGATTTGCTTAAGCAAATATCACTTTGCTATACAGACAGTGCCGAGTACTTGTCACTGACTGAGCAACTGGCAGTCAGTCAGGTTGTCTGTCTGTCTCACTGACTGGCTGCCTCGGCTCCTCAAGACTACAGGTTGCTATGCAGTAGTGGCGTGTTTAATTGCGTTTCTTTCGTTTTTTCACATCTACTTTCCTTGCTCTTATCCTTTCATCACACTCTAGCCACCAACCCAGCCCCCACCACAATGCTTAAATGAGTACTTAAAAGGTATGAAAAGAGTTAAGTGCTCTTTGTTGTTGTTGTGTGCTCTTTTTGTTGCTACAATTGACGTTCGTTGGTGATGAAAATTAAGATGAAGTTGGATTTTACTAGATCTTTGGTTTGTAGAGCTTTTCTTTTCATTGTTTTTGTTGTTGTTGCTGTTTTTGTTGGTGCACTTAATGCCAACACATACGCATACGCAGGCAAATGAGGAGCATTCAAGGTTGGATATTTCAGTTAAAATGAAAGCGACAAAGTTAAGATGTCGACGATGGTAATAATTGTATGTATGGGAGAGGTGATGAAGATTGCCATTCAAATATGAGCAATTAAGAAGAAAGTAAGCATACATTTTTACCAGTAAGATAATAATTTAGATTCTAAGACATAAGTTTCTGATGAATTAATTATTTTTTAATTTCTGGTAACTATTTTATCATTTTTAAACAATATTTTTCAATATTTTCCACCTAAATGTAGGCAACGTTATATATCAGTCAGGTTTTACAGCAAATAATATTATAACTGAAACGTTGCCTACATTTCAGCGCATTGGTAATACTTAGCAAAGACATACACCTGATTCTGAAAGACTACCACATTTTACTAGATCATATATCCAAAAAAAAATGTTTTTTTTTCACATTTTTGTAGGATTTTCCTCCCAAAAATTAAATGTGTCTGAGGCGGCGTTACGTAAGAAGCTCGATATCGCATCGTGCCGTTATATTTAGCTACAGACGAGTGCTCTCACAGATAGAGAAAAAGTGCATGTTGTGAAGAAGCCTACTTGGCTGTGTGTTGTGATCGCTGTTAGAATTTCGCAGCGTACTTTTTTTTTAAGAATACTCAAGACATGACTTCCATCTAACACATCAGCATTGATTTGATTATATGTCTTTCGATTCGTAGTTTCTTTATCATTTTGTACTGAAAATTTTGTTGAACTTGCGGAAGAAGCACCGATTTCTCATTTTCTGCCATGTGTTTGTCCTCCTTCTAATAAATCTTAGATTTTATCTAGATTTCACACTAAATACTTATTGCAGTATATATAATAATGTTCTTTTTTAAGGTACTAATCGAAAGAATTTTCAAATACGCACGCACTAAACAAGAAATGCAATGTTAAAACCTATCAAAAGTAAAGAAACAGAAAAATAAATATCCTCCTCATCTTAACTTACGGACATTTTTCTAAAATTTGTTTTTATTTTATTTGAATTTTTCAGCCGTCTTCAATAGTATACCACGAAAATATCAGCTCCATTGTAAGGGAACAACCAGTCTACTGGGAGCTGTCGAATTTGATTATGATCTCAATGAACACACTACTAACTACGACTTGAGGGCATTCAGTTGCGGAATGGATGCTTTCTTCCATTTCCGCCATTCAAGACATTCAATCGATGGACTGACAGGGACGGAACGCCGGCGTCTACTACAGCGGAAGTCAAAGGTCATACGACCATAGTGGTTAATTGGCCCCAAAAGGGTGTCGGAGTCATTATTTCAAGGTATATTGTTGGTAACAGTTTAAGATCTCTATTTGTTACCGTTTTCGAAAAAATCTAGATTTTCTCAACATCAAAAAATTATAATTTTTAATAGGATCTTCTGAAGCGATTGATCTAAACTTTGGATATGATTTAGGTAATAACAGCAGCTTCCAGCGAACAAATTGAGAGCCAATTTTGTTCAAAATATTTAAAAATAAAAAAAACGAGTTTAAGTTCGAAATTTCTGTAATTTGAATTTTATAGCAAAAGAAAATTTAAAAATTCATGATACAATTTTGAACAATTTTTTTTATTAATTTTTTTTTATATTTATGAGTTTAGTAGTTTTTAAAATTAAATTATATTATTTATTATTATTTAAATTAAAGACAAAATTTCTCTTGGCACTTCTTTCAATATGTAGTTCGTCTAGACAATGGAATTTGAGCACACCTAAGAGATGTCATGTGTCTTCATATTCTGCATAACCCGTTCTGAGGTTAATTGCGTGAGTACCACGCTACAAAATGCAAATCAGCAGGTATTGTTTATCGGTTTCTAGGCTGAGAACTTCCACTCATGAGCTTTTGTATGACAACTTCCCCTATATCCCTCTGATCAAAATGGGAACGTCCGATATTACTTTAGTGTTTTGATTTAGTGAGTAAATCGCTCGTATTTATACCTTATAAGGCTTGAAAACGGCAACTGCAACGGGTAGTATGGACAAGATTGTGGGTTTCGCGAGAAATACCTCCGTCGATTCACTGCTCAAAACTTTATTTATTCTTATATACGTGTCTCTTGATATACTCAACACAGGATGCCAGAGCCTTAAAGTTATCCATCCATTTTTTCCTTATAAGAAAATAACCTAGATACATAAACTTTAAGTGTGCTCTTCTTTTTAAGGACCATATTTTTCGTTACCTCTTCGGATGACATTTAAATCAAGTTTGCCTTTGATTTTTAAGTCGCTGTGTAATTCCAGATTATCAGGTCCTGCTGCCGGACTTTGCTCATCAACTCCATATGTGTATAGTTCGCCTCTATGCCTTGTGCGAAGGAACCCAAATCGTTGTTAGCCTTCCTTCTTTGTCCACCTGCCAGCGACTGTGTAGCTTAATTAAACAATCTGTAATAAGTTAACCAAGCACCTTTATTCTTGCCTGCCTAAAGCTTAAAACGAACATCTACTTATTTACGAATTTGGCTCTAATATATTTTTCGTCTAGAGCGGAGTTCTTGATTTTAAAAACAGTGCAATCGTGAGGTGGCTGGAACGGTAGCTACATTAGTTGGAGTGTATTAGTTCTCGATCTATTTATCTATACTAGGGATTTGCTTTACTGAATTTTTTTTTATCTGTAAACGACTTTGAATAGCAGAGACTTGTGCTATCTGACAGGAAACCACATATTTACATCAACTCTACGAGTTACCCATTACTCATTGTTTATTGCTTGACTTAATTCTTCAATTCTCAACATCCTCCTCTTGTTCTCGGTGGATTGTCAGACTAGCAGGAGCTGGCCAGTTGGTCATCTCACTTTCTACCGAGACCAAGGGGAGGCTGTTGGAAATTACATTTAAGCGAGTACATGAGAGGGAGTGAGTCGACGAGACCATGTGCTACTTACTTTTTGACCGAACGGTCTGTCTTTAATACTCTTAAACAGAGCAGCTACAGATTAGCTGACCTTATTGACTTAAGCAAGGAAAAAATTTCATTCGATAGGGAATATCAAACTCTTCAAGGCTACTTTTGTCGTAAAATAAGTACTCAGCTTCTGTTAAAAAAGCATTGGCCGTTCGAAATCTCTCCATAACATATCAATAGACTCACGAATATTGCAGAAGCAATTCGGTCGGTTGATCAGCTTTGGAACCGTTGAAACGATTTTCGGACAAGCTCATCCTTCAATTTATGATTTTGCGTCTTGATATTTTTATCAACAAATGGAGGGATCTACAGTTTATTCTAAGCCGCCTCTGAACGGGCAAAGGATTTTTATGAGGAGCTTCTTTTTCATGTCAGAAATACATTCGTAGGGCTTTACATTTCCTGCCGAGGCGCGACTGCAATCTAAAAAATTAATTTCCTATAAATTTGGATATTGTTCAATCCTGGACACGAACTCTGGCCTTCCGAATGGTATGGATATGAGCATGTACAGGTAAATTATTCTCCTTCTAAATATTTGTGAGCATTTTAATCCTTACAATTTAATTATTTGTTGAGATTCACGTCTGTGTTGCCAGACTTCGATAAATGCGTTTCAGTATTTATGGATTTAAGACGGTCTGCTGAGCTGACTCGAAACTCAGTTCATCTAGATTAGTTCGCAATTTTTCGGAGAGTTCTTTCTATACCCCCTCATTCGTAGTTCGAGAATTCGAAATAGATTTTTTATGATCTTTAAAAAAGGCAGTTCCAAGTATTTCGAAAACAAGTACAACAGATGACGTATCTAATAATTTCTTGCTCTCTTTCTTTCTTTCGTTTAGGACTTTTTATGGTTTTAGTATCATTGAGTAAGGCGAGTTTAAAAAAATATATCTGCTAATAAATATTTAATATTTATTTTATTCCAGTCACTATGAACTATCGTTTGAAAACACCTGTTAATGACGAAAAAATTCCCCAAAGAAATGTTAAAAGAATCAGAAGTGGCATAAAAAATTCAACAAACATTTTCGATAATTTTTGACAAAACATATGTACTAAGAGTACACGGGGATTGGGTACCCTCAAGCATATGTCCGAAAAAGACACACATGCTGGACAAATGTAAATATAACCTTAATGGACGCCACAGGGGAGACGACATATGACTAACTAGCAAACAAAAAAACCAAAAGAAAATTGAAGAAAATTTCATAAACAGCAAAGAAGACGCCATAAAAAAAAACCGAAAAAAGGGGGAGAATATCAACTAAAAGTTTTAGTTCTTTAAAAAACTTTTCCACGTCGTCCGCTGCGTTGAGTAAAAAGTTAAAAATCTACAGCTGGACAACCAAATAATACGAAGAATGACTCGCCGCTGGGCGCTGGCCGCTGAACGCTGTCAAATGACGACAAGTAGAAGATGACTTGCTATTCGCCCCAAAGTGATGTTTCCTGCCACTGCCTACAGTATGGATGTGTGTGCAATACATTCTTTTCAAGTATTCACCCTGCAGCAGCTAATGTGTTGCTATCAGTGAGTTTTGTTTTATTGATGCGTAGCTCCCCACCCCCCGCGGGCAGTAACAGCCTCAGAGACATGTAAGTGAAATTAAATTGATTTTTTCCCTTTTTTTCACCGCTTTTCTTGCGCTGAACATGACAGTGACCTCTGCAATACTAATATGTTAAGGACATTTAGTGGACGGTGGTAATACTCGAGCCACACTCATACTTCTACCTTTGTTGTTGACCGCTTGGGTGATGGTCTTGAGCGGAAATTCAAACTTTTTGTTGTATATATAGTTATGAAGACGCATAAAATTCTAAATGCAAGTTATAAATTTAAGGGTAATTTCTTCCTCATGCAGACATATGAGTACATACGTATCTAAAACTTTTCCTCTTCCCTCTGATTTTCGTTAAATGTTTCACTTTCACATCACACTTGCTGCGTCATTTCGATAACTTTTACCGCAATTCACTGTACTGTCATTGTCATCTCACACATTTTGGTTTGTGTTTTTCATCTTCGTCTGCTTTCAGGATGTTATATACACCACAAGACAGTTTAGTTAAGTTACAGAGAGAGAGAGAGAGAGAGAGAGAGAGAGAGAGAGAGAGTTAGAAGTCCAAAGTTGGTCTGAAGACTCTTTGTCTAGCTTCAATCTAGCTCAGTCTCAATACCCTTTCCCCAAAAAAAAAAAAAAAATGGCTAGATGAGTTAGAAAAATGTGTAAAACTCAAAAGTCCACCTAAGATAGGTAGGCAGGTAGAAGTGCTGCCCGAAATACTTTAGCATGGAGCCTATTTAGTGCTATATGCGCCATTTTGTAAGCGCCGTTAGCAGTAACACCTGTCTGACAATACACCTAGGGCTTTGGCCGACCCACCGGGATACCAACGGGACTGAAGTTCCCTTCGGACTATCATAACCTCTTTGAATCATTCTGTGGTCTTGGTAAAGTTACTTAATTTGAAAAGTTTTCTATCAGCTCCATTGAAGAGCCCCAGGCCTGACACATAGATGGCTCTACCAGAATTAAATTCTTATCATTTTTAATTATCTTTAACCTTCAAAAGGCGCATTTATAAATTTGACCGCTGTCGGTTCATTAGTTTCTGAATTATAACATTTTGAGTGAAGCAACTTTTGTTATTGTGAAAAAATCGCCAAAAAAGGAATTTCGCGTATAGATAAAATATTGGTTTTTGAAGGGAGAAAATACAATTGAAACAAAAATTTGGCTTGATGATGAGATTCCGGACACTGCCCCAGTAGAATAAACCATCAAGTATTGGTATGCTAAAATTAGATGTGGTGAAATGAGCACCGAAGACGGTGAACGCAGTGGACGCCCAAAAGAGGTTGTTGCCGACCAAAAAAAAACATCAAAAAAATCCACAAAATGATTTTGAATGAATTGAATTAAATAACAGGCAGTCTAGGATATCAATTGAACATGTACATGATTTTATTCACGCATATTTGAGTATGAGAAAGCTCTGTGCATAGTAGATGCCGCGAGAGCTCACTTTTGACTAAAAACAACGACGGTTTGATGATTCGGAGAAGTGTTTGGAGATGTTCAAGAGTAATAAATCCGAGTTTTTGCATCGATATGTGACAATGAATGAAATATGACTTCATCATTTTACTCCGAAGTCCAATCGACAGTTATCCGAGTGGATTGCACACGATGACCCCACTCCAAAGCGTGGAAAAACGCAATAGTCAGCTGGAAAGGTTATGGGCGTCTGTATTTTGGGATGCACATGGAATAATTTTCATTGACTACCCTGAAAAAGGAACGACGAAATCGCCGAAAAACGGCCGCATTTGAAGAAAAAGAAAGTGTTGTTTCACCAAGACAATGCATCAGTCACAAGTCATTGAAATCGATGGCAAAAATCCATGAATTGGACTTCGAATTGCTTCTGCATCCGACGTATTCTTCGGATCTGGACCCTAGATAATATTTTCTGTTCTTAGATCTCACAGAGTGCTCGCTGGGAAGAAACTGAGGCCTATTTTGAAGCAAAGGACAAATCGTACTACAAAAATGGTATCGAAAAGTTGGAGGGCCTCTATAATCAGTGTATCAGATTTGAAGGGAACTATGCTGAATAAAAAAATGAATTTTGCCAAAAAAAAAGTGGTTTACTTAGATAGGCCACGGACACAAATGACCTGTTCTGTGAAGCTTCTGAAATATCGCCAAAAAAATCGAGGCTGATATTCGCGAACTTTTTTCTATACAACTCTTTCCAGAAAATATGATCTATAGTCTGTTTTTCTTCTAATTCTTCGTAGCTACTACAGGACCTACTAAGCTTTTGTTGGGTTCCGAGAGTTCTACATATGTCGAATATGAGAGAGAGCTGTGCACTCACATAAAAAATGGACAACTGTTTTTTTTATTGCTTTCCAGCTTGGAGCTTCGCCAAGAGGGATCTATAGAGTAGGTATAGGAAGAATACGCAATAATGACGGAACATTAGCCCTTTATGAGAGCATGCTTTTAAAATGATCCTGCCCTAAAACCAATTGGTTTTAGTAGTATAAAAAGAATACGCCAACAACGAATACAGCCCAAAATGTGAAATTATCTGCGCACCGAAGTGTTCTCTCAATAAATCGATTGATTGGTGCGATGTGTGGGAAGTGGCACCGTCTTGTCGAAACCAAATGTCGCGGATATTACGAGAGTCAATTTCAGGAAACAAATAGTCGGTTATAATGTCGCGATAACGGTCGTCATTGACTGTTACCGATGATTTCACCGGCCCACAAACCACATCAAACAAATGTTTTTTCTGAATGAAATGACAGCTCTTTAATCTCTTCAGATAGTTCTTCGTTCTAAATGCGGCAATTTTGCTTGTTTGCATACCCATTGAGGCAGAAATGGGCCTCATCGCTGAACAAAATTTGGCTCGAATACGTCGTATCTTCTTGGAACTTTTCAAGAGCCCATAGTGCGAAACGATGTGGCTTGGGAATGTCGAGCGGCTTCAGTTCTTTCACAAGCTGTACGTTTTGTAAGCTTTCAATTTAAAATCTCGACGTGAAATGCGCCAAGTCGTTCCATACGTCAGTCCGAGTTGCTGCGAACGATGCCGAATCGACTCTCCACGGTCTTCGTGTACACTCTCAGCTACGGACGCTATACTTTCTTCACTGCGTGCTACCGAACGTGGTCTATTCGGTCGAATATTATCCAATAATGAAAGCTGGGTCTCAAGATGGGTGATAGTAGTGCTGCGAATAGTATGCTCAGTATGCCGATTATTTTGACCATAAGTTAAGCGAAGCGCGCGAAACACATTTTTGACCTTTGGATCACCCTTTATATATATTGTAATATTTTTTCTCTAGCAAACTTTGAAAGCAAAAGATAATTACGATCTTAAATTTAGGGAGATATCTCTCAAATATGACGAACAATTAAAACGGGGCTCGCCTGTAAGGGGCTACATGGAGTAGACTAGACTTGGATTCGGCTACATCGGACAAAAGCAGTGCCTACGCCAACTAAGGGGAAACAGATGACCGCTTCTTGTCTCACAGACACCATCAAATGCACGATTTGCCTACTTCTTCAACTGCCGATTGTGATGGCCTTAACAAGAATTTAAACTTTGGTTTGTCTATTGGAGTGTGTGTGTTTCATACAATGTACTATGTAGTATATGTATAGTATATAATTTTTGAAATTTACTTATACATTTGTAGTTTTCTTAGCATAAAATTCTGTTATTGTGCTTTCTACAAGCCAATAACAGCGAAAACAACAAGAATGAAGGAGCAGAAAGGGTACAACTTTAAGAGAAAAAAAAAATTTAATTTTGTGACCAGTACTCTCCTTGAGTCCCTTAGGACAAAATATATATTTATTCCTCCCAAAAAATACTGCTTTGCCTTGCAGAATTATACATATTTTCCAAATGATATTATTCACAGTCCAACCATTGTGTATGTATGTATGAGTATTTCACGTGTAGTTTCTGACAACTTTCTTGTGCATAAAAACCTTTTCCTACCCAACAACAATACAACAACAAGAGACTTTATGACCAGACATTGAATAAAGAGCAATATTTATGTGCTGTGTTGAGTTGAGTTTTTGATTTATTTATGCCACAAAAAAAAAGAGAAGAAGAAGAGTATGTATATGCTTAGGTAACTGTAAGAATGACCATTTCTGAAAAGCCAACAAAAAAGGATTATCAAAACAATGTTTACCTTCTGCAGTGGAATATGATATGCCAGGACATTTGGACATTTGTCCGTTATGTGTTTTGAGTTTTTGAGTATTCTTCTGTTGCTGCTACTGCTGCTGCCTTTTGCCTCCCACTCATTTGGAGACACTACTGTAGGAGATATTTTTTGCTTACTAAAAGCATTCAAATATTGTTAAGGTGTATTTGTTGTTGTCGCTATTTGCTGTCTACCAGTGACAAGTGTGTGAATATGTACGAGGGGAGGTCCAACAGTTCTCAAATGGTGGTTATTCAAGTAAATGCAAAAGCAAGTTTGATTGCACTGGACACCATTCAGGAAGATTTCTGACTACTTTGGACAATTGAAACAAAGACAGTCTACGATTGAGCTCGAACATCTTCCGGGACTGACCATCGAGACAAGCACTGACTTTGTGAAATTGATATTGAGAGTATTGAGGATGTGGGTTTTACTGGAGGACGAACCGGTAGGCAGGAGAAAAGTAGGTTTTCTTCATTAGTTGGCTGGGCTACGCACAGAAACAGAACGATGGGCTATGGTACAGGAACGAGGCGATCAGATAATAGCAGAAGTTTTCGAGAAAAAGTCTTCAGAAATACAGCTGTCGTCATCTGTAGAGGTATTTGAACGTCGAGGATGTGGTAAAATGTACTAAAATCTATCAGCTTTGCCAGTGAGATCAATTCGTTTCGAAGCCTCACCCTCTGGTTCTCCCATCCGTTGAAAAAAAAACACCAAAAAGAGAATGAGAAGTGAGTTTTAAGGATTCCTTGGTCCTACAGATAAAACAATTTTATGCATCTTTCATGATCGTACCGAAAGGGAGCTGAAAATACTCCCACAAACCAAAAAAAAAAAAAAAAATAATAATAATAATAAATTTAAAAAAATCACATGGAGTCTTATAAGTAATTTTTTGAGTGAAAAAACTTACTGTCATTGCTGCCAAAAGATCACTTTCAACCTGAGCCACTAGATCATTCCATTTAGTGGCATAAAAAGAACTTACCGTCTCTGACGAAGCCTAAAGTGCCGGAGTCGGCAACATACTGTTTGACGAAGTTTACTAGCTACCATACGACCGAGTAATAGCTTACAACCCGACAGTGTCGATTACGGCAAATTTTAATATTAACTATAGCTCACTGCGAGATATATCAGCCAATATGTTTGCATCTCAGTCTTACAAAAGAATATCAGCAGGTGATTTCCACTCGCCATCTCCCATGCGAATTCTGCAGTTGAGATGGATTTTCAATTATCCACCAACTGGACAGTGCCCATTCAATGCTCCCCTCAAAAGTAATAGGTGAAGGGAAGCGTAAGCCTCTGCGATATTTCATAGCTTCCCTTCGAAAAAGATACTTATTTTTTATATTCTTATCAACTATGCGGTGGCATGAAACCCAAAGCAGACTGAAGCAAACTTTAACTAGCCTTCAGAGCACCATAAGTGCTCCAAAGGCCTGGGTAGCTGCCTGACCGTTGGAATAAATGTTAATTATGATATAAGGAAGATAACCCAACGGTGATAGTGGGTTGCCTAGGAAGCCTGAACTCAAGGCCGATAGTGAATTGTCGGGAGAAAATACTTGAAATACATTTCCCGTTAAAAAACGTCTGCCACCGACACTTTCTCCAAACTTCGAACTATCGTGATCCGAAAGTCTGAACACAAAGCAGGTAGTGTATTCTCGACAGAAAATATTTGACATCGACCCTTCCACTGAACCTCGATACCACCGCATAGAAGTTCTCTAACCAGAGAGCCTTAGTCCAGATCCTGTTAGTTTGTTCTTGGCAGAAAATATCTGCCACCGATCATTTCATCGGACTTCAACCCATCCGTGAATCACATCTTTAACGACATAAGGTTCTCGGCAGAAAACACCTGCAACCGGAGCCTGCACCAAACCGAGAATAGGTTTTCTGTGCACGAAGCTTGAAGCCAGAGCATGTTCTCGATAGCAAATATCTGCCATCTGCCACCGACCCCTCCATCGAGCCTCGATCCAGACGTAGGCCCGCTGACCAGAAAGCCTGTACCTTGAGCCCAATATTGGGCACATGAAGGGACACCTGCCACTGACTTTTCCACCAAATTTCGATTCATCCCTGAAGAAGTTCTCTGAACAGACAGCCGGAATCCAGAGTTGATGGAGAGTTCTCGACAGAAATTACTTTCCCCAACCATTCCGTAGATCCTAGCTGCAAACGCAAATAAGTTCTCGGACCAGGGAGTCTGAAGCCAGAGCTGAGTGAGTTTTAGGTAGCAAAAATGACACGCTGACCCTTCCATCTGGGAAGAAGTTCTCTGCCTTTCGTATATAGGCAACTCAACTAGCCCAATCATCCTTAGAGGGAATGAAGACGGCAAAATGCTTGTTGAGAGCCATTGAAGAGGAAGAGAGACATTCCCAATTAAATTTGAATTTTCTATGTCTTTTTCTTGAAAAGAGTATGGAGCCTCAAAATGGATTACCCGTTATATTTTGTACGATTAAAAAAAAAATGAATTAACCGGGCTGCTATAATAAATAATCTCAGTCTGATTCTAATAAAGAGAGAATAAATCTCTTTTGTCAACTTCTGCAATCTTCTGAGCTCCCCTCGTAGGAGTGTATGTCCAAACAACACTTTGGCGCTAAAAGTTTCGAGTTTGTCATTTGCCTTTGTTATTATTGTTGCTTTTGTCATGTTCATACTACCATTGGGCGTCACAATCGACTGACCGTTTGAAAATAACGGTAAAGGGTAACATTTTGCAATTTGCCGCATTAATATTTAATAATACGAATTGTTGATTGAGTTAGAAAGGTTGGCTAAGCGCACACACACAAGCACACAACACTCACACATATACAGAGAACAATAGGGAAAAAAAACTTGCACATACATACAAACATATTTACCACATAAAAGCGCATACAGACAGGCAGGCAGGTGGTATGCTCGTGTACAAATATTATGTTTTAAACATTCGCATTTCGATTGCATTGTGCTTTTGAGCTTTTATGCGCCTTTATGTATGCTTCAACAAATTTTGTTAGCAATTTTTTTCCCCTCCTCCTCTGACTCTCAACCGACTATAAGTAAATTTAACTAAACTAAAATGTGCATTGAGCTGAGATTTTATTTGTTTATTGGCAAATTGGATTGAGAATAATTTAGTGCGTACATACACATATGAATGTGTGTGTATGTGTGTGTGTATGTACTTATATGCGTGTAATAGTTGGTTGGTTGTGGAAAATTGTAGTTTAAATATGAGTTGCTGTGAAGGCACGTTTTTTTTGGTACGAAAATTTTGAGTGACCAAAAGCAGTCATACATTTATGCATATAACTATGTGCATATGTATGTGTGCATATGTATGTGTGTACGTATGTATGCTCGAGTATTTGTTGTGGGGCTACTCTTTGTGCTTCTATTTCAGTTGTTTGTTTTTCTTCTTTTTTTTTATTTTTTGTCCTTTCACATTCTCATCGGTATGAGTAATTGCCTAGAGTTGTATTGATAGTTTGTCGTGGTGTGTGTGTGTGTGTGTGTGTGTGTAGTTTTCAAATACTCTCATATCTATTTCATATACACACACCCACAGAAAATGTTGATTTTATAAATTTTTCAACATTTAATCAAATTGCTTTTTAACTCTTTCAAAGACACGCACACACATACATACTCACATGTATACGGTTAAATATTTATTCATTTTAGTCATAAAATTATAATGTCACTCAGAGAAGTGAGTTTTGGAAATTAGTTATTTTGAAATTAAATAGTAGTTTTCAGAGTGCTTTGTAAATTATATATGTATGCGGAGTGCATTGGAGAAAATGTTTTTTTAAATATAAATAAATAATTTCCAATGAGTAAATAGCATTACTGGAAATCATACAGAAATCTCACAGCAAAATTATCTGGCTTCGGTTTATATTTTCTATAATGATTTTTGTTTGATTGCTATTATGCTGAAAAAAGTTCTGAAAACTAAGCACCAAATTTTTCTATATACCCGATTAATGTTGGTTTGGTTAAAATATTGTATTTTGAAAACTTCACTTTTGGCAATTATGCAGAGTTATCCAATATAAACATAAAAAAAATGCATTTAAAATACTTTTTTTCATAAAAATCCTTTTTTATTATAAAGGGCGATCCATTTCGAGGTTCCCTCCTTTTTTAAAGAAAAAAAAACACAGAAAATTCATATTTAATGGGGAATGTTTATTATCATTCGAAAGAACATTTTTTGGCGTTTATTTTTTGATTATTATCTCTTTCAAATGTTGGCCGTGGCTACGTCTCAGTTGGTCCATCCGTTGAGTTCAATTTTTAATGATTCGATCGAGCATTTCGACTGGTAACTGGCGAATGACATGCGTGATGTTTTGCTCCAGGTCGTGAATCGAAGCGGGATTGTCCGCATAGACTTTAGACTTTACATATCCTCACAGGAAGAAGTTTAACGGTGTGATATCACACGATCCTGGTGTCCAATCGACTGACACAAAACGTGAAATTATCTACTCACCGAAGTGTTCTCTCAATAAATCCATTGATTGATGCTTTTGTGTGGGGGAAGTGGCGTCGTCTTGTTGAAACCAAATGTCGCGGAGATCAGAAGCATCAATTTTAGGCATCAAATAGGCGGTTATCATGGCGCGATAACGGTCGCCATTGGCGGTTTTCACCGGCATCATTTTTGAAAAAAAAAAAAAATATAGACCGATGACTCCAACGGCCCAGAGACCACATCAAACCGTTGTTTTTTCTGGATGAAATGGCAGCTCTTGAATCTCTTCAGGTTGCTCTTCGCCCCAAATGCTGCAATTTTGCTGACGCATACCCATTGGGCCAGAAATGGACCTCATCGCTGAAAAAATTTGACTCGGAAACGTCGGATCTTCTTGGAGCTTTTAAAGAGCC
The DNA here is from genome assembly GCA_030068015.2 of Neoceratitis asiatica. Classification (NCBI taxonomy): domain Eukaryota; kingdom Metazoa; phylum Arthropoda; class Insecta; order Diptera; family Tephritidae; genus Neoceratitis; species Neoceratitis asiatica. The sequence goes on from CM061524.1 coordinate 26,388,734, forward strand.
CATAGAGCGAAGCGATGTCGCTTGGGAAGGTCGTGCGGCTTCAGTTCTTGCACAAGCTGTATTTTGTAGGCTTTAAATTTAAGATCTCGATGTAAAATGCGTGAAGTCGTTCCATACCTCAGTCCGAGTTGCTGCGAACGGCGCCGAATCCACTCTTCGCGGTGTTCGTGTACTACTGCTACTCTCAGCTACGACCGCTGTATTTTTTCGCTGTGTGCTGGACGTGGTCTATTCAGTCGAATATTATCCAATAATCAATGCTGGGTCTCAAGATGGGTGATGAGGCTGCGAATAGTACGTTCAGTACGCCGATTATATTAACCAAAAGTTGAGCTGAGTGCGCGAAACACATTCTTTACAGAACGTGAATTTTCGTAATAAAGTTGAATGATTTGTAAACGTTGTTCAGGTGTGAGTCTTTCCGTGATGAAATGCCAAACAATACTGAGCAAAAATAATAAGACAACTTGACCGATTCACGCGTGATCTTTCACAAGAAAAGCTATTGAAAAAAGTACCCTTACTTGGATCACCCTTTACAACAGACACTACAGACACAGATCATTAAACTCACCGCTACGTGTCCGCCACTTCTTGACACATATTGTGCGGTACCTCAGTTATAACTTAATTGGGTGTTGCTTTTCAAGCGTTCTAGGGTTAAAAGCTTATCCGCATAAACGAGGTCTTTCGTGTATCCTCACAAGAAAAAGTCTAACGGTGTCGAATCGCACGATTTCGGTGACCAATTCACAGTGTCAAGATGAGAGATTACGCGGCCGGAAAATTTCCTTCGAAATAAAGCTATAATCAGTCGTGTTGCGTGGCATGCGGAGACCAGGTCGTGTTCTTCAGTAGGAGGCCAAAAAAAGTCGATTATCATACGACTAAAATGCTTTTCCGTTTTCAAAGAAGTAAAGTCCAATCTTACCTTCGGACCGAAAACACTCCAGAAAGTGAGTTTTTTTGGGTATAATGGTCTCTCTTCATTTACTTGAGGATTCTCGGAGCCCCAAATGTGACAATTTTGCTTATTTACATATCCACCGAGTGAGAAATGTGCCTCGTCGATGAAGAAAATTTCTATGGAAGTATCGCGGTCCGCTGCTTGTTGTTTCAAGCACCCAATTGACGTAACAAGTTGTGTGAATTGGACCTCATATGGATTTAGGTGAAAGGTATGCCATTATGTGCCGTAAGAGAGTCCCAACTCTTGAGAGCATTGATAAGAAATCATGTCTTTGCCCACACGTTTACTTACAGCAGCGATATTTGAGGTGGAACGAGCAAAACGATGATATAAATACATGCCCTACTATCTCTGTAATCAATCCAGTCTCTTCACATTCCTCAAAATTTTAGCGATATCTTGAGTAGTTTGACCATTATGTGCACCATAATCCCCTCTTAATGCATGAAACGTGGCCACGTTTGCATCATAATTTTTGTAGTAGATTTCAATATTGTAAATTCGATTATCGATATTTTTATTAGGTTAGCAAACCCCGGAAAACTTGAACAGCTCTTGAGTAAGATGCGGATGCCATTTGAAGCACTGGGTCACCACTAAAATTCTTAGTGTAGCTCCTCATACATAACCGATTTAAGATTTCCCCGAAGTTCCCTGTTCCCTGAAGAATTGTAGCGTCTCATTAGAAATGCGGCTGTTAACCCCGTCGATCTTGAGGTAAGCGGATCGCTATATAAATGTGTTCCAACTAATACCCACCTACTCGCCCGGTGGCGTTATGTGCTGTGCTTAAAGCGCACCACGTAGAAACCAGTTCCAATGAAAAATTGCAAAGAGCCTGGCATGAGAGATTCCATTTTTGATCACGCCATATATTTTAAGTATTAGACTTAAGGGTAAGCATCTAGAATGTTCGTTCCGCTGCTCAGTTACTTGATGCCATCGTAAGACTAAAGGCTGACATAACTGCCGACCAATAATTTCAATGGATGTGGCACGGACAGAAACTAGCATGTCCTTGTGACATTTACTAGAGCGGCAATATACAGGAGCCCGGATTTGGTGTCGGTTTCGTGGTGGGATAGAGAGAGAGATTTAGAACGCTAAGTCCTAGCATTCAGCTCTCCGCGATCCGCGAAGCTCTTCAATACCTGTGAGGGTGAGTAAAAAATTTAAAGGTAGGACCCGAAAATACATTTATTGTGACAAAAGTGGCACTGGAAGTTCTACTTAGCAACCCTTACCCGCCACTATCATGTCCAGATGCCCGTTAGCTTAATCAAAACGCGTTAACGAGGGATCGCTCCAGCTACACAAAGCTGCTGTTGCCAAAGTTGGGAAAATTTTGCTCTTGGAGCCAAATTGGTAGCATTCAATAGTACAGATATTCCAATTCAACCAAGAGCAAGAGTATGGATCTCTGTATCCCCGTTACACCAACCTAGCCGGACCAGATAGTCGAGCTCGAAACCGCTGGTGAAAAGTGGCGTGGAGATTAATTATGGCCAAAATCTAGACCTATAAATGAGACGCGATGCTAACGATCGAAGAATGAAATGAGTGAAGCGGAGAAAAATGCTATGTAGTTCTCGAGTGACGTCGAAAGCAAGGCGAGTGAAGTTGAATACTCTTCAGAGTCTGAACTAGTGGACGGACTCTCAAAATTATATGACTCAGAAAGTGGCTTTCAGCAATTCTCAAAAGGTTGTAGATATAACACATGAGGGTTTGGATAATAGTTTTACAGTTACAACAACAACAACAACAACAACAACAACAACAACGACAACAATAACAACAACAATAAAAATAATAATAACAACAACAACAACAACAACAACAACAACAACAACAACAGCAACAACAACAACAACAACAATAACAACAACAAACAGTCTGCAGTTGTAACCATAAATAATATATTTTCATATAGCACCTTTATAGTGTTTATCGGACTAGTTTGATCTCTGTCATAAAATTTTAGTAATAAACTAGTACTATTCCTCACTACCGTAATTTTTCATTGCAAGAGCAACTCTCATTCTCTTTCTCTATCTCTTTATCTCACTCTCTCTGTGTGTGTGCGCTAAAAATTTATCTTTAAAATGAAATACAAATTTTTTTCATTGCATATTTTTCAGCGACGCAAATAGGAACTCATTAGGGTAATTACCAAATCCGCTCATACTAAAAACACAAAGAAAGAATTATCGACAAAAAAAAAAAAAGAAGAAGAGAATGAACGAACGAACGAATGAAAACAGGACCAAATCTGTTTAGCTGCAAATCAGCTGAGGGCTAACAGCTCTAAGCTAATAATATGTGTGCGTGTTTGTGTGCATGTATGTATGTATGTAAAGGGTGACCCCAGTAGAGATATTTTTTTTCAATAGCCTTTTTTTGACAGATCACGCGAGAGTCGTGTCAAGCTATCATGTTACTTTTGTTCAGTATTATTTGGCATTTCATCGTGGAAAGACTTACGCCTGAAAAACGTTTACAAATCATTCAACTTTATTACGAAAATTCACGTTCTGTAAGGAATGTGTTTCGTGCACTCCGCTCAACTTATGGTCAACATAATCGGCCTACTGAGCGTACTATTCGCAGCACTACTATCACCCATCTTGAGACTCAGCATTCATTATTGGCTATTATTCGACCGAATAGACCACATCCAGCACGCAGTGAAGAAAATATAGCGGCCGTAGCTGAGAGTGTACATGAAGACCGCGGAGAGTCGACTCGGCGCCTTTCGTAGCAACTCGGACTGACTTATGGAAGGACTTGGCGTATTTTACGTGGAGATCTTAAATTGAAAGCGTACAAAATACAGCTTGTGCAAGAACTGAAGGCGCTCGACCTTCCCAAGCGACATCGCTTCACTCTAAGGGCTCTTGAAAAGTTCCAAAAAGATCCGATGTTTTCTAGCCAGCGATGAGGCCCATTTCTGGCTCAATAGGAATGTAAACAAGAAAATTGCCGCATTTGGTACGAAGAGCAACCCGAAGAGATTCAAGAGCTGCCATGTCATCCCGAAAAAACAACGGTTTGGTGTGATTTGTGGGCCGGTGGAATATAACAAAATATGGAACGATGTATTTCTTCAAAAATGATGCCGGTGAGAACGTAACCGTCTATTTGATGCCTGAAATGAATGAAACTCTTGATGTCAGCGACATTTGGTTTCAACAAGATGGCGCCACTTCCCCCACGCATCGCATCAATCAATGGTTTTATTGAGAGAACACTTCGTACATTACACCGTTAGACTTTTTTCTGTCTGTGGGGATATGTAAAGTCTAAAAGGCTATGCGGACAATCTCACTTCGATTCAGGCCTTATAAAAAAACATCACGCGTGTCATTCGCCAGTTATCAGTCGAAATGCTCGAACGAGTCATCGAAAATTGTACTCAACCATGGATGGACCAACTGACTTGTACCGGAGGCCAACATTTGAAAGAGAAAATCTTCAAAAAATAAATGCCAAAGAATGTTCTTTCGAATGATAATAAACATTCTCCATTGAATTTGAATTTTCTGTATTTTTTGCTTTAAAGAAGTAGGGAATCTCGAAATGGATCACCCTTTATTTAGATATTCAACGCATGCAAATGAGAGGCATTTATTTGTCCGTTTGTTTGTCTGTTTGCGTCTAAAAACCACATTTTGGGTAAACGATAAAAATCTACTTTAGCCAGTAAAGCCCAAAAACACACATACATACATATATACATGCATACATGCATGTGTGTGTGGCGTAAACGTAATTACCTAAATGCCTACTAATTTAAATTATATGAACAATAAAAGCAACAACAACAACAACAACAACAACAAGTAAACATACTAATGTTTGACTTAAATTGATACACATGACGCTCACCCCCACCACCAACCAAACAACTAATATGTCAGCATTTTGAAGGCAACTAAAATGGAAATGAAAGCAAAGCTGAGCTCAAATTCGAAGAGAAGCGGGAGAGTGTGTGTACTTCTTATGGCTAAACTGGCCCAAAAATATATACGTAGTTACATAATAGTAAAAAAGAAGAAGAAGAAGAAGGGGGTGGAGTAGCAAAAAAAAACTAAAGCTTTTGCCTGCCTATAAAGTAGCACCCAAATTGCCTTGTCGGCACAATGGGCATATTTTATTGGGAATTTGCTTATGTTGTATACACATTCATGTGTGTGTGTGTGTGTGCATGCGTGTGAGTGTGTGGGCGAATTTGTGGCTACAAATAAAATAAATATATATCCAAAGCAGCACTAAGTTTTGGTAAATGCGAAACGAAAAATTACAACATTTTACATTTACGCACACAAAGCAGACACACACACACACATTCACATACCCAAACACATATACAAACATATAAATAACTTCACTAGCCCCCCACACACCCGCCCACTTGACGGCGGCGCTGATACTTAACACTAAATGTGTTATAGAAATAAAAATGATCATAAAAATGGCGTTCACATACGCCTAGTTGGGCCATAGGCGGAGGAGAGCAGCAGCAGATAATGCCACTCCGGCGAGCAAACAAGCCGAAAGAACGAAACTAACATCGTCATTCATTTAGTATTTGTGGTGTTTTTTTTTTGGGTTGGAGTTCACTTTAAAATTTCCATTGGCGCACAGTGGTTCATATGCAAATTTGTGGCTTATTAAATAAAAGAGTGTTGCATACTTTTGGGTGCAATTTTTATTTCTTTTCTCCAAAGTCTTTAAAGCTGTTCGCATAGAGTTTTTGTCTAAGCAAACCCCTAGGGAAATTGTACAAAGAAGAGTTTCTTAAAACATTTTAAGCCTCTAACGGTCTTGCGTATCTGTTTTTTGAGCGAATTTTCGAAGTAAGGGACTAAACGACCCTTTTAGATGTCAGCTAACGGTTTAAAATGTTCTACGAAAATGTTTATCGTAGAATTTTACTATATACTAGTAGCTTAAATTTTGATTTCACTCAGTTAAATATTTAAAAAAAATTTTTAGTTATTTTTAAACAACCTTTTAGGGTCATGTGTAGTAGTTCAAGCGAGGGTGGCAAAATTTTGATTACCATTCTCCTGGAAGTGGCGAAAAACGATCCTTTTACATATCAAAGCCGACTCATCGGATGTAGACATCGTACAGGCTTCTACACCATATGTCAGGACGGGAGTGATAAGCGACTTGTAGAGCTTGGTTTTGGTTCGTCGAGAGATGACTTCACTTTTCAATTGCCTACTCAGTCCAAAGTAGTTCCTGTTGCCAAGAGTGATTCTGCATTGTATTTAAAGGCTGGCATTGTTATTGTTGTTAATGCTGGTTCCCAGATAGACGAAATTATCAACGACCTCGAAATTATGACTGTCAACAGTGACGTTGGAGCCGAGTCTCGAACACACTGATTGTTTTTCTTTTTATGACAGGATATATTACGTCTTGTCTTCGCTCACTAACAGACCTATTTCAATTGATTCCTTAGCCAGTCTGAATAAAACAGAACTTGAGAACGCGTTTGCTGGTAATGTCTGTATCATCAGGGGTCTTGTGATATATTGTACATATATTCTCTATTTGGAATCAGATAAAGATAAAGCATTTGGCTAGAAAATCTAAAAGTAAGAAATCCAAAAAGCTTTATGGAGTAGAAAAGAAGGCTTTTAACTGAGCAGTAAGGACATTTTGCCAACTTAACTAGAAAGAGTTGAACAGAAATCAAAGAGAACGTAGTAGAGGCAGCTTGGCATTTATTATGTTCTTACAGTCATTTAGCCTTTGCCGGTTTTATAGATGGAGAGGCTCATTGACTCGCTTTGGAAAAGGAGGGAAAATTGCTTGGAAATATTGCTAATGATTGTGCCAGCGAACTTAATAACTAACTCTTTGATAAACTTTTTTGTGGGGTGGGATAATACCTTGGGCCACTTATCTAAATATGAATATCATAAGGTATCCTCTGCTTTGGATTTAGATGGATTTAGATGGTGAAAGCCTAAGCTAAAGGAGTATGCGCGGAGTAAGAGAGATGATTCTCCTTGTTAAGTGGATATTCCTAAATACTCTTAATGACTTAGTCTAGGTGTTTGTCTTAACCCAGTTCTTAATTAAGTGACCCAGTATGAAATCATTATAAACCACATTGAAACTAACCTCAATTTTTTTCATGGAGAAATGGAAGATTTTCACCTTCAGCTACTTCCTGGACATGATCTTCTTCAATCGTATTTAAAGAGATGCATTGTGGAGAGCACAAAAAAGTTTGTTGTAGGGGTTGTGTCATCTCACATATCCTAAGGGAGAAAGATAAAATTGTTCCATCAAGCAATAAACCCTACACGACGGTCCTGCTCTGCGTGGAAGACCCTTAAATTTCTCTATTCAAAACCCTTCATCGAAGGAATTAGAAACAAAGGTTTTGAATTTTTTTAAACCCATATTTTCGCCCTCTGGACCATTGTGAGTTCAGCCAACTCACAGGCACTCCATTTCTACATTTTATTTTGTTTGTTGTTTGTTGCTTTATCGTGATGTGTGAATGTTTGTCTGCATGATTGTTTTTGTATTTAAATTTTTTTTTGGCTATTTGTTGTACTGTTGTTAAAATGTATCTTTTTGTTGTTGTTGATAAAACTAGCTGTTGTTACTCTTTGAGTTCTTGTAGTTATTGTAACATTTTCTCAGTTGTTTTTGTTGTTGTTGTTGTTGTTGTTGTTGTTGTTGTTGTTGTTGTTGTTGTTGTTGTTGTTGTTGTTGTTGTTGTTGTTGTTATTGTTGTTGTTGTTGTTGTTGTTGTTGTTGTTGTTGTTGTTGTTGTTGTTGTTGTTTTTGTTGTTGGGTTTGTTGTTGTTTTTGTTTTTGTTGTTGTTGAAGATGATTAGGATTTTTTGCTGTTGTTGTTGTTGTAGTTTTTTTCTTGCTGTTGTTGCTCCATACACTTATCTAAAATCTAAATTCAAAATTGTTGTTCCCGCCTGCACACATGCATATACATGTATGTACACACATATATACTCCAATGTAGATTCGAGTGGCGAGTTAGGCTTGGCATGCAAATATTATGCATTATAAATGCTAGTCTACTTTACGGTACACATAAACACAAACACACACACACACACACACATGCACACAAACTAACGCACATTTACCGTTTCACTGATATATATGAATGTATGTTTCTATATTTTTATAACTTTACAACAAAGCACTTACACACTCACACATTACAAATGTTCAATAAATACGAGTATGTATGCGTGTATGTATGTCAATGCGTGTACTCTCCCATAAATAAGCCTTTTGTCTGGGCAGACGAATAGCCAATGTTGGGGTGGCACACATTTTGGACGAAAATTGGAAGACAGTGGGCTTCAGCACTGTTTAATTGATGAAAAGAATTTTAAATTTTTCTTTTCTTCAATCTTTAATCCTCAGTCTCCAACCCACAAAGCCATTAAAATCTCATGAGTTGAATATTATTATTGGCGATCTAAAATCCTTGAAACGAATTTCGATCGAGCTCCTCCACCAATTTTTCCGACAAGTGGAATAGCCTTTCATTCCAAGCGGCCTTTGAATGATTGATAGGTTTTAATGAAGAGCTTTCTCTGATATCAAGTCAGAAACACACCTGGAGGGGTGGACCAGCCCTGCCGAGAGGTGACCTCAATGAGAAAATTATTGATAAAATTAATTTTCTAAATTTTTTAAGGCTGATCTGGCTTCGGTACGATACCATGAGCCTACGCATTGACGTACGCACTGCTAACCTCTCAGCTAGTGCGATCGGCCTGAAGCGATTTTTGGCATTGCTCATCCTCCAATTTGTGGTTTTTCGTCTCGAAGTTTTTACCAATAAATGGTGTGACCTACAGTTTATTCTAAGCAGCCTCCGAACGCCCGATGGATTTTTATGAGGAACCTTTTATTTCATGTCAGAAATACACTCGGAGGGCTTGATATTTCCTGCTGAGAGGCGACTGCTATTAGAGAAATTCATTTTTTATAATTTTGGATGTTGCTCGACCCTGCACTCGAACCCAGGCCTTCTGAATTGTAGAGTGCAATGCTAACCAATAGGCTATTGCGGCCGTCCTTCGATTGCCTCTGAAATAATGCTGTTCGCCTGATCAGTTCAACGGCGCCACGAGCAACACGGCGAAGAAAAGATCCGACCTTATCAGCACAATAAAGGACAGAGCGTTGAAGAGTTGATCCGAGCTTCCACTGTCTATTAATGTGGATTTAATTGGTGTCACCTCTTCTTACAGACCCCACACAGTATACTGTATGGAACAGACAAACTTTCGAAGAGACCAGTTGGTAGCCTACTCTGAGCGGGCACCAAAAAAGTCCATAATCTTCTTCTGCCACGAAGTGACTAGTCTAGTTCTAATGGCGCAAATCCTAGCTATCCAAGATCATATTATTAATGGATAGAGAAGCCACGATCTGTATATTAAATATTAAGAGGAATACTCGGTGCCAGGCATATAGCCAATTTAAGGTGTGTCCGTTTTGATGCTACATCTGGAACCATCGATATCTCGGACTGTTGCAGTACCTCTGAAGTACATACTACCATTCGAGGGTCTTAGATTTGAAACCTGGCCAGATGAACTCCTAAAATTATAGAAAATTAGTTTCGAAATATTTTTTTTTAATTACATTCGCTCGCTCCTAGACGGGAAAGTTCGGTGCATACTTCTGACTTCATATATAATCACCTCACAAAAATCCGTCAGCCCCTTCGGAGGCGATTTGATACCGGAATTTGTTAAAAAAATAACATCAAAGCCCACATCAAAAATGGAGGTAGGAGAAAATCACTTCAGAGCTTATAAAGCGTCAATTGTAATAATAATAATGGTTGGTGGGTTGGACGAAAGGGGAGGTTGAAAACGCGGAACCTGAAAATTCCTAATTTAGGTGCCGCAAACAGCAGATTTTTTACCTCTTTCTTTTCACTGTAGTGCTCAGTTACGTGGATACCAAATACACGATTGTAGCTCTTTTTGAGTTATACCTTGTTACCAGATTATAGTTTTTGAACTGAACATTCACCGAAGCAGTGAATCCACCAATCCACCGCCATTTAGTTAGGCATTTACTGGTGAGATACGCTCCGAGTATCTGAACATTGTGTTAATTGGAAAATGATGGAAAAATACTTCTTTGTAGATATTGCCATTTAATTTCAATACAAAATTTTTCCTTAGAAATTTTCTAACCTCGTTCCCGTCTCATTTAGGGTTGAGGCCAAGAAAGATATGGCCCATGACTAGTCGGAGAATCAAAAGTCAGGGATGATGTCAATAATCAGGTCATCCCTGTGCCAATCATTATATATACGCTAGAGCTGGGCGCTATTGTTGATGCGGCTATAATCGCGTAAGCGGTGCCTACGTCAAAGAAGAAGAAGAAGTAGGGCTGGAGTGTAGAGATGATAGATTATCTTTTAACCCTTATTGTAGATTATTTCAGCTACTTGGCGAGTGTAACATTTGGTTCGCTTGATTTTCTTAACTATTTTTATTTCCACCAACCATTTGTGCCCATCTGCGTAAAGATGGAGCTGAGATCTTCGTAGTAGAAATCACGTCTCAATCTGCTCGAGGCTGATTTGCACTCGCAAAGGTGGTGCTCCAGCATTTCGTCGCCTTCTGTACACCTTCTCTGCACTCAACCGCTTCTAACATACTTTACCAACTTTGTGGTGGTGATATTTCTAACGGATAGATGGCTATCAGTACATCAACAAGAATATTGGGTTCTCTTTTGCTTAGTGCCATAGTTTGATCTATCTACAATCCACTCTGGATCGCAATAATTTACCGGTACGTGCTTCATTGGAAGTAGTTCTTTAGAGTCCACTCTTTTCACAACATTTGGTTACAGGCGCGGGCCAGTTCGTCTGTCTTTTCATTGCCTTCAACATCCGTTTAACTTGTCACCAAAGTTAAGCCTTTAAGAGTGATCGTCCTTTAGAAAAAAACTCTTGTATAGCATAGTTCAAGTTCCATTGTTGTTATTGTTGTTGTTATTATTATTATTATTATTATTATTATTATTGTTGTTGTTGTTGTTGATGATGATGATGATGATGACGATGATGATGATGATGTTGTTATTGTTGTTGTTGTTGTTGTTGTTGTTGTTGTTGTTGTTGTTGTCATTAATGTTATTATTATTATTATTATTATTATTATTACTATTATTATTGTTGTTGTTATAACCGCAGAAAAGCTCCCCGAATTGGTCTTCGGGGAATATTGCGGGAGTGATAGTCCTTGGCCGTATAAAAATCCGGGTCGTTCCGGTGTAAAAACCCGACTGTCACGTGAACTATTGGATTTTAATCGCTTCTTACGACAGTGTTGACTTACCGCCGGTAAATTTTTGAACCCCTAACCCGCAGGGGGTGTTCAAACCCTGTTAATATGATTATTATTATTCGAACTGCAAAGGATCCAGAGGCCTACAGCCTAACATTCAGTCGGTTTAACCTAACTTAATGCGAAGTACGAGTATTACAAAGCTACATCTCTCCGTTCGGAGTACATGGAAAAAATCTTATAATTAAATGGAGAAACTTCAGGTTACCCACAGTGCACTAGGACACTTGATTACATAAGTACGTGTTTAGTATTTATGCACTTATGTGAATGTTCAAATATGTATGTATGTAAATATATTTAAATATAACTATTACCATCTACATTTGGCAATAAAGTGCGTTTTCATACTTTGTTGTTGTTGTTATTTTTGAAGTTGTTTTGCTATGTTGTCCATGCCATTTTTCGCAAACGATTATTTTGGTAGCTTTTTTGGTAGCTTTTCTACAAAGCTAGAAATCAAAAGGGATTTCATGATGTGGAACTGCATGTAGAATACATACATATATATTTACAAAGAGTGTGGTAATACAAGTTGGATTGTATTTTATATATATGTATCTACATATTTATTGTAGAGTGAGTGGGAGCAAAAGCGTGTTTATACTGCTCCACTACGGCCGATGGACGCTTGTTTCGATAATATTTACATATACAAATGTATGTATGTACATATATGCGCTTTATATTTGTTATTGTTGTAGATTTGTTGATAGTTTTTTATTATTATTTTATACCTTTCATGTACATGCAATGGAGAGATTTGAAATTTTGGCTCATATATACGTTAAAAAAAGCATCTAACGGTGTAAATTTTATGTTATACACAAATAAAGGGTTTTCCAATAGCGATAATATGATCTCTAAGTGTCGTTTTGGCCATTTTTAATATGTCGTCATCTGTCGTTTCTTTTCCCACTGTAATCAGTAATGTTTACAATTTCATCCATAGACCACCATAAACGTCGTGAATTGGCTGATTTTGACTTGGAACAACTTGAAAACCATACCGATTTTTTTGGGAAACTCATCTTCTCCGATGAGGCTCACTTTCATCTGAGTGGTGTGGTAAATAAAAAAAAATTTCGATTCTGGTGCGAAGAAAATCCACAAATTATTCATGAACAACCCTTACATTCACCTGAATTGACAGTTTGATGTGGTTTTCGGTCTGGTGGAATCATCGGTCCGTACTTCTTTCGAAATGGAGCTGGTAGCAGTAGCACCGTTACAGTCAATGGATAGCGACATAGATCGATGGTCACCAACTTTTTATGGTCACAATTGGAAGAAGTTGATCTTAACAACATCTGGTTCCAACAAGACGGGGCTACATGTCACACGGCACGTGTAACAACCGAGTTATTGCGAGAAACATTTAGAAATTCGATTAATTCAAGAAATTGTGACATTGAATGGCCTCCAACAAGTTGTGATTTAACACCATTAGACTACTTCTTGTAGGGTTATTTGAAGTCATTGGTATTTAGCAATAAACCAGACTTGATTTAGTGGAAAAAGCGCTCTAGAATTGGGTTCATCGAATTCGTTCTTGCAAAAGAAGTCGTGGAAGCCATTTTAATGATGTTATATATTCAGAACTTAATTGTATCGATTGTACTTTACTTTAAATAAAAAAAATTCGAACTTCCTTAACAATTTGTGTATTTAAAAAAAAAAAATTATATCACTCCTGTTGGAAAACTCCTATATTCTAATAAATGTTGACACAGAAAATCAGGAAAAATTGAATTTTGCTCTTTCCAATTAATTTGTTACATTCATAAAGGGTATAAGTACTTCGGCACGGCCGAAGTCAGCTCTTCTTTCTCGTTTTTACTGTTACTGTTTATTGAGCTCCATTGTGGTCAGTTTTATTTTGGAAATTTACAATCACTTACATATACCGTTATATGTTTAGGTATGTTATTGAAGGCGGTGTGTGGAATAAGTTTGGCTTTCGCTGCAGTTAAGTGCTCATTTTTTTGTGTTTATTTGCGGAAGTGACTGGTTGTACGAGTATTTGTATGCATACGAGGCATAACCAGAAATTAGTTGTACTGAATTTTTATATTGGCTGTAGAAATGATTGAAGTCCGTTTTTTTGTACTCAAAAAAGAGTTTTTTTTATTGATAAAGAAGTAAAAAAAAATATTTTTGTAATTGTTCTGTTTGGTAATTTTTGAACACCATCTCTAAAAAATGAGCTTTTTACTCGATCCATTATTCGCTTTCTTTAACAAACCCAAGCTAGTGAAGCTCCAAATCGTTTTGCAACTGCCGAAAAGTTCAGTAGTCGAAAGGAGCAAGGTCTGGAAAATACGGCGGATGGAGTAAGACCTCCCATTTTAGCGTTTCCTGGTAGTTTTTGATACTTACAGCTACGTGGGGCCGAGCGCTGTCCATTAATCATATGATGTGGATTATACAGTTACTTTCCGTTTTTCTCGTGATGCACGACTCAAACGCATTAGCTGTAGTCGATAACGTTTCGCATCAATGGCTTCGCCCGGTTTTAGCAACTCGTCGTACATCCCACCATATGTAGAGCACGACCTTTGAATCGCGGATGTTTTTCTCCAGATTTTCCTGGCGTCGATGTAGATGATGATTGAACGGGCTTACTATGCTTGGTAAATTATATATTTCATATATTTTTTCTTCCCGGGGTTATCGTAGTATATCCACTTTTCATCTTCAGTCGCTATGCGGTGCAAAAATCCCTTCCTTTAATATCTGTTAAGAAGAAGATCCGTGGTGAAAAATCGCTTTTCGACATTTCTCGGCTTCAACTCGTACGATTTTTTACTCAATTTTCTTGGTTTTGAATAAATCCAAATTGTTTCTACCAAAAGGAAATTACTTGCTGAGTCACTCTCAAAGATTCAGTGATTTTAGTTTGAGTTTGGCACGGATTTTGATCCAATATAGCCTCCAATTCTTAATCTTCAAGCTTTTTGGATTGTCCGGGACGCTTTTTGCCTTCGACGCTAAAATCACCACTTTTGAAGCGCCGAAACCACTCTCTGCATGACTTATCGGTCGGCGCAGACTCACCAAAAACTTCCACTAGCATTCCATGGGCTGCAGCTGCAATTTAAAAAAAAAAAAATCAAATACCAATTTAAAACCTCACGCAAATGCTGTTTATCTAATACAAATTCGGACATTTTCGAAGAGGCAAAAAGCAATGTCGTTGTCCGAAACAGATGCTGAGGCATGCTTGTTATAGTTGAAAAATGCGAAACCTTTCCAAGGAAATAGGTAATCGCTTCCACGATCGGCCAAATTTGCAGGTGGAGCCATCTTTTTAAAACCAAACGAAAGAATTACGTGATTTCGGTGAATAGGGTTATAAATTTTTTGAAGCTTTCCTCGAAGTAATTTCGCGCCAACTCTATCTCTTGGACAGTTCACAATATTCGAGGTTCGATTGTTCGTATAAAGTCAATCTGCAATCGTTACGGAACGCATTTTCAATTTTTTTCCAGACATTTCGTCAGACACAATTGAAGGTCTTCTGCATCTCTGTTCATCATCTACAGACGTTTTACGGTTTTTTACTCTTGTACCCACTCATACGATTCATATTCCAATTTGTGGTTTTGCATCTGGCTGTTTTTACCAACAAATGGTGGAACCTCCAGTTTATTCTAAGTCACCTCCGAACGTCCGATGTATTTTGATGAGGAGCTTTTATTTCATGTTAGAAATACGCTCGGAGGGCTTTACGTTCCCTGCTGAGAGGCGACCGAAATTAGAAAAATTAACTTTTTTAATTTTAAATGTTACTCGAACCTGTACTTTAACCCAGGCCTTCCGAAATGTAGTACGTTATGCTGACTACTTGCTTATTATTATTATTGCGGCCGATTTCATTTCATGAGCCTTACTATAAATCTTCCGGTCCTTAGCAGAGACCAGCCTACTACATGGTACTACAGTGAGCAGCATTACCTAATCAGCATATTCACTGAATTTTAATTCTATACTATAACTTAATTTCCAACGCACTACGCCAAATGAGTTTTACGAGATGTCTAGAAGGCTTTTATGACGATATGGTTTCGGCAAAGCCAAATAATCGGACATTTGTCCTCTAAACGCTGTTGTTTTTTCATAGTTGGTTGTTGGAATGTATGTATATTTCAACAGCCTCGAATCACTGGACCTTACATCGACACTTGGAGTGGTTCCTCCCATAAACAAGATATAGTCTGAACGTCAATTATTAGTTGAGCGCCTTACGTTAGGTAAGGTTACACTGTCTGTTACCGCTAACATATAGACAAATTGATTCCTGGTAGTATCACTTTTTCAGTTAATTAGCGGTAAAGTACTCTTGATATCCAGTTTTGAAATTTCATCTCACCCTGGACATCTCATACTCTGAACAGCGAAGCTCGTAACTGTCTAAGACGAGTTGTAGTTAAGAAGACAGTAGAAAAAAGAAGAAGCAAACTACGCTCAGAAATTATATAGTAAAACAACGGCAATGAGAAATGCCAACTGTAGGAAATAAATTTTTCCGCATTGTGTAAATGCAATTAGGAGTTTATAATTTCTTTAATTATGCAAAAGGGGAAAAGAATTAAACGAATTGATAGGAATATACATATGTACACAAGCATTTATTAAGATTGCATGAGGAAATAGCACAGAAAAGAATAAGGTATGTGAAACGAAAGCAGACTTTCCCACCTACAAAAAATAGGAATTATACTAGGGTGGAACAGAAAGTCTTACGAGAAAGCGAGTCTCACAAGATTATATAATATTATTTTTATGGAAATTACCTATTCAAAATATGAGAGAAAACAACTCACTTAAATACATTAACAAAAAAAAAAAAAAGTAAAAGACATGTAGATTTTGTGTTTGAAAAAATTATAAAATAAAAAAATTATATAACATCAGCGATTAACTGAATATATAAATATGAAATTAATTTTTTGATAATACTCATATGAAAAATTCCTTTCTATAATTAAGAAAATTTCAAAATAATTTTGAATTTTATGCCCTCAAAAATTTTGCTTTATTTGCTTGCTGCTGATCAATTTCTTATTGGCACCTCTATTAAAAGCGCCTAATTGTAGGCATCATGTTTTTGAAAATTCCATGTTTTTGATGATTTAAGAAATCGATTAATCTACTGTTTTATTAAATTCTGCGATATTTTTTTTTTAAATTTCTTAAATACAATTCAAGGCAGCCACATTAGCCGAGTGGTTAGCATTGTGCACTGTCATGCAAATAGCCGTAGATTCGAAGCATGCTCAGACCAACTTTCCAAATCATAGGAAATTAATTCAAAAATTAAATATCTCAAATTACGGTCGCCCCTAGACTGGGATTATCAACTCAACGAGTCTATTTCTTTCATGACAAAAAAAAGCTCTTGAAAAAAAGCTAAAACTGTGGGTCCTTCCAGTTGTAGCAAGCAATTGATTTTGAGATTCTGATTTTGCGGTTTTGATTTAGATAACATATATTGAATTTGGGATTTTTATTTTAAGATTTTCTAATATTGATTTTGAGATATCGGTTTTGAGATTTTCCCTTCTTTTTTAATTGCTCATATTTTGAATGACAGAGTTTAATTTTGGGGTTTTCATTTTAAGCTTTTGACTTGAAGATTTTGATATTGGGATTTCATTTTTGGGATTTTGAATTTGAGATTACAATATTTCTATTTTAAACAGGGGATTTTGATTTTGAAATATTGATTTTTTGAAGATCCAAATTAAATTTTTTTTAATTTCGGAATTTTGATTATCAGATTTTGATTTTAAGGTTTTGATTTTATGGTTTTGATTTTGATATATCGATATTGAGACTTTGACTTTGAAATTTTCATTTTGTAATATTGGTTTTGAAATTTAGAAAAGTGGATCTTGTTTTTGAAATATTAATTTTGAGATTTTCATATTGAGATTTAATTTTTAGGATTTTGAATTTGAGATTTCAATTATGGTATTTTAAATAAGCGATTTAGATTTTAAAATATTTATTTTGAGATATTGATTTTGAGATTTTCATTTGCGATTCATATTTTAATATTATGATTTCGAATTAGTGATTTTGGGATTTTGATCTTTAAAGTTTGTTTACGAGATTTTCGTTTTAAGATTTTGATTTTAAAGTTTCGAATTTGGTATATTAATTTTGAGAATTTGATTTTAGAATTTAGATTTTAAGATATTGATTTTCAACTTTTGAAATTCTGATTTTTAGATTCAAATATTGATTTTGGATTTTCAATTAGGGATTTTATTTTAAGATTATGAATTTAAGATATTGATTTTTAGATTTTGAACTTGGGGATTATATTTTAGGATTTTCATTTCATGATTTTGATTTTATGGTATCTTTTACGATTTAGAATTTGAGAGTTCAATTCTGCTGCTTTCATTAGGGGATTTTTATATTAAAATAATCATTCAAAGAGATTTTCATTTCAGATTTATACTTTAAGATTATGATTTTCAAAAATTGATTTATAGATTGAAATATTGATTTTGATTTTGGGATAATCATTCATTTCAAGATTTTGAGTTTATTATGAGTTTTGAGTTTAAGATTTTCATTTTGCGATCATGATTTTGTGATAGTGATTGTGAGATATTGAATTAGCGATTTTGATTTTCAGATTTTGATACTGAGATTTTTAATTTAGGTTTCTGATATTCATTTTAAGATTTGAAGATCTCAATTTAAAAAAGAAAAAACTAAAAACTAAAATTTGGGTTTTGAGACCTCGGTATTGAGTATTCATTTGTGATAGTTAGTTTTTGGCATTTTGATTTTAAGAGTCGAATTTCAAGAAATTGGAAAAGGAATTTTGGTTTGGAGATATTATTTTTGAAGATTTTGATATTGCGATTTCGATTTCGAATTTGAGATTTTGTTTTTGAGAATTTAATTTTGATATTATTTGTTTTGGCTTTGTTGGTGATGTAGTAAACTTAAATTATTTTTTTTAGATTTAAGTTTTTACGCCCTTTTATAGAAGAAAATTCTAAGAGCGCTGTTTGATATAAATTTTAGTTATTAAAATATATGATTTATAAACAGATAAAAAAAAAAAATTGTTATGAAATTTTATTTGTCTAAAATTATGTATTTATGGCATTCAATTTGCTTAAAATTTCATTTCAACCTTTGTTTTAAAAATTTGCTCACCCTAATGCGATCAATGAAATGCATGCGAAATATTTATTTGCTATGTTTTTCTGGTATTATTTCCCTTTATTCGTATTTTACATATTTTCCACATGCATGTATGTGGGTGACGCAATGTGCGTGCGTGTTTGCCGCTGTCTTGTTGTCATCCAGACAAAATTCTTTCATTTTCCTTAAGCGATATTCCTTTGTTTTATTTTCTATTTTCTTATACGCTTATTTATACTATTCGTATGTATGTGTGTATATGTTCTTTTTTTATTTGTAAAATTTATTTTTTTAATAAGGCTTCGTTTATGGTAAGAACTCAGCCTACTCAGAGTACTCGCACCCGGAATGGCGTTGCTTTGCTCTGCATTACGCCATGCCATGCCATGCTATTGAGGATAACATCTGAATTTATGTAAAAATGCTACTAGTATTTACAAATGAACACATACTCACAAATACACACGCAATGGAAAGAAAAAAATGTTGTTAAAAATTAGAGAAATTCATACAAAGCGCGCTAAGTGTTGAGTGTTGCATACTTTCTGGCGCTGCGCCGCGGTGGTGTGAAAATCATGTAAAATGGTTGGGGGAAAAAATAATATAAATCCATCCTGGGGCTTATTTTGTGTAACTATATGCATCATTATACACATATAACTGTAAATGTGTGTATATTTTTGTATGTATGTATATATATTTGGAATGTACTTGTTGGCTTTTGGGCCGCACCAATGAAGCATTCACGCTTCTGTTGCTTTTTATTTCTTTCTCCTCTGCTCTTTTTCATACGCTGGCATGCGACGTATGTATGTATGTATTGTGCGTTGTCTTATTTGTTTGTTCGTTTGTGTGTGTTTGTGTTGACTTTGACAATTGTAAATGAAAACTGTTGCGGATTAGTATTTAAAATAATGTCCTGCAGCGATATACATAACTTGTTTGGAATTATTTTTTGCTTGTGCTGTTGTTGTTGTTGCTGTTGTTGTCGCTGTTGTTGTTGTTGTTGTTTGTGTAACAATTGTATTTTTTTCTACTTGGTTTTTCTTCCGCTTCCTTCTTAATTTTCGCCCTGTGCGCCTGATTTTTTTACATTTTAATTTTTCTTCTTCTCTCTTTCCCTCCATTTTCTCCTTTTAAGCTTTCTTTTTATTTCTTCTTGTGTGTGAATGAATGTTGTTATTGTTTCATAAAATTTATATTTTGCAGATAAAAATGCAGCGCGCGATATGGTGAACGTGTGAGTATGTGTGTGTGTGTGCGTGTGTGTGAAAAATTGTCAGCAATAAGTGAGCGGCGCAAAAAAAAATATTAAAATAAAAAAGAAACAACCCTCAGCGTGAGTAAGAATTTTTATTACAACACAATTTACATATTTTTCTTGTTAAAATTCTTATGCATCGTTCACACTTGGTGCTTGGCGTTCCGCCTGCCTGCTATAAAATTCTTTGTTGCCGGGAGTTTTTGAGCTGACGTTTCGGTGGCGAGGGAGAGTGTAGTTTGAATTGCTGAAATAAACATATTTACATATATACATACATATAAATAAATGTACCTATATACATATATCTTCCTATTACAAATCATCAAGGGAGAGTTGTACCAAGATTTTTGAATTTTTTTGTGATTCTCGAGTTCGTTTTTAGACAATAAAAGAGCCATTGCATAGGCTCGTTGTGCTCCAAACCGTTCGTTCGTGATCAATACGTACCCATCGGTATGGTTAGAACCAAGAGTACAGTGAAATATGTGACCTCACAAGCAGGTGTTCATATGATTTGTCCTTTTTGTTGCACGCTCTGTACTTGTGTAGATGATACGAAGGTGGTTTATTTCTCAACATACTCTCTCCTTTTAGCTCTGTACATTCATTCCAGCGATTTTTCTAATTTTTGTATGCCTTTCGAATAAAAGGACTCTTTCAAGGCCCTCATAATAGGCGTTTGTTTCTGTGATGACCTCTTCATTCGACCCAAATTTTTCACACCCAGGTTTGAAAACAAGAAATAGTCACAGGGGCCTAAATCTGGAGAATATGCTGGTTGGGGTGGCAGTACGTAGCTCAGTTTATTAATTTTTTTTTTTGCCATGGTGACTAAACATGTATGCAGCCGTACATTGTCCTGATGGAACAGGCCTTGTTTTTCGCCAAATGCGATCATTTCTGCTCCAAATCAATATCGAATCTGTCCAAAACCTCTGAATAACGTTCACAGATGATCGTTTTATCCTTTTCAAGGTAATCAATGTGAATCCGACAAAACTGTAGCCATGACCTTATTGGCCTTCTTTGTTGCACGTTCACCTGGAGAAATCCACTGCCTTGACTGTTCTTTGGCCTCAGCCACCTGACAGTGCATCACTTCCCAACCATTGAAATCGATAGTGCAGTGTCCCCATAGCGTGATCCATTTCGAGGTTCCCTACTTTTTTTTTAAAAGAAAAAAACACAGAAAATTCAAATTTAATGGAAAATGTTTATTATCATTCGAAACAACATTTTTTGGCATTTATTTTTTGAATATTATCTATTGCAATTGTTGCCGGCGGCTACGTCTCAGATGGTTCCCATCCGTTGAGTCCAATTTTCGCTGACTCGTTTGAGCATTTCAACTGATAACTGGCGAATGACACGTGTGATGTTTTGCTCCAAGACCTGAATCGAAGCCAGATTGTCCGCATAGACTTTAGACTTTACAGGAAAAAGTCTAACGGTGTGATATCATACGATCTTGTTGGCCAATCGACCGCCCCAAAACGTGCAATTATCTGCTCACGGAAGTGTTCTCTCAATAAATCCATTGATTGATGCGATGCGTGGGAAGTGGCGCCGTCTTATTGAAACCTAATGTCGCGGAGATCAAGAGCTTCACTTTCAGGGATCAAATAGTCGGTTATCATGGCGCGATAATGGTTGCCATTGACGGTTACGTTCTCACTGGCATCATTTTTGAAGAAATATGAACCAATGTTTCCACCGGCACACAAACCACACCAAACTGTTGTTATTTATGGATGAAAGGGCAGCTCTTGAATCTCTTCAGGTAGCTTTTCGTCCCAAATGCGACATTTTTGCTTGTTTACATACACAGTGAGCCAGAAATGGGCCTCATCGCTGAACAAAATTTGGATCGAAAACATCGGATCTTCGTGGAACTTTTCAAGAGCCCATAGAGCAAAGCGATGTCGCTTGAGAAGGTCGAGCGGCTTCAGTTCTTGCACAAGCTGTATTTTGTACGCTTTCAATTTAAGATCTCCACGTAAAATGCGCCAAGTCCTTCCATACGTCCGTCCAAGTTGCTGCGAACGGCGCCGAATTGGCTTTCCATGGTCTTCGTGTACACTCTCAGCTACGGCCGCTATATTTTCTTCACTGCGTGCTGGACGTGGTCTATTCGGTCGAATATTATCCAATAATGAATGCTGGGTCTCAATATGGGTGATGGTGTTGCGAATAGTACGCTCAGTAAGTCGATTATGTTGACCATAAGTTGAGCGAAGCGCGCGAAACACATTCTTTACAGAACGTGAATTTTCGTAAAAAAGTTGTTCAGGCATAAGTCTTCCTATGATGAAATGCCAAACATTACTGAACAAAAAAACATGAAAGCTGGACACGACTCACGTGTGATCTGTCAAAAAAAGGCTATTGAAAACAGTGATCTTTACAGTGATCTTTTGTCGGAACCATTCAAACTGATTTATTCCGATACAAGGTTTTAAGCCAAAATTCCCTAAAAAAACATGTGGGAAATTTGGTATTCTACAGACGTCTATTGAAACAAATATTAGATTGAAAATCAAAAAAAAAAAAAATGGAATTTTGTAGTTTTCAGTATAGTTTATTATATTTAATATATTTATGAAAGAACTTCGGTAGGAGCTTATTTCTTATTATATTCCTTTTTTTTTTAAATATCCTGAAATTTTATTTCTATTATTTTTTATGCAACCAAAAACTTCGGTCATTTGCATTATTATTTCCATACCACGATTAATGTTAATTTTTATTAGCCGCTTGTTCTTACATTTACCTTACTTCCCTTATACTCAAACAAAATTCACCCTCAATTGGCACTGAATTTTTTCAGAACAAGAAAGAAAGTAAAAAAATCAAAGTTACAAAAGTCTGTACACCTCAAACACAAAAAAAAGCATGGCATTGTCAAATGTTAAAAAAATTCATAAAAAATATTGAAAAAAATTAAAAATCGAAAAATCCCCCAAAGAAATGAATCCTTAACACCATACCAACATTGAAGCATTCACTTCAACAACCGTTGGTGGGCTGATTCGTCGCTTTTACCTTCACCTTAGCACAGCTTAGCGTTTATTAGCGTCGGTACGCGTGAATTTTTTTCAAAAATTTATTTCACATTTCCTTTGAATTTCTCCATTTTTCCCCTCTGTTTTCGTTAATATTTGAATTTTTTTCCCTCGCATTTCGCCTTACATTCGCTCATTAGGTATGCGTCGCGCAGCTTCTATTAATTATCGTTACACAATTTTCGATTGGTAAATATCCTGAAATGCATGTTATTCTGTTGTTGTATTGTTCAATTTTCCCTCCAAATATGCCTTCATTCATTCAGTCATCAGGGTCAAAAGTTTCTTCTGCGCTGCTTGCTATCTTTTGTACTCTCACCCGCTCGTTGCGTCGTCGACGTTTTCACTTGTTTATTTGTTTTTCTTTGATTTTTTTTTGCTTTTATTTACTTTTATTTTTATATTTTAGCATTTTTATACGATTTTACTCACACCGCCCACGCTCGTTTTCCTCCTGAGTCATCAATATCTTGCTGTGCTGCTTCAATAACTCGCAGCCTCTCACTCTCTTCTCTTTCCCTGTCTTTTGCCATTAATTCTTTGCATTTTTATTATTCGTAAAAATCCCGTTCATCTGCACATTTTTATTAGCATTTAATTATGTTTGTTGCATTCGAATTGACCGTAGCATGTTTTATTAGAAAAATTTATTTGTTTGAATTTGCGTTTCAGTCGGTTGTCGGTTGTTGATTGTGGGTGGAGAGAGGGCGAGAGCTGGTGTTGTGGAATAATTACTGCTTGAAACACCCCCGTTTCATTACTAATATATCGATTTGTTGTTGCTTATGTTGGTATTAAAAAATCTTAGTTTTTTTCTTTCTTTCTTTTGACTCCTTCTTCTTTCTCTGTGGCATATATTGGTTTGCGGATTAAGCTTTTTACAAATTTATTGGTTTTTACTAATCCACTTTTGCTTTAAATTAGTCACAACTTATTACGGCTTGTCGCGCAATTAAAATTTACTGTAGTTTTATTGTAAAAGCAATCATTTTTAATTAGCTGAATAATACCGTTAAGCGATTCTAATATAAATTAGGATTTAATATGGAGCTTTAGGCTTACTCAATTCAGTCTTCCGTTGAAGGAAGTGATGAGAGCTCGAGAAAATCTTTTGCTTCATAATTAAAAAATATATGCGGAGCTCAGCTTATGTTATGGACTACCAACAAAGGCGAACGAAGTGCAGCTTGTGAGAAGACGAATGCTACTTTAGCTGCGCTACGCAGAGATCACAGCTTGTTGTGTCATAGTTCAAGTGTAAAGTCCACTTGACGAGTGCTCTCAGAGAGTTGTTGTCCGAGGTCGGTTAGAAATTGTTGAGCTATTTTCAACTGATCAGATTTTCTATATTAGGCTTTCCTCCCATCTTCAAATACTTATTTTGGTCTACTCAAAACTCAGCATGAGAAGATGGCGGTCTGAGCGGATATTAGGCTCGCAGAGCGTACAAACTCATTAAAAACTCATCTGAATGAAACTTTATTCCAAGCACACGTCTTTCTCTGCTATCAGAACGTAAGCCAAAATGTCTCATTCCAGAAGACCAAGTTCAAACTGTCGCATCTTTGCGTTTTGAATTCTTCTGGGTTCTACTCTGTTTTTCAATTTCATATCTTGGCTGGCGGTGATGTTAATTTTGATTTTTCGAGAACCATAAGAAACTGCAATGCCGCACCTACAAAATTATGGACGTGGGAAAGCTCTTAATTAAAGCTCTTACTGTTTTTGTACTAGGATTCAGGCTCTAAGAAGCATGTGTCGTGGATAGGTTTTGATTTTCAGCTATGCCTCATTTCCAAATGCATTTTGGTCGCCACCACGGGGAAAATTGATCAGAACCCACCCCTGAGGCTGCCGTTGGGACACGCGTAGGAACGTTTTTTTGCTTTTTCACATAATATAGCAATACCTGAGGTCGAGACTCAAATTTAAACGATCTTTTGAAGACACGATATCTAGACCTACTACAGTTATTTATGTATGTATAACTTCGCGTATACGGGCTTTGTCTACTTTTGTTATGTAGGCCAAGGAAGAGTTATGACACCAACTCATCTGGTTGCAGTAGGCAAATAAGTGCTTAGTGTCATCCGGGGACTCATTGCATGCTGGATATATCGGAGTTAAAACTGGGTTAGTGGGAATTGAATTCGATATAATATGTGGGCGTAAATTGCCTCCGTATTGTCTAACAATCCAAGCTGGTACGTTTTTAATGAGCCTATATGTCAATCTTCCTTTTTCTGTCACATCCCACTGCGTTTGGCACTCGTCGAGGCTCGCTTGTATCTCCTTCCGTTCCGCTCGTCGGCCGTTAGATGCCTATTCATAGCTTTTGTTTTTTGATAGACTCTTGGCAAACACCGGCGGCATAAAGCCAGATATGATACCGACTACTTCATGCGACATCGGTCTAAAAACGCTTAGCCTGGAAACTGACTTTGCCCGATTTGCACACTTTTTTGACACAGGGTTGTCCTTCATATGGTATTGGCTGACTAACTTTAGCTAATAGAGTTCATCTACTGTGGCTAGGGCCACCAATGTTGGCCATAATTGACATCAAGGCCCTTGTCACTTTAGCTGCTTTCCCACAGACGCCTTGAACTTGATCCTTTCATCTTCCATAGAGTCAAGTTGTCTTTGAGAATTTTGTGTTTTAACGTCATAGCCATCAATGTTCAGGGTGATATCGTTTAGTTTTTTCTGCTCGTTATGAGCACCGCTTCAGTTTTTTCTGCGGCAAGTTGTTGCTTATTTGAATTAAACCAGTCTTTAATCTTCGATATGGTTTCGTTACAGATACGCTGAATTTGAGAAGCTATTACACAACGCTCGTCACAGCAATGTCATCAGCATAGCTAATTATCTGGACCTTGTTTGGCAGCGGTGCGCGTATCACCCCATCGTACAGCGAATTCTACAATAGCGGACCCAGTATGGAATACTGTGGGGGTCCACCTGCCACCTCGTATATTTTTTGACCTATATCGGTATCCAAGTTGAAAGGGGTTTTCACGTCAAGTGTGACCACTGCGCAATACATCCATCAGATTCACTCTATGGCCTTGGCCGGAATGCCTGTCAGTTTTCCTGAATCCAAATTGGTCTCCCGCCGGTTTGTTTCGGCATCTAATGAAGGATCAGGCGTTTCTTCTTCCATATATTCGGGAAAACTCTTTCATTTAGGCACCGTGTATAAAGCTCGGCGAAAACTCTTCTTTCATGTTTGATAGCGATTTAAAAAGCCTTGTTCGGCATGCCATCAAATCATGGCGCTATCTCTATCTCTACGTCTCTTTTCTCATTCTCGTTGATTGTCAAAACCTCCACTACCGGGGGTATCCTTCTGCTCGATTATAGCTCTTGAGTTGGGAAAAGTGTTTTCATGACATTCTATAGAAAGGTAGGACAAGTTGCTGCTTGGCTTCTACCCCCTCTGACCTTCGTTATAACTATTTTATAAGCGTCTCCCCACGGATTGATTTTCGTCAACCTTCAGGAGTACTTGCTACGTTTGATCGCCTTCCTAAATTTTATACGTTTTCTTTCTTGAAGCAATCACGCTGTCTTTTATGATCTGGCGTACCTTTGCTTCTTTTGGAGGGCCGTTTCGCTTTATGACATTTGCTTGAAGAGTTTTGTTTTTTCTTACACTTGTCAGCCGGGTTAGCTTTGTTTACGTGTTTCAAAAGCATCTCAGCTTGTCGGTCTATGTTATGCGAGCTAACTGTGTCCACGTCTAACATGAGTTCGAAGATTTCCTAAGCTAGTATTCCACATTCTTTCCTATTTTCTGTCATTTTTTCAAGCCGGCTCGAGTTTGTGTTTGTTTACCGACTTCTAATATAATGGGGAGATGATGACTATGTGTATAGAAGTCACTATGTGTAGAAGTACTATGTGAAGATTTTGGTATTCCTACTCACGATCTCGGAGAACTTTTAAAGTAAGCCGAGTAAGAAGGTTTTAAATCGCCAACAGACCAAAACTCTTCATACGTTCACTGCAATCACAGCAGACTGCCGGCAGGGTAATGCTCGAAAATTTTACGAAAAGACTTACAGAAGGCTTCTAAACCGGGGCTTGTAGGAGACAAATCGAAAGGGGCTGACGGCGAACGAGGACAAGACGAAATATCTCCTGAAAGCATTCCCGTCTTGGCTTCCACGTCACTTTTGACAAATATGACTTTGCAGTTGTAGGCGATTTCGTCTATCTTGGAACCAGTATCAACAACAACAACAACACCCAATGAGACGGCGCTAGGAGTTTTGGATAAAGTTCTTGCGGCTACGTTGGCTGGGTCATGTGGTTCGGATGGACGAGAACACTTTGAAAATTTTCGATACAGTACACGCCGGTGTATGCTGAGGAAGAAGACCTTCACTCCCTTGGAAGAATCAGGTGGAGAGAGACCTGGATTCACTTGGTATTACCAACTGGTGCCAAACAGCGAAGAGAAAGAACGAGTGGTGCGCTATTGTTGAAAGAAAGTCAAAAATATTACCCATATTGGCTTACGGGCAATACGACGAGAGTGCCATTCTTAGGTCGGATAAAAATTCGAGTCCTTCCGGAATAAAGGCTCGAATGTCGCTGGAGCTGTTCAATATTAATCGGTAGTTACGCCAGGGTAGACATGCCCCTAAATTCATGAACCTCTAACCCGGAGGAATATGGATAGGCTGTAAATGAATGATTATCGTGCTGAAATTGGAGGCTCTGCATTTGTCTATAATATTTTTGAACTGCCAAAAGGAACCGCTAATTAGATTTTGAAGCAAAGCAATGAAGTTTTTTCTTAAATTTTCCCTTCTCAGGCGACTATTTTTGGGTAAGCTCATAAATTCAGCCATATTTTTTTGTTTTGCGCTACAAATTACGTTGAGACAACTTAACAACAAGCTGCTCAAATTACGGTGTTTTTTAATTTTTTTTATTTTTTAATTTTTTTAAAATTTTTTTTTGTATTTTTGTCCCTTGTTTTCCAGCCAGCAAAAGTATTATTGCATATGAAACAAATAAGATAAATTTGTAAAAATCTACTTTAATTACTTTCGAATAACCGAGACATGAACATAAAACTGGTGCGAAGAGTGAAAGCGAGAGAGTGGTAGGTGTGGTGGTGGAGAGCAATGTTGAATGTAGTATACAGATGAGGAGCGAGCCCGAAGGGAAAAAGCGACAGATAAGAAGCGACTGGACATGTCGTCTTTCGTTGCATAATTTCAGGCAAACTTTTCCATTTTCCATATAAAAAAAAAGCGTAGAAAATTTGGGGGGAAAAATAAAAAATCACAATGAGCAGCGTGAAGTGAAGTGGGTTGAAGAAGAGGGTAGCATTTGCAAGATAAATACCTTAACAGCGTTGGGTCGCGGCAAGCCTTAAAATTTATTTATTTATTTATTTTTTTATTTTTTTTTTTGACTGTTTGCGAGCTTATGTAAATTTATTTATTTAACGTAATTTTTCTTGTTTTCTACCAAAAGATGCCAAAAAGGCGCACAGAAATCGTGGTGAAAAATGCGAAATGAAAAATAAATATAATGAGTGGAAGTGGGGGCACAGAAGAGAAGGGAAAAAATAGACAAATAAAAAGCACAATAATAAAAAATTAAAAAAAAAAAAGTAAAAATAATATTGTAATTCGGCGCGTGAAAAAAGTTGTCCATAAAGCAAGCGAACATTTTTCTAATTAGAATAAAAAGCGGAAATAACAATAGAGAAAGGGCCAAAATGGTCGGCGAATGTAATGAGAGAAGAAGAAGAAAAAACACAAAGAAACAAGTTAAGAAGCCTAAAAATATAAAAATAAATCTAAAAAAAATCTACACAATTAAATGAAAATTCATAACGGGTGACCCATTTCGAGGTTCCCTATCTTTTTAAAGAAAAAACACAGAAAATTTAAATTTATGGGGAAATTTTTATTATCAATCGAAAGAACATTTTTTAGCATTTATTTTTTTAAAAGATTATCTCTTTCAAATGTTGGCCGCGGCTACGTCTCAGATGGTCCCCATCCGTTGAGTCCAATTTTCGATGACTCGTTCGAGCATTTCGAGCTGTAACTGGCGAATGACACGCGTGATATTTTGCGCCAAGATCTGAATCGAAGCGACATTGTCCCCACAGACTTTAGACTTTACACATCCCACGGGAAAGGGTCTAACTGTGTGATATCACAATAAATCCATTGATTTATGCGATGAGTGGGAAGTGGCGTTGTCTTGTTGAAACCAAATGTCGCGGAGATCACGAGCTTCAATTTCAGGCATCAACTAGTCGGTTATCATGGCACGATATCGGTCATCATTGACGGTTACGTTCTCACCGGCATCATTTTTGAAGAAATATGGACCGATGATTCTACCGGTTCAAGAACCACACCAAACTGTTGTTTTTCTAGATGAAATGGCAACTCTTGAATATCTTAAGAGAGCTCTTTGTCCAAATATGGCAATTTTGATTGTTCACATACCCATTGAGCCAGAAATAAAGCTCATCGCTGAACAGAATTTCGCTGGAAAATGTCGGATCTTCTTGAAACTTTTCAAGAGGCCACAGATCGAAGAGATGTCGCTTGGCAACGTCGATGCGGCTTCAGTTCTTACACAAGCTGTATTTTGTACGCTTTCAATTTATGACCTCCACGTAAAATGCGCCAAGTCGTTCCATACGTCAGTTCGAGTTGCTGCGAACGGCACCGAATCGACTCTCCACGGTCTTCGTGTACACTCTCAGCTACGGCCGTTATAATTTCTTCACTGCGTGCTGGACGTGGCCTATTCGGTCAAATCTTCTTCTTCTTATTTGGCGTAGGTACCGCTTACGCAACTATTGCCTCATCAAAAATAGCGCGCCACTCGTTTCTTCTTTTTGCTGGTTGGCGCCAGTTAGAAAAACCAAGTGAGAACAGGTCGCTCTACACATGATCTTTCCAACGGAGTGGAGGTCTTCCATTTCCTCTGTTTCCGCCATCGGGTACTCCATCGAATGATCTTTTAAACGTTTGCGGTGGTCGTCATCAAAAAGGAGGTCTCTCGTCCGAGGCATTTGCTAATTTTTCATTGGAGTATAGTTTTTATGTGGTGGGTTCCAACCCTACGCACAACCGCAGGGGATCACCTTCTCACTTTAGCTCGCCTTCAAACGGATGTTTGTTGGCTACCCAGAGGATAGTTGGTCTAAAACCGGAAGTCGTGAGCTGCTTGAACCATATGTACAAGAATCGTTTCAGGCCACTCCCAGGTGAATGGCAGTCAGAAGCTTTCCTTACTTTCGTGAACTTCTTCACATGGCCAATTCGGTCAAATATTATCCAATAATGAATGCTGCGTCTCAAGATGGGTGGGTGATGATGCTGTGAATAGTACGCTCAGTAGGCCGATTATATTGACCATAAGTTGAGCGAAGTGCGCGAAACACATTCTTTACAAAACGTGAATTTTCGTAATAAAGTTAAATGATTTGTAAACGTTGTTTAAGGGTAAGTCTTTCCATGATGAACTGGCAAACAATATTGTTCAAAAATACCATGACAGCTTGACATGACTCGCGCGTGATCTGTCACAAGAAAGGCTATTGAAGAGGGTACCTCTCCTTGGATTACCCTTTATAAAAAATCTGAAAATGACAGTCAACAGCGGCAGCACCATGTAACCAGCCGCTCGGTCAGCCCTTCGTCTTAATAGCCAACTAGATGACTTTATGCATAGCGGACTGTTCTAGCATAATTTTTTTTTTAATGCTTTTTATATCACTCTTTCATTTTGTTTATTTGTTATTGTATTTGTTATTTTTATTTTTTTTTGAACTTTTTTCCTTTTGTTTCATTTATACTTTTTTTTTTGCTTGAGCTCGGCATGTTTTAATTTTTTTCCGCCATCTTTTGTTGTCAGTTTGTGATTGTTGTTATGCTTGCTGTTATTTTTATTTATTTATTACAAGCCTGAAATATTTTTTACTTATTTTTTATTTGCTCTTTTTTGTAATTTTTTTTATTTTTTTCTTTGTTTTCTTTGTTTTTTTATTTTTTTTATTTTTTCTGTTTTTTTTTTGCATTTGCTTCTTTTTGTGATATTTTTTCTGCCTTTCTCGTTAATAAGGCAAACAATTGCGCAATTTTAATGAGATTTTCCGTTTTCCCAGTCCCACTCCACTTTCTGTACGCTGTTACGTGCGTTTCGGTCATTTCAACGGAATTGACAAGGGACACAATTTTTAAGTCTCCACAGCAGAGCTGCAGTTTATGTGAATGAGAAAGTGGCGTAGTATATACTGTATAGTGTATATATATATATATATATAGAGCATAGTATATGTATATTATATAAAATTAGAAACATATAATTAGTTTCAGTGGCTTTCTGTCCTTTATCAGCATGTCTGCAGAAATAAATTATTGCGATAATCCATTTTTGCCTTAAACTCAAACAATTTATTGTGGAAATGATCAGAGTTTGAGTAAAAATTTATATGTATGTTATATATATATACATATTTATATATTATTGACCGCATAAATGTACGTACGATCCCTCCAGTACCAGCTGATATCATTAGGGATGTTAGAAAAAATTCATAATGAAGAGTGGTGCATGTCTTTGCTAAGCGAGCATACCTTCCAATGTGCAGTGTTGGAATATTTTTTCGCTTAGTGTAAGCTAAAGAGTTAGCCGTTTAGTGGTTTCGAAAGTGCAGTGCTCTATTTTGCCATCTGCCAAACTTCACTGTCCAACCAAACATGTTTTGTTTTAGTTAAAAGACAGGAATTTATGAAAATTGATTGCTTAACAACCCCACAACACGTTAAAATTGTGGAAATTCATGAGGCGGTCATTTGAATGATGTAGTGTTTCCAAGTGTAGTGTTGCCAAGGTTCAAACTTTATAAAATAAGAAGGAATTTCATAATAAAAATATTTTAAAAGCATTTTATTAACGTTTATTTTGAAAACCGCAAAATGGATAACCCTGTACTTCAAATTTGTATGTTTAGTATATGTCTTCGCTTAGTGGCAGCTACTACAACGGTGCTTAGCTTGAGTTCTCGCAAAGGTGCTGCCGAATCCCCTGCACACCAGAGGTTTCATGGTTTTGCTGTTTGGCACCACCTAAAGCTAGGTCGCGCTGCACTTGACCTTTTCTATTTAGTATTTCCGCTTTTCCGGCCAACATGACCTTCCCATAAATTCACTCTCTACATTTCAACTAGCAGAATACAAAACCTTTGTAATCATCGGATGTTATTATCTTCCAAGCCTCTGAACCATACGTAAGGATGTTTTTTTGGTATACGGTGAATTCATCATGAGGCCTCATTGCTAAAGTCCGTTCTGCTCATTGAATCTCGGTTTAAATCTACCACACTGCACTGTAGATCAGGCCTTATATGCTATTTTATGGAGACTGCCTGGTTAGAGATTGGACAAAATACGTTCCGCATGCTTTTATTCGACCATATCTTCTACATATAGTAGTTGATGAATACATCTTATCAGTTACTGCCCAATGATCTATGAACGGTTTCACATGTAGACAAGCGTTTTCCGGCCCTTTCCTGTTCTTTAGATGTTCTATTGCTTTTCTGTCTCAAAAATGAAGCAGATTGGGGAAGCTTCAGCTAAATATACGGAATTTCTATAGTAATATCTTTCAGTGAGTCACTACATTTTTTTTGAATAATATACCAACTTTAAACTGTCAGCCAACTTTTCAACTACACTTGAAATACTTCGCCTCTTTCTCTCTACTCACTTCAAATCGTTTTTCTACTAAAACTCTGGCTGCATTATCGCTCATTGCTCAACTGCTCAGCAGTAGAAACAATTTAAAATTTTGTTTGTCAAAATCTTTGGCATTTCAATGAATGAGCACTTTGCATAAATAAATTTAAAAGTATTAAAAAAAAGTTCGGAGAAAAAAGTCAACGTTTTTGTCAAAATACCTCAGATAAGTAGGTAGAAGTGCTGCTCCGGTTGTGCCAATTCGATGTACTTTCTTAAGACCTCCATAATATGTCGATTGAAAAGTAATCGGGCTGGCACAAAGATGACGCTACTAGAATTAACTAAGTAATGATTTTTGTTATCACTAACCTTCAAAAGATGCACGTATAAATTTGACGGCTGTCAGAACATTAGTTTGTGAATTATAGCATTTTGAAGGGTGAAAACTCTTGAAGCAAAAACTTGGCTTGATGACGAGTTTTGCGGATACTACCCCGGGAAAATCAATCATCAAAGATTGGTATGGTAACTATAAACGTAGTGAAATGAACACCAAAGACGGTGAACGCAGTGGACGCCCAAAAGGGGTTGTTGCCAACCAAAAAAAAAAACATCAAAAAAATCCACAAAATGATTTCGAATGACCGTAAATTGAAATTGAATTAAATAACAGGCAGTCTAATAATATCATCTGAACATGTACCATTCACGAATATTTGGGTATGAGAAAGCTCTGTGCAAAGTGAGTGCCGCTCGGACTCACTTTTGACCAAAAACAGCGACGAGTTGATGATTCTTAGCAGTGTTTGGAGATGTTCAAGTATAATGAACCCGAGTTTTTGCATCGAATGTGACGATGAATGAAACATGGCTCCATAATTTCACTCCGAAAACCAATCGACAGTCATCCGAGTGAACTGCATACGATGAACCCGCTCCAAAGCGTGGTAAAACGCAACAGTTGGCTGAAAAGGTTATGGCGTCTTTATTTTGGGAATAATTTTCGATGACCACCTTGAAAAAGGAAGAACAGCGACTATTGCATAGCGTTATTGGACCACTTGGAGGACGCAATCGTCGAAAAATGGCCGCATTTGAAGAAAAAGAAAGTTCTGATGCAACAAGACAATGCACCGTGTCACAATTCAGTGAAATCATTGGCAAAAATCCATGAATTGGGCTTTGAAATGCTTCCGGATCTAATGTATTCTCCAGATCTGACCTCCAGCGACTATTTGCTGTCGAAAGAATTCTCGATGGGAAGAAATTTTCGTCGAATGAATGGATGGTCGCCGAATCTTAGGCCTATTTTGGAGCAAAAGACAAATCGTACCACAAAAAAGGTATCGAAAAGTTTGAGGGTCACTAAAATCAGTGTGTCGCCCTCAAAGGAAACTATGTTGAATAAAAAAATGAATTTTGTCAAAAAAATGTGTTTTACTATGATAGGCCGGGGACTTTTCAATTAGCCTGTTATTTCTGCTATCGCCCTTCATTGTTACGCTAAAAGCTATTTAGTGGTCTCTATGAAACTGTTTATACCCTGTATGCCTTTTTTATACGACTATTTTAGACTTGAAATTTGATGGATTCCAAGAGCTAGCTAAATTTGGTAGGTAGACGCAAAGAAATGCTGATTTTAAGATCTACAGAGTATACCACAGCCCTTACTTCGCAATCCATTCTGGAACCGCCAGTGTAGATTAAGATAGTATTCGCTCCTATATAACCTCATCGTCATGCACGTCTAGAGCGTACTCTCACCTGGAAACAACTAATGAAGTGTAACCTCGGGAAGACACACAATATAAGTCTGCTAGTGGAGCCTGCTGCAGCTTTGCGAATAAATATATCTATAGGTAGTTTTCATAGAAACATGTTAAGCGCATCTTTCGGACCGACCTAATGGCTGCTGTAACTCTTATACAAGCTTTTTTCCCCGTTGCTATTTGATTTCCTGTTTCTGTAGCCACTGACCACCAAACTACGGATCCACATGTTGAAATTGGTATCATAATGTCAGTAAACACAGGGCATATAAGCATTCTTTATGGACTTTTCAATATTCATCTTTCAGTTCGGTTTGATATCAATCTCAATCCACAGGTATATTGCTGTATAGAATAGAAGAATTATGGTATCGTCGGTTGAAGCAAGCTGAAATTGTAGTATATTACCTTCATACTCGTCTTATGGGAATTGACATCTAATTCGTTAAAGTAATCTTGGCAAGGCTGTCTCCGTACTCTCACTGACTGTAGAGTGAAACAGCACTGATACCAACAAATCAAGATCAAATGCTTACGCTATTAAATTCACTCCACCTCCGTGGAGTTGGTGCTACCGCTCATGGAAGAGGGTATAAAAGAGTTAAATGAGAAGTCCCCTGGCTGACGTAGACTCCTTTACTGAGGACATCAGTCAGCTGGGTAGCAACTCCTTCACAATCAGGGTACGGTATATTACTTCATATTCATTATGTACGCATAAACACATGTACATACACAAGTAATCACCGCAAATTATGTGCATGAAGGATATTTCAATAATTTCCTCCTACAACCACTCCAAACACATTATAACTCAATGCAACCAGACACACACTCCCACACACACAAGCATTCACACATATGCGCACTGATA
This sequence comes from Neoceratitis asiatica, assembly GCA_030068015.2. NCBI lineage: Eukaryota > Metazoa > Arthropoda > Insecta > Diptera > Tephritidae > Neoceratitis > Neoceratitis asiatica. The sequence goes on from CM061524.1 coordinate 26,423,965, forward strand.
CATACTGAGTTAGTGGCAAAAATTTAATTACACAGTATTATGAAATTTATATGACAGCCAAGCTGCTCAGCCTCCCCCGCCGCAAACCCTGACGACAAACCAAAAAAGTAATTCACTCTTTTCGCAATTCGTTACACTTGACAATGTGCCGTTACGCATACGCCGTGTACCACAGTACCACATACACACATTCTCTTTTTTCTAACGTTAGTAAAATCTTTACTGTTGTTTGTATGTATGTATGTGTGTATGTATGCATGTGCATTTTTACTGTTGGTTGGTGTGGGGGATTAATTATGATGTAACTAAATGATATGATTGCTTCCACACAATACACTCACATCCATGCCTATATGCATACACATTCATAGATTTAAATGTCGCATATGAGTTTATATTAAAAAGGCACAAGTAAGTATGTATGTATGTATATACCAGTATGCACATAATTTTATTCACTTGTAAATTTCCAGCACGCCGACTGAAGTTATGGTTTTCGAGTATTAAAATGAAAATGTAATAATTTTCGTTGATTGTTTGAGAGATATTTTAATTTTGGGAATTTTCAAATTGTTACACATAAATTGTGCGTGTGGCATACATACACACATATATTGTTTATTTGAAGAATAAGTGTAAAAGAATTCGTTCCATCCTACATATAAATAAAATAAAATATTTAAATTAAAAACCAAAAAAACAAAAAAAATGGAAAAAAATATAAAAAATTTAAAATTTAATAAAAAATAGTTTTGTACAAATAATTTTTCCAAAATGCGTTTTTGAATCTATTTTTTTAACTACAAATAACTTCATATTTAAATTAAAACCCATGAAAATTAAATAAAAGTGAAAATAACTTTTTCCAAATAATTTTTCAAAGCTGCGTTTTTGAGCTAAATTTTTTATCTACAAAGTACTTCATATTTAAATTGAATTCCGTCAAAACTGAAAAAAGTGAAAATAATTTTTTTCCAATAATTTCTTAAAATTTGTTTTTGAGTTATATTTTTATCTACAAAGGACTTCGTATTTACATTAAAAACATCAAAATCAAAAACCTTCCAAATAAAAACCAATCAAAATCATTTGTTTTCAAATAATTTTGCGAAAATGCGTTTTTGAATTAAAATTTTTACCTTCAAAGGATTTCATATTCAAATTAAAATCTATCAAAACTGAAACAAATTGAAAATAATTTTTCAAAACAATTTTACAAAAATGCGTTTTTGAGTTAAATTTTTTACCTGCAAAGTACTTCATATTTAAATTAAAATCCATCAAAATTGAAAAAGTGAAAATAATATTGTATTTAATAATTTTTCAAAAATCCGTTTTTAGTTCAATTTTTTACCTGCAAAGTACATCATATTTAAATTAAATTCCATCAAAACTAAAAGAAGTGAAAAAATTTTTTCAAAACTGAGTTTTTAAGTTAAATTTTTTATCTACAAAGTACTTCATATTTAACTTAAAACCTATCAAAATTGATAAAAAGTGAAAAAAAAAAATTTCAAATATTTTTTTCAAAAATGCGTTTATGAGTTAGTGGACTCATATTTAAAATAAAAATCATGTGAATCCAAAAACATTTTCGAAAATGCATTTTTGAGTTAAAATTTTTATCTTCAAAACATCTCACATTTAAATTAAAAAACATCAAAATCGAAAACCATCGAAATTAGCAACAATGAGAAAAAAAAATTTTCTAAAAAGTTTCAAAAATTCGTTTTTGAGTTAAACCTTTTATCTACAAAGGACTTCATATTTAAATTAAAATCAAAACCATGAATATTAAAAACAATGGAAACCACTTTTTTTAAATTTTAGTAGAAATTAGTAAAAATTCGTCTTTTAGAAAAAAAGAGCTTTCATACAACTTGCAATTCAAAAATTAGTTTTTTGATTAAAACTCCTCAAAACTTTGAGCTTGGAATGTGAAAGTTGGTGCTATGTCCACTTATCATGATAAAAATATTAACATTGAAAATCAGCACAATTAAATAAGTATTACATATATCTGTCATACAACTGATTGTTCAAAAATACATTTTTGAGCTACAACTTTACTATTTATGCAGATAAAAACATTAAATTTGGTTGTCCATATGCAAATCAAATGTACAGTATTGACAGCAAAAATCATCAAAATCGAGTGCCTATAACATAGCGTATCCATACAACTTGCTGTTGAAAAATAAGTTTTTTGATCAAAACTCATCAAAACTGAGTACCAGGTTTGTGAAATTTGGCCTTACGCACACATATTTAGTAGTGATACTAAAAATCCTTGCATTACCTATAGCTGTCATACAACAAACTATTCAAAAATGCAATTTTTAGCCAAAACTCGAATGCGCGTGCAGCTTAAAATTAAAAATGTTATTTTAAAAATATATATTAAAGGCAACATATTGATATTTGAATATAAAAAAAATTAAAGACGTGTGATACTGAAGGCCCATACAACTTGTTTTTCAAAAATTAGTTTTTTGTTCAAAACGCTTCAGAACTGAGAGCTAGAAATGTGAAATTTGCACTCATGCACACTAATAGTGATATAAATATTCGCACTGAATATTATAAAAATTGGATAACAAACAAAATTTTTTTCATACAACTGACTGTTCAAAAATGCATTTTTGAGTCATAAATCGAATATTTGTGCAGCTAAATATATAAAATTTCGTTTTCCGATTATATATCGAAGGAAAGGGTTAATATGTGAAAATCGTCAAAATTGAATAACTGCAAAATATAACTGTCATATAATTATTTAGAAAAAAAATTTTTTGAGTCAAAATTTTAAAAATATATGCGTCTAAAGCATATCTGGGAAAATTATCAAAATTGAAAAACCAAAGCATGTGGATTAAAAAACATGCACCGTTCAAACAATTATTTTTGCTTCAAAATTCTTACATTTATGCAGCAAAAAGTTTGAAATTTGGTGTGTCGTATGTATAGAGAAGTATTAAAACAATATGTAAAAATCAACAAAATCTATGGACTCTAATATATACATAGCTGCCATACAATTTAACGTTCAAAAACTATATTTTGTGTCAAAAAACTAATACTTTTGTAACTAGAAATATAAATTTTTTTGTGCGGCATATAAATTAAAAGAAAAATATGGATAGTAAAAAAATAAGCGAAATTGTACGACTAAAACATATAGCTCCCATACAAATTGCGGTTCAAAAATTGATTTTCGAGCCATAACTCGCAGATGTATGCAACTAAAAATATAAAACTTAGTGTGTGGCATACATAACATATATACTAGCATTAACTAGGAAATTTATTGAAATCGCGCGACCATAACACATAGCTCCCATACAAAATATGCTTCAAAAATGCGATTTTGGCTCAAAACTCGTATACTACGTACTCAAAACTTACTACTCTGTATCTACACTTGAAGGTTGACTCTAAATGCATGACATACGCCAAGCAAAGTTTCAAAACTCTATTTAAATATTTATGAAATTCTGAAGCCAGTGTGGTACACATAAAACTTTTCTCTTACCTTTAATATCGACTATTTTACGACATCATTGCTACCCTTCAAAACGCATAAAGTGACCACATTTAAGTACTCCATACGCGCACGAGCTACGCTATACAACTGATTGTTTGAGTGCGTGACCCCCAAACACCAAAATGTACATACGTGTATATATATGTATGTAGATATGTATGACACAAAAGTCTGCAGATAATGCAATTTGTCTAAAATTTAAGGGTTGACAAGTTGACCAAAGCAAGTGTCCACTCCAACAAGCGTCCTAGTCAGCAGCAGACAGACAAGTATAATTATGTATGTATGTATGTATGTGCACATCTGGGGTTTAGGAATATGCGCCATAATGCTGTAAAAGGATTTTACTATGTCGAGTGACTATAATGAAAAAAAAAAATTCGATGGAGACAAATATGGATGCTGCAAGAGAAAACACATACATACACATGGAAAAATTCATAAGCAACATGACAGCGCAGCTTTTTCAGGCGGCTGCTGGCTGCTGCCCGCTCTACTCGGTGGAGACACAAAACAAATATGGCGTTGTTTACGATGGCTAAAAATTGTGTGTTTGGTATTTTAACCCTTAAAAATTTTATGACCACAAAGAGCATTCATATGGCGTGGAGGATGAAGCGGGCGAGAGGGAGAGAAGCTCCACTAAATTATTCTATGAATTACATTTGAAACGAACGACTGTATTTATGCTTGCTTGCCAGCAGCTACGTTAAGTGGACAGTTGAAATAAAGAAAAACAAAAAACTAAATTTTTTGTTAAAATGAAAAAAAATTTCATTTTTCAATTTTATTTTTGTTATCTGTCATTTTTATTTTTTTTTTGAATTTCTACAATTTCACAGGTTCAACTAAGCATACTAATAAATGAATGTAATAAACTTGTTTAATAAATGCTGGGCAGCGTAGTTAGGCAGAAACAGAAATATAATAAAAAATGGACAATGATTTGGAAAAGGGACACATAATGGACACTGCGTAATAATGCAAAGGCATTGTCCGTTACTTTGTTACTTGTAAATTAAGCAAAAAGAAAAAAAAAGAGAAATATTTTAATGGAGTGAAAAAATATCAACGTATGCAAATGAAAATTAATTTAATCCAGCGTTTATTTTCATTTTAATTTAATTACATGCGCTACAGTGTAGTTATAAATATACATATATATATATACATTTATAAAAACAAATGCAAGAGTATAGAGTTATGTGGCCTCTAGGAAAAATAAACACACATAGCGATCGAAAAAAATATAAAAATTTATATAACGGGTTTCGAGGTTCCCTACCTTTTAAAGAAAAAAAAAAAAAAAAAACACAAAACAATTCAAATTTAATAGGGAACGTTTTTTTTTTATCATTCGAAAGGACATTTTTTGGCATTTATTTTTTGAAGACTATCTCTTTCAAATGTTGGCCGCGGCTACGTCTCAGATGGTCCATCCGTTGAGTCCATTTTCGATGGCTCGTTCGAGCATTTCGACTGGTAACTGGCGAAAGACGCGTGATGTTTTGCTCCAAGGCCTGAACTGAAGTGGGATTGTCCGCATAGACTTTAGACTTTACATATTCCCACAGAAAAAAGTATAACGATGTGATATCGCACGGTCTAGCTGATCAATCCACCGACTCTCAGTAAATCCATTGATTGACGCGATGCGCTGGAAGTGGCGCCGTCTTGTTGAAACCAGATGTCGCGGAGATCACGAGCTTCAATTCGAGGCATCAAATAGTCGGTCACCATGGCGCGTTAATGGCCGCCATTGACGGTTACGTTCTCACCGGCATCATTTTTGAAGAAATATGAACCGATCATTCCACCGGCCCACAAACCACACCAAACCGTTGTTTTTTCTGGATACAATTGCAGCCCTTGAATCTCTTCAAGTTGCTCTTTGTGCCAAATGCGGCAATTTTTCTTGTTTACATACCCATTAAGCCAGAAATGAGCCTCATCGCTTAACAAAATTTGGCTCGAAAACGTGGGATTTTCTTGGAACTTTTCAAGAGACCATAGAGTGATGGGATGTTGCTTGGAAAGGTCGAATGGCTCCAGTTCTTGCACAAGGTGTATTTTGTACGCTTTCAATTTAAGATCTCGACGTCACTTGCGCAAAGTTGTTCCATACGCCAAATCTGAGTTGCTGCGAACGACGCCGAATCGACTCTCCACGGTCTTCGTATACGCTCTCAGCTACGGACGCTTTATTTTCTTCACTGCGTGCTGGGCGTGTCTATTCGGCCAAATATTATCCAATAATGAATGCTGGGTCTCAAGATGGGTGATGGTGTTGCGAATAGTACGCTAAGTAGGCCGATTATGTTGACCATAAGTTGAGCGAAGCGCTCGAAACACAGTCTTTACATAACGTGAACTTTCGTAATAAAGTTGAATGATTTGTAAACGCTGTCCAGGCCTGCGTCTTTCCATGATGAAATGCCAAACAATATTGAACAAAAATACAATGACAGCTTGACACGACTCACGCATGATCTGTCAAAAATACGCTTTTGAAATAAGTACCTCTACTTGGATCACCCTTTATATATATATATAGGCCAATATCAAAGAGACAATTAAACTCAGATCGGTTTAGGTAAAAAAAGGAGACAGTAGATAAGGTCACTGTAGGAAAGCAATTGCACAGCTGCCGGATTCCAGACCACAAGAGCATTGTAGGGCAAAAAATATTTGATGAGATTGCGAAAAGTGGCATGCGTTAAAGGGTTGGAAGATGGAATGAGAATGCCTTAACGGCTGGCGAGATCACGAGGTATAAAGGTGACGAAGGATACCCACTTTTTACTAAAGCGGTATCGAAAGGACTGCAGAATAGTTGTAGGTCAGCATGAGTGGAACGCTGGAGCAGCCTACTCTGTCTCATCTCTTTCTAGACTACGAAACATCGCAGTTCAAAGGTTTAAAAGCATCAAAAGTGGATATGAATGCCCTGTTTAAGTTCGCAAAATGCGCTTAATTTCATTTCAAATTCTTTTAATTAAATTTAAAATGTTAAACGTTAAGTGTTTTTTTATTTCTTTTTATTTATTTTTTTATTAAATTTAATTATATTTTTTTAATCTATTTTTACTTTAATTTGATTAAATTAAATTTATTTAATTTTTTCTGACTTAATTTTTTAATTTAAAAAAAAAATTTTTTTTGTCTTATATGAATTTATTATTTTTAAGCAATTCCCTACAGGCTTCCCTTAGTAATACATAACAAAGCGTCAAAACAGCAGGCGGAAAATAATGGAAACACCGAATGAGCAAAAATGAGCTGATATCCACTGCCGCCCACTCCCACTCCCACTGCCCCTGTCACATGCACAAACCGGATTTATTTATATGTGTCAATTTTAATTCTATGGCGTAATTATTTTAAGTCAACGACAATGGCAACGGTCCACTGTTGCTGTTGATGTCCAAGCATTTTTTCTAATGACCAAATTGCCACGACCAGAAGTGCCTCACTCAGCTACTGCCTCGTACTGACTGCCTCGCTCACATCATCTACCGTTAATGTGCGTGCGAGTGTGCGTTTGCGTGCTTAGTATCATTTGTGCTGCCATTTTATTTTGGAAATTATGAAGGTCCTTTATTCTCATAATGAGTTTATGCAGCCATCACTTTTTTCTATTTTTGCTCTGCGTGCATCACTTTAGCTACGCAGACGGAGGCGCTAGTTCATTTGTGTGGGGGTGGGAGAGGTTTTTGGGTTAAATGACTTTTTGCCTTCTCCTCTCACTCTTTTTGGTGCTATTTATTCGCATATTTAACTAAAAAGTCTCACAATTTGTAATTAATTAAGCAAAATGTGCTCGTTTCCCCACTCTTTTTTTTCTGTTCTTTCTATGAAATCTTTAGTAATTTTCCGCCATTTTTTCTGCCTACTGTAATTATTTCTTATTATTTTTTTCTGTTTTTATTTTAATTTTATTTTTTTTTACTCAGCCGTAGCTTATGAAATTAAAATGCAATTTTCATCGAATGAGCTTACTCTCGCTGTCATTACAATTTAGTTGAATTACCTACCCTTGGGGATGATGCTGCGTGTGTCCTGCCTGCCTTTTCGCCTACGAGTGACATTTTAATTTCTTTACTACATTTTTGTGCTCATTTTTTATCTACTTTTCCTACCATTTACTTGCTTTTGCCTTCTTCAATTAAAATATAAATTCTTTTGAGATTTTTCATTTTTATTCTTTTTTTTCGCTTGGAAAAGGCCAATGAAGAAATAGGAAATTAGTCTTCCGTTGGGTTATTAAATTGAATTAAAAATGTGTCAGCGAAGAGAGGGTTGGTGCATGGTGGCTCTGGGTAGCAATAACAAGTTAATTGTTTTAATATTAACAAAAACAACAACGAAATGCTAAGACTGAGAGTTGCTTAATTGATTACAAATAATTCCCAATTAAGACAGATTATATAACCCTTTGCGACTTACTGAGATTTGCAAGTAAAATTTTTGAGGTTAGGGAGTGCTTAGGGCGTTAAACTAGAGCAAAAACTCCTTGAGCTGAGAGCTTTCTATTTCAATTTCATTTTCCAAAAGTACAATTGTTCAGCAAGGATTTTTCGAACTCTTTCACCAGAGGACGAGGACTGGCACAATCTTAGTAACCGGAGTCTCCATTAAAATTCGAAATTCCGCAGCATAAGTTCCCTCTCTGTATTGCCATGAAACTGATGTCTAACTAACGTTAAACAGCACTAGTAGCTCTGTCACAACTATGAAGAGCTTCTTCAAGCTAAACTTCTGAGCGGCTAATTCAGATTCAAGAGACTGTTTAGTAGAATGTAGAAGCCATTTGAGAGCTACGAAATGGCATTTTAAGCTTACGGCGTACCACCGCTAGAGAAGCAATTGACTCTCGACAATGTTGAAAACAGAGTTGCTTTGATAAACAATGTAAAACTACAGTAGAGAGCAACAAAAAAGACGTCTTACCTCGTAACGTTGCGATCGAACGCAACGCGAACAATATAGAAAATATATCGAGAGTTGAAGAAGAAGACATATCGTGAAGAGTATACCAATTTCACGCTCTTAGTTGGCCTTTGGGCGGATTTTTGATTCAGAACCTCATAACTGAACAAATCGGTTGTATGACAGTTATAGCATATAGTCGACCGATCTGGCCGGTTCCAACAAACGATGAATAAACTACAAAACATACAACCGCAAACTAAGTTTCTTTCAAATATATCAAGAACTGAGAGACTAGTTTGCGTTCAAAAAGACAGACGGACAGATGGATATGGCTAAATCAACTCAGCTCGTCATTCGGATACAATCGATATAAATTTTTGTGGAGAGGCCGATAGTGTGAGTACGAGGTGCTTGAGAAGCTAACCGAAGGGTGTAATGCTCGAAAATTCTATGAAAAGAAGCGTCAACTTAGAGAAGGTTTCAAGACCGGAGCATCTTCATGTAGTAACCAAGTCGATTATCACTCAACAGATATTTAGAGCATACTGTTCTGGAGAGAACACTACACTACAGTCTGCTGAAAAGCCCAACTCTCTGAGATGATGATGGAAAAGACGTTCCAGTACCCGACTATAAAAAAGTTCGCATAGCAGTCGCTCGCTTGAAGAATCAAAGAGCGCTGTTCGCAGGTAAACCGAGAACTTAGAACTGACAAGTTGCGTCCATTAACTGCTTAGCGGAATATAGGCGGACAAAAGCATGCCTGACGAGTGAAGGCTAGGATCCCATACGGGTTAGAGATTCAAGAATGGACCTGCGGTAAGGCATACTTGTCGTAAGAGGCGACTAAAATCCCATAATTCCCGTGTGAGTCGGGTCTTCCTACCAGAATGACCCGGACTTTTATCCGACCAAAGACTACAACTCCAGAAATAATCCCCAAAAACCGATTTAGTTAACATTTTCTTCGGTTACAAAAAAAAAAAAAAAAAAAAAAAAAATTAAAGAAAAAAGTGAAACCTTTGTGTGCAGTGCTTGATTCAAAAGAAAGGAAGAGAAAGGAAGACCCCACATTATCATGTATTTAGCCTACTCAATATCGCAACTGAAGTCGTGTCTGGTGTTTTGTGTATAAGATAAAAACCTTCCCTCCACGAACTGATCGTACTGATTATTAGTGTGACTTTATAGCTAGTATTTCGACTGTTGATAATATGCTCACAATGTGCTAAATCTTGAAAAAGAACCGATATAAAAGAATTGACATAGCATCGCCTTTCCATTGCCATTAAAAGCTCCATTGATTTTGACAACACAAAAAGGGGCTGTCGCCGAATTGACAATGTCGCACGAGGCTCGGAGGCACATCGTACAAAGGAGATTGAGTTTAGACCATAGGTTCCAGAGGGCACATCGTTTATGCGGCTAGGATGCCCTGTGCTCTTGTCTATGAAAATTCCTTACCTAGCGTTTCGTAACCGAATACGAGAAAAAAACCACCATGGCTGGGTTTTGATCTTCGCAAAATATGTACGGCAATGCAAACCGACGCAAAACCGCACCATAAGCGCAGCCAGTATTAGAAAGGACCTTTCCAAACCGGTCGATATTAAATGAAGTTTCAGATATCGTGACACTTGAATCGTGTGACATTTCCAATTTACAAATTGGCTATACAAATTAATTCGGTTAATTTTTTGGTGTTCAAAAAAAGTGTTTTTTATTGAAAAAATATAAAAGAATACTTCATTCAAAGTACTGTCCATCGGAAGCGCCTACTTTTTCCCCATCTCTCTGGAAATTTTCGAATAACATCTCTAAAAAATGAGTATTCTCTCTTTTCGATCCAATCATTGAACCATTATTCGATTTCTTCAAAAGACACAAACTGGTCACACCCCAAGTCTTTTGCATCCATCGAAAAAAAGCCAGTAGACGCAAACAGCAAAGGCTGGTGGATTGGTTAGGATCTCCTTTTTAAGCGTTTCCAGGTAGTTTATGACCATTACAGCCACGTGGGGCCGAGCGGTGTCATGTTGCCTAATCACCTTGTCATGCCTTTCGGTTGTTTTTGGACATTTTTCGCGCAATGCACGACTCAAACGCATTAGGTGTAGTCGATAAGAGGTTTAATTTGCGTTGGGCATGGATCTTGATAAAGCAAAGCCTCCACCAATTCCTCATCTACAAAATTTTTGGATTGCCCAGGACGCTCTTTATCTTCTACGCTGAAATCACCACTTTTGAAGCGTCAAACAAGTTCTCTGCATGACTTATTACATGCATCTAAAGAGTTATCCATTTAATGATTTCGAAAGTGCAGGGTTGTATTTTGACAACTGAAAAACGTAACTGTCAAACCAAACATGTTTTGTTTTTGTTAAAAGTCGGGAATTTATGAAAATGGATCGCTTAACAACCGCAGAACGCGTAAAAATTGTTGAAACCTACTTGAAGAATGGTGCTTCAAATGTGGCCACGTTTCGTGCCTTAAGTGGAGATTATGGTGCTCATAATCGTCCAATTAATTCAAGCAATTGATACAACTTTAAAGAAATTTGAAGAGATTGGATCAGTTACAGATTTTATAAGGCCAAAGCGTTATCGTTTTGCTCGCTCCACCTCAAATATCACTGCTGCAGGTGGAAGTGTTGCCGAAGACCGAATGTGTCTATTTCTCGACGTTCTCAACAGGTGGGACTTTCTTACGGCGCACTATGGCGTATCCTGCACTTGAACTTACACCTACATCCTTATAAAGCCCAGCTCACACAACAAGTGAAGCCAGCTGACCATTCACAACGCCGTAGTTACGTCAATTGTGCGCTTAAAACAACAAGCAGTGGACCGCGATACTTCCAATGAATTTTTCTTCATCGACGAGGCACATTTCTGATTCGCTGGATACGTAATTATCACATTTTGGGCTCCGAGAATCCTCAAATAAATGAAGAGTAATCATCGCACTCTGGAAAACTTACAGTCTGGTGCGCTGTTTGATCCGAAAGTGAGATTGTACCTTACTTCTTTGGAAACGATAACGGCGTGACTTTCACTGTTAGTTCGGAGCGACGGGGTCGCATGATAGCCGACGTGTTTTGACCTACAATTGAAGAAAACGACTTGGAAAATACGCAACTCCAACAAGATGGCGCTACATGCCTCACAACACGAGCGATTATGGCTTTATTGTGAGCGAACTTTCCCGGCTTAGTAATCTCTTGTGTTGGCGATGTCTATTGTTCACCGAAATCGTGCGATTGGCACCTTTTCAATTTTCTTTGTGAGGTTACGCGAAAGGCCATGTTTCTGCGGATAAACCTTCAACTCTTAAGCTGTTGAAAACCAACATTCGTCAATACAGCCCAAAATGGTCGAAAATAACCTCAAACGGGTCGAGGTTTGCAAAAATTCCCGAGGAGGTTATTAAAATGATGTAGTGTTTCACATACAAGTATAATGCCAAGGTTCAAACTTTTTAATGGCACAGGGGTGACCATTTCCTCCTCTCCGTATAAATACATATGTGTAAATTTCAAACGAGCGCAAAGGGGCAAATATACCACCTTACACCTAAGCAAAAAAGACTCTTTTTTTCACAATACAAAGTACATATGTAAATAAAGTCAGCTTCAAAATAAATATGCATACATATTGACAATATGCCATCGATAATGTCTCATTTCCCAATCAAAGCACACACATTTGCCATCCATCAAGCGCGCAAGCAATAATTGTATACCTCCTGCGCCCATACAATGCAACAGTCCGTGTACACGGGCTGTTGGAAGGCCCCCAACTGGCCGAAAAACAATAACAACAACAACAAAGTGTTTTTAATTTCACGTTATGCAAACAAATTCACTTTTCCTTCGGACTTCACTTTCCCTGGCCTTACGCATCCACACCAACCACTACCAACTCACGCCAACCCTCCCGCCGTTAAACTTACTCTGGCCTTTGACGCGCGTTCGTTGCGTTCGTTGTTTGCATAAAGATTTCATGTTTTCAATAATTTTTCTAAATGTTTACCATTGACGATTAATTTCGCCACAGCAGGTGGGTAGGAAGACATAACCGACATGCAAGGATGTGAATGATAAAGGAATAAGTCTGTAATGAGAAGTTAAGTTGGTTTGCAAAGGTACTAGCGCTGAACTGGTGCTTAATGGGTGACATCAAAGTAGTTCCGAAATTATTTAAAAAAAAATTCGAAATTTCGGCATTAAAAAGTCATGGTTTGAGTCTCATTGTAGACATTTGTTTGGATTTTTCTCATACGAAATGGTATTTGAATATGAAATAATGAACTAGTATTTTACTAGTATGGTGTTGATGCATCTTTAGACCATTGCCGTTTCGTGAGAACTTCGTAATATGAAAAAAAAATTGCTGTAAATATAGAAAAAATATCGGAACTGGACTAGTTGGTACTAACAGGCATTCCAGTTCATAACTGGTAACTCTCTCTCTCTCTGTAGAGGCCATTAAACAACCCAAGTGAGGGTGCGCTGTAAGGTGGGTTGAGATAAAAATTTGTAAAAACCTCTTGGTCGCACTGGATTGTATGAAATACTAAACATTCTCCTCGGCCCTGACCGACCATGGAATCTCGGACACTTTCACGTTGTTTGAAAAGAGCGACGAGTGAGGGGCGAGTAAGTCCGTCCAGCAATACTGTGCTGTGTGAATGATTTTAATATACAAACATTGTTGAATGTACGTATGTATGTATAATGTAATGTGTGAGTATTGAATTTTCATTATTGGCATTTGGCTTCACATACATACCTACAAATAACTGTACAGAAAGAATAAAAAAAATTTCATCCTGCTGTGATTGAGAATGACGTTTACGTGACATCATTGCTCTGCGCCCTAATTGGATATTACGCGTTACCGTTAGGTTTAAAGTGACAGTAAAAGTAGGGGTCGGAAGGGGATGGGAAGGCAGTGATGGGAGGCCAGAGATATTTGTGTGTTGTAAATGTGTTTTTTAATATGAAATCATAGCGCTTATTGTGGGTGTTTTGTTGTTTGTGTAATTAATTGATGAATTTGTTCGTATTAATTAAATTCAAATATTTATTTACTGTGAAGAAGATATGTAAATTAAATTAATAAATTGCTCGAACAGGAATTTAATTAAATTTTGAATTTTTCGACTGGTAACTGGCGAATAACACGCGTGATGCTTTGCTCCAAGGCCTGAATCGAAGCGGGATAGTCCGCGTAGACTTTAAACTTTACATATCCCCCATAGGAAAAAGTCTAAAGGTGTGATATCACACGATCTTGGTGACCAATCGATCGGCTCAAAACGTGAAGTTATCTGCTCACCGAAGGTTTTTTTTTAATAAAGCCATTGATTGATGCGATGTGTGGGAAGTAGCGCCGTATTGTTGAAACCAAATGTCGCGGAGATCACGAGCATCAATTTCAGGCATCAAATAGTGGGTTGCCATGGCGCGATAATGGTCGCAATTGGCGGTTACGTTCCCACCGGCATCATTTTTGAAGAAATATGGACCGATGATTCCACCGGCTCACAAACCACATCAAACCGTTGAATCTCTTCAAGTTGTTCCTCGTCCCAAATGCGGCAATTTTGCTTGTTTACGTATCCATTGAGTCAGAAATGGACCTCATCGCTGAACGAAATTTGGCCCGAAAATGTCGGATCTTCTTGGAACCTTTCAAGAGCCCATAGAGCGAAGCGATGTCGCTTGGTAAGGTCGAGATTCTTCAGTTCTTGCACAAGCTGTATTTTGTAGGCTTTCAATTTAAGATCTCGACGTAAAATGCGCCAAGTCGTTCCAAATGTCAGTCCGAGTTGCTGCGAACGACGCTGAATCGACTCTCCACGGCCTTCGTGTACACTCTCAGGTACGGCCGCTGTAGTTTCTTCACTGCGTGCTGGACATGGTCTATTCGGTCGAATATTATCTAATAATGAATTCTGGATCTCAAGATGGGTGACGGTGTTGCGAATAGTACGCTCAGTATGCCGATAATGTTGACCATAAGTTGAGCGAAGCGCGTCAAGCACATACTTTACAGAACGTGAATTTTCGCAAAAAAGTTGAAGAATTTGGAAACGTTGTTCAGGCGTAAGTCTTTCTGTGATGAAATGCCAAACAATATTGAACAAAAATAACATGAGAGCTTGACACGACTCAAGCGTGATCTGTCAAGAAAAGGCTATGGAAAAAAGTACCTCTACTTGGATGACCCTTTAATTGTGACCTAAATTCGCACCCACTGCGCTGTGCTTGTGACCAGCACAAGCAGGAAAAGTACCTCCGATGGGAGACCCCTTTTTTGATGACGAATACTGAATAAAGCTTTTTACGGCTCTTGATTTAAAGGTGTGCACTTGGCATGTACCAATTTGGGACCAATTTGAAAGATATCGCTGCACAGACGGTTGATGTTCTCAGAAGAATAAAAAACTGACATGTCTGCCATCTCCTTTTGACATGTACTACAGCGGTCATATAGAGGAACGAGACGTGGGTTTTGGATTTGTTGTGGAGAAGAAACTCCGTGTGAAATGAATGTCTGGCCAAAACCCACATCAAAGTGAGGTTCTTCAATATGTTGCTAATATACGTCTATGACCCGTCGGAAGGGTAAGCAGAAGAGAGGTACTATGCTTGCTAAGAGAGCTATAAAGGAGCTGTGTGACAGCCGCCAACGCAACTACTGGTATTCGACAGAGATGACGAAATGGTACAATGAAGATTGCTATACTGCAATGTAGAGAAAACAGACTTTTGCGATTAAGAGCAACGAGCGTTGCCTGGGAGAGTTACCGGGAGTTCAAGAGGAAAGTGAGGCGCATTTGCTGACAGAAAAAGAGAAAACCCGGAATGTGGGAGTTTGAACACTGCTCGAATATTCTATGAGAAAAGATTCCGACTTACAGAAGCTTTCAACATCCTAGCAAGCCCATGTAGGATGTAAACTGGTGACGTCCATATACACCGGCTACGCTTTCCGCTGATCCATTCAAATAACGCAACGAAGAACTGACAGGGTTCACACATCAGCTTCTTTGCAAAATTTGGTCGGATGATTGCATGCACGACGTTTCGGAGCCTAAGTGTGCTCTGCCAAATCCATGAAAAGAGAGAACCCCACAATGTTCGTCAA
This sequence comes from Neoceratitis asiatica, assembly GCA_030068015.2. Lineage (NCBI taxonomy): Eukaryota > Metazoa > Arthropoda > Insecta > Diptera > Tephritidae > Neoceratitis > Neoceratitis asiatica. The sequence continues at coordinate 26,439,596 of CM061524.1, forward strand.
TTATGATGGTATAAGCCTCCTCAATATCGCCTAAAAATACCCATAGAGCATATAGTGTGAAAGACTACCGTCAAAGAACTTATTGGAACTTGTCAGTGTGGGCTCAGATATGGTAAATCCTCAATTGACCAGATATTCACTATGTGACAAATCTTAAAAAATCCGAGAGCGCAAAAGAAGGTGTTCTCTGATGTTGTTTCAAATTTTGCCATGTCCAGCGGAACTAATACGGATTCGCAAACTGACACTTAGCACCATCAAAGCTCCCTCAGAGTCGGAAGGACCTTTCGAAAACGTTTCATATCACCCCTTTTGGTTTCAGACAAGGTGGCTCTTTATAGGATGACCTCTCTAACCTAATGCTGGAGAAATTAATGCGAGCAGCAAAGCTTAGCAGGTAAGACTGAATATTCTAAAAGAGTGTTTTGTGCCGGTCGATTGGCCGTCAAGATCGTGTGATATCACACCGTTAGACTTGTTACTGTGCGGATAATGAAAGGTGTTTGCCTCAAGACCAAAAATCCGCTGGTAGCCGCAGCTCTGTAGTGAGCTTTTCTACCGAATATCATCGGAGTCGCTCCACTAAATTTTCCTATCTTTTAGCCGTGATCCAAGGCATGCACGAGTTGAGTGTGCGACGACGATGGAAGAATAGAAATTGATTTTAGTCCTTAATTAAATCCCTTCGTAGGACACGAAAATATAATTTTTCTTCTCCTCTTTTCTCCGTTTTTCAAGTCACAGGACATAAAAATGTCTCGCATAACAATTTATTTGCACTAAAAAAATATTGCGGCCCTAAACGCACCCACTAACCCCTTCCAAACCCCTTTCGAACCCAGACAGCACAAGCGAAATTCGAATAAATAAGCGTGAAGAATATCAAAACAGATGCTTTCATAAAACATAAAAATCAACCGGCAGCTTGACTAATGATGTGGCAACAAGCAATTCTAAAATCTGTTAAAGGGTGAACGAAACATTACTAAAATAACAATAACAACAAGCAGACGCTTTGAAAGTTTGTAATAAAAGATAATGTAAAAGTCAAGTCATAACTGGTACAATCAAATTTCATGCTTTTTAACATAAAACAAATATTTTCCGCATAGAGCACACACACAAACACACGCACATACATACATGCATCTACTTATAAATGCACAGAGGACGCACAAGTGGCCTTGCAGCAATGACAAATTGCCTAATTCACTTAGCGTTTGATACAAATGGCACAACGAGTGAGTGAATTTGTTGTTGTTGTTGTTTTTTTGAACAATGAAAATCATATGTCATCATTATTAACACCAAAATGATTTCATTTCACACTACAATGCGCACATATGTCAGCAATACACCGTTATAATGTCGCGCTGCTGCTGCTGCTGTTAGGCGGAAGCACACTCAATGCTCACTGGTAACCTGGGGGAGAGGGTTGAGGCCGGAAGGTAGTGTTTTCAAAAATGTTAAGCGGATAATTTCGAAATAATATCATAATCATAAGCGCCAGCAATAACAACAACAACAAGGTGTGTGATTTCTAAAACACCACCACCACCAACACCACCCAGCAATAATAATAACAACAACAACACTAGCTCGTTGTCGGAGCAACCCTTAACCGAAGGCGAAGTCGTTGGGAAGTCAACCTGCCGTTTGCGTTTGAAATTTCGCACTTGGCGCTAATGGAATTTTCATTCATTAAAAAAAAAATTAATTATGTAACAACAAAAACAACAACAACGTTCTATTTTAATATACAAAATTTTGTTGACTTTATTTGAGAGTTGCATATTAATTGATGCTTTTGTGTTGTTGTTATTGGTATTACTTTCCTGTGTGCTGTTGTTTGTTTTTGTTGCTTCTACAATTGTTTTTATTGTTGTTGTTACTATTGCAGCTGTGGTAAAAGAAGACAAGCAAAAATTGCAAAAATTGTTTAAAAGTAGTAGAACAATGTCGAAACTTCGGCAAATATAAGTTTGAAAAAGAAATAGAAATAGTAGCAGGAAGAGTAGTAAAAATAGTAGTAGAGAAAAAAAGTCACAAATATCTGTCCAAAAAGGAAAGCGGCAGAAAAATGTTGGAGTATACGTAGAAACGTTAATCAAAAAGTAGTAGACATAGCAGCAGGAAGAGTAGTAGAAGTAGTAGTAGAAAAAAATATTTGGCGAAAATGAGAACGGCAGAAATTTTTTGGAACCTACGTAGAAATGTTATTTAAAAAGTACTAGAAATAGTAGCAGTAAAGTAGTAGAAATAGTAGTAGAAAAAATTATAATTAGTTATAGAAAAAGAGGGCAGCAGATAAAATTTCACAGAAACATTAAAGAAAAAGCAGTGAAATTAGTAGAAAAAAGTAGTGGAAATAGTAGTAGAAAAATTATAAACAGAACAGAAAGTTGTAACATTTGCTTAAAGCAAAAACTGATAATGAGAAAGTAGTATAAAAGTTATATTGGTAGAAAAAACAGTAAAAAGTATTAGAAATAAAAATGAGAAGTAATGGAAAAAAGTAGCAGAAAAATAAAAATTTAGTAAATATTGGTTAATACCACAAAAAAAAGTAGTATAAAAAGTAGAAAAAAATTTTATACAGTAAAATTATGAATACAGAGTAGGAAATTTATATTAGAGTAGTAGAAAAATTGAGAAAATAGTCAAAAAAGCAATAATGATAATATTATAGTGAAAATCTTAGAAATATTAGTAAAAATATGTAGAAAAATATACTGTAACAGTCAAAAGTAGTAGGAAAAAGTTGTAAAAGTATTGGTAAGAAAGTATCATAAATAGTAGTAGAAAAGTTGTAAAATGTAGTAAAAACAAGGAGAAAAAATAGTAGTAGAAAGGTTATAAAATGCGGTGAAATATTAGTAAAAAGTTGTAAAAGCTTTCACAAGAAAGTATTAGAAATAGTAGTAGAAAAGTTGTAAACTATAGTAAAAAAGTGGTAAAGTAGTAGTAAAAATGTTATAAAATGTAGTAAAAATAGCAACAATAGTAGCAGTAAAAGGTATGAAAAAACATTTCAGAATAGGAAATCTTATGAGAATCGTATCTGTGGCAAAAATTAGAAAAACTGTAGTAAACATAGTAGTAGCATAGACAGCATTAGTACTAAAGTAGCATAATAAAAATAGCAGTAAAAATGTTAGCGAGTTATAGTAATATGCAATTTTAGTAGAAGTAATGGTAGTATTAAAGTAGGATTAGTCCTAAAAATAGTAGCAAAAGCAGTAGTAGTATGCGGCGGTAATAGTAACAAGCAATAAAAGTAGTATTTGTAGTAATAATACCAGTAGAAGTAGGAGTAATAATAGTAGTAAAAATAGTACTTAAAACAGTAGTACACATATTAGTAGTAGTAATACTAACAGTCGTAGTAGTTGTAAAAATAATAGTAATAATAGAGGTAGTAGTAGTAGTTGTAGTAGTAGTAGTAGTAATACTAGTATGATAAGTAGAAAAAAAGCAGTAAAAATAGTAGTAAAAATAGTATTAATAGTAGTAGTAACAGTAGCCGTAGTAGTAGAAAATGTAGTAGTATGATTAATAGTAAAAATAGTAGTAACAGCAGTTGTAGTAGTAGCAGTAATAGTAATAGTGGTAGTAGAAAATATAGTAGTATGCTTAGTAGTGAAAATAGTAGTACTAGTATTAGTATTGAAAATGGAATAGTATGATTACTAGTAAAAGAGTAGTAATATCAGTAGTAGCAGTAGTAGTAGTAGTAGTAGTAGTAGAAGTAATAATTATCATAGTAGTAGAAAATGTAGTAGTATTTTTAGTAGGAAAAATAGTAGTAATAGTAATAGTAAAAAATTTAGTGGTATGTTTAGTAGTAAAAATAGCAGTAATAGCAGAAATAGTAGTAGTAATAGTAATAGTCGTAGCAAAAAAATGTTGTAGTATTCTTAGTAGAAAAAATAGTAGTAATAGTAGTAGTAAAAAATGTAGTGTATGCTCAGTAATAAAAGTTGTAGTAATAGTAGTAGTGGCAGTAGTAGTAGTAGTAATAGTAATCGTAGTAGTAGAAAATGTAGTAGTACTCTTAGTAGAAAAAATAGTAGTAAGAGTAGTGTAAAAAATTTAGTAGTATGCTAAGTAGTACAAATAGTAGTAAAAGGAGTAGTAGCAGTAGCAGTAATAGTAGCAGTAATAGGAATCGTAGTAGTAGAAAATGTAGTAGTATGCTTAGTAGTAAAAATAGTAGTAAAAGGAGTAGTAGCAGTAGCATCAGTAGTAGAAGTTGTACTAGTAGTAAAAAATGTAGTGCTATGGTTAGTAGTAAAAATAACAGTAATAGCAGTAGTAATATTCTTAGTAGGAAAAATAGTAGTAATAGTAGTACTAAAAAATTTAGCAGTATGCTTAGTAGTAAAAATAGTAGTAAAAGCAGTAGTAGCAGTAGCCGTAGAGGTAGGAGTAGTAATAGTAATATTAGTAGTAGAAAATTTGGTAGTATGATTAGTAGTAAAAATAACCTTCGAAATAGTAGTAGAAATAGTACTAAAAGTAGTAGTGAAAATAGTAGTAGCAAAAATAATAGTATTAATGTTAACTCTTCCGGGCATTGTTGTTGTTAGCTTTACTGACTCCTGTTTACTTCTGTTTTTGTTGTTGTTTTCGTTTTTTATTTACACCCATCCATCCATTCCATAAATCCCAGCGCATATTATTGAAATAATGAAATTTTAAAATTCCACACTCACAACAGCAACAAAAACAACAACTCCACCAAGAGCATAAAATTTGATTCGGATGAGTTGCTCAACTGCCAGTCACTTCTCACTCTCAACGCTGTCATATGCTTGTGACATTGTCATATGCTTTTTTCCTGCGAGATTTTTATATGCCTCTTCCTTTCTCTGCCTCTTTCTTTTCACATTTTACTCCCACCTCTCTTCCATCTTCTTGTACTATTATCCCGTCCAGGCGCAGTCATAAAACAAAGCAATTGGAAAATTATACACTTGTACGCCGAGAAAAGTATGCACTTAATAACCGACAGGATGGCTTGCTGGCAGGCATACTACGCCCTCTTTTTTCACACAAAAGCAAATAATTTTGCATATTAATGTTAAGCGATGACGATGACGATGCTCGCATATACACATATACAAACAAACACTCACAAATTCATAAATGCGAAGCTGTGGAGGGCAGTAATTTAAAGTCCTTTGAGGGTTGACAACTTTTTTGAAAAACACAGCAGCTCTTGCTTCCTTCCTTCCTTCCACTGCTGCCTTCTTACGACGGCACAGCTGTGTGTTGAGTTTATATTTTCAGCTCACTCTTCACTATTGTAGTTTCTGCTGTTGTTGTCGTTGTTGTCACTTGGCCTATCATATGCGCTTATTTTATTAGTCTAGAAACAGAGTTGATTCAATTTTAAATACGCGCAACACCAACCAAAAAAATCTCACTTCACTGCGCGCCCAACATCATGCTTTTGTCGGCTTTGCGCACTTTTTGTTGTTTTTGCCATTTTATTTTTGTTTTTGTCATTTTCTTTTGTGTGTGTGCGTTAATTCCCAAATGCGCACTTGTTTAACGCTTTCAACACGCTTAAGCTCTACTCATAATAAATTCATCATGAAATCGAATTGAATTTTCATAATAACTAACTGATTTGTGTATGTATGTATGTATATATGATTGGTAGCATTTATGTGAGTGGGTGTGAGCGGGATATTTTAAGGCGTGTCAACCAGCTGTGCTGATGCTGTTCTTTTTTTTTAATAATCTTGTTATCGCTTCTTCTTATTTCAATGTATTTTTTGGAGTTTTTATGTTCAAGAGATGATCTAAAGAGGAAAAGGATATCAAAATGGTTTAAAAGACACCCTGTTTTAGTACCTGAGCATTTAAAAACAATTTTTTTTGCGTATTTCGGGCATTCTTTAAAAATTATTCAGAAAATTTTCAGACTAACTCAAGTGAATACAAATATAAATAAAGGGTGCTCCAAGTAGAAGTACTTTTTTCGATAGCATTTTCTTGACAGATCACGCGTGAATCGCGTCAAGCTGTCATGTTATTTTTGTTCAATATTTTTTGGCATTTCATTATGGAAAATTCACGCCTGAAGAACGTTTACAAATCATTCAACTTTATTATGAAAATTCATGTTCCGTAAAGAATGACCACTGAGCGTACTATTCACAACACCATCACCCACCCATCTTGAGACTCAGCATTCATTATTGTATAAAATTCGACCGAATAGACCACGTCCAGCACGCAATGAATAAAATATAGCGGCCGTAGCTGAGAGTGTACACGTAGACCATGGGGAGTCGATTCGGCGTCGTCTGGCCACTCAAATAAGCTCAATGTTTGGGTGCCACATGAATTAACGCAAAAAAAAAAATTTGGTGGCCCGAATGCAATCAATGAAACACTTTGGAAACGTGATAAAACCGAAACATTTGTGAAACGACTAATCGCGAGTGTTGAGAAATGGGTTAAATACGAGGACAACTAACGAAAAAAGTTTTCATTCTAGGCTGGTGACCTTTCATAAACGATTTAAGAACCTGAATTTACGGTAAGCATGGTGATGATGAGCATATTTTTTTGGGGTTAGTAGGGAATTGTTCATTTTGAGCTGCTATAACATGGCGAAATGATCAATTTTGAGTGCTACTGTCAACCAGCTTGCAACAATCTTTTTAAAAAACACATCCAGAATTGGTCTAAAGCAAAGATGCTGCATTTCATCAAGACAACGCCAGGCCAAATAAATCTTTGCTGACAAGGCAAACATATACGAAGCTTAGAGCTTGCAGCTTGGTTTCACACTAATGGAATTATGAAGCTAACCGATGTCAAAAAGTCATAGATGATAATGATCAATTTGTAATTGAATGAAATAAATCTTTAATAAAGAAAAAATTAAAAAAAAGAAACCTTTCTATGTCCAAGTCGCCGACTCGACCATAAGACCAAATATCTCCCGCTAATCTGTTCTCTCAAGAACTCCTACTGCAGTCTGATTTTGCCATCATTCAATCCTCTACATCATCCTAAATGATCACTGTCTTGTACAGTTTGGTTTTTATTCGTCGAGGGAGGACTTAATCGGACCAATGATAACAACAGCATCGGTATAGACCTGCAATTGTACACGTTTGTCCAATACTGTAATTTTTCTATTTAGTTCTGCAGTATTTAATATTTTTTTCCGCATTCTATTAAGGGAATCATATTATTTGAGACCTCTTTCGGTTCACCTCGGAGAAATTCTTCCCATTTCGAAATTTTTACTCAACTAACACAACCGAAGGATAAATATAAAGGATTCAGACAGATTTCACACTGATAAGATCCAATCAGTTTGCTGATAATGAGCTTGAATCTTCCACACAATATGCTCGATAAGACCTTATATGCGATATTGAGAAGACTTATCAAAGGATAAATGGCGCACACACTGCAGCCCTCTTTTTATGGAGTAAGCAAAGCACATTGAAGTTCGAATCCTCCAGCATGCACCTTGCCAGTTCTTTGTCGCCGTATGAATATATCAGTCGATATGACATCGCCTTCCACCACTTTGTTGTTCTTCAGGGAGTAATTACTATTCGAAATTCTTCGTAGTCGGTTGATGTAACGTTGATATCATTATCATCCATCGAGAATTTCGATACACTATCTCCTGATGTTTCACATTCACTGAATTTAAAAGGCTGGAGAAGTGTTCGCTTCATAGACTGGATATCAGCCGCCAAATTATCACATCTCTTCCTACTTGAGTACGATATTAAAGCCTTAAGGGCATTCGTCGCCTTTCATCATAGAATTTTGCCTTAGCATTACACTTGTCGAATATCCACTCAAGCTCTTCACACTCACACGCATTTCAGTTCTGTCTGCAAATTCGTATTGCTTCTCTTTTCAGCACTTGGTGTCTATCTCACACACGGCCTGTATTGTGAGTTAGCCTTTATTCTCTTCACTGCAGTTCGAAATTCTTTAAGGAACCAGCGCTTTTTGCATATTTTCGAAGACCATGGTTTCGTTGACGGCGATAAAGTTTAAAATGCCGTTCCACAGTTGCCTAACATCGAGTTGGGAGAGCAGGAGTGCAGGACGAGCTAAAAAGAGTTCAGCTGTCTAGTGTGATTGTGGATTGCATGTCGAACTTTTATTGTGCTTGCTATCGGGCGTTTCTTGCTGATGTATTATGGTGGTCTGAGTCATAGTTAGGACTACGGAGCGTGCATACATCTGGAACACTGGAACATGTCTTTCGTCTATCGCAAGAACTTGAGGAGAGAATTTCTGTACTATTCTTTTCTTTGAAGAAGCCACTAACAGTATCTTCATACCTTGAAAATCCAGTAAATTTTTAATGAAAAGTTGCTACCACTGAGTTTACGTCCTTCCAACAATTTATATATTTAGCTCCTTGTAACCGCTGAAGCGATTTTTCGACCGAGCTCCTCTCCCAATTTGTGACTTCTAGTTCTGTTCTGTTCTGTTCTCACCAACAAAGGGATGGACCAACAGTTTATACTAAGCCGCCTCAAAGCGGCTCTATGGATTTTCATGAGGAGCCTTTGTTTCACGTTCCAATATATTCGGAGGATTTCACATTTACAACAACTAAAAAGCGCTGCTTTCAAGAGTGTTTTGTAGGCCATACAAATTCCTTTATAAATTTCGAAGTTGAAAATTTTGAAAATTTGCGCAATCGACATAAATGGGGTTATAACGAGTTCGTTACGCTGTTGGGTGACGCGACATGGCATGGGCTGGGAGTTGGATGAGGATAATTTGTCAATGCAAATCCATCAATTTTGAAATTTTCATAAAATGCCAAACCAGACAGATTGACATTGGTGTGGAAGACGTTATTACCCGCACAGCGGTGGTAAGGACATAAGTCTGAAATACAGAAATACAAACATGCGTACATACATACATTCATACACATGTTGCATGTGGTTGTATGGTGTAGAGAGCAACCCTTAAAGGCAGCAAGCAATTGAACGCTTTAGAATTTACGAAAATACGAAAATCGAAGAGTGTGAGTGTTTATACAGTTGTTGTTGTTGTTGTTGTTGCAGTTACTTTGTGTTGTTGCTGTTTTTGTTATTAAACAACATTAACCTTTCGCACATATATCCGCTTCCGCTACTTTTGTGGCTCTAAATAACCACCCACCGGCGGCCACATCGTGCTTAAGGCCATTATTATTGTTGTTGTTGGCGTTGTTGCTGCTGTTGTTGCAAAAGGGTAAAAATGTTAAATTGTGAAATTATCAAATTGTATTGAAATATTATAATTCCATACGCACACCAAAAGCAACAACAACACATACACGAACTCACAAAAAAAGCAACACAAACGCTTTTGGCGACGATTTGGGGTTGTAAAGCAGTGTGCAGCCGCATGCTTGGTCTCCCACTACCACCAGCCTCACATAACATACACTCTCCATGCTCATTTCGCTGCTCTGACTACTTACATATGTACATACAGATCTACATAAGTCCAGTTAAAAAATTTTAATGCGTTGAATTTCTCGCTTTTGAAATGGTTTATGAATTGCTGGGTCCGTATGTATGGATGTATGTGTGCAAGTATGCATGTATGTATGTATTTTTGCTCATTTCTGAATTTTACTGAATTTTATTTATTCATTTATTATAATGCCCTGCAGGAGTTGTGGCCATAATGCAGATGAGAAGAGATGATGCAGATGGAAGGTGTAGTTCTAACATAAGTAAGCATCTGCGTGTGTGTGTGTGTGTGTGTGTTGTTAGTGTATGTAGAGGAGTATGAGATGTGGTAGATTACCTTTTCCGTTTTGAAAGCTTTTAATTGCAATTGCTTTGTGTCGCAATAAATAAAATTTACTGCATTAAGAGGGTGATGAATTGGAAGGAAAGGGCTCAGAGTTTGGTATATTGAGAATTGATTATTTGTGTGAATTGTGAAGAGAGTGAATGGAAAGTTGATATACGAGTATATATATACATAAGTACATTGGAGATAAATACAAAGTGACAATATTTGGTTTTAAAATCATTACTGTAAAAAGCAGCACCGCTCATATATCTTCATTACAGTAAGGTCCCAAACTAATTATTTTGAGCATTTCAATATAACAGAACAATGAGAAACATGGTTTTTACTCTGAGTGTTTCATTACTTATATATTGCATAATTAAAAGTCTGCAGGTTTTTTTTTGTTTATTTTGAAACTTTTTTTTCTCACTGAAAACTAATTTTCATCAATTAAATATTGATTATTATTTTCAAAACTTTTTTGACATTCAGGTAGCTTCATAATTCTATCCTTCTGTGGTTTATCGACGAAGAACTTTCCCAATTATTTTTCAGCGACTCTTCGGTCAACAAAATTTTTTTGCCATCGAAAGATTGAAACAAATCGTCATCAGATGCTGCAAGGTCTGTACTAAAAGGTGAGTGCATCCAAGCTTCCAAAAGAAGCTGCGCAAATATGTATGTGGTCTGCGGCGTTATCTTGATGAAACAATGTGCACACACTAACTTCCTTGTAGAATATGATTGGACAAAAGCATGCCCGACGATTGGAACTTTAGTGTGCTCTGCCCAATCCATAAAAAGGTGGCCCAAGTGTGTGCGCCACTTATCCTTTGATAAGTCTCCTCAATATTGCATATAAAGGCTTATTGAACGTTTTGCGTGGAAGATTCAAGCTCATTATCGGCAAACTGATTGTATATTATCAGTGTAGCTTTTAACCTGACCAATCTACTACTGACTACTTAGTCACCATTCATCAAAATCTTAGAGGAGCTGTCTTCGAAAGCACGAAAATGAGTTGAATATGAATCCGGTTGTGTTAGGTAGGCAAAATATCCGAATCAGGAAAAACCCACCCGAGCCATAACAAACGGGGTCTCAAATAATATGATTTCCTTAATAGAATGCTGGAGAAAATATTAAGTACTGCAGAATTAAATTGGTCCGATAAAGTCCTACTTCGACGAATAAAAACCAAACTGTAAAAGTCAGTGATCATTCAGGATGTTGTAGAAGATTGAATGATGGCCAAATCAGACTGCAGTGGGAGTTTTCGAGAGAACAGATTTGCGGAAGATTCGGCGACATGGACATACTCTTACATATTTATTGAACATTAATTTCAATTAATTACAAATTGATCATTATCATCTATGACTTTTTGCCATCGGTTAGCTTCATAATTTTATCATTGTGAAACCAAGCTGCAAGCTCTAAGCTTCGTATATGTTTGCCTTGTCAGCAAAGATGTTTGTGGACGGGCATTGTTTTGGTGATACACAACACCTTTGCTTTAGGTCAATTCTGGATGTGTTTTTTGAAAAGCTTGCTACAAGCTGGTTGACAATAGAACTCAAAATTGTTTAATTTGCCGAGTTGTAACAGCTTATAAGGGACAATACCCTTTAACTATTGACCTACCTTCCAACCCCAAAAATACACTCAGCATCACCTTGTTTGCTGGCAATTCAGACTTTGAAATCATTTATGGAGGATCACCAGCCTTAAATCACGATTTTTTTGTTTTTAATTAGCGTATTGAATCCATTTTTTAACACTCGCGGTCGCTTCAGAAATGTTTCGGTTTTGTCACGTTTCAGAAGTGTTTCACTGATGGCATTCGTGACACCAAATTGTTTTGCGTTAATTCGTGTGACACCCAAACATTGAGCTTCTTTGAGTAGTCAGACTTTTTTAATGATTCCAAACTGTCATGTGAGCGATGTCTAATGCCTCTGTTATCCCCTGGACAGCCTGCCTGCTAGTCTTGCTCTACCAGTTCCACTATTAACGGGCTTTTTGAGTAATTGGCTTAACAGAATGTGTTGCATTCTTGACATAAAAATTTGCGGAAAAGAATCAAGGAACTACTCGTGGTTCCGGTGTTCACTTACTGCATTCTCACCGTAACAAACACAAGATTTTCGGCATGTTTTTGCAGAGTTTTTCCTTTTTTATAGTAAAAAAGTTTAACAAAAGTATGTATTTCCTTGGAAATTTCACTAATTTTCATATCAAAGTATGCTTCCATAAGAAGAATGACTTACGAAAATATTGCTTGAAATATCGGTTTTCAAAAACGTGTTAGTTTAACACAAACATATTGATGTTGCGCGAAATAAGAGCACCAACACTATCGGGTGACAACAACCGTGAACACTTCTTATATAAACCAAAACAAAATTTTTTAACATAAAAGACATACTGATGAAAAAACTCAGCATTTTCTTCAGTATTTCGCCTCGGTTGCAATGGTTTACTAAGTTCCATTATGGTCGTACCAGTACAAGTAAAGTTTACGTCGTCCAAAAGAAGTCGTCACGCCAGAAATCATCGATAAAATCCATGGAATGATATTAGAGGATCAGAGAATAAAAGTGCGTGAGGAGGCTAAGGGTGTAAGCATCTCAACTGAGCGGGTACATCACATTTAACATGAATATGTTATGTGGACATATTTGGACGCAATGAGTGCGCGATTGTTCACACAAGACCTTAAGCGCAATCGTGTAACCACTTCAGAGGAGTGCCGTAGAAGAACTAAGAATTCACCACAACACATCAGAGACCAAAGAACAATCAAGACAGTGAGTTTTTACGGGTGAACGTGCTACAAAGAAGGCCAAGGTGGGTCTGTTGGCCAACAAGCTCATGGCCAAAGTATTTTAGGATGCACGAGGTGTCATTCACATTGATTACCATCCGGCGAGTATTATTCAGAGCTTTTTGGCAAAAATTCATAAATTGGTAAACGAACTGCTTCCACATCCAGCATATTCCTCATGACTATTTCTTGTTTCAAACCTGAAGAAATGACTGAGCGGTAAGGGGTTAGGGTCATATGAAGAGGACATAAAATAAAAAAACACCTATTTTGAGGGCCTTGGAAAAATCTATTATTTGGAATGGAATATAAAAATTGGAAAATTGCTGAACTAAATGTATGTATAAAGCTAAAAGACACGCATAATTCTTGAAGCAATATGGACCAATGCTTCCACCGGCACACAAACCACACCAAACCGTTGTTTTATCTGGATGAAATGGCAGCTCTTGAATCTTTTCAGGTTACTCTTCGTCCCAAATGCGGCAATAATACATGTTTACATACCCATTGAGGCAGAATTGGGCGTCATCGCTGAACAAAATTTTGGCTCGAAAACGTCGGATATTCTTGGAACTTTTCAAGATCCCATAGAGCGAAGCGATGTCGCTTTAGTTCTTGCTTAACCTGTATTATGTACGCTTTCAGTTTAAGTTTTCGACGTAAAATGCGCCAATTCTCTCTCTCTCACTCTCAGATACGGCCGCTATAATTTTTTCAATGCGTGCTGGGCGTGATCTATTCGGTCGAATATTATCCAATAATGAATGCTGAGTCTCAAGGTGGGTGCTGGTGTTGCGAATAGTACGCTCAGTAGTCCGATTATGTTCACCATAAGTTGAGCGAAGCGCGCGAAACTCATTCTTTAGAGAACGTGAATTTTCGTAAAAAAGTTAAATGATTTGTAAACGTTGTTCAGACGAAAGTCTTTGCACGATGAAATGCCAAACAATACTGAACAAAAATAATATGACACGACTCACGCGAGGTCTGTTAAAAAAAATGCCATTGAAAAAAGTACCTCTACAGTAGTAAATCAAAAGTAGTGAATATCAAAATTAAAATATGTCATTTTGCGTTATTATTTACATTTCTTTGTTATTCTTTTATCTGTTTTCTTAATACCTTTACTAGTAATCTAACCCCATTTGAGCTCTTCACTACTACTACTACTACTAACTACTTTTGAAGTACATATTTTACCATTTATTTGTTTTGCCAAAAAAAAATGCTTATGAAAATATTTTCAAATCACTTATTATTCTTCTTTCTGTTCTGTTTGCTATACTCGCACTTCTTCAGTTTGCTCTTTAACCCCCGTGTACTCTTTTAATATGCGACCTTTTTTTTTGCATAAGGACCGACCCTCGAGCATATTTTTATTTACTTAAGTATATTAAAGTGTACTCAACAGGCGCGAGGTAAAATGTTCTGAAGGAGGTGAGAGAGAGTCAATGGATTATTGTACATACATACAGACGTACATACATTTATAGTTAAGTATGTGCTTAAGTACAAGTGTTGGAGAGGGTATTCGAGAGGATAAGTTGAACTGGGCCATGGCTGAGTGCGAAGTACAAGTGTTAATATTGAATTCATTTCACAACGTTTGCTTGCTTTGTTGGCTTTGTGGAGGAGGGTTTAGATTTTTCAAATATTTTTATAGCATTTTTTGTGGGTGTATGTAAACAATCTTTTGGACATGGAAAGTTATTAAGAAATATAAATATTTACGTCTTTTGTATAGAAGAAGGTGTCGGCGTGAGAATTACTCTTCGTTTTGAGAAGTCCTTTAATTCATATCAGAAGTACACTCGGAGGAGGGCATTCCTAGTGGCTGAGCGGCGACCGCCATTATTTTTATAAATAATTTTGGATGTTTTCGAGTTATTGACTTTGCGCAAGGTAGCACGTACCGCTAACTGTTCATCGACTGCAGCCCTCTTAATTAGTTCCTATATCGTCTCAAAAGAATGGTCAAATGTAATGGAGAAGATGGAAAGATCTTTAGTTTTTACTTTGCTGCCAGTTTCTCCTACATTTCAGTGCTTTACTTTCAGAGATCTCTTCTTCTTTTTAATTGGCGGAGGCACCTCTTACAAGTGTGAAAATGTTGGCGTATGCCGATGATATTGAAATAAGTCATAACAACCGCATCGTAAGTTCTCCATTCTCCAGGTTAGACAAAGAAGCGAAGCGGATGGGTCTGGTAGCCGATGAGTCGGCTTTAGGAGTTTTCGAGAGAAAAGTTTTGCCGAAGATTTATGGTCCTTTGCGCGTTGGTAACGGCGAATACCGCAGACGATGGAACGATGAGCTATATGAGCTATACGACGACATTGACATAGTCCAGCAAATCAAGGGACATCGGCTACGCTGGCTAGGTCATATCGTCCGAATGGATGACAGCGCTCCAGCTTTGAAAGTATTCGTTGGAATACCTACTGGCGGAAGCAAAGGAAGAGGAAGACCTCTACTCCGTTGGAGGGATCAGGTGGAGAGCGACCTGGTACCACTTGGAGTTTCCAACTGGCGCCAAACAGTAAAGAGAAGAAACGAGTGGCGCGCTTCTTCTTCTTATTTGGCGTAGGCACCGCTTACGCCAATATAGCCACATCAATAATAGCTCGCCTCTCCCCCCTTCTCTGTGCTTTTTTGGCGATTTCACACTGCGCTTTGCGTCCTTCTTGTCTGAGAAGTCTGATTATTTCATTGGTTATGTCTTCTTTAAACAGCATCACGTTCAATAAGATTTCAGAAGCCAAGGCGTTCCCCATCCACGTTCAAGCTAATTAAATGCCTCTTGGATGGAATCTGATGCAATACATGAGTAGAGCTCTGTGTTTCCGATTTCACCATTAACTTGGTCCGCATTCGTGTAGTTTTCGCCCTCGCTTCGCCATGCTGTTTTTTTGAACCCTTTGCTTCTCCTGTGATCGGCACCTGTGTCCATTCTTCATACGGACTTTCTGATATTTCTATTTACGTCTAGTAGATTGTGTCTGATATCTGGCACTACTTTAGCTAATATATCTATTGGGTATCTTTCGGTCTGCATACGATGTTGCTGCTTCCTTTCACACTTTAACGGAACTAGGTACTACGCAGCCTTAGCGATGCTGTTCAATGTGTCGCATCTGATGGTCTGAAGTATGCGGATATTGTTGTACGTGTAGCCCAAATTGGTGCCACATCAGCCAAATGCCAAATCAGAAGGGACGAACTGATACCTGCAAGTATTGTTCTCATTGCTTTATTTAGCATGAGTCTTATAATAGCTGCATTGACTTTTCTCTCTTCCTCAATGCAGTTTTCCAAGTATGACTTAAAGCTTAGTCTGCAATCAGTTATAATTCAGGGATATTCAATAACTCGGTTCGAGCCGATTTGTATGCCTTGCACCATTCCACCGACTGATCATTGTCAGAATATTTTCCTTGTGATGTGCGAGCTTCCATACTTTTACCCTCAAGCGCTTTACGAGCAATACTGCAAACTGCTAAAAACTCAACCATTGAACGTCTTTCTCGAAACCATACTCTTGAGAGTTTTCCGTTCATTTCTGTAAGCACTCGAAGCAGTGTGCAAAAAGTAATCTCCAATAGCTCGTCTGCTGAATCTGACTACGTAAAGCCGAGCAATATTTGTTATGTGAGACAGTCTCGGTCCTTGATTACTATCTTTCAACTGGGTGTAAAACGTCTCGTCAAAATCCAGAATAAAGCAAGGTTCTTTAACATTTCCTAGACACTTCGTCGGATTATGATTTATTGTTGTTTGTAGAAGGAGACTGCAGCACAAAAAGACTATCCTGCACCGGATCGAAAGACATGCAACCAAATCTAAAATGTTGTGAACCAAAGGAATGTGTCTCAGCACTTGTTGTAGTCAAGATACCCGTCTCTGCGACTACGAAGTCTACAATGGTTACAAACATTAGAGCCGTTGTTCAGTCGACTCGCACTCGAGAGTACTTTGAGAGCAGTCATCAATTAATGGAACTTGATGAATTGTGGGCGGAATTGATAAATTTCAGCGAATTAAGAAACAGAGATGATACGCCTAGATGTTTTTGTTGTTGTAACCGCAGAAAATTCGCCACATTGGGTTTCGGGGAATATTGCGGGAATGATAGTCTTTGGACGGATAAAAATCCGGGTCGTTCCGGTATAAAGACCCAACTGTCGCGAGAACTATTAGATTTTAGTCGTCTCTTACGACAGGCATGTCTTACCGCTACCTAGATCATGTCAACCGGATAGTCGGTTTCGACAAGAAGTTTTCGATGCATTATCTCCGAGTGGAAATTGAAGAAGATCGAAACCTCCTCTTCGAAGGGAAAAACAATCGGAGGAGGATATGGTGTGTGTAAAGACATAGTCTCCCCAAAAAACATTGCATCATTCCATATCAATATGAACTCATATCCATTACAATCATTTTTTTCAGCCTCCACTCAATGAGACAAATCGAATACTCAACGAAGATGAAAAGGGAATAAGTCAAAAGCACGGTCTTTGTGTGGGATGAGAAACGTAATGACGATGAATAATGATGCTTCCAACGATTACGAGCGCGATTCATCAAACGATTGTACACCGAAACAACAACCAAAACAACAACAACAACAAAAACAACAAAATTATTGCTAAAATTCAAATTTAAATGTAAAAATATGCGAAGCAACAAAAACAAAAACGCTCGTAAACGTCTACACCGTACGCATCATCGAGCAATGATGACACGCCCCTTCCCCTCTCGCCATCTTGGTAGCAAATACACGAAGTTAAGGTGATGAATGGGCAATAAGCGCGAAGAAGTTTTATGGGGGATGGAGAGGGAGAGGGAGATGGAGAAAGCATTGGCTGAGGGCTGTCAGTTGAAGGCTGGCCTGTGCGTAAGTGGCTGGCGAGGTTGGAGTGCCGAGTTGCCTTGAGATGTGAGAATATTTGTGTGTGTACCAGAAGACAAGATGCCGATGTCAGAAAGTTTTGACTTTTACGCGTAACGGTACATTTGTTTGTTGGCGTTATCATAACGGCATTCGCTAGACGCCGCTTAACGCCCCCACAAGGTGGTTGAACAAGCCTTAGGCGGCAGCAAGCTCGCGTTGGTTTTGGTTTTTTTTTTAAATGTTTTAAAATGGCATTCATAATTCAAGACATGACATTGTAACGGTATCTGTTTTTCGTGCGCCCGCCACAAGGTTACGTTGTTGGTGTGTTGAGCTATGTCTACGCATGAATTATGAATGCCAGTTTTTCTTCCCCAAGCATTTGAGATCCTTCCTTCGCTTGCGTTTCTACCACCTCCACAAGTCTTCTCCTTGTCTCTTCTACTTTTTTTTTTTTAGTTTTATCTTTCACACTCTACACCAACACTTCCATTATACCATACGACATGCCAACAAAACCGCTATCATCTTTGCTTTGCATGTCGTCTCCCAAAACCTAACCTCCTTAGCGTTTCTTCGCAAGCGTACTCACTTTCTTTTCGTTCTTTTTTTTCTTTTTTTTCTTTGTGTTCATCTTCATCTTCCTTCACATTTGCTTTGTTTGTGCATTTTCATTAGCTTTAATTTGCTGGAAATATTTGCTTTGTGTTTTTTTTTTCTCTTCCTTTCACGTTTTTACATGCCACACGTTGGCTGGATGGCTGGAGTGGCAAGCAGCCTGTATGCGGTGTATGTGCCATCCTGTTGAAAGCCTCAAATAAGTAGCTATGCAAAGTAGATTGCAAAGAAGAAGGACCGCGCGAGGTCAGCCCGCATTTTTTACATTTCTTTGAGGGGAGCTCGCTCGCTGTTTGGGCTTTATGTTTGGCTAATTTTTTCCACTACGCTTTGGCGCTCGCACTTAGAGGTTAGAGCAAAGAATTTGTTTTGAGGTTAGGTTTGGTTGCTGTGTGAATTTAGGAATCTCCTTGTTGCTTGAACGCTTTTCGTATTTCCGCTTTCGCTTCGCTGCATTCAAGAATGTGTATGCATCTCGAGGCATTGCTTACCTGAGTTTTTTTTTTAACTCCAAGATAGGGCAGACAAGAAAAAGTATTGAGTTAATTTCTCCTCATCTCAGCATCATCAAAGTAGCTGGGATCGTTTGGTAAAAGCTGAGACTCGGCAAAGCGTAAACTTGTGGTGCTCAAACTCTCTCCAGCTCAGGCTTGTAACAGCTACTTGGATATTAGAGTTTATGCTGAAAACTCCCACCCCACCAATCCTCCCATATAACGGCATAAATCAGCTAAAGATGTCAACTACAACTGACGCCGATGGCCTCTCAGCTGTTTTATTGAAAAATTGTTCATCACTGATTGCTCCTTTACTGCTTATTTTTAACAAGTCGCTGTCCTCCGGTATCTTTTTAGATGTTTGGAAGCTAACTTTTATTACGCCTATTCTTAAGAGCGGTAATAAAAATGACATTGAGAATTATAGGCCGATTTCCAAACTAACTACTGTGTCGAAATTGTTTGAATGGATAGTAAAGGATAAAATATACTTTGCCGTAAAGCATCTAATCTGTCCCCAACAGCATGGGTTTGTTCCGGGTAAATCTTACCTTAACCAATTTAGCTGTGTTTACTGAGGACTGTCTGGGATCATTTCAAAAAGGATTCCAGGTTGATGCAGTTTATACAGATTTTTCCAAAGCCTTCGACAGAGTGTCCCACCGAATTCTCTTAGCTAAACTTCAGGGCTTGGGATTTCACTCGGAATTATTAAAGTGGATCTCATCCTATTTGCAAAACAGACGTTGTGTCGTTCGCCTTGAGGGGATGTCTTCTTTTTCTTTTGTAGCCCCCTCTGGGGTTCCCCTGGGTAGCGTCCTCGGACCTTTACTGTTTATACTGTTTATTAATGATATATCAACATGCTTTTCTAAATGTAATTTTCTTCTCTATGCAGATGATTTGAAAATTTACTATGAAATTAAAAGCCTAGAAGATTCCTTCCATTTACAGAGCGAACTTGATAACCTGTATCAGTGGTGTGAACGTAACTACTTATTTCTTAATATTGGTAAATGCCACTATGCCTCTTATGCTAGAGTTGTATCTAGTAGTCCCTCGTCGTACTGTTTTTCGAATCTTGCGCTAAAAAAGATAAACGAATTTAAAGACTTGGGTGTTTACTTTGACCCCAAGCTCAGCTTTACCACTCATATAAATTTTATTGTTTCCAAGGCGTATGCGCTGTTGCTTTTATTCGACGTAATTGTTCATCATTTTCAGACCCTTATACTCTAAAACTTTTGTACTCGTCTTTAGTGCGATCGACGCTGGAATATGCGGCTTTTATCTGGAGGCCCTATCATGCCGTGTATATGAATAGATTGGAGTTTGTCCAGAGGGCTTTTGTACGCTTCGCCTTGCGCCGGATGAGTTTTGTAGACCAAATACCGTCCTATCATTCCCGTTGTTTGCTTATAAATCTCATGTCACTAGAGTCGAGGAGAACTCTGTTGTCGATGTGCGTTGTCTATGATATCATTACTGGCTCTATTGATTGCTCATACCTCCTGATGAAAATTCGTTTTTATGTACCCTCTCGCATTCTTCGGTGTAACGAGATGTTTTTTGTGGGTATTGCTAGAACTGTTTACGCGATGAACGCTCCTCTAAGGAGAACACTCTCTCAATTAAATAAAATTTCTTTCTCTTTGGGTTTTGATTTTTGCTATACCAAGTTTACTTTTAAGAGCCTGTTGATAAGACACTTATCATATCTTTTATTTTACATTTATATATATAGATTATGTAACCGTCTTCTTATTTTTTTTTAGTCTGTAAACATCTTGATTGTTGATTTGTTCAAATAAATAAATAAATAAATAAATTCTTCATGGATAGGTCAAAGTTCAATGGAACGATTGGTATGGGAGTCTTCTGTCGAGAGTTATTCATTGGTGGAGGGTTTAGTCTTCCAGACCTTTGCACTGTTTTTACAGATAGAAGTAGCTGCTATCAAGGAAGCGGTGGATGTTGCTTCCAAATGTGGTTAGAGACTAAAAAATCTCGCACAACCGCAGGGGATTCGCCTTCTCACTTTAGCTCGCCTCCATACGAATGTTTGTTGGCTACCCAGAGGATACTTGGTCTAAGACCGGAAGTTGTGAGCTGCTTGAACCATATGTAAAAGAAACGTTTCAGGCCACTCTCAGGTGAATGACAGTCAGAAGCTTTCCTCACCTGCGTGAACTTCTACACATGGCAACATCCTCCCAACACTAACAACACCAACAATTTCAGCCTTGAAATCCAACGCAGAATCACTCTTGCCAACAGGTGCTACTTGGGACTGAGTAGGCAATTGAAAAGTAAAGTCATCTCTCTACAAATCAAAAACAAACTCTACAAGTCGCTCATCAATCCCATCCTAATATATGGTGCAGAAGTTTGGACGAAGTTTTGTGGTCCTTTGCGAGTTCACAACGGCGAATACCGCAGACGATGGAACGATGAGCTATACGAGTTATAGGACGACATTGATATAGTTCAGCGAATCAAGAGACAGCGACTACGCTCCAGCTTTAAAAGTATTCGATGGAATGCCTGCTGTTGGAAGCAGAGGAAAATGAATACTCCCACTGCGTTGGAAGGATCAGGTGAAGAGCGACCTAGTATCATTTGGTATTTCCAACTGGCGCCAAACAATAAAGAGAAGAAACGAGTGGAACTATAATCACGTAAGCGGTGCCTATACCAAAGAAGAAGAAGACATCACATAATCTTATGTGTCTATGTGGGATGCCCTCGGGATCAGCAACTTCTACCTAACCCAACCTAGCTTAACCCAATTTTTTAAAGAAAATTTTTGGATTTGTTGTTGTAACCACGAATTTCACAAACTCACTTTTGTTCACCAGCAACTACTTTCAGCTTTTCTTCTTCTTCTTCCGTACTTCTTCTGCCAATTCCTGCTTCTCCTTGCTGTCTCTTCCGAAAATTTGCTGCTTGCCTTGTAAGTATGCAAGTAATACTCATACTTATAACGGTACAACCCTTAGTAATTTTGCTTAGTCATTGTTTGCTCTCCCGCACTTTCGTAAAACTTTTTTTTATTTGATTTTACTTTGATGGCAATTTAAATATTGTAATTTGAAGTAGATTAATTGTGAGTGTGAAAATTACAGGTAATTATTTACTTTAAAAATTTCAGCATTACATTCGGGGGAAGGCAGCAAAGTCTACAAAACGAGCTAAGGCAGTAAAGTCTACAGCATGGAGTGAGTAGTAAGTTGGCAGTGAGAGGAGTCACAGCGCTGAATAGTCGACTAAAATGTCTGGCGGCTTTCGATTGCTACAAAGCCTTATGGTTTTCAGGTGTAGCGCATTCTTCTTAAGTAATTGAGATTGAAAATAGGGTTTTTTCTGAGCCTTTCCTTCCTTATGGATGCTCATAACCGCTTAAATGGTATTCGAACTTCGAATTTCTGATCTTCGTCCTAGCATATTTTTTCAACGTATTTTTTAGCGTGAGCGGCCGACACTTAGTTAATAAAACCTTCCCGAACTCTTCCTTAACTCTTTTACACCAAATGGCATTATTTTAACCTGGCCACCATCGCATGAAGGTCTGGGAGGCTCGAGCTGGTCTGGGATTCTTCAGTGTTTGTAGCGAAATGAAGGCCTGTATATTGTAGCCTATTTAACTAATCTCAAATTCGACATACCAAGGCTTTTCTAGTATGCTCCTGCCTATCGATCATTGACTCTGACGACACGGACTAAATAGAGTCAACGAACTGCTAAACGATAACAACAACCAAAATTATAGAAAATCTGTTTGGAGTAAACTTTTATAATTGTGCTCGCCCCTTGGCAGAGACTGTCAACGCTTCTGCCATCAAATAAAAAGCTACTCATAAAAATCCGTCAACAGTGCGGAGGCGGTGTAGAATAAATTGTAGATCCCATCATTTGTTGGAAAACACCAAGACATACACCACAAATTGATGGAACAGCTCGATTGAAAATTGCTTCAAAATTTCATTTCCAATTTACTCAGAGACTGTAGCGACTGTTCGAGCGGGTTAAAGGAAGTTTCTGTGTAAGCGACTCGCCTTTAACCGAAATGTATGTGAGTTATAGCGTATTTGATTTAATCGACCGTACGGAATTGTGCTCACATAACCTGGCCTACTACTGCGATAAAGATCTGGGCACGAGATAATTCGGAAACACCTTGAGTTTATGCCTGGTTACAATAGATTGTCTCTGAAATATCTTCACATACCTGCTAGAGGAGGTTATTGGGCATGTATATTAAGAGCAGTGCTCTCCGTTATTGCTGGAACGAAGCCGAAAACCGAAGAGTTGGCGTGAGAATTTTTCATCGCAAGCTCGCAATCGGCGACGGATACAGACTTTTGCACCAGTGTAGCGTGCTTCGGTGATAAAAGAAGCAGTTAGCGTATATGGTATAAGTCAAGTGACTAATAGGGCCTTGAATGAACTTGTGTGGTGTTCAATGTTAGTTAAAGACCTTAATCTTAGTAGTTTCGGATTATTTTTAATCTGATATATGACGAGACGGGCTATTATTCGATATCACCGCACGGAATACGGGTGGTCTTCTACTGAACAGATAAGTTTTACGATGGCTTAACAACCTCTTGGTTAAAATCAGCATGTGTGCGATTGCAAGGTAATTTTGGCTGGCTTGTATCACCACAAATCAAAGAATCGTCTTGCACTTTCCTATTTAGTCTTTTGGCAGGCGTGCTTATTAGCCACTGTACTATTGTATACATATGCAGAAGAAAAAATCAGTCCGGATTTACTGTCTGAGGGCGGGCAGATATAACCATCTTCGCTCTTTCTGTGCCCAAGATTTTCGCATCTTTATTAAAAAACACTTTCCACTTGGTGTATATTTACCCTGCCGCTGTACGAGATGATTCCGCCTATTTTTACCATTTGGTGACTACCAAATTTAAGTTATAGCTGCGAGGTTCACTGCTTTCATCGTTTCCATTAAGTGAAATTAATAAATAGTAATAAAAAAATCAGGTTCAAAATTCATCAAAAAAAAAAAAAATTTATTTTATAAAAAATAATCGTAACCAAAAATGAATATTTATAAAAGACTTTCAAATTGATCAAAATTATCTCGGGTACCCACTTAGGCTCGTACCAATAATATTTCATATATTTATAATACATATGCACATATATGTACATAAACACACACAGGGCCGGATTTAGATTTCGGAGGCCCAGGGCTAATGTCATGTGGGAGCGCTTAAATTTTTCATGTCGTCAACATTTCGAAACACAATAAAACACCCATACTTCAGTATCTGATAGATATATTTAACATATAATTAATAATACACAAGTTCTAAGCAAAAGAAGCTTTGCGAGATTTCTTATACGCAAAAGAGGTAATGAGCTCATCAAAATCCAAACTGCGAAGAATATCATACTCTGAACTGAGGTGAATTAGATTCACCAGTCGATTCTGAGCCATACTTGCACGCAGTCTGTTTTTGATAAGTTTTAATTTTAAGAAAGATCTTCGTTCGTGTTCGTGACAATTCGTTCGTGTTCGTGACCATAATCGACAAATAAATACGAAGAGCTAGTTCTGAATTACAAAAAGTAGACTGAAGGTTATTTTGTACAATGATTCGATACAAGAAAAGTTCTGATTCTGATTCATCCTCCTTTTTCGTATAACGCTCTGAAAAAGCAGCAAGATGCTCTAATTCGTTTGCTAAATTAGGCTCTAGATTTGCAGGATAGAAATTTACTAGATTTTTTCCACTTTCTTGAATCTGAGAAGGTTCTTGTGCCACTTAATTCAGCTAAGAAACCAAAATTAAAAAAAAATTATAATGAAGTAAATCTTTGATAAACAGTTTCATACCGAGCGATACGTTCTTCTAAAGACATAATTAGCTGCTCAACAACAGGCAGATAAGATGTGGTTCGAAATTTGTCTTTCGACGTCAATTCAACAACAGGTGTTTTCCATAATCGACGGGCCCTAATCGCACATTTATCGATCGAACACGAACATATTCATACTCTAGGCAACCAGACAGTTCATTTCCTGCAGTTTCAGCTGATTCAAATGCGTCCCTTTTTGATTCAAAAAAAAAAAAAAAAACGATTTCAAAGACTTAACGGAATTCACAGCTGTCGACAGGGTCATCGTAGAACCTTGTAAATACTTGCTCGTCGAGTTGAATCTTTCTAAGATATCATGCCACAACTGAGTGTAAATGCCGGTTACTAGTCGAGACATATTTTGAAGTAGACCACAAGCTTGAACTAAAGGGTGTTTTTTTTGATAGAGGTATAGAACTTTAAGTTGTCATTACTTTTCCAAATGGCGGCCGATTTAACAGCTGTCAAGTGATTTATTCTCAGTTTGGTTTGGCAATTCATCATGAATAGACTCACGACCATCAAGTAAGGCGTAGATTCGTCGAATGGGCCCAAAACGAGATTACCGTTGTTCCCGATTTTCATAAGCGATTTTTTTTAGCGATTAAGCGCACTTCTGGTTGAATGGCTACGTCAACAAACAAAACTGCCGCATTTGGAGTGAAGGTAATCCTGAAGTGTATGTTGAAACACCGTTACATCCAGAAAAACTGACTGTTTGGTGCGCTTTATGGGCTGGTGGAATCATTGGTCCGTACTTTTTCAAAAACGATGGTGGCCAGAACGTTACAGTCAATGGTGATCGGTATAGAGCCATGATTATTAACTTTTTCATTCCTGAATTGAATAACCATGATGTCCAGGAGATGTGGTTTCAACAAGACGGCGCAACATGTCACACAGCTCGTGCCACAATAGATTTATTGAAAGACACGTTTGGTGACCGCCTAATTTCACGTTTTGGACCTGTGAATTGGCCTCCAAGATCTTGTGATTTAACACCGCTAGACTGCTTTCTGTGGGACTATGTAAAGTCATTGGTCTATGCGGATAAGCCACAAACGCTTGACCATTTGGAAGACAACATTCGCCGTGTTATTGCCGATATACGGCCACAAATGTTGGAGAAAGTCATCGAAATTTGGACGTCCAGATTGGACTACATCCGCGCCAGCCGTGGCGGTCATATGCCAGAACTCATATTTAAAATGTAATGCCACAAGATTATCTTTCGGATAAATAAAATTCATGTCAATCGAATAATCCATCGTTGTTGTATTGCAACTTAAAGTTCTATACCTCTATAAAAAACACCCTTTGTTAGCTACACTTTTTTGTTCAACGTCGTTGAAAATTTGTTTCGAAGTGCATTTCCAATAGATTTATATCCGAGCAGAAGTGCTTTAACAGCATGATCGCCGCATGACCAACGAGTATCACTCAAGTTTTTAAGCGTGTAAAATTGTTTTCCTGTATTCTCAGTCAAAAGGTTTTTCGTCAATATTCGTATAGAGAGTTTTTTTTTAATATAACCCGAAATACACCTGAGTCCTCAAGAACCGATGCTAAATTCAGGATTTTTTCCCCAAAATTTGTGAAGTAATGGAATCTGAAAATTCAGAAAAATCCTATAGAAAAGAGCCTAGCGCTATAATACCTTAATATTGGCAAAGCTGAGCTAGCAGCACGACCGGTTCAAAAAAATCATTGATAGTGTTTCAAATGTGAAATGTATTTTATTCAGATAACAAATCACAGCAAAAGCATGGTTCACGTTTTGCAATTTTCGAATTCATCTGATTTTTTTTTTGTGATTAAAATTTTTTGTTTTTGTTCGCAACCTGGTGGAGGCCCAGGGCCATGGCCCCTTTGGTCTCTCGGTAAATCCGGCTCTGTACACACACACATTTGTACTTATGTATATTTATTGAGCCTCATTTAAACGATAAAAAAATTATATCATTAAAATGATATTTCAAAACGAACCCAAATACACAAGCACATACATACACACTCACACAACTTTCACGCATATTAATTAAGGGT
The DNA here is from genome assembly GCA_030068015.2 of Neoceratitis asiatica. Taxonomy (NCBI): domain Eukaryota; kingdom Metazoa; phylum Arthropoda; class Insecta; order Diptera; family Tephritidae; genus Neoceratitis; species Neoceratitis asiatica. The sequence continues at coordinate 26,466,165 of CM061524.1, forward strand.
CAAAGAAATTAATTTAACTCCAAGCCACCGTTAACTGGGCATTGTTGATAACATTTTATTTTGAACATAAATTTTTATATGATTTCTTATTATTTTGAATTCAAAAAAAAAAATAAAAAAAATTATATAAAAAAAAAAAATTAAACCAAAAAATTATGAAAGGCCATAAAAAGTTGTTGTAGAGAAGGAACAATAAAGCAAACAAAAAAAAGTTATTATTATTGTTTTTGGTGCAGGCAGTTGATAAGATCAGCTAAATAGTTTTCACTCGCTAACTGGGCTGTAAGAGCAATGCGTGCGAGCGTGGCAGCTGAGCTGAGTTATGCGCGGTTATGTGGCTATGCGGCTTGAGGCCACTTTGTCGTTTGTCATATATGTAACATATGTATGTTACACACAAGTATATTTGACATGTGTGGCATATATTATTATACAACAACACGTGCTGCACACCAGCAAAACGGTGCATTTTGTGTGTGACCTTCCGGGAAATTGCGTGCCAAAGGCGGCGCGTGTACATATGTAAGTGCGTTAAAAGGCGGGTTTTATGACTTGAAAAAGCACTAGAAGTGACAAAGTGCCAGTTTTGGTTTAATTTTTATTATTTTTTAAGTGAAATATATATTTTTATTAGTCGCCCCTTTGTCACACTTTGGCATGCGCGAGCTTATACACGCCTACAACTTGAAAATTTCCAAGTAAGTTTTCCTCACCTGTTTAAAAAAGCTAAGCACGCACTACCATCTTTTTTATGAATTGTTACTCAAAAAGTAGTAGAAATCATAATTTTATGGGTTTTTCCACGAAGGTCGCGCGTTTTTGTGTTATATTTTTATTTTTTTTATTTTTTTCTTTTCTCTTTAGCCAGTAAAAGCGAATATCCCGTTTAGTTTAATTTTTTTTAGTTTTTAAAGTACATTTTTATTTAGTAAATATTTTACTTTTAATTATAATTTACAATTTTCTCCTACCTGAAAATACGAGAACGTAATGTAAATTAATTTGCTAAATTTTTAAAAAATTTCTACCTATTCTTAATAATAAAATTATTTTAATTTTATTTTTTACTTAATTTTTCGTTTTAATTCAATTTATTAAATTTATTTAATTTATTATAATATATTTAATTTATTTTAGTTTCCATTTAATTTTTTTTTTTGAATGAATTTTTTTTTTAAATTTTTTTTTCCTATATTTTTATTTTATTTAAACATGATTTATTTAATTGTATTTTCTTTATTGATTTTTAAGCTTAATTTAATTGTATTTTAACTCAATATATTTTATTTTATTTATCTATATTTTGTTAAATTTTTAAATAAATTGTTTTTTCTACTTCATTCTATTATATTTTACTTTAATTTATTAATTATATTTTATTTTAGATTCTATTTTGATTTTATTTTGTTTTATTTACCTTTGTTTAATGTAATTTAATTTAAAAAAATGTATACCCTTCATGTACGTAAAATTGTATATTAAATTTGGTCCGAAGCATGTAAATAACTACCAGTAGGAGAAGCGATAGACGTACAGAAATTTATACTGATAGTATCAGAATGACGAGCTGAGTTGATTTAGCCATGTCCGTCTGTCTGTCCGTCTGTCTGTCTGTCTGTCTATTCGTATGTCTGTCCATTCGTCTGTCTGTCTGTTTGAACGCAAATTAGTTTCTCAATTTTTGAGTTATTTCTGCCAAACTTGGTAGGGAGATGTTCACAATACGTTTAAACGATCATTTGTCGGAAATGGCCAGATCTGACCATTATAGAATATATATGACCGATTTGTTATATTGAAATTTTGCGTCATAAATCCGTCAAAATAGTACCTAAGAACGTGAAAGTTGGTATACTTCACATACATAACATCTTGACCTTAACATTGGAGTATGAAATTTCGATGAATTAAATAATAGTTTAACGGAAAAAATATATATGGCTTGAAAAAGTTTGCTTTTGTATCCAGGGGAACGTTTAAAGATATTTTTGAAAATCTGTAATTTTTATTGTTCTTTTATAAAAAAAAAAACTATACTTACATATATGAATGTATATTATTTTTATTAATTTTAACGATTAAATTAGATTACAAAAAAGTGGGAAAAATTCAAAAATACACAGTTTAATTCTTCTTTTATGTTCGTAAGTACTTTCCTTCAATAAACCCTTTATATACAGTCTCCCATCATATTTCCGTTGTATTTGCCTTGATAACGTTGTTCGAAGTTCATGATATCGTGATGGAAATGTTCTCCTTGCTCTTCGGAATACGTTACCATATTATTTTTAAATTTATCTAAATGAGATTGCAGAATATGTACTTTTAAAGATATTCTGCAACTAGTTTTTCATAGTTTTAAGCTTTGTTATTTCCTAAAAATCCAGAGACTACTGCTTTGAAACATTTCCAACATACTTTTTGAACTTTATTAAGCAAACTTGGAAATTTTGTATCAGCAAACATTTTGCCGAATTTGTGGACCAACAAAAACTCCAGCTTTAACCTTTGCCTCTGACAATTTTGGGAACTTTTTTCTTTTTGAAATATTCAAAAGCTTTCGATTTTTCATACAGATTCTTAACAAATTGTTTCATCAACCCTAGTTTAATATGCAAAGGCGGCATTAACACTTTTTTTTCACAAAAGCAAACTTTATATAGAAAAAAGGTATTTTTTTAATCGTTTTGCTGGCTAATTAACCAAAAAATCATAAAGAAAACTTAAGAACAAAGAATGAACATTTTTTTGTAGAGCCGTGTAATGTATTGAAAATCGGTTCGGAAAATCACTGAGAGTGGAACAACATATGCTCCCTTACATCGATCTGTTCGAATGTGAGATTGTGGTCCAAAGCATCAGGTGCATGAAATTTGGTACCGTACATACATATTAGATATTGCATATTGGCACTGAAACTCATCGAAATCGGACTACTATATCATATAGCCCCTCCCCCTGAAAAGGATATGTTCAGATACGAGGTTTTGGGTAAAAATTCTCCAAAAGAGCATTTAGGCATGTGAAATTTGGTATTTTGCAGATGTAAATTAAAGTTTATATTGACACTTTCAATAAATTTGATATGTTCATAAAAGCTATAAAGACTTCGGCATGGCGGAAGCCAGCCGTTCCTTCTTACATAAGTTTATTTTTTTTAATTGGTTATTTTATTTTTTTAATTATTTTTTATGTTATTTTTTAATATCTCTTTGTAATATATTTATTATTATATTATTTATTTATTTGAATTTATTTTGGTTTAATTTTTCTTCTATTTTATTCTTTTAAATTATATTTAATTTAATTTAATTTAATTTAATTATTTTAATATTAAATTAATTTTTTTAAATTTTTATTTTTATTTGTTTTATTTAATTTATTTTTAGTTATGTTAATTTGTTTCTTCAATTTTGATTATAATGATAATATTATATTCTAATATGAAATAAATTAACTTTTTTCAGTTTCTTATTTTAGTTAATTTTTTAATTTTTTATTTTTTTATTAATTTTTTAAGTTATTTAATTTTATCTCATTTTAGATTTTTATGCTATTTTCAATAGTTCCTTTGTAATTTATTTAGCTAATTTAATGTTATTTTATTTTATTCTATTTTTTTATTTTTTATTTTTATTTTTATTTTTTTTATTTTATTTTTTTATTTTATTTTATTTTTTTTTATTTTTTTTTATTCTACCTACATTTTTCATGTGTTATTTTAATACATTTAAGCCTTTAATTCATTTTTTAATACCCACTGTTCGCATTCACTTGCCCACCAACAACAGCCGATTCGGCTGTCATTGTTTTGTCACTTTCCATAATGCACTTGTGCTCATTCCATAAATTGTCTCATCTATTTATGCTTGCAAAATGCTAAACGCTAATCCCTAAGGGCTTAAACACTACTACACCACTCAAGGTGGTATCCACAACAAGAATGCGCTAATAATAGCTAAAAAGGGCAGAAACTTCGATAAGGCAAAGCAAGTCAAATGCATACATATATAGGTGAGTTTGAAATATATTAATAAATAATAAATAGATTCAAGAAATTCTCACCACCAATAAATGGTATGAATGAAGTTTTGTTGCATTTTTTCTTTGTTGTTGTTGTTGTTGCCGCACTATACTTGTCACCTGTTTTTAATTGAAAATCAACAAAGCCAATTCTGGTCAGTGCATTTATTATCAGCACAGCTGCTATGAGAATCAAAAAAAAAATTTTTCATTAAATATGGAATGTCCTTATAAATATTATATAAGTGATGTGTGTGTGTGTATGTATTTATATGTACAAATATGACAAGTTGATCATGATGATAATTGAAATAAACTAGAAAAATACAATTGTTTTTAATTAATAGAGACTAGAAAGAGAAATGTTTATTTATGAAGAAAGATAACTGATTTGGGTGTAGACTAAAAAGTAGAGAGAGGCTTCAAAAAAAAAAAAAAAAAAAAAAAAATGCAAAAAAATTAAAAACAAAAACAAAGCACCAAATAGAAATGGAAAGTTGTGCATATGAATGCTCAACGTGCTTTTTGTAAAATATTTTAATAATATATGCAACGAAAGTGAAGGGCTTCAATGGCCTTCAAGTAATTAAATCAAAATTTTATGCTCAATCATTTATTAGTGTCACGCAAAGGTAAATAAAATCAAAACAAAAGCGAAAATCCACTAAAACGAAGTAGAAAAAAATTCAATTATATTAATAAAGTGGCTATTTATCATAATTTATTAGCATTAACGGGCCAAACAAAGAATAAATTAAATTTGGGAAAATTTTAAATAATAACAAAAAAAAATTAAAAAAAAATAAAATAAAAAAATAAAAAAATAAAAAATTTAATATATTATAAAAAAAAAATAAAGGAAAAAAAAAATAGGCGCACGAATTACGACAAACAATGAATTTATTAGCTGAAAACTAAAAAAATGGTTGAAAAGCAATATTTTTATAAAAAAAACTCTCCAAAATAACTCATAAACTCAGTGATGGTAGAGCATAGATAGCATAAAATTATAAATTTATTAAACGTGCATTGAATTAGATTTATTGCTGTGACACTTTTAAAGCAGGTTTTCGCTTTTAAACGAGAAAAGAAAAATATTAAAAATATAGTAAACATAACAGTTAAGTGTAAAAAAGAAATAATAATAAATTTTTATATAAACGTAAATATGTAATAATTAAAAAAATTAAAGACAATTTAGTATAAAAAAAATTATGAACTAAAAACTATAAAAGTAATAAAAAATTTAATTAAGAAAATATATGTATGTACTTTAAGGTCGGTTTAGGACATAACTGTTAAGTAAAAATATATGAAATTTTAAAAATCAAATAAGACACTTAAAAAAAAACCAAAATACATACACCGATATTTTCGGATGTGAGATTTTGGTCAGAACTCAGTCAAAAAAAGGATTATGAAATTCGGTATTATCCACAAATATTATGAATTGTAAAGGGTGATTAATTTGAAGATATTTACTTTTTTAAAGAAAAAAACACAGCAAATTCAAATTTAATGAGGAATGTTTATTATCATTCGAAAGAACATTCTTTGGCATTTATTTTCTGAAGATAATCCCTTTCGAATGTTGGCCGCGGCTACGTCTCAGATGGTCCATACGTTGAGTCCAATTTTCGATAACTCCTTCGAGCTCTTTCAACAGGTAATTGGCGAATGACACGCGTGATGTTTTGCCCCGTGGCCTAAATCGAAGCGGAATTGTCCGCATGGACTTTAGACTTTTCATATCGCCACAGGAAAAAGTTTAACGGTGTGATATCACACGATCTTGGTGGCCAATCGACCAAACCAAAACGTGAAATTATCTGCTCACCGAAGTGTTCTTTCAATAAATCCATTGACTGATGCGATGTGTAGGGGAAGTGGCGCTATTTTTTTGAAACCAAATGTCGCGGAGATCACGAGCTTCAATTTCAGGCATCAAATAGTCGGTTATCATGGCTCGATAACGATCGCCATTGACGGTTACGTTCTCACCGGCATTATTGTTTAAGAAATATGGACCGATGATTCCACCGCCCCATAAACCATACCAAACCACTGTTTTTTCTGGATGAAATGGCAGCTCTTGAATCTCTTCAGGTTGCTCTTCGTCCCAAATGCGGCAATTTTGCTTGCTTACATACCCATTGAGATAGAAATGGGCCTCATCGCTGAACAAAATTTGCCTCGAAAACGTCTGATCTTCTTGGAACTTTTCAAGAGCCCTTAGAACGAAGCGATGTAGCTGGGAAGGTCGATCCGCATCCGATTCCTGCACAAGCTGTAAGTTATGTACGCTTTCAATTTAAGATCTCAACGTAAAATGCGCCAAGTCATTCCATATGTCAGTCCGAGTTGCTGCGAACGGCGCCGAATCGACTCTCCACGGTCTTTGTGTACACTCTCAGCTATGGCCGCTATATTTTCTTCACTGCGTGCTGGACGTCTATTCGGTCTATTCGGTCGAATATTATCCAATAATGCATTATGGGTCTGACGACGGTACTTAAAATCTTCGAAATCGGACTGCTAAACCCCTAAACAACCGATTTGTTCACATATGATGTTTTGGGTAAAATTTCCGTTGAAAAAGCATATAGAAGCGTCTAACTTGGTATTATGCATACATAATATAAATTGCAAATTGGTAGTGAAACTCATAGGAAACGGAATATTGTACCATATAGCCTCCATACAAAAGATTTGTTCAGATATGAGGATTGGGGTCAAGAATCTTCAAATAACGTTTGAAGTTTAAAATTTGATTACACAGACCTAAATTCAAGTTGCTGTTGACACTGAAATTAATCAGAATTGAATACATGAAAGATATAAAGACTTTGGCATTGCCAAAGACACCTGTTCCTCCTTATTTATACGTATAAGTACAACAAAAACTAATTTTAATAAGCGAAAATCGCTTTATTGTTTTTCAAAATATTCTCTATTAAGATCTATACACTTTTACATGCGTTTGAACCAATTGTCGAAGCACTCTGATTGAGGTATCTCCAAAAAAATTGCGTTCTGAACGCATCAATCGCCTATTCAGGTGTCGAAAAACGTTGACTTCTCAGTTTATATTCTACGTACTGGAATAAAAAGAAGTCATTTGGCGCCAGGTTAGAACTATACGATAGATGACTTATCAAATCGATGTTTTGAGTGCTCCAAAAAGCAGTTGTTTCAGTCGATGAATGAGGACTCGCATTGTCGTGGTGAAGAGCGATTCTCTACGGTTGGTTTTCCTAAATTCTTGAAAGACAACTGGCACAGAAATGATTGTTTAGCACTCAGAATTTAGCGTTCTGAGTTGTGTTAGTGGTACAGTTGCAACATGTTCAGTTTTTCTAAAACAAAAACAGGCAACTTTTGTTGGATTTGGCTCATCTTGAAACACCCATACAGTCTACTTCTGTTCACTTTTTGGCTAATATCCATAAATCCATGATTCATCACCTGCCACGAAGTCGTAGACGTGCTTTGAAGTATCGGTATCGTATTTCTTTAAGATTTTTCTCGACAATCGACACGAGCCTTTTTTTGAACGAATGACCAATTGTGTTGGATCCAACGTAAACAAAGTTTTTTTTTTACAATCAAATGTTCAAGCTATATTGAATATATGCTTGTCCCACTAATGCCTTTAGTTGTCTCAATCTCAAAATAGGTTATGACCTATAACGATCTTTCAATATCAGTTTGCGCACAGCATCAATAGTTTCTGGGACAGCAACTGTTCCTTAACCTTAACCTTCATTAAATTCGTCATAGAGTGAACTACAACCACAATTGAATTCACCATACCTGCGATAAACACTGGTCCTTGATGGAGCTTCATAGCCGAAAATTCAACTAAGCTCATCGATGCACTGTTGTTGAGTTAATCCACGTTGAAAGTAGTAAAACCTGTTCGCGACTCAATTCCATTTTTTCTTCGAGATGAATATTTGAAGTTACTGTAAACAACACAAGTAGCGCTCGTAGGTCAAAACATCCTGAGTATGTATAACACCAAAAATGTCAAGCTTTACGAGAAAGTTGTCAGTTGGGACACTAGGGTTGCCAAATTCCGAAATATGCCTTACCCTCCATATGGGTTTTGCTATAGAAATTATAGCCTAGAATATGAAAAGGTGATGCAAAAGGAGGTACTTTTTTCAATAGCCTTTTTTGACAGATCACGACTGAGCCATGTCAAGCTGTCATGTTATTTTTGTTCAGTATTATTTCGCAGTTCATCATGGAAAGACTTACGCCTCAACAACGTTTACAAATCATTCATTTTTGTTACGAAAATGCACGTTCTGTACAAAATGAGTTTCGCGCGCTTAGCTCAACTTATGGTGAACATAATCGGTCAACTGAGCGTACCATTCGCAACACCATCACCCATTTTGAGACCCAGCATTCATTATTGGATAATATTCGACCGAATATACCACGTCCAGCACGCAGTGAAGAAAATATAATGGCCTTAGCTGAGTGTGTACACGAAGGACGTGGAGAGTCGATTCACTGCCGTTCGCAGCGACTCGGACTGACGTATGGAACGACTTGGCCCATTTTAGGTTGAGATCTTAACTTGAAAGCGTACAAAATTCAGCTTGTGTAAGAACTGAAGCCGCTCGACCTTCCCAAGCGACATCACTTCGCTCTACGTGCTCTTGAAAAGTTCCAAGAAGTTCCGACGCCTTCGAGCCAAATCTTGTTTATCGATGAGGTCCATTTCTAGCTCAGTCGGTATGTGAACAAGCAAAATTGCAGAATGTGGGACGAAAAGCAACCATTAAAGAGCTGTCATTTCACCCAGGAAAAACAACGCTTTGGTGTGGTTTGTGGGTCGGTGGAACCATCGGTCCATGTTTCTTCGAAAATGAAGCCGGTGAGAACGTAACCGTCAATGGCTACCGTTATTGCACCATGATAATCGACTATTTGATTCTTGAAATTGAAGCTCGTGATCTCGGCGACATTTGGTTTCAACAAGATGACGCCACTTCCCACACATCGCATAAATCAATGGATTTATTGAGGGAACACTTCGGTGAGCAGATAATTTAACGTTTTGGTCCGGTCGATTGGGCACCAAGATCGTGTGATATCACACCGTTAGACTTCCTCATGTGGGGATATGTAAAGTTTAAAGTCCATGCGGACAATCCCGCTTCGATTCAGGATTTGGAGCAAAACATCACGTGTGTCATACGCCAGTTACCAGTCGAAATGCTCGAATGAGTCATCAAAAATTGGACCCAACGGATGGGGACCATCTTAGACGTAGCCGCGGCCAACATTTGAAAGAGATAATGTTCAGAAAATAAATGCTAAATAATGTTCTGTGCTTTTTTTTTCTTTAAAAAAGTAGGGAACCTCGGAGAGTAGATAATCAGAACAGAAAAAAATTCAGAAGTATTTTATTAGTATTTTTCGCAACACTCTCCAGCCTAAATGGCCACGATATTTACAATATGAATAAATTTCTGTCAAAAAAAAAAAGAGAAAAAATGCCCAAAAGAAAAATTTAAAATGAAACGCGCTAAAAATAATGATTGCAACACTGCGGCCAATTGCTGCTGCCGCTGCTGCTGCTGATGCTGTCAACGCTATGTCAACATTATTTTTTAAAACGACATATTTTATTAATCAATTTATGGCACGCTTCAAAAACAACAGCAAAATAACACTGCCTTGGCGATCAGTAAATGACAGAAAAATCGAGATCGATATGCAATGCACAGAGTTGCAACATGGCAAAAAAACACACTAAAAAAGGGAAAAAATAAAATAAAAAAGAAGAAAAAAATCAAATAAAAACAACGAAAAAATGAAACATGAAGAGTGAAAAAAAAACGCTTGAGTTAACCATAAACATAATGAGGCCTACAACAAGTAAAAAACAACTGTACATACACATATGCGCAATTATAATAAAAAATACAAAAATTGCTATAAATTAAGATACACACATACATACATACATATATATTTGTATATTTGAAATTTTTATATATATGCACATTATCACTTACAGTTATGACCATAACGCTGTGATTTCATTGATTGCCTTTCTTAGCACACTTGCTGTCGTTGTTATTGTGCTTGTTGTTGTTGTGGTTTTGTTGTATTTTGCGAAAAAAAGAACCCGCGCCTGCTATTTGTGCTGCCCATAAATGTTGCATTTCGCTGTCCAAACTGCTGGCACCGCAGAAATTATTTCATATGCACATACATACATTGCTGCCTCCCCTCTGGTGATTTACGCGCATGCGCACGCACTCATACGCATTGCCAACGACGCAGCCGCTTTTGAAGCTAAGCGATGTCAATATTTTGTGGCAATATTACGATCATTTCAACGAAACGTACGACAGAAGTAGTGACGCGGTTGCCTTTTTGACGTTATGACGAGCTTCAGCGAGACTGCTGCTGCATCGATCGAACGATCCAACCAACAATTTACCAAACCATCTAGCGCAGCGATCGAACTATCAATCAAATACACGCGGCAACGCGTTGAGTGTTGACGTTCTAGCTGTTCTTGTTGGTTGTCGTTGCGTTGTTGCTGCTGCTATGTAGTCTGGCTGGTGACAAACTCTCAAAGGCGCTCCCCGTCTCTTTTCGCCGACTCGCCGCAGAGCGCTACTTGCTGTCGCATTACTTGTATGTAAGTAAATACATATAAACGACAGCAATTCATAACGATCGAGTGCCTCATATATTTTTATATGCGATCACTTGCATGACATGGCATGGCATGGTTTGGTGTGGCATGGCATAGCATTGCATTACAATTCATTTCATATCTTCGTCTGTCACACTGACACGCCGGCTCACGGTCTTATTGTTTTACTGTTCAACCGTGCTCTCCTCAGCTTCCTCGTGCATTTACTTACTCCTCTTCGTCTTTGTCGTTATTATCGGCGGCGGCGGTGGCTCATTTGCCCGTTTGACAGAAGTTATGGCAGCATCTGACGTTTGACAGACGCAGCTGTCTGCCACTCGCAAATGACTGACAGCAGCGCACACGCGGCCACTACTACTACTGCTCTATGCTTGACGTATGCGCTGTTGCTCTTGTTGCTGTTGTTGTTGTTGTTGTTGTTGTTGTTATTGTGGCATGTGTTGCCATACGCCATATTCACGTCTTTATGGAATTCAGAGCAAAAGCTTGTCATATTTCAGTGAGGTTTGGACATTACGTATGTGCGCAGCGTTGACAAAGACACACACAAATACACAGTCCAAAGTAACATTATATTTTGCACTTGCGCGCTTCTCCATATGTGCATAATGAGAAATATTTGTGTATTTCACTTTGTCATTGCAACAATGATGTGTGCAAATCAGTTTTTGCTGTTTTTCAATTTTTTTTTTAATTTTTTTTTTTTACAAATTTTTGTTCAATTTTTTTAAAATTTTTTTTTTACTATTTCTTCTATTATTGTTTTTTATACTTCTCTGCTTATGCTTTATTTCTTATTTTTCATATTAATTATTTTTCAAATTTGTTTCGGCGTGAATGTCCTTTTTTGGTGTGGCAGCAATATTTAAGTATTTTCTTATGTATTTATGTATGTATGCCTTGTTGGCAGTGCTTTTGTAATTAAGCTGTGCTAATTTTTCACATTTTTCGTATTGAAATCGTTTTTTCACTGTTAATTAATTACCAGTTATTTGTGTGGAAAATTTTGTTTCAGTTAAATTTTTATGCACAACTTTGGTTACATTGAAATCTAAAATCTTTTGCAATGTTGTAATGTATACATACATACTCGTATATGATATTAAAAATATTGAAAAATTCTACAGATTTGTATTTGGCATTTGAATTGAAATTTTTCTAGACTCAATTCTATTTGGTTTTAACTCGTTTCTGTTCATATGTGCTTAACACCTTCGCTATTTATGAATGTATGTGCATAAGTAAATAGTATATATTTAATTTTTTCTTTATTTAGGTTGTATTTGTGAATAGCTTTCAGTAAGAAATCGTTATTTTATTTTTTTTGTATATTAAATTTTTTAATTTGTATTTAATGTATTTAATGCTTTACTTTTTAAATTTTAAGTTTTAATTTTTATTTTTTATTTTTAATTTTTATTTTTTTTATTATAATTTTTTTACATTTTTCATCTTTTTCTAATTATAATTTTCTTTACATATATGAGACTTATATGATTCAAATTTTTTTTAAAATATTTAAAAAAAATGTTTAATTCTTTTTTAATTTAATTTTATTTTTAGATTTTTCTTTATTTATTTTTTATGTTTTTTGTTGTTAAATTTAGTTTTTTTAACTTTATATTTTTGAAGTTTTTTAATTGTATTTTTGAACTTAATATTTTTTAATTTATTTTTCAACTTTTTACTTTTTATTATTTTTTCTTTGTTTCCTTTTTTAATTTCTTATTTTGTTTTTGCGACTTTGTTTTTTTTTTACCTTTAATTTTTTTACTTTTTTCTTTATTTTTCCTTTTTATTAATTGTTACTTTTTTAATGATTTTTCATATATTTTTTTTGTCATTACTATTTTATTTTTTACTTTTTTCTTAATTTTTCTTTTTTTTTCTTTTTACTTTTTTAATGTTTTTTCATTTTCTTATCTTCTTATTTTTTATTTTTTTATTATTATTTTTTCAATTTATTTTTTAATTCTGATTATATCTTCTTCATTTAATAATACGTCTCTTTTCCTTTAAAATTTAAGAATGTAAAATTTTGTTTAATTTTTAATTCTTTATATATATTTAATTTTTTTATAGCTTTTATTTTTATTTGTATATTTTTGAAATTTTTTTTAACATTTAAATTTTTTAGTACTTTTTTAATTATTATTTTATTTTTTACTTTTAATTTTCTAATAAATTTTTATTATTGTTTTTAGCTGTATTTTTTTTTTAATTTTAGCTTTTTTTTTAAATTTTTTTTTGATTTTTTTATCTGTTTACTTTTATATTTCTTTTAACATTTTATTTATTTGTATTTATTTTTAACTTCTTATTTGCTTTTTGGAATTTTAAATTTTTTACTTTTAATTTTTTTTCTTTTTTTTTTCTTTTTTGATAATTTTATTTTATTGTTTTTTTGTTGTTTTTTTAATGTTTGTTCTTAATTTTTTATTTTTGTTTTCTATTACTTTTTTTATTTCTGGTTATCATTTATTAATATATAAATTTTTTAATTTTAAAACTTTGTATATTTGTAATCTATTGTACTGCGAAGTACAGCAACCCTGTATGAAGTATTGATACAACCCTGTATTGATAGTTTTATGGGCAGTGGTACCACTAAAATGCTTATTTGTTTTATACAACCCTGCATTCATAGTTTGTATGCAGTGGTACCAATAAAAATGCCTATCATTATTGTGAAGATAGTGTGATGATTCCAAACAAAGAAATAAAACAGAGGCGTTGAAGAGAGGTCGATTATTGCAATCATTACAATTCAGGTGTGGGATACAACAATTTTTTTTTACCGACGGCTACAATCTTTTCAAAAGGTTTGAGAATATTTTTTTTTTTTTTTTGGAAAAGTTAGAGAACAAACGGAGAACGAAATGTCGCACAAACACGCGATGAAGTGGTAAGAGTGCTTAGAGAGGCCGGTGTAATATTTGATCCAGAGGCGACTATGGTAATTTTAAAAAATTTTCTAATCTTTTAAATTTTTATATCTTTTTAAATATTATTTTATTTTTACTTTTTACTTTTTTTTTAGCTCTTAATATTTTTTAACTTTTTATTTTTTAAACTCTTTGATTGTATTTTGTAACTGTTTTTATCTTTTTACTTTTATATTTTTTTAACTTTCTATTTTTTTATATTTTTTTTTTTAACTTTTTATTTTGTTTTTGCAACTTTGTATTTTTTAATTTCTATTTTTATATTTATTTTTATTTTCTTTCCTTTCTTAGTTTTATTTTTTGCTTTTTAATGTTTTTAATGTTTTTTTTTATTTTTTTTATGTTTTTCCTTTTATTTTTATGTTCTATTTTTGATTATATTATTTTCATTTATTAATATATATTTCTAATATTAAAAATTTGAATACTAAGTTTTTGGTATTGATGTTTTTTATAAATATTCCTTTTTTTGGTTTTAATTTTTATTTAAATTATTTTTTTTATTTTATTTATTTTATTATTTTAAGTTTTAAAATTAAAAATTTTAAAAATTTTATAATTGTAGTTTTTATATATTTAATTTTTCTTATTGTTTTAATTTTTATTTGTATAATTTCTTAATTTTTCATTAACTTTTTAAAATTTTAATATTTTTTTATAATAATTTTATACTTTTCATTTTAATTCTTTCAACTTTTAATTTTTTTAACTTTTCATTTTTTGTTTAATTTTTATTTTATTTTTAACTGTTTTTATCTTTTTGCTTTTGTTTTATTTTTTTAACTTCTTACTTGTTTTTGCAATTTATATTTTTTTATTACTTTTTATTTTTATTTTTTTGCTTATTTTCTTTTTTCTGACTTTTCGTTTTTAATTTATGTTTTGCTTTTTATTTTTGAATAATTTTTTTTCATTTCTGATTATATCTTCTTCATTTACTAAATTATTTTTTATCTTCTTAATTTTTTTTTCTTAAATTTTTTATATTAAAATTTCTGTTACTTATGTTTTTTTATAGATATTTAATTTTTTTTATGGTTTCTAATTTTTATTTATATAATTTTTTGTAAAAAAAAATTTTTTACATTATTTTTTTCAATTTCTTTTTATAATTTAATTTGTTTTAAGTAGAATTTTTCTTCATTTATTATTTTTTTAATCTATTTTTTCCAGTTTTTATTTTTGTGTTATTACTTCGTTTTCGTTCTTAATGCACTTATTTTAATATATAGAAATTTGTCACTATTTTCTTTAATTTATCAAAAAAAAAAAAAAAAAAAAATATTTATTTATATAGCTTTCAGTAGGAGAGATGCAGTATGAATTACGTTCCACATGCTTTTGTTAGAGAACTTTGTCGACGCTTCATATATATATGAATATACATATGTAAATATATATATATACCCAACTACATATATTTACGTTTGTATATATAGGGGTTTCCATACATACTATATTCATTGGCTAGAGTTATTCAAAGCAACTTCAGCACACTTTAAATCAATTACAAAAATTGCAAAAAAAAACAGTATATAAATTTGTGGGTGCATAAAAGATTATAAATAAAATATGTATATCAGGATATCAATTTTTTTCCCAATAATATTTTTAATGCACCAAAAAAAATTCACATAACCTCACTTTTTGGGCATACCAATTGCGTCTATATGTTTGAAATTAACAAAAATGCCTTACTTCATTAAGGTTTCATCACACTGACTGGCAGTATATACATAGATATGTAATTCTGTTCGCTCGTTCTAGTACCAGGAAGAGTTTCAAACTAGAACGATAAAAAGCAGTCTTCATATATGTAGGTCGAAAAGGCTTTTTGTGGTTTCTGAGCGCATTGCTCTCTGAATTTTATGAAACTCCTAGCTGCCTGAGAGAAAGGTCACATGCGCTTTAATGCCTTACCCATGTGACGCCCCTAAATTGTGGTCTGCCCACAGGTTATCCAGTCTGCATGTATCCTCCAACACTGCTCTTACACTTATCTTGATTTTCTAGCAGGTCAATAAGCCGTTCCATCCCATCTTAAACTTCTCCTTTTGTTTTGGTCTTCTCAATCAATTGCTTGTTGTTGTTTAGTTGTTGTTCAAAGTCTCTGATATATCTGGTGTTTTATGATACGTCCCTCTCGCTAGACGAATGCCAGTTTTACTAATATAAGCATCAATGTCTTGGTTGCCCGGAACCCATGCAGATGTTTTAAAATACGATATGCGCAGACATATGTATACGTTGCTGTTCTTTTGTTATTTTGTCTAACTTACAGTAGCTGTTCGTCGAGTTGAAGGCTTTCGCCTGGTAATCGCTGCAGTTTTTCGACATTCTGAGGCTTGTTGTGAAAAGTTGACGGACCTTTGATCACCAGTGAATAAAGAACCAAGATCGTACTTCAAATTTCTGAGTGTAGTACAGTAAAGTGGAATTCTCATTGTCCTAGCGTGAGACATCCTAGCGTCAACAGTTCAATAAACATAACAAAACTAGTAGCCAGAAGAGCCACCTGCGATTCAACACAGCATAATAAGAACCAGTGCTCGCTCTGTCAGCCATATTTTATTCGTTTGTTTAAATATTTTAAGTTCCGTTGGCGGACGAGAAATTTGTGTGTCATCCATCTGCCTTCTTTTTGTAACAGGAACAAATTTCATCCAGCGATGAGGCCCATCTCTGGCTCAATGGGTATGTAAACAAGTAGAATTGCCGCATTTGGGACGATGAGCAACTTGAAGAGATTCAAGAGCTGCCATTTCATCCAGAAAAAACAACGGTTTGGTGTGGTTTGTGGGCCGGTGGAATCATCGGTCCATATTTCTTCAAAAACAATGCCTGTGAGAACGTAACCGTCAATGGCGACCGTATTGATGGTAAGAAGACGCGTTTGCGTCCACTAAGCAGAAGAAATTTTCGGTTACTTGTAGGTGCATTGATGGTGCATCCAGCACTGCTGTGTGTAAGTTGGAATCGGCTAAATATGCAATTGAGGCGCCCTATCATCCAGTCATATGGAGATGTGTGATGAAGAAGATGAAAATCCTATTTAAGCGAGTTTACAATTTATCACCACACATTTCTACACTTGTCCTTCCATCTATGCCACCGGCTTCCATATAAGTGAACGATTTCATGCCAATTTTTCCAACTTCTGCTCCCCAGTGAAAAATATCGTGCCACACACCGCCAAAAAAAGTAACTCATACGCGCCGTTGAGTCGGTGCTCCTCTATTGGCACATCGAAACGCATACATTTACACATATCGTATCTAAATGTCAATGCTTTAATGCAGTACCTTCCCACTCCTCCTTCTCCCGCAAATCAACATTTACTGTGACAAATTCAGCAAACAAATTTATGTTGCCTGCACAGAATATGAACTAATTTGACTCTATATGTATATTTAACGGTGTTTAGTGTTTTAATTTATAATTTATTTTCAGTTTATATTTACCAATTTTTACATTTTTTTCATCAAACAGTCCAAAAATTAATCAAAATTAAGAGTGGCGAGCAGAGCTGTGGCATTCTCATTGCGTGCAACCTGCTGGATTAAAAGGCAATTGCACCGAGAAACAACAACTTAAATAAGATATAAAAGTCAAAACTAGTGCTTGTGTTGTTGTTGTTGTTATGTTGTTAGTCTTATTGGTGCCATATACTTGTACATATATAAGGTGTCGAGCGGCGGTGATTAATCTATGGTGGTCACATCACGTCTCATTGCAACTAAGCGCTTGAGACACGCAATTAATTAATGAAAATCAAACTTATTACACACATACATATGTACATATGTACGTACAGAGTGAGTGAAATAGTGATATGAAAATATTGTAACTGACAGCGCGACTCATAAATGATTTTCATTTCGGAAAATTACGTTTTTTTTTTGGTTAAATATTTCAGTAGCAGCACCAGTTGTTGTTGTTGTTGCTGTTGCACACATGTTCCACAACAACTGTGCCTGCAATACGCTTACCATTAATCGTCCAAGATTTGAGTTTTTAGTTAATTAATTATTTCAGCTTTTTTTTGGCGCTGGAATTGTCTTGTTCGCCTTAGAGGGGTCCGCGTCCCTGCTTAAAGTGGACTGGCGACAGCAGTGGCCCATGGGTTGGCAAATACTCGGTGCCCACTTGTTAAAATGCAATTTAGGCGTGTTTTTAGCAGTGAAACTTTAATTGCATTTCGAAAATAATCACTTTTTTATTTCAATTAATTCCTTTTTTTATTTATCTACTTTTTTATTTATTTATTTTTTATTTTTTTATTTTTTTATTTTTTTGCTTTTCAATTCCAATTTTTCTTTTCAATCTCCATTATGCCATTGTATTGTAAGCTATTTTATGCATTTAACGTAACTCGAGTGTGCCACATGTAGCACCTTGTTTGGTGTGAATGCATTAATGTGTGTCTACACGTCACCGAACAATTAGTGCAACAAAGTAATTAATTCATTTTAATGTATGTGTGTATGTCCATAAATTTATTATAAAATCGTAACCACTCCAAAAGATTACTAAATATGAATATTTATGCCAGTAATGAAGTATGTATGGGTGATGCCAAATGCGCATACACACTTTTGTTGGTGGGTAATGGCTAGCTAACATTCTGAAAGCCATAAATGTAGATGGCTTTATGTGTAAAAAAAATAATATAAAATAAAAAGCAATAATATACAATACATATATAAAATTTAATTCAAAAAAAGAACAGAAAAAAAATTAAATTAAAAAAAAATAAATTTAAAAAAATAAATAAACTAAAAATTATAAAAACAAAAAATTAAAAAATAAATAAATAAAGTAACAAAAAAAAAATAAAAACAAGAAAATAAAATTAAATTAAAAAATATAAAAAATATAAAAAATTTTAAAAATTATAAAAATTTAAAAAATTAAATAAATAAAATTAAATAAAAAATAAAATAAAATAATATAAAGCAAAATATGATAAAAGAAATTAAACAAAGTAAAATAAAATTAAAAAATTTAAAATGAAAAAAATAATATATAATAAAAGAAAGAAAATAAAATAAAATAAATACAAATAATATAATAAATAAATAAAATAAAATATAAAAAAATTAAACAACACTAATTAAAATAATATAATAAAAGCAAATAAAAAATAAAATTAAATAAAATAAAATATAATATATAAAATTTAGATAAAAAAAAATAAAAAATAAAATTTTTTAAATTAATTTAAATTAAAAAAAGGAAAGAAATAAAATGAAATTAAATAAAAAAAATTTAATTTAATAAAATTTAAAATTAAAAAAAAAATATAAAAAAAATTAAGAAAATTTAATAAAAAAAATTAAATAACATATAACAAAATAAAAAAAAACTAAAAAAATTAAAATAAAATAATCAATATACAGCATATGTAAATTCGACAAAAAATACAAAAACGAAAGGAAATAAAGTAGAACTAAATTAAAAAATTTAAATAAAATCAGAAAAAATTGAAAAAAAAAATTATAAAAGGATAAAAAAAATTTAGGACAAAAATTTATTAAAAATTAATATTTTTATTAAATTGATTAAAAATGAATTTAACTGAAAACAAAGAAAAAAATAAATTAATTAAAATACAATAAAATGAATATTATTAAAAAATAATAATAATAAGAAAAAATAAAAGTAAATAAAATAAGTAAAAAATAAAATAAAATTATGTAAAAGAAAATAACATAAAATAATTTTAAATAAAATAAAGTAATAAAATAAAAAATAGAAAAATTATCGAGAAAAAAATTTAAAATAAATAAATAATAAAATATAAAATGAAAAAAAAAATAATATTAACATAAATAAAATAACAAAAAGTTAAATAAATTAAACAAAAACAAGAAAGAGCGGCTATCTTCGGCTATGCTGAAGCCTTTATACCTTTCATGAACATATCAAATTGATTAAAAATTGGAACAACAGAAAAACGCCGCTGTCTAAACCAAATTAGCTTATTCTGCAGAGTGTCTATAAAAAACCTTTACTGAGGAATGCAAACAGAACCAAAGATTTGGCCTGCGCAGAAAAATATGGATGATTGACGACGATTATCTGGAGAAATTCGCCTAATCTGATAATAAAAAATTTATTTTTCTTAAATTTTTTTAAATCATTGAACTTAATTGGTTGAAATGTACCAGCAGCCGCAGGAGATGTGGAATCAACAGTAGCATGTGATTTAGAGCACTCTTCAGAAATAGGAGCATGTGATTCGGAGTTATTCCCAGAAACTTCCAATGAATTTCCACGTTCCAATACACTTTGCTCTTCTACATGCTGAACGTCACGCGGTATTTTAACTGCTGTAAATAATTTAAAGCACTCTGCGTGATATACTCCATTTAATGATGATTCTATCGAAAGTTCAAGATTATCGTATGTTGTTCGGGATTTTCGGAGAACTAGTTTGCTACGACGATATTCTAAACTATTTATACATTTTTGTAATGTTTCTAATGTATATAACAAATAAGCCAAAATGTTAGAAATATGTTGTGAATAATATAATGCCACGAATGAGCTGTGTGATCACCTGTGATGATGTCATGGTAAGAGAAACCATTGTGGGAGCGGAGTTAGAGAGTAACAGATATAGAAAAAGTGAGAGAGGAAAAGAAACGCAGAGAGGGGAATATAGTCATCACGCAGCTGCACGTTTTAAACTTTGTCGATTAATTTTTGTTATTTCAGCTTGTAGAAATCGACAGATTATATATTTTTCCTTAGTTTCCTTCAAAAAAAAAAAAAAAAAAATTATAAAAAATCGCGCTCGTCGAGATGAGGTTTGTTTTACAACTTTGCAGCCCTCCCCTTTCTTTACGTCAATTTCAAATTGTCATAAACTACCACAAACTACCTTAATGTGATGCGCTCGAGAATTTCTGATGATCAATTTTTTTTTCACTAATCTGATCCTTTATCATTGACGGGCGGCCAGATATATAGGGCTCATATTTGGTGGAGGTACTTAACTGGATACAAGGTATCCGCTTGTCTTTTAAACTGCCACGCTTCAGTAAATCTCGAAATCCCCGCTTGGTCTCCCCTACTATGAATACTGGGAATATCTTTTACAATTTATCACTGGCTATAGAAACGACCACGTTGATCTTTGAATGATTTCAATTCAGTTATAATTGTTCGGATTGTGAGACTGAGATCGCGAAAATATCTGCGCTTTGGCGTGTTAGCCAAAGTTAGAGTCCCTTCTTTTCGCCTATGGGTCTTGGTAATAAAACCATTGCTGAGAAACATGCGAGGGAGCGGAATCTAAATGAAAATCTTTTAGTAGAAATGATCTTTGCCTTGTTAAAAACAAATTGGTCTCTTAGTTATCAAGAACCACAGCCGGGTCACACGCAGTTTTTTGCTTGAATGATGATATTTTGAGCGGTGCGTTTTTTAACTAACAAAAAATCTAAAATAACTAATGATCACAAATGAAGTTTTGAAGACGGCAGATGTGGTTTGCATGTCTTTAAAAATAAACTCGAAATCACAAGACAATTGCATCGATTTCGATTTCACACAATAGGAACGTGCTTCTCCCATCAAAAACTTTCAAAATATGACCTCACAACTTTCAAGTTAAACCACCCTCGTTGTACGCTTATTAAATTCGCCATAAAAGCAATTCAAACAATTATTTTTAATGATTACCACAATAAGTTTTATTATATTTTTATATTCGATAATTTGACTGCTCATTACTGCCATTTGTAGGACAATGGAGAATAAGCAATTTAATGAAAAGAAAAATTTAAAAAAATTGGCTGGAAATGATCGATGCACTTATGGAAAATGATCACTTCAATAGGCACTGAACAATTATTATAAGCAAACAACAACAACAGAAACAACAACAACAACAACAAACACCATGTGAGTGAACTCTAATGCACAATCAATAGAGCGCCGAGTCCATAAGTCATCATCAACGGCAACAGTAGCAGCAGCAACAACATCGTCAGCAGTCAGTTAGCTCAATAGTAGATGACGTACACATACAAACATACGCACATTTATGAATATGAGTATAGATAGAACTAGCCCGCAAAGCACGCGACTTTTCGGACAAATTGATTGACAAGTGACACCGAGTGGCGTAAAAGGCAGGCGCGACATACTAACTCGCATACTAGTGTCGCACGCATAAGGCGGTCGATGTCAAAACATCGATCAATCGATCATCGATGGATCGCGCACGCCGCTCTCCGCTCGCAGTGTAGATATGAGTGATCGCTGAAGATGGAGCAAATAGCGGATGAGCGAGAGGTAAGCGGTTGATTTTGCTTAAAATAAACTGTCGGGAGGGGGGGCGCTGTGCGTTGGAGCACGTTTAACGCATATGGCATATCTGCGCGTGTGTATCTTGTAGTTGTACGCGCTTAGAGTTTGTTGTTCGCGATAGTGTTGAAAAAGCAATTTAATTTAATAGACATATTTGTGAGCAACTAAATAACAAAATTACAGAATTTAGTTGCTTCAAATATAGTTTTTTTTTCTATCGGTGCTTTGCTTTGTGCAAATAAATAAATAAAATTATTTCATACATATTTATGTACAAATAAGTTCATTTACGCGCAGCAGCTCATTTGTCATTTTATTGCAATTGAAATTAAAAAGCAAATAAAATTTGAAAAAAATAAAAATAAAAATAAAATTAAATAATATTTTTTGTTGCATTCAAAAAATAACATCGTTTTCATAATTTGGTAATAAATCAGCAAACAAGTTCGATAATTGTGTCAGCAGCAGCCACACATAGCGTGTCTGGTTGGCAGCTGCCGCCACACCAATCTGGACATTTCGTCAAATGTTTGAGCTGAGCTTGGGTAAGGGGCTGGTGGCGGAGGCTTTGGGTTATGCCAATGCTTATTTGGTTGGAAAAATGAGTAAAATATATATTATTTGAATAGTGAATGTGCGTATATTTAATCATTTTATTTTAATTTATATTGATATAAATAAATTAATTAAAAAAATTAGTTCAGTTCGCTTTTAATATAATAAATTTCATTTCATTTTATTTTATTTTAATTAATTTTATTTTTTATTTTTCCATTACGAATATATTACTTTATATAATTTTATTTTTAAACTGAGCTCAGGTCGCCAAGGCCACAATTTGGCGCACTGTAGACGAACTAAGTTCTTAAGTTAGATGTATAGGGTTTTCCAATAAGAGTAATATGATTTCTTTAAAAAAAACACCTTAATTGTTAAGGAAATTCAAATATTTTTTATTTAATGTGAAGTACAATCGATACAATTAAGTTCTGAATATATAACATCATTCAAATGACCTCCACGATTTCTTTTTTGCATGAACGAATTCGATGAACCCAATTTTTGAGCACTTTTTCCAATAAACCAAGTCGTATGGCATGAATACCACGTTCAATATTGACTTTTAAAGTTTGAAGAGAGTCTGGTTTATTGCTAAAGACCACTGACTTCAGATAACCCCACAAGAAGTAGTCTAATGGTGTTAAACCACAACTTCTTGGAGGCCTTTCAATGTCACAATTTCTCGAAATAATCGAATCTCCAAACCTTTCTCGCAATAATTCGGTTGTTACACGTGCCGTGTGGCACGTAGCTGCCTCTTGTTGGAACCAAATGTTGTTAAGATCAACTTCTCCCAATTGTGGCCATAAAAAGTTGATTATCATCGATCTACACCGCTCTCCATTTCGAAAGAAGTTCGGACTGATGATTTCACCAGACCAAAAACCGCACAAAACTGTCAATTTCGGTTATTCATGAATAATTTCTGTGGTTTCTTCGCACCAGAATCGACTTAGAAATCATATCATCCCTTTTGGAAAACCCTTTATAATTAAGAGCTATACCGCAGAAATTGACAAGACACTTGAAAAGTGTCGAGATGCGTGCCTTTGGCCAACACCTGTCTGCAATTTCTGTGCCTTAATTCTAAGACGACTCTGAAATAGATCGCAACAATATCTGTTCTCAAGCCGACCGCTACAGTAGAAATAAAAGTTCGTGATTCTCCTGCGACGAAGAAGGAAATTCAGAAATCATCAAATAAGGATTTTGAAGAAATTGCAGCTGACGTAAAAATTAGCATCTTCTCACAGAACACCACATATCCAGTTATAGCACCTACGTAATCATGCCGAGAAAAGCGATCGACGCTCTGCTGAAAACCACACGCACAAAAATCGACTGGATCAACTGTAGATTGAAAGTAAGTTGACTACCACTGCGAGCAGGAATGGCAACGGTTTCATCTGGACCAAAGGCAAAGCTTAAACCCTAATAACCGGGAACTTTATCCTAACCTGGCAACTTTATCGTAAAGTTTGACATTTTTGATGTCATACATACTCAGAACGTTTTGGCATACGAGCGCTATTTATGTTGCTTACAGTTAATCAAAATATTTATATCGACCAGAAATGGGCTTAAATCACAAAAAACTTTTGAAACTTTCGTCGCGAATAAGCTCAGCAATAGGGCATCGATGAAGTTCCAGCGAAGACCAGTGCTCATAGATGGTATGGTGAATTCAATTGAGGTCGTAAATCACTCCAAGATGAGTTTCGTAAAGGCCGTCCAAAAACAGTTGTTGTTCCGGAAGCTATTGATGCTCTGCGAAAACTGACATTGAGACCACTATAGGTATTAGTGGGAGCCAGCATACATTCAATATGCCATAATCTTTTCACATATTTTGTATAACAATAAAGCAATTTTCCATAATTAATATATGCTTTTGTTCTCTAATTCCGAAATATATAAGGTGATCCACACGCATAGTGAATTTTTTTGTTTAATTTTTTTTAATTTTTATTTTACACAATTTTATTTTGTTTTACTTTACGTTATTACAATTTTTTATTTCATTTAAATATATTTTTTATTTTTTTAACTCTTTTATATTCTTTTATTTTATTTGTATCATTGTTTTTAATTAAATCTTTATTTCTTTGATTATTTTATAATTTTTGTTGTTTTTAATTTTATAATTTTTTTTTTTTAAAGAGTGATCTAATTCTATTTTTTTTAAAGAAAAACATAAAAAATTCAAATTTAATGGGAAATGTTAAATATGATTCGAAAGAACATTTTTTAACATTTATTTTTTGAAGATTATCTCTTTCAAATGTTGGGCGCAGCTACGTCTCCATCCCTTGAATCCAATTTTCGATGACTTTTTCGAGCATTTCGACTGGTAACTGGCGAATGACACGTATGATGTTTGGTCCAATGCCTAAATCGAAGCAGGATTGTCCGCAGAGACTTTAGACTTCACACATCCCCATAGAAAACGTTTAACGGTGTGATATCTCACGATCTTTATGGCCAATCGAACGGTCCATAACGTGAAATTATCTGCTCACCAAAGTGTTCTCTCAATAAATCTATTGAATGATGCGATGTGTGGGAAGGGGCGCAGTATTGTTGAAACCAAATATCGTGGAAATCACGAGCTTCAATTTCAGGCATCAAATAGTCGGTTATCATGGCGCAATAACGGTCGCCATTGACGGTTACGTTCTCACCGGCATCATTTTTGAAGAAATATGGAACGTTGATTCCAGCGCCCCACAAGCCACACTAAGTCGTTGTTTTTTCTGAATGAAATGCCAGCTCTTGAATCTCTTCAGGTTGCTCTTCGTCTCAAATGTGGTAATTTTGCTTGTTTACATACCCATTGAACCAGAAATGCGCCTCACCGCAGAATAAAATTTAGTTCGAAACGTCGGATCTTCTTGGAACTTTTCAAGAGCCCATAGAGCGAAGCGATGGCGCTTGGAAAGGTCGTGCGGATTTAGTCCTTGCACAAGCCGCTGTATTTTGTACGCTTTCAATTTAAGATCTCGACGTAAAATGCGCCAAGTAGTCCATACGTCAGTCCGAGTTGATGCGAACAGCGCCGTATCGACTCTCCATTGTCTTCGTGTACACTCTCAGTTACGGCCGCTATATTTTCTTCACTGCGTGCTGGACGTGGTTTATTCGATTGAATATTATCCAATAATGAATGCTATGTCTGAAGATGGATGATGGTGTTGTAAATAGTATGCTAAGTAGGCCGATTATGTTGACCGTAAGTTGAGCGAAGGGCGCGCAACACATTCTTTACAGAGCGTGAATTTTCGTAATAAAGTTGAGTGATTTGTAAACGTTGTTTAGGCGCAACTCTTTCCTTGGTGAAAATCCAAACAACACCGAACAAAAATAACATGACAGGTTGACGCGACTCATGCGTGATTCGTCAAAGAAAGGCTATTGAAAAAAGTACCTCTACTTGGATCATCCTTTATATTATTATTATTTATTTATTATATATTATTTTATTTTATAATTTTTTTAATTTATTTTTTATTTTTTTAATTTTTGTTTTGTTATTTAGCTTTAGTTTATTTTCTTTTATTTTTTATTTAATTCATTATATATTATTTAATTATATTTTTTTCTTTTTATTTATTTTATTTTATTTTAATAAATTTTTTATTGAAATTAAATTCATTTAATTCAATTTAAGTTAATTTTATTTATATTATTTTGTATTAAATATTTTATTTTATTTTACTTTATTTTTATTTTATTTTTATTCTATTTTTAATTTTAATTTTAATTTTTTTATTTTACTTTATTTTATTTTATTTTATTTTTCTCTATATTCATTTTTTCTATTAATCTACATTCTCAAAATTTTTAGTTGTTTTTATCACGATTCGCTAATATACTCCGATTTGTTTATTAATATGGTAATTTGAGATAAAATTTTGTACATGACAGCTGCCATATTGGCACACACCACTCATGTTTGGGATGCCAACACGCACGCCAATGGACCGAGCGTAGCACATAGCATAGCAAACGTTTGATGTAATGCATTGCAATGTGATAAATACGCAAAAATGGTCAACAATGAATTGATGATGCAATAATTTGGTCATGTTAATTTGCAAGTAAAATAAAAAAGATATAAAAATTATTTATCATAAATATGGTGAGTTGTTTGGTTTTGAAATGAGCAGTATAACTGTTGTTGCCTTGTGATCTTTAGTATACATATATGCGCTGTATGGCGACAGCAGGCGGGGTGACTCTCTCTCTCTCTCATTACTATTAACTGCTGCACTCTCACGCAGAGACTGATTAATGTAATTTTTTTTAATATTTGAGATAAATTAAATATATTTATTTATAGGAGTCTTAATTTCCTGAAAACTTTTGCCGAGAATTATTTTAATCAAAATTCCAACCGAATTCTTGTGACAATGTGTTTCGAGTTCATATATATACTCATATATATGTATATATATATATTTTCCATATTCTCTAATAAAATATCTTAAAAAACAAAAACTTGCTTTACCGCAGACATACTTCAAAATTTGTTAGTGAACCAAAAGAATTCTTCAAACCTGTTCGAAAAAGTGTTTGAAAGCAGAGCAAACAGGACAGCAGAAACATAAAAGCCAAAGAAAAGTGAAAAAAAAGTTCGCCAAATTGTAAGTCAAAACCCGGCCAAAACTTATTAGAATACAAGCAAACAACAACTTACTCAACAACATAGCAACAAACAACAAGCAACAACAACAACAACATACCAGCAAAAAAACAATAAGGGAAGCAACACGCCAAAAGATTTACAAGCCCCCCACTTTTCTTCGTTGGTAAGAAAATCCGGAATTTTAAAACTCAAAACTTTTTAACATCACAACAACAACAACAAAAATACCATTGTTTATGTAAATCCATTAGCAACAACAAATTTACAATGAAAATCAATGTTAATATTAAACGCTCTGCTGTGGTGGTGGCGGCGGGTGTGGCGGTGAGTGAGTCGGAGTGAGTGGGTTTGAGTGGTTGAGTATGCGCTAGCTGGCAGGCGATGAACCCACCAAAAGTTCTGTCGCGGCTGTTGAGGTGCGTAAAGTAATTTTAATAGAAAATTGATTTATAATTGGAAAATCTTTTGCAGAAATTGATTTGCCGCAAAAACCACAGCGCCATGATGCAGTCCACCCCCCCAGCCCACGTTGAAGCTACGCTCGAAGCATTTTAAGTTTTGAAAAGTTTCAACAATTTCTTTGCTTCTACTTTTTCGCTGACAAGTAGCTAATGCTCAGGCTTGAGTATGGTATCTCTGCACCTCGGCGGGTGATGATTATGCTGTTTGTTTGGTGGAGTGGTGGGTGGGGAAGTTAAGTCAAAGTATATGTTGACGAAGTTGATGAGTTTGTTGATGAGCACTGCTCAAAATTTCATTGTCTTTCATACTCGGCATTCACAAACTTCTACAAAATTGACGCCATTTCCTTCCTGCAGTTCTCTCACCAAAAGTGGATTTTGATTCACATCTCGCACGTAAGCATCATATTCCAAGCGTTGCTGCTTGAGGTGTTCGGGTTAGGTGCTTTGCAATTGACTTCCGGTGAAAGCCAACAAAATGGAGTTTGCTTGTATATGTGTGCGAACGAAGAACTATTTTGTTTTTTGTATTTTAAGGCGTGTCCACGTCCTTCATAGTCTGCACTCGAAAACTTCGCTTGCATTGATGGCGGCGAAAATACGTCAAAAACCCAAAGAAAATGGAAACCAGTAAATGCAAGGAAATATTTGAAAAATAAAAGTCCATGCAATCTCTTACTGCAAGTTGGTTGCAGTTCCGTTATTTTGATTTATTTAATTTTTTTTTGTTGCATTTCCATCGCTTCTAACTTTAAGTTGTTACTTTCGCTGAGGAGATTTGATGCTTTCTAGTGGTTATTAGTGGCATTGCGGCGCTGCACAGTGGAACGAAAGGAACGAAAAATGTGAGAAAATAATGGCACAGCGGATGGCAACCAAAGTATCCAAACCTTAAATTTGTAAACCATCAACCTCGAAAGCAGTCTTGAGTACCAACCAAAGAACACTGGCAGCATTGCGCACAATACTGAAGAAACAGCAAAAAAAAAAAGATACCCAAATCGAGTGAGAAAGAGCCCTTACAAGAGGAGTCTTCGTTCACGGAAAGATAACCACAGATCAGAAGCTGGACCGCAGTTGAAGAAGAAAAGATAATACGCTAAGAGCGTATTATTCCTTTAGAAGAAGCTAACACAGCCCAAAAGAAAACCATTTTACCCAGTAAGGTACCAAGCAGACAGCCACAGCACCCTTTATTAATGTGCCAAGAGACAGTCTATAAGTAGCAATATTTGACGCCAACTCAACTTCATTGACTACGATCCAGTATAAATGGTCGGAAATCGATGTGCGTTTGACGAGTATAGTCTTCACGGTATTTAGAATGGGTGAACCCGGAGTTTCTGTGAGAAAGTATCGGGAAAATTAACGTCCGGCCTCAAATTGAAGCTAATACTCGTAAAGGATGTCCTGAGGAGATCTCGTACGCGCGTTTAACAGCCTCCTCTGGAAGACCGCGTCGAAAACCGCTTGAGGTACATCAAGATGAACAGCAAGATTATACTCAACATCAGAACTCATAAAAGCGGTGAATCCAAATAAAGCCAACAGAGAAATTTAAGCTGTCAAATGTCAGAATTCTATAGAGGCTTTAGTGTAGCCTGGCAAAAAGTCAGCTAGACCCAAGGCTAGAATCGAATTAGAGCCATAAAACGACTTTGGATGGATGGAATCCTACAGGGAAGAGGTTGACGACTCCAGAATACACCTGGGATGCCAATGCACGACACAAGCTATGGAAAAGCTCGCATACCACAGCCAGCCACGTATTAAACAAACCCAAGTATAAGCAATAAGGAGCACAAGGCACCATTTATATTCCCACCTACGGATAGGCTCTCGAGATGGGAGGCTGTTCTGGATTTAACGATGTCAACAGTATTGCCAGCGTTGATGACTGGAGGATGTCCAAGGAGCCATACATGTCGGATCACTGCTGAATTCTGGAACAGCGAGCTTAAGAACCTAAGAACCCAGGCAAGGCCAGCTTTCAATGATCTCGAGAATACCAAAAACTGAAAACCTTACAAAATTGTAATGAAATCTGGTCTGAATTCAGAAGGAGGATGATGGTTGGACAACTACACCCCCAAGGTTCGAATACACTCATTCTCATTATTTCACTTGAATCAGTAAGACATAAAACTGATGGGATAGCTGTAGTTTTCTTTTACAAATCATATCGACGTTTTTCACGCCGAGATACGCAGCTGATGAACCAAAACTATAGGAACGAGAGCGAGGAACACTCCGAGCTTTGGACAACCATCAAATCATTATCAATTCAGATGAGACGCGAAGACCGGATAAAAAATTTACTCAATGACCGCATCTTTTCGGACCCGAAGAATTCAAATTTGAAGCGCTAAGCGACTAGACGTCTGCGCAAATTGCCAAACATCGACACCGCGCTTGATTTCTACAAAGAAAAGGTTCGGGAAGTTATCGGCAAAGCAAAAATTTCGTCGGCCGCTACGGAATAAGCATACTAATGCTAAAACATCTTAGTCTAATGGGAGCAGAATTTTTCACCAAGTTTCTTAATCTGTATCTGCCACTTTAAAAATACCCGATATCTTGAAACAGAAAAGCGTGGTCTCGCTACTGAATTCGGGGAAACCAGAAAACAAAGGAAAGTCATATCGCCCGATATCGCTCCTTTCCTTAGTAGCGAAGACCCTTGAGATGCGCTACTTTTGTATTTCACTCACAATCTGAGCCTGTCAGAAGATTAGCATGGCTTCCGAAAATTGCACAGCCCCGCACTTAAAGCCTTAAAAACTCACATAGTTCATGGCCTTAACCAAAATCCACCCCACACGCGAACTACTCTAGTAACACTTGATCAAAAGCCGTCAATCATCAAGTTTTACAACTATCGGATGTTGAGGGATCCTCATTACTGCTGTGGTTAAAGAAGTGGACCATGAATTGCTTGAGAGGTCGGTAGTCATTCGTAGAGTTTCTCCGTTATTATTTAATTTGTATATTATGAAGCTCCCTACACTACCAGAGAGATTTTCTAAATCTCAAATGCTGATGACTTTTCGATACTGACATCTGGCTAGCTTACTATAGTCTTTGTTACAATATCAAGCAGCGAAAACCTCGGCTACTCTTTTCACCAGCTGGACAAAATAATACCGAACTCGAACAACACACAGAGCTCTTCAATGCCATATAATGTTAGGAAAAGAAACTGTCTCATGATAAAGTAGCTTCACTGTTTAGGCCATTGTAGTAGACATCAAATGAAGCTAGGGCTTTCTGTTTTCACCTCATCTTTCAAAAGGAGTGAAGATTTTCCTCCATTCTCACAAGTGGGTATCAAAAATTATCAAAACTGGATCTTTTTCGTCTATACGGGCTACTTTTCACAATCAGGATACTGTCTCTTAATAAGCTCATCGTTCCGTTGATCTCGATATTTGCAGTAACTGGTGCGCAAAGAGCCATAAATCGCAAAACCTTTCACTTAAAAACTCTTAAAATCGAATCGTAGGCCCTCCTGTTTGTAGCAAAGTTTACGGAACTTACAGTGGCTGGAAGAACGATATCTTGGAATGTGAAGATGGATCGACGTTAAAAGCGTGTTTTGTGGAATACATTCCAAACTCAGGTTTTAAAGGAATGGTTAGTGTTATCTGCCGAAGCCGGGAGAGTTTGGCCTAGAGAAAAACTTTCTGCACCATCCATCACAATGGGTTCAACTCATCATTCGCACTGAAAATTGTGCAAAGATCCTTCGCCGGTATAGCAGACCGTTTTGAAGGCTCACAGCTCTGAAAGATGCTTCTTAGACCAACCTCCTTGTAAAACTATTCTTCAAATAAACACAAATGTCATGCCACTGTTGACCGCAACACTGTTCTCTTCGCGGCACCTGCTAGTTTGAAGACATTCCCTTACACTCTATCATGCTCTCCGCCACCGCCCGCCTCTCTCTCTCTCTCTCTCAGCCAACCTGCCAAACAGACTCTTGAGACAACTTTTCCAATTGACTTTGCTTACGTTGGTATTTTTCTTGCTAACAGCTTTTACTACACCCGCACCCAGCAAAAACCAGCTAACCATGTGGCAAGTAAATAGAGAGCTTCAGTGCAAAACGAAGGAGAATTCAAGGGAAAAAACAACGGAAAAAGAAGAAAAAAGAGGGATCTAAAAGTATGCAAGCTGAGCAAAAGATGTGGTGAGGTGCGTTAATGCGGCCACAATACAAGCGCAAGATGACGCTGAAGAAGCAACAGAAGCAGAAGAAGACCAAAAACAATGTTACGTTGAAGATTTCGATGAAGCTGCTGCTGTTGTTGTTGTTGTTCCTATTGCTCCTCTGTCGGTGGTTACATTGTAATTTTGAAAATGAGTAAAGTTTTTCACAAAAACCTTAAAGTGGGTTTCTGTGGCTGTGCAGTATCAAAGTGAAAATAAGACACACACAGCCGAACAAACAGCCAAAGACACACACATTTCGACGCGGCGGAAGCTTGAAAAAGTGCTTGAAACAAAGTTTTGTGAAGAGAAATTTTTTTAGATGCAAAATTTTTGCTATCTTTGCATTACGACTTTAAAGAAAGAAAACACTTTCCAAGACACAAACGCACTCAAAGAGAGCGTGCGCACTTGTAGCCGCGAAAGTAGTTGTGGCTGGTTCTACAAAAGTCATCTCTTCTTCTTCTTCTTCTACCAGAGATCTTTGTTTTTGACGTTGAACGCTTTGAAGCGGAAACTATTACGAGCTGTTGCTGACTGCTGCGGCTACTGCGGCTCGGGCGTCTTTGCGCCTTGGACATTTCTTTCTAGCTGCCGGCTGCGCTCGAGCGGACTTTGGTTGCGGCCTGCGGCTGTTGCGGTTCATTTAATTGAATTACGAGTATTTTTATTGAGTTCGTCGCGAGCGAGCGATGAACGCATAAAAGGATTAACACGCAAAAAACTTTTTTAATTTACACTATCTAAGCTCAATTTTTTGTGTCCGTCTTCTACTGGCTTTCTTTCAATGATAAAATGCCGCCTTAGCAGCTGCTTCCTTTCGCACTTTCGTTACGTACGAAGTCATTTATTTGAAAATTTCACTCTCAACTTAATAAAGTTGCTAATACGCGTCTCAGGCTGTAGAGGACACGACCAATCGACCGCCTGATAGCCTGACCGACGGATCGACCAAACTGTCTGCTTATCGGCTGAAGTGGAGTGGACAATTTCGCTTTGTAATTCATTTTATTTATTGTAGGCGCTAATGTCCTTCATAGATTTTGCCTGGAGGACATGCACAAAGACACATATAATAATAAAAGAAAGTCTTTATCTGTGTTCTACTACTGTCATCTGCTCCTGCTCCTCCAGCTCCAGCTCCTCAACTACTCACTCACTCACTCACTGTCTTTTGCACAATTTGAAATTAATTTGCTTCTGCACGCAATTGTCGTCAGACCTTAGTGTAACAACAACAACAACAACAACAACAGCTGCAGTAGCGGAAAATCATTGCAATCATTTGGCCTTTCTGCATTACTGCAAGCGTCCGAACCCTCCTATATCTCCTCGCTGAAAGAAAAAAATATATAATTTTTCACCTGACTGCCATCTGCCTTATCTTTCCTTGTGTGCAGCACGAGCTTCCTTTATCCTTGCTGTTGTCGTCCGTTTGCATTGCGCGTGCATTTTTCTTTGCTTCTTTCTCGCTTCTTCCTCGCTTCTTCCTCACCTTCACATGTCGGCCAGCGGCCGTTTTACGCCATACTCAGGCTGAACATTTAATTATTTCTCATTTTTAATTTACAACCACTCGACTCGACTGCTTTGATTAATTTGCGCGCGTAACGGTGTAGAAAATAAATTTCGCAGATTTCCTTTCGAGTGTATTTTTAGAGCACTTTTGTGTCGATGTTTCATGGGTGTGGGCTTAAGGATGCAACCGATTACACAATAGTAGGGGGGAAATACACCAAAATTCCCCTCTGGGTCTTAAACCGCGTGGGTTACGGTAAAAAAAGAGAGAGCTTTAGAGGAGCCCAACATTTTCGGCTCGGTTCATTAGAGTCTATTTGCAGTATATGTTCGCCATTGGGGCGGCTGAAAACTGACGTCGGTATTGGAGCAATCGGGTCGCTATATGAATGTGTTCTTATTTACCCACCTATTCGCGTTGCTAGGTTGTGCCCCTAGGCTTTTGATCCACAAACCAGCTTCAGCATTTGATAACGACCACCGCGAGGATCTTAAGGAACACGATTTAGGGGTGCATACCCCGCTTTGTTTGGTTTGTTAGTTTGGAAAGGTGCCGCTGTCCAAATTCGTGATGAAAGAGAAACATAGTCGCCGGGTCCTGCCATTCAGCGTGGTGCATGACGTCTCGCCACAATCCGCATCAAAGCAAAGCTCTTCAAGCTCATGCTTTCTATCAGCGTCTGGGGCATACTTATAAGCACCGTTTCCGCCAATATCTAAATTGGGCTTGGTGACCTTAACGCCAAGGTGAGCAATTGAGGTATTTTCGGCAGAAAAGTCAGAAAATTCATGGGAAATGCTTGAAAATTATGTTTAGAAATTCCCTGATTCCCAGAGCATACTGAATTTATGAAGGGAAGACTTCTTCAGCGCACTGATTGACAGTGCAAATGAAACACTCGGGTATAGCGAACGCGAAGTTCCAACCGATGACGACGCAATAAAAATAGAAGTTCCGTTACTCAACCACGATGAAGTAGGAATGGCGATTGCTCGCTTGAAGAACTACAAAGAAGAATATTTGAACCTAAGTATGCTCTGCTCCACAAAAAAGGAGACCCCACAAAATGCCCATTTATCAAAGAAAAAGCTTCCTAAATATGGATTCTACGGTCTCATCTAGCGTACTCTTTGAAAGACTAAACTCCACCGCCAACGAGTTGGTAGGATCTTATCAGTATCCAGGCTCAGACCTGCCAAATTTATCATTGACCAGATATTCTACATGCACCAAAATCTTGGCAAAGTCCCGTGAGAAAGAGTCGACACAAACAAACCACTTCTTCGTCGATTTTAAGCAGCAAAAGGAGGTGCCTCTACGCCGCCATGTCTGAATTTGATATTACCGCAAAATTTATACGGTTGTGTAAACTGCGTATAAAAACCTACGGATATCGATCAATATGATCGACTTACATTCAACATTATGACTTTTCCGAGATCACTTTCGTCAACGTCGACATAAATCACCTATTAAGTACATTCGAGCTTGGCTTCAAATACACAGCGCTTACAGCATTACAATTAACGGCGTACAGAAATTGACAAAAAGCCGAGTAAGGAAGCGAAAATTTCTGGCGGAACCGACAGGTAGATACTAGACTCACGAGGATTGGTTGGAAGTCTGAAAGAGAGCAAATCTTATTAGATTACCACTCGGATATTAATATAGAGAAAAATCAAAATTTGCAAATGTTACAGCAGGTGAGATCTAGAAAGACATCCCAATTGGAAAGAAGACATAAAAGCTTATTCTGCTATATTGACTTAGCTAAACTAGCGTCTGCACCACATAGGTTAGGTTAGGCAGAAGTCACGAAAACGCCGGACAGTGCATCAGAAAAAGAAAAGTTAATTCTATATTGACAATAGAGCTCCTGACGTATCCCAAGTCTTACCGCGTGCATTCCGACAGGACAATGTCCGGTCAAAACTAACACACTTAACAGCAGCTACATCTGTCTGAAAAACGCTGTCTGGAATCCAAGTCCACCAACAATGGAAAATTCCTAGCAGAAGACCACCGCACCAAAGAGGATTATCTCTTTCAAATGTTGGCCGTAGCTACGTCTCAAGTGGTTCATCCCTTGAATCCAATTTTCGATGACTCGTTCGAACATTTCGACTAGTAACTGGACTACTGACACGCGCGATGTTTGGCTTCAAGGCCTAAATCGAAGCGGGATTGTCCGTATAGACTTTAGACTCTATATATCCACACATCTTGGTAGCCAGTCGACGGCTCAAAACGTGAAATTATCTGCTCACCGAAGTGATCTCTCAATAAATCCATTGATTGATGCGATGTGTGGGAAGTGGCGCCGTTTTGTTGAAACCGAATGTCACGGAGATCACGAGCTTCAATTTCAGGCACCAAATAGTCGGTTATCATGGCGCGATAGCGGTCGCCATTGACTGTTACGTTCTCACTGGCCACCGACCCACAAACCACACCAAACCGTTGTTTCTTCTGGATGAAATGGCAGCCTTTGAATCTCTTCAGCTTACTCTTCGCCCCAAATGTGGAAATCGAGACAGAAATGGGTCTCATCGGTGAACAAAATTTGGCTGGAAAACGTCGGATCTTCTACTTTTATACTTTCGAAGTAAAATGCGCGAAGTCATTCCATACGTCAGTCCGAGTTGCTGCGAACGTCGCCGAATCGACTCTCCACGGTCTTCGTGTACACTCTCATTCGGTCTATTCGGTCGAATATTAACCAATAATGAATGCTGGGTCTCGAGGTGGGTGATGCGAATAGTATGCTAAGTAGGCTGATTATGTTGACCATAAGTTTCGCGAAGCGCGCGAAACACATTCTTTACAGAACGTGAATCTTTGTAATAAAGTTGAAAGATTTCTCCGATAAAAGAAGACGAACAACCCTATCAAGGAGAGAACAGCTGCTGGAATCCTATATCTCTTCGTGATGAAGACGAATTTTGTCTTATTGAGATTTACAGCAAGACCAGCTCTTGCCGTCCGACTTTTTACCACATTAAGATCATACAATGCATGAGATCGTGCGAGGTACTTAGGATTTCTGTGCTGACCACGAGCTCTACATCATCTGCGGAGCCATCATATTCCAGCTTGACAACCAAGATCCATAGAAGAAAAGATAGGACACCGCCACTAGCTATTTGAATTGCGATAAGGTTAATGAATATTCTAAACATTCAGCAGATAGGAAACAAGTTTGTAAATATTGTTGATCGACGTGTTTCTTGGACTGTAATGACAACAATAATAACACACCCGTTGGCCGTACAAAGTTGCAGACACCGCATACCCTGTAGGGTAGGTTCGAAAACTGCAAACAGACCATATTTTATGACATCAAAAATGCGCAAGCCATAAATAAGTAGAGTGTAAATGCTTGCCGCAGCGCAACGCAATAAGACAAAGAAGAAGAGGAAGCAGAAGAGACCAGGGTTACATGTATGCTGCTATGCTGCAAGAAAGAGAACCAAAAAGAATATGAATTTTTATTTTGCTATTAATTAAATTGTGAATTATGTAGGCAATTCGCACGCCATCATAAATGGTTGACGATCGAATACCGAAATGACAGAGAAATCGAGTCAACTCAGCGACGAGTTGAGTGGGGCTTGATAAACGCTGGCTGGTGGCACAGCAAGACCACAAGCGACAATGAGCCGGTGAGCCGGTCGTGGGGAAGTAGAGCAGCGCAACAGACGAGCTACGTGAAGCTCAGAGGCTGCGGTGGTTTATTGCTGTGATAAATATGTACGTACGTAGCTGGGTATTGATATATATACGAGTATATATATATATATATATATGTGTATGTATGTTTGTATATCTGCAGCTATAATTCGTCTCGTTGTCCAGTTGCCCACTGATGTTGCACGTAAATAATGCGCTGTTGCACACGTATTGAGGCGCATAAAGTTTTATTATCAACCAAGCCAACCCGTGCCACCAAATATCATATCCGAGCCGAGTCAACCGCATTTAATGCCAAACGAAAAGAAGACAAATCGAAAGTCGCAAGCAAATTAAAACTTTATGATAGAGAGAAAACAGCAGGAAAAGACAAATGCAAAGTGTTGCAAGCAGCGCCGGCGCAATGCCATTGCCATTGCCATTGGCATTGCCACAGAAATATATCAACGAGACGACGACATCTTCCACAACCGAATGTGATGATATTAAATTATAAATGAATGAAATTTTATGATACACACATAAACGAGGCGGTGACTAGAGGCGATGGGGCAACATGGTGTGGAGGTTTGCAGAAGGATGTGCCGCACTACGTAAGTAAAGGTACGAGCGTGACAAGTTCAACATGGAAATGTGATAGTCATATTGAGTTGTGCTTCACAGCTCAAACCCTCTTCCTACAACTGTGGCTAGAAATATGACTGTCATCTTCTCTGACTACTGACACTGCGCACCAATTGAAAGTTGACCAAGCAAGAAAGTAGAGTCCACCACCAAGCTGGCATTTGTCATGACTTTTCCTCAAGATCTCGCTAGCTTAGTCTACGCACATCTCGTGTGGCTTTCCAAAGGCACTCAAACGTAGGTTGTTTAACCTCGGTAGACTAGCAAGTGGCTGAGGAGTAAGTCTCCTTTTTAGACATTGCTTTTGACGACCGCCTCGATCTCTCTCATCATGGAATGTTAACTCAAAGGGCTAGCTAAAAGGTGATCCAGGTGGACGTATCTTCTTCAATAGCCTTTTTTTGATAGCTCACGCGTGAGTCGAGTCAAGCTGTCTTGTCCTTTTTGTTCACTATTGTTTGGCATTTCATCATAGAAAGACTTGCGCCTGAACAACGTTTACAAATCATTCAACTTTATTACGAAAATTCAAGTTCTGTAAAGAATATGTTTCGCGCGTTTCGCTCAACTTATGGCCAACATAATCGGCCTACTGAGTAAACTATCCGCAACCCCATTACCCATCGTGAGACCCAGCATTCATCATTGGATAATATTTGACCGAATAGACCACGTCCAACACGCAGTGCTGAAAATATAGAGGCCGTAGCTGAGAGTGTACACGAAGATCGTGGAGAGTCGATTCGGCGCCGTTCGCAACAACTCGGACTGACGTATGGAACGACTTGACGCATTTTACGCCGAGATCTTAAATTGAAAGCGTACAAAATACAGCTTGTTCAAGAACTGAAGCCACTCGATCTTCCCAAGCGGCATCGCTTCGCTCTATGAACTCTTGAAAAGTTTCAAGAAGATCCGATGTTTTCGAGGCAAATTTTGTTCAACGATGAGTCCCATTTCTGGCTCAATGGGTATGTAAAATTGTTGCATTTGTGACGAAGAGCAACCTAAAGAGATTCAAGAGTCGCCATTTCATCCAGAAAAAACAACGGTCTGGTGCAGTTTGATGGGTCGGTGGAAGCATCGGTCCATATTTCTTTAAAAATGATGCCGGTGAGAAAGTTCTTTCGAATGATAGTAAACTTTCCCCATTAAATTTGAATTTTCTGTATTTTTTCTTTAAAAAGTAGGGAACCTCGAAATGGATCACCCTTTGGAAGGTGTGCGCAGTGAACCTTCCTTATAGGTGGTTTTCGACTTCAAACCCAGCTGGATCTAAGTTGTTTAAACATCTTATCTGATTTCACAGCTCAGCAAGTGAATGAAGGCTCTTCGCTGGGTAACGTAAGACCAACTTCCAGGTATCAAGTAAAAGCGATCATTTTTTGCCACTCTCTTCTTACTTTGTTTTAGCGTAGTCTGCAAGACACTAGTTTAACACCAAAGAAAATCGAGTCTTAGTTTTCCGCTCACGTTTCATCTACAAGTACTTCCACGGCCTAGTAAG
This sequence comes from Neoceratitis asiatica, assembly GCA_030068015.2. Lineage (NCBI taxonomy): Eukaryota > Metazoa > Arthropoda > Insecta > Diptera > Tephritidae > Neoceratitis > Neoceratitis asiatica. The sequence continues at coordinate 26,505,359 of CM061524.1, forward strand.
TGGGTGAGGTGTTTATGTATATTTTATCCTTCGAGTTGACGACTGGCTTCTTAACTTATCCAGTGGAGCGTAAAGACGGTTCCCGAATAGCCAGTTTCTTCTGAATCAGTCCGGTTGCTGATCAAATCTTTGAACTTCGCTGTGAAACCTGAAACGAGCTTTCTGGTAGAGAGCAGTATTTACCCACTCTCCTCTTGCTTTGTGTTAGCCTAGTCTGCAGAATCCTAATTCGCCTCTATTGAAGCCGAGTTTTATTTTTCCTGCCCTAAATGTATCAGCTTCCATGGATCAGTAAGTGGATGATGGAAAGTTGTCTATTGAATCGGTCCAACTTTATCTCCTGCGGTGTGGAACGTAAAGCCGCCACCCGAATAGCTAGTGAATGAGATGTTGGTGGTTTCATTGCTGAATTTGAGCTTGCTGATATTAAAAACGAACCTTATCTGGTTCTTGGTATGCCCAGAGGTGGTAGCCAGAGCTGATAGTTATATCTCAGTCAGTTTCAAAACTACTGCGCCAATATTCCTCAATACTCCAAAAACAGCTAAGTGAAAGTCTTCACTGTTCCCAGAGATAATCCTTTCTTAAAGTTTTTTTGAGGTCTTAAGATGCACCATCCTAAGCCGATCTTGGAACTATTCGCCTTGGAACTCTGCCAGTTTTTATTATCACAGAATTTATTGTCACTTTGGGGCATAGATGTTATTAACTTTTTAAGAGGTTTTCTTGTTTCAATGTAATTAAAGAGTTCTAATGGGCTTTCATTGCTTTCTCAGTATCTTTTTGTATCGTGCTCACTATGGACGCTCATAATAGATCATCATATCGCTGAAACTCCAGCACAGTCCTTCTCGAAAGTAAACAAACGGTTGGGAGAATACACAGAAACGGTTTGAAGCTTAGACGCTTTTCCAGAAGATGAACTTTCAGGCATCATTAGACTTCCTGAATTCTCTTCCGAGCGCTGTTCAGAAATCAAGTCGGTTTTCATTGAATCCTATACATGTATTGAGAGTTCCAATAAAGGAATTGCTTTATATGACTGAACAACGGAGATTGAGGTGTAATATGAGTGGGAAAGAGATCCACATACTGTCTAATGGTTCTCTTCGTCTAAGTACTTACATCGAATTGCTTTCAATTCAGCTTCTAAGTTACTCTCTTTCTCCTTCATATTTTCAGCTAACTCCAAAATTTTCACATAATAAATTTTGAAGATAATTTTGAAAATTCACATGGTACTAAGGTACAGTATGAGCTTCGACTTGAGCCTCAGTGTATAGTAAGTATAAGCTTCAGCTGATACTATGAATATTGGCAACCTGCTGTATATAGGATTTTTATGACTCGCTCGTTGGCTGACTGATCACCGCTATTTGTCTATGCAATTCTTTTATTTTAATTTTCTTCTATGGACTGTGTCTACAACACTTTCAACAACTTCTTCAGTATCTTCTGTTTGTTTTTGACTACACTCGTTGTGAAATGCTCCTCTCTCTCCGCTTCTCTCTTCTCACTCTTTTTGCTGCGCGTCACTCAATATGAATATAAAGTTATCAGAAATATTGTTGTTGTTTTTGAAAGCTAAGTTGGGCTAAGTTGGTTCTTCCTATGTTTATCAGCTTTATATTGAATGGGGGCATTGCTAGCGTTGCCGTTAAGATTGCTTCGCTCTGAATGAGGTTATACTTTTTTTATTACCCTGAATGTACTCTCTCTCTGCATACATACGTATGTTTCTTCATAAAAATTTGTTCAACAATTATGTTGTGAAATTTGATACTCGTATGTACATATGCTTGTAATTATGTATCGATTTTTAATTGGTTCAAAAGGACAAGAGATTTTGTGAAACTAATTAATTCTCTGTTTTCTACAATCTCCATTTCTTTGGCTTTTAAGAGCAGACGAATGCAAGTTAGACTGAGAAATACAGGCTTATTTTGGGTAGATCTGTGGGTGTGGGATTCGGAACAAGAGGAAAAGACTTTCATGCATCTTCATGTAACGAGTTCGCTTCTTAGCTCTAGTTCTATATTAGACGAATTCTTGAATAATGGTACTGACTTCTTCCTACACCGGAACGCCCCTCCTTATCGATAGAACGATTTCATTATAATACTTTTAGGAGAAATTTCTTTCGTAGTGAGGAAGTACAAAAACCCAGAGTTGTTTAGTGTAAGTTACACGTACATAGATCGGATCTGCTAACTTTTCCGAAACTTCTTTGCCTTTTTAGTGAATACTAGTCTTCAAAGTGAGCGCAGCTGAATTGAAGCACATCACCTTAGTTGCCTTTGTGTTGAAATAACATTTTGGCTCTGTGGAGTACGGTCTTAATATTGACGATTAATATCAAAATCAAGCCCATATGAGATCTACCCTGCGCTAATGTTACATTTACTCAAATTTTTTTAATTTACTAGTAAGTTTCTTACTAAAGTACCCTTGATACGGACGGCTGTGCCCTGATGGTCTCATTTACTATTAGAGAGTCCCCAGTCTACCATAGTAAACACATTTTTTTGCCAAATTATTTTTTTTCTATTCAACATAGTTCCCTTCAAAAGTGATACACTGATTATAGCGACCATCCAGCTTTTCGATGCCTTTTTATAGTAAGTTTTGTCTTTTGCTTCAAAATAGGCCCCATTTTCGGCGATCACTTCTTCATTCGGCAAAAATTTCTTCACAGCCAGCATTCTTTTGAGATCTGAGAACAGAAAATAGTCGTCAGATCTGAAAAATACGGTGGATGTGGAAGTGATTTGAAGCCCAATTTATCGATTTTTCGATCGATTTAACTGATTTGTAACACGGTGCATTGGTACTTGGTGAAACAGTACATTCTTTCATTCTTCAAATGCGGCCGTTTTTCGGTGATTTCGTCTTTAGATCGGTCCAATAACGCTATGTAATAGTCGCTGCTGAACGTCCTTCATTTTTCAAAGTAGTCAATGAAAATTGCGCCATGAGCATTTCAAAATACAGACGCTATAACCTTGCCAGCCGATTGTTGCGTTTTTACACATTTTGGAGCGGGTTCATCGTGTGAAGTCTACTCGGATGACTGCGGATTGGACTTCAGAGTGAAATTATGGACCCCCTTTTCATCCATTGTCATATATCGACGCAAAAACTCGGCTTTATTATGCTTGAACACTGCTCCGAATCATTAACTCGTCGTTTTTCTGGTCGAGCTCACGCGGCACCCACTTTGCACAGAGCGTTCTCATACCCAAATATTCGTGAATGATATGGTGTACACGTTCAGCTGATATCTTTACAGTGTCTGCTATTTCCTTCAATTTCAAATTTACGGTCATTCAAAATCATTTTGTGGATTTGTTAATGTTTTGTTGGTAACAACCTCTTTTGGACATATACTGAGTTCACCATCTTCGGTGCTCATTTCGCCACGTCTAAACTTAGCATCCATTAACCAATCCTTGATGGTTGATGTTCCTAGGGCATAAACCGATTTAATTCTTTTTTAAGGCGATCAATGTGTCAGGCCGGGACTTTCCAATTGACCTTATTCTACAAACTCTGATTTGAAAGGTATAACCGTAGGCGCTATAATGAGACTCTAACCACCTACACACAAAGTTTTTGATGGATACTGCTTTAAATTTAAATGAAAGTACCACCTAGAAGATTGAATAATTGTTGAGTTTAGTGAACTTTTACAGTCCCTTCTCATTTAGCGGCCTCAGCCATATACCAAAAGTACTTAGAATTATGACTGCAATTAGATGTATGATAGAACACGAAGGTGAGTTGCTGTAACGACTTATTCAACCAAGCCGATGTATATAAAATTGCCATTTTGTAGACCGCGAGCTCTTCCTTCAACTTGTGGTGTCGTGGTGTCCTGGTTAATTTATTTCAACAAATTTAGGGAAACCCGCGGTTTATACTAAGCCGCATCCGAATGGCCGATGGATTTTTATGATTACCTGTTTATTTTATATCGGAGATAAACTTGGCCATCCGAGTGGTACTGCCACCTACTCGGCTATTATGGTCACAACCCTAACATTAGGTAAAATCAGTCCATGTCGCCAAGGAAATGAAAAGCGTTCAGAACAGAAGGGGGAAGTGTGGATGGGTTGGTTTTTAAGCACATGCAAAAACTCACATCGTATTTTATCCGGCCATGGGCTGACACCTTTCCGGCGGCCTAACCCATTTTAGTTCAACATTATTTGGTCTAAGAGCGTCGACGGAGCAAATATAAGGTTGCTTCAAATCCCTCTCATCAAGGCTGGTGTGGAACCCAAACTTGGTCCGACGGATTACATATGCTTCCTGTACCAAAAACGACTACACCATTGTTCTATTTCGGCAACCTAGCAACCTAGCACCTACACCCGCAACCCTCACCCACACGTTGTCGAGTCTTAGGGATGTTGTAGCGGTCGGGTAATCGTATGCTCTATCATAGCAGTCCAAAAAGATCTCTGCGACGAGCAATATCATAAAAGAAGTCAAACAGTGATCAGCCAAAACTCGATGCGATTGGTGGGAAAATTTTTAACATTACGGCTGATTGAAAATTCTATAGAGTTTTAGGCTCTTTGGTAGTGCGCAGACACCACACGTTGTTACCAAAAAAAGGTTCAGTCTAAGCCCCCATCCCATGCCAACAGCTCTTTATGACTCTTTCCTAATGTATCTAGATTTAACTCCATATATTTGACTTTAACAAAGGGTGTCTGAGTCTTATGACTAAAATAGCTTTCATACCTTTTATTAAATTTATATTACAATCTTAAAGCAGTTCCCTTCATGATCTCAAATCTGTAACCAGATTATGATCTTATTTTGGCTTTGGAAGGTTTATCTTCATAATCAACACCTGAAAACAATATCCTAATCTCATTTTTATCTCAGGAGAACTTTATTTAAGACCACTACCCCAAAAACAGGTTTTATACCCATCTCAGCCTTTTTTGTTTTAGAAGAATTCACTTCAGAATATTATATTATAGTCAGTCACTTATTTCATCTCAACTTTTTAAGGCGTCGGTTCAAAATCACTGGCCTGAAACCAGATTTTGGTTTCATTTTTGTCTTAGAAGGACTTACTTCAAGACCACTATCCTATAACCAACTACTAACTGTCACTAGCACTAAACCACTACCTTAGGACTATGTTCTTCCAAGTTCTTTTACCTTGAAATCAGGTTCAAATCTCATTTTTTTGCTTAGAAAGATTAACTTCAAGATTACTACTCTTTTTAGGAGAATACTCATCCGTATCTCATTTCAGTATTGAGATAAGGATTCATTTCAAGATCACCCTTGAAACCAGATTTGGATCTAATATCTACCTAAGAAGGATTTATTTCAACACCATTACCCTGCAACCGGTTTCTAATCCCATTTATGTCTTAAAGTGGCTTACTTAAAGACTACTGGTAGAAAGGTTCTGGTAGAAAGGTTCTAAGGGTAAACTTCCAGATCAAACCGAGCACTATGATATTATCTCAATATATTCTTGAAACATTCTAGTTTTCTTTCGCTTTGAGCGGTAGTTGTTATATGATTATCTGATAATAAATGAGTAGTCCCTTCAAAGATACGCTGCTGAAGATCAATTTCTGTCAATAAAGACACTCTAGAGTTTTAGTAAAAAAGTTTCTTCTTCTCAGTTGGCTGATATCTTCGAAGAGCTAAGGCTTCAATGTGACAAATAAGTGAAGAAGAAACGAAAGATTAGAAAACCAATAGAAAGAAAGCTTAGTAGGAAATGAGCCTGACTTTCATACCATAATATTTTTTTCAATTCCTTTCAAAATTGGCGATATCATAATGATTGATGGCACAAATACCCTCAATTAGCATTCAATTTAACCCGTTGATACACACGTGTTCCTAAATATTTTATTTAAGTGGAAGGAAAATTAAATTAAAAAAAATTTTCCTGAATTTTTAATATTCGAAAATCAGGAAACTCGCCTGGTTTATTAGCACTTAATAAGCGCTAAAATCCAAACTACAATATCCTTCATTATCCTTAATCACATAAAAAAAAAACGAAAAAATCATGCTATAAAGGAGAATAAAAAATAACAACTTCCCCACAGGAGAGTTCATTGATTTAGATTATGTTCCATTTTGATACTCAATCTCAATCATTTAGGCCGTTGAAAAGCCACTGGGACTATTATTATGGATTTATAAGTGAGTAGCAAATGTTTATGCAACTGTGGCCACATTTTGTGTGTGGCAACTTGAACAGGGAGGGTCATGAAGAAAATATACTTCTGCATATATGTACAGAGATATGTGTCTCTGACTCAATTCATATATAACTGTAATTGTATGCTTATCGCACTTGTCTCACAATCAATCACAATTTTTTAGCGGAGAAGGAAAAGAAAAGAAAAAAATGAACTGCTGCTTTCACTTACTTTCCCCCGCCACAGAAGATATTATATGTGCCTGCACATGTATGTATCATTTTCGAAAGATTTTTGAGTAATGTGACGCGACGCGTGCCGTGGCCTTATAAAAAAAAAGAAAAAAAAACACCGTCTCTAAGTGAGAATTTCTTCAAAAACACATAGCTTGCCGTACTTTCACCTCAGCATCCATCACTAACGGTAACAACCACTCACCACTATCCCCGTAGCAGTGCTACATTTTACCTCCACTTGGGTCGTGTGTGTGCATTGCTGTTTTCTCAAGGATATGCTATTACACAGTGTGCATATGAACAACTGTAAAAGCAACAAAGCAGCCACAGCAGCATCAGCGGCGCATCCCTATATACCTAGTCGCTTGACAGCTAGCTAGTCTGTCTTGCGCCAGTCAGGATATTCTCCAAGCAAAGCATTGCTCCGTCAATTCCCAGCGCGCATTTTTGTCATTTTCTTTAGCACTCCCACCCTTCGTATTGGTTGCTGTTTTATTTCAAGTTTACTCGTAGTTTTGAATATTTTTATTTTGCATAAAATTTTGTTATATTTTTCTTGAAAAATTTTTTTTTCTGCTCTCACGATTGCTTGATTTTTATCCACGTTCCTTCTCTCAATTTCAATTTTTTTTTTTGTTATTCATTATTATTACTTTGTACCGCATGTCATTTGTTTGTTTGTGCTGAGATTTCCTTTTGTTGTTGCTTATTTGGTATTTTCGATTTTCTTTCACTTTTTATTGTACTCTTGCAGGAGTTCTGTGCTGTAACTGTAGCTCATGTGTCTTGAACAGGAAGGAAATTTAGTTCTTTTGACACGTTTCTCTCCATAATTTATTCAACTCTAGGGAGTCATAGAAATCTATGGGAAGGTGTGCAACTTTTCAATTCTTTATTTATTTAACTTATTCCTCATTTTCTTTTTTATTTCTTTTTAAATGGCAAGAAAACAAACACAATTTTCTTTTTCATAAGGAATAATTGAAAGAAGAAATAAACTAAAATTAAAAAAAAAAAATATAAAAATCAAATACAAAAATTTAAAAAAAAATTGATAAAACTACATAAAATAACATAAAAAAAAATATAAATAAAATTTAATTTAATTTAAAAAAATAAAATAAAAACAAAAATTAAAAAATTTAACTAAAAATTAAAATAAAATTATATTATATAAAATAGTATTCAATAAGAAAATATTAAATTAATTTTAAAAAATTATCCATTTCGAGGTTCCTTAATTTTTTAAAGAAAAAAATTACAAAATACTCAAATTTAATCGTGAATGTTTATTATCAATCGTAAGAACATTCTTTATCATTTATTTTTTTGAAGATTATCTTTTGAAAATGTTGGCCGCGGCTACGTCTCAGATGGTCCATCCGTTGAGTCCAATTTTCGATTACTCGTTTCAGCATTTCGACTGGTAACTGGCGAATGACATGCGTTATGTTGTGCTCCAAGTCCTGAATCGAAGCCGGATTGTATGCATAGTCTTCAGACTTTACATATCCCCACAGGAAAAAGCCGAACGGTGTGATATCACAGAATCTTGGTGGTCAACCGATCGGCCCACGATCGTGAAGTGACCGAAGTGTTCTTTCAATAAATCGATTGATTAATGCGAGGTGTGGGAAGTGGCGCCGTCTTATTGTAACCAAATATCACGGAGATCACGAGCTTCAATTTCAGTCATCAAATAGCCGGTTATCATGGCGCGATAACGGTCGTCATTAACGGTTAAGTTCTCACCGGCATAATTTTTTAAGAAACATGGATCGTTGATTCCACTGGCCCACAAACCACACCAATCGGAGTTTTCTTAGATTTCTCTCGAATCTCCTCAGGCTTCTCTTCGTACCAAATGCGGCAATTTTACTTGTTTACATACCTATTGAGCTAGAAATGGAACACATCGCTCAACATTTAACTCGAAAACGTTGGATCTTCTTGGAACTTTTTAAGAGCGCATAGAGCGAAGCGATGTCCCTTGGGAAGGTCGAGCGGCTTCAGTTCTTTAACAAGCTGTATTATGTAGGCTTTCGATTTAAGATCTCCACGTAAAATGCGCCAAATCTTTCCATACGTCAGTCCCGAGTTGGCACGAACGGCGCCGAATCGACTCTCCACGGTCTTCGTGTACACTCTCAGCCATGGCCGCTATATTTTCTTCACTGCGTGGTGGACGTGGTCTATTCGGGCGAATATTATCCAATAATGAATGCTGGGTCTCAAGATGGGTAATGGTGTTGCGAATAGTACGCTCAGTAAGCCGATTATGTTGATCACAAGTTGAGTGAAGCGCGCGAAACACATTCTTTACAGAACGTGAATTTTCGTAATAAAGTTGAATGATTTTTAAACGTTGTTCAGGCGTAGGTCTTTCCATGATGAAATGCCAAACAATACTGAACAAAAGTAACATGATAGCTTGACAGGACTCTCGCGTGTTCTGTCAAAAAAAGGCTATTTGAAAAAAATACCTCTACTTGGATCACCCTTTTGAAGAAAAAATATATACAAAAATTAAATAAAAAATGAAATAAGTTAAAAAAAAAATTAATAAAGAAATTAAATAAATATGATAATACTAAAAGATTTATACATTTTTATTTAAATTAAAATAAAATAAAGTAGAAAAATTAAAATTAAAAGAATTACCAAAAATAAAAAATAAAATAAAAATAAAGAAAGTAAAGCAAAATAAGTAAAAAATTAAATATTTAAATATATTTTTTAAATCAATATAAAATAAAATTACATAAATTTATGTAAAATAAAATAAAATAAAATATAATAAAATAAAATTTAAGAAATAAAGAAAAAAAATGAAATTAAAAAATTAAATGAAAAAAATGAAAAAAATGAAATAGATAAAAAAGATTAAATAAAAAAGTAAATAAAAAATGAAAAACAAAACAAAATTGAAATGGGATAGAGGAAAAAAAATTCAACTAAAATAAATTGAAATAATATAACATAAAATTAAAATAAAAGAAAGCAAAGCAAAAGAAGATTAAATATATATATATATAATAACTAATATAAAATTAAAAAATGATACAAATAAAGTAAAATAATATTAAATAAAAACAAAAATAATTATTTAAAAAAATAAAAAAATCAAGTAAAATGAAATAAAATAAAAAAACAGTAATTTTAATTAATATAAAAAATAAAATAAACTAAAATAAAATGAAATAAAATAAAAGAAAAAAAATAATAAATTTGTAACAATTATCAAATTTTCAAAAAAAAAAAAAAAAAAAAAATTAAGTTAAAAAAAAATACTTACAGATAATTAAAAATGCCATTGGCTCTAAAATTATGCAACCATGGTTTGTATGGTTTGATTGGCATTTCAATAGTTTCAAGTGGAGGATTAGTGATGAGATGAAATATGCAAGGCTCTTAGAATAGTTGATACTAATTTTAAATTTATTTCAAACTCTTTGTATAAAAATAAAAGTATTTCGGTTGATGCTTCCTATAATACATAGGTTCCAGTTCTCTTAGAAAATAAAGCGTATAGGTTTTGGAGAGTAATGAGAATTATCAATTTGATTTTTAAAGACCAACAAGCCACAAACGCTTTAAGCTTCGGAACAAACAACAGCATAACAACAACAAAAGAAAAAATTTGCCACACATTTTTGTTGCTTTTAGAGTTTACCAAGCGAGATGCGTAACTTTACAATGAAGTTGTTTGTTGTTTAGCAATAGAAACTGTTGTGCCTCTGTGAACTCCGGTATGTATATCTCATAGACCTATATGTATGTACTGGAATGAGTGTTTGCACCCCGTTTTATGCGTACGAGTATATGAGCCAATGCAATTGCTGTGCGTAGCAACTGTAGCCGATGTGCCGTAAATATTCCAAATGTCATTTTGAAATCCTAATTTACGCTTCGATGAACTAAAATGCAGCAAATGGCCAAAGTTGAATGTAGCAGCAGCAGCAACAACAACAACAAAAGCTTCAAAGAAGAACATCATCATCATCAACAACAAAAATAACAGTAAGCGATACTAAAATTGCACTTTACATTACAAATGATGAACGGCGGATGGATAGGTAGATAGGCTGCTGCTGATCCGCATGTGGGTGATGGGAGTTGTAACATACGCTAGAGTTTACACACACATTCATGCATTAGAATTGCGTATATGTAAGTAAGCAGCAGCCATATTGAACTTAAGCCAACACTTGACTCCACCGGTGGTCAGGCATAATGTTGGTGTCGTTGATGACCTATCAGCAGCTATTGGTTCTATTGGACCCTTTCTTTTAGTCACTATTTATCATCATAGATTTTTCATCGTTTATGTATTGCATTTTCCATCACTCGGTAGTACTGTAGCGTGGGTTGGCGGAGGTTGTATGCTGTAATCTTCGTAGCGATTGCTTCCTCTCACCAGTTTTTTGTTGTTGCTTCAATAACCAGCACCCTAACATCACGCTGTTAGCCTTCCCATTCTCCACAGACTCTTCCAGACATCCTTTGCAGCAATTAATGCAACTTTTGTTTCTGTTGGCTTTTTCGTATCGTCACTCATATGCAATATTTTTCATAGTTGTTGTTAATTTGAGCTTGCTTTTTTGAATTTTGTTATTCAGTTTGATTAAATTTTATTATTTTATTATAAAGGGTGGTCCAAGTAGACTTACTTTTTTCTATAGCCTTTCTTTGACAGATCACGCGTGAGTCGTGTCAAGCTGTTACGTTATTTTTGTTCAGTATTGTTTGGCATTTCATCATGGAAAGACTTACGCCTGAACAACGTTTACGAAATCATTCAACTTTATTACAAAAATTCACGTTCTGTACAGAATGTGTTTCGCGCACTTCGCTCAACTTATGGTCAACATAATTGACCTACTGAGATTACTAGTCGCAACACCATTACCCATCTTGAGACGCAGCAATCATTATTGGATAATATTCGACCAAATAGACCACATCCAGCACGCGGTGAAGAAAATATAGCGACCGTAGCGGAGAGTGTACACGAAGATCGTGGAGAGTCGATTCGGCGCCGTTCGCAGCAACTCGGACTGCCGTATGGAACGATTTTACGTCTAGATCTTAAATTGAAAGCATACAAAATGCAGCTTGTGCAAGAACTGAAACCGCATCGACCTTCCCAAGCGACATCGCTCCGCTATATGGACTCTTGAAAAGTTCCAAGAAGTTTCGATGTTTCGAGCCAAATTTTGTTCAGGATGAGGCCCATTTCCGGCGCATTTGGTACGAAGAGCAACCTGAAAAGATTCAAGAGCTGGCATTCCATCCGGCAAAATCAACGGTTTGGTGTAGTTTGTGGGCCGGTGTAATCATCGGTCAATATTTCTTCAAAATTGATGACGGTGAGAACGTAACTGTCAATGGCAACCATTATCACGCCGTGATATCCGACTATTTGATGACTGAAATTGAAGCTCGTGATCTCCGCGACGTGTGGTTTCAACAAGATGGCGCCACTTCTCACACATTACATCAATCAATGGATTTATTCAGAGAACAATTCGGTGAGCAGATAATTTCACGTTTTAGGCCGGTCGCTAGGCAACCAGGATCGTGTGATATCACACCGTTAGCCTTTATTCTTTGAAGATATGTAAAGTCTGAAGTCTATGCCTACATCACGCGTGTCATTCGTCAATTACCAGTCGAAATGCTCGAACGAGTCATCGAAAATTAGACTCAGCGAATGAACCATCTGAAACGTAGCTGCGGTCAATATGTGAATGAGATAATCTTCAAAAAATAAATGCTAAAGAATGTTCTCTCGAATGATAATAAACATTCCACATTAAATTTGAATTTTCTGTGTTTTGATTCTTTAAGAAAGTAAGAAACCTCGAAACGGATCACCCCTTATATACTTTTTTAATCTTCCTTTGCTTTGCCTTCTTTAATTTTATTTATTTTATTTTATTTCATTATATGTGCCACCTGGGAGTGGACAGAAACGATTATTTTACCTATGGTTCAGCAGCTCACGACTTCCGATTCTAGACCAAGTGTCCTCTGCGTAGCCAACAAACATCCGTTTGGAAACGAACTAAAGTGAGAAAGCGAATCCCCTGATATCATGGATGGAACATTTCTCCAACTTACTCAATGACAGTGAAAGTGAACACCCCGGCTGTGGCGAAACCGAAACCCCAATCGATGACGACCCCTGCAACCATTTACAGAATCACGGTTTAAGGGAATGCATCTGAAATTTCTGATCCCTTAAAGGCTGACATGGCCGCCGTCCAAGAAATGCGATGTACGGGACAAAGACGGAAGAAGGTGGGTCCTAGTGAAATCTACTACAGTGGTCATTTAAAGGAGCGCAAATTTGGTGCTAGGTTTGTAGTGAGAGAGACTCAGTCGCCGAGTACTCGCATTCACACCGGTGGATGAACGTCTAGCCGCAATTTACATCAAAGCGATGTTCTTCATAATATAGTTGATTTGTGTCCATGCCTCGACAGAAGAGAAGGATGATGTGACCAAGGATGTTTTCTATGAAAGCCTAGAACGCAGTTATAGGCGCTGACCCCGCCACGATGGCAATTTCCACGCCAGGGTGGGCAAAGAAAATTCAACCTTCCCGACGAGACATCTCCAAACGGGATAAGGTTGATTGACTTCGCCGTGGCCCGAAATATGGTTGTGTGTAGCATATGGAAATTCATCAAGTGTTGTTATAGACGGAACGCCCGTCAACAAACACAAGGAAGGTTTGACGTCGAAAAGCTGCAATCACAGCAGACAGCTAGCAGGTGTTCTACTCGGATTGCACACTTGCTCTCTGAGAGGACTCATCAGCAACTCGATATAAGGGAACTGTGGATCGAAATAGCAAATTCCTTGCGTACCGCTGCTTCGGAAACAATTGGTTTTCAGCAATACCAGAAAAACAACTGGTACGATGAGGAATGTCAAACTGCAGTGGAGAGTAAGCAGACTGCCTACCTCGCAACTTTTGCGAGCGACTACAACAAGTGCGGCGTGGGATAGATACCGAGAGCTGAAGAGGGAAGCGAGACGCATTTGCAGACGAAAAAAGAAAGAAAGAAAGCCGAAATGCGTGAGAATGAAGAGCTTGAGAAACTGACAGACAAGGGTAATGCTCGAAAATTCTATGAGAAGATGCGAGGACTTACAGAAGGTTTCAAGACCGGAGCAAACTTGTGTAGGGATCATGGAGGTAATCTGGTGACAGATGTCCAGAACATACTTATTGTATGGTAAGAACACTCCTTCAACCTGTTCAATGGCAGTGAAAGTGAAAACCCCGGATACATTGAACCCGAAACTCCAATCGAGGACGATCTGCGCCAATTATCGTGGGATAAGTATCCTTAGTGTCGCATATAAGGTTCTCTTTAGCGTATTATGTGAAAGACTAAAGCCCATCGCCAACAAACTGATCGGCCCTTATCAGTGTGGTTTTAGATCTGGAAAATCCACCATTGACCAGATATTCACCATGCGCCAAATCTTGGCAAAGACTCGAGAAAAAATAATCGATATACACCACCTTTTCATCGATTTCAAAGCTACCTTCGGTACCGTAAAAAGGAACTGCTTCTATACCACTATGTCTGAATTTAATATCCCCACAAATCTCATACGGCTATGTAAACTGACCGTGGATAATACCAGAAGCGCAGTCAGAATTGGGAAGGACCTCTCCGAGCTGTTCAATACCAAACGAGATTTCAGACAAGGGACTCTTTATCGTGTGATTTCTTCAATTTGATGCTGGAGAAAATAATACGAGCTGCAGAGTTAAATATTCCAGGTACAATATTCTACAAGAGTGTACATTGGTCGTGTATGCCGGTTATATTGATGTAATTGGTCATAACAACCGCACCATAATTTCTGTGTTCTCCAGATAAGACAAAGAAGCGGAGCGAATGGGTCTGGTAGTGAACGAGGACAAGACGAAATACCTCCTGCCATCAAATAAGCCGTCATCGCATTATTCACGACTTGGCTCCCATATCAGTTGATAGTCATAACTTCGAAATCATGGATAATTTCGTCTACCTAGGAACCAGCATTAACAACACCAACAATGTCAGCTTTAGAATCCAACGCAAATCACTCTTGCCAACAGGTGCTACTTTGGACTGCGTAGGCAATTGAAAAGTATAGACCTCTCTCGAATAACCAAAACGAAACTCCTCGAGTCGCTCATCATTCCCGTCCTGACATAAGGTGCAGAAACCTGAACGATGTCGACAGCCGATGAGTCAGCTTTAGGAGTTTTCGAGTGAAAAGATTTGCGGAAGATTTATAGTCTTTTGCGCGTTGGCAACGGCGAATACCGCAGACGATGCAAGGATGAGCTGTACGAGCTATACGACGACATTGACATAGTTTAGCGAATCAAGAGACAGCTTCTACGCTGACTAGGTCATGTCATCCGAATGGATAAAAGTGCTCCAGCTTAGAAAGTTTTCAATAGAATACCCGTTGGCAGAAGCAGAGGAAGAGAAAGACCTCCAATCCGTTGGAAGGATCAGGTGGAGAGCGACCTGGTCTCACATGGTATTTCCAACTGGCGCCAAACAGCAAAGAGAAGGAACGAGTGGCGCGCTATTGTTGATGCGGCTATAATCGCGAAGAGGAAGAGGAAGAAGAATTTTTATTTATTTTAAATTTATTTTATTTGTTTTTGATTGAATTCAATTAAAATTTTTTATATTCTGTTTTATTTCCTGTTTTTTAATTTATTTAATTTGTTTTATTTAATTATAGTATATTTTATTTTAGTTTTTGTATTCTATTTTTATTTTATTTTATTTTTTTATTTTATTAATTTTTTTTATCTTATTTTGTTTTATTTTATTTTATTTTATTTTATTTTAATTTATTTTATTTTTTTATTTTTATTTTATTTTATTTTATTTTATTTAATTTAATTTTTTTTATTTTTTTATTTTTTTTTATTTTATTAATTTTATTTTATTTTTTTTTAATTTTTTTTTAAATTTTTTTTTTATTTATTTAATATTTTTATTTTATTTTATTTTATTTTATGTTATTAATTTTATTTTATTTAATTTTATTTTATTTTATTTTATTTTTTTATTTTATTTTATTTTATTTTATTTTATTTTATTTTATTTTATTTGTATTTTATTTTATTAATGTTATTTTATTTTATTTTATTTTATTTTATTTTTTTATTTTATTATTTTATTTTATTTTATTTTATTTTATTTTATTTATTTTTTTTTTTTTTTTATTATATTTTTTTTATTTATATATTTATTTTTATTTTTTTTTTTTTTTTCATTTTATTTTTTTTTTTATTTTTTTTGTTTTATTTAATTTTTGATTTATTATTTATTTATTTTTTGTTGCTATTTTCTATCTAAAAAGGAATAATAAAATTTCCGAAAATGGAAAAAATGGAACGCCGAGATATACATATATGTATACATATCCACCATGCAAAATATCCATTTTCGCGCAAAATAAGTAAACGTCATCAATGTCAAATGGAAATCACTCAATCATTCATGCAAATATACTTACTTGTATGCATATGTATGTATGTATGTGTATGTAAAAATCAAATGCATGTCATTTTGCTAACTATAACTGTACGCCAAATATAGAAATGCAAATAAAAAACTTACACAAAAATACTGTTATGGCAGAGAAGTAACGCATACATATATATGCATAAATATATATAAATATGTATGTATAAATATGTATGTATAATATATATATAATGTATGTATGTACATATTCTATGACTATTTGACATTTCGTTGAATCTGTGAAAGCAATTTATTTGACACAGGTTGCGATTTTGCTACATTTCTATTTCTGTAAGTATGTATAAGTGTATGCATACATCTGTATGTACTTATATGATTGCATTAGTATGTTATATGAAAAATCATCAAATTTCATATAGCTAATACGGAAGTGACAGCACAACAAAATTCCATCGAAATATTGCCAAAAATGAAATTGATGTAGCAAAGAAATTGGCAAAAAAAAAAGAGAAGAAAAAAATGTTGTTGAAAAAATATTGGAAAATGAAATGTGCCAAACTCATGCAATATTGAGTGATATGCAAACGGGTGAAGTAATAGCTTACGTACGTTCATATAGTATGTAAGTATGAATAGGAATAAACTCCCAAGCGAATATTTGTGCAAAGCTAGTCTGGGAAACTAAATATTTGGTATAAAAATTCTTTTTTGAGAAGATAGAAGGGTACTTCCGTAGATATATCCTCACGTTAATTTCATATTCGCATCACATTTACATATACTCTCAAACTAGATTCTCTTCAATATAATTCTGAAAAGGTGAAATTGTTCCAACAAACATGCTCCGACAATTGGTTCAAAATCTATGGAAAATTGCATAGATCTTAATGGAGAATATTTTGAAATTATTTGGAAAAACAAAAAAGCGATTTTCGATGACTATAAAACAGCTCCCGTATATGGGCATATATACATACATATATATTAATATTAAACTTCATAGAATGTCGAAACGAATCGATTGAGCCATGTCTGTTTGTCCGTTCGTCTGCTTATGCAATAAGTCAAGTAACTTTGGATCACCAGAACTCAACCAAACTTAAGCGATCTGTGTACTAATATAAGTATCAGCCGATTATCTAATGATTGGTTGGTTCCAAATGTTCGTAGTCTTCCTTTCATTTTTTCTCTATTAATGGCACAAAAATAAATAAATAAAAATTTCTAAGATCAAATTGATTTATTTTCGTTATGGAAAGTTATCGTTGGAGTTAAAAAAAATAGAATTCGGGCACATTTATACGAGTAAATATGTAGGTTTAAATAAATATATGGAAATGTTAAATATAAAATTACATATTGACAGTTGACATGAAAACACGCTTTTATGCTAAGCTGAAAATATAAAAATCATGTTTTGCAAAAAAAAAAAAAAAAAAAACAACAACAAAATAATAAAAGTATTGAATAAAAGGATGAATGATGATGCGAGAAACCCTTTCAATAATAATATATATATGTCAATATGTATGTGTGTGCATAAATACTTTCTAGAGTTCTGGAACAATAAATAGAGCCGCAGGATACTTGTTTATGCGAATTGGGGTATACTTGTTGGTATGCATATGAATTTGTTATTGTAATTTTGCGTACAAAACATTAGCATGATATATGACTTGGCAATTTTTTCAGATTTTTTTTTTCATTTTTTAGTGCGTTGATATTCAGTAAATAAGTGTAGTCAAAAGAAAAATATACTTAGGCATACATACATATATCACTAAAGCTATACACATATGTATGTAGGTATAAATGCATAAAAGCGTATCATCAAGCATGTTGTTGGGAGCACACGCATCAATAACTCAAATGACAGCGGAAATGCGACAACCGGAAGACGAGTGGCACATATGAGACATACAAACTCATATATTTGTGCATACATACATACATATCATTTATTCCACAACCAGCGCATTTAAGGCCGCCAAGTGAGGTTACTCAATATTATTATTATACTTATTGCTGTTCTTGTTGTTGTTGTTGTTGTTGTTGTTGTTGTTGTTGTTGTTGTTGTTGTTGTTGTTGTTGTTGTTGTTGTTGTTGTTGTTGTTGTTGTTGTTGTTGTTGTCGTTGTTGTTTTCGTTTTTTTGTTTTGTTGTTGTCGTGTATTTGTTGTTGTTGTTTTGATGATATTGAGCATCATCACCATCATCATCAGCATCACCACCAACATCATCATCATCATCATCATCATTACGATGCTGTTGTCGCTTTGGGCATATCAATCTCTGCATCATTCAATATGATTTTCCTTTTTAGCATTTCATTGATTGAATGACTCATTCGTTATGCTTTTATTGCGCTTGTTTGCTGCGGGGCAATTTCCAATCAAAAAAAAAAAAAAAAACATATGTACGTATATCAAAAAATGTCAAGTGAACCCTTCTATATATTATTAATATTACTTTTTTTTTTGCTTCTAAAAGTGCATGTCAGAATTTTTGCAACCCTTTCAATTTTTTGTTGTTGCTTTTTTAGTATTTCTTTTTTTTTTTTACTTTGTACTAAATTACTTAACTACATTTCCTCTCCGCTCACATTTTGAGTGGCATAACGAATTTTTCCACTTTACACTTCTGCATGGGCGATTACATAATGAATTTGGCATAGAAAATTGCAAAACGGTAATTCCAAATTTGACTGTTCGAAGTATTGAGGTGGCGTTTGAGTTGTAGTTGTAGCAAAGAGCATTTTTATTGTTATTGTTGTTGTTTTTTGGAATGCGTTTATTTTTTTTTCGGCGATAGTGTAACTCCTTCTAACTAACTCCCCTTACCACCTCTCTTCTTTTTCTCACTTTACGAAATTCGAGAATCTTTGTTTTTATTCCTTGATTCTCTCCCTTTACAAAATTCTCTCGAAGCATTAATTTTTTCCTCGAAAAGATATATAGAATATCCGTACTCTCTCTCTCTAGGCGCAAGTATCGCTCCATTCCTTTTTTGATTTCAATAAGTGCGACACCGATTTGTATGAATAAAAGGCCTGAGGTCCCCCTTTTTTACAGAAAAAAACATATGAAAATTTCATCTTTGTTGATTTTGTTCTTCCAGCAGCAGTTATGAATTCCAATTTTCTGATACCAAAATATTTGTATCCAGCGTGTGGTGAATTCCTCACCAAGGTCGCCAATCTGGCTCTAACCACTCCAAAAATTTCTCAAAAAGAAATAGAGGGCAGTTTGGTCCCAACAAAAGAGAAATCATATCGGCTTTCCCCTGTAGCAAAAAGCCTTATCAGCACATCAGGTAATAATCCATGACCTTAACCAACTTGGGACCTGCACGCGAGCTACCACCGTGACACTAGATATTTCCAAAGCCTTTAACACGGATCCCCATCACAGCTGGGGTTGGAGTAGTATACCAAGAATTTTCTGAGTGATCGACAGTCATCTGTAGAATTTCGAGATTAAAATTCAAAACTCCAAAAATTATGCAAGGGGTTCCGCAGTGTGATGACCTTACCAGCTATTGTAAATTTTATTTTATTTCGAAGCTACCAATACAGTGCGTTTCCTGATCTCACATGTCGATGGCAGCTTCATATTGGCGTCTAGTCAGGATATTGTTAACCTTTGTTAGAGTATAAAGTGCTATCTTGCCGACCTTTCCCACCACTTTACTGCACGACAATTACAATTACGGCTTATGAGATCTTTAGCTATTCGTTTCACCAGCTTAACAACACATAACAGAACCGCTGGGCAGGATGACATAGCGACATGCAATAACTACAGAGTGTACGTATACTCCTTTACATACTCCCTTTCCGCGAACGGCATGCTCGGAATCCAATCGTCGCTTGATCTTTTCAATTATATGGAGGTTTGCCTCCTTGATGTCTCCTTGAATCCATACTACCCGAAAAATGTCTAAGACCATCGAGTGTTTTGCGCCATGACGGGCAGCTTGATGGAAAAAGGCAGTCTGTGCTCCATAAATTCCTTAGAGATTTTTATTACCGCTAAGAAGCAGGTTCTTGATTTCACTTTGTCATTCGCTTAGTAATTTCATTCAATTCCCTGAGGTCGTATTTTCTGCGTATTATTTGGAAATGTAAGGATGTAAGGATGCTCAACGCGGTAGAGAAAATTTCATCTGAATTCACTTGTTCAGAACGCCGAGTTCTTACATTTTTAACAGAATCGGTGGCTGTAAACTGCCTTTCGAGTTGAATATGTGCAGGATAAGTAGAATAGCCTGCAAGTCCAGAAGAGCTTTATGTGGAAACGTAGCAACTAATTGTATGGGTCTTCTGAGCTGCTTCTTCACAATTGACCCGCATCTCGCACGAGGATTTCTCACATTTCCAGGATATGCGACGAGCGTGTAATATTTGAGATAAATCCATCAAGACTAACAACCAGTTTCCTCGATCTGGTTTTGAACCAGTTGGCTTTCAACAATGAAAGAGATGTGAGTTCATCTAATTATGTCATTAAATATCATCCCACAGTAGAAGATGAGATGAATTAAGTGCGAAAATTCAGAAAAGCTTCTTGGACTCTCAAGACTGCAAGTTTCGTAAAACTTGGAGTTTTTAATCTACCATTGCTCTTACATAATCCACACAGATTTTAGATTTTGAATCTTTGAAAGACAAAGATGGAAAAAAATATTCTATCGAGATATTAGGCAAAATCGGAGACAGATTGACAGATTTATGGACAATGAAAAATACAAATCACATTTATCTTCAAAATTACACTTCAGATGTGGAAATAAACAATAAAATTCCCAAAAAAAAGAAGTATTTCTTAGTTATCGAAATATTTTAACAAAATTTATTATTTAAATGGAAAAATAAGTGGTAAAAAATATTTAATAAGGAATGTAATAAATTTGTTTGAGAACCAATAAATGGGAATATTAAAATCACGTTTTACATACCAACGCATCACAGTGGGCAATTTGGCCTCGCTAGCGACGTTTTTCATAAGCTCTCTGAACAGCTGACAGTCAACTGTGCGCTGCCAAACATAACATATGTTTCAGCAAATGCTTTACCAAAATAATCGGTTCGATCCTCCAAATAGATGTTTGTTTCTGTGATTACCCTTCATTCGACCCGAATCTATTACCGCCTAGCCATTTCCTCCAGTTTGGAATCAAGAAATAGTCGCAGTTCGTAGCCGAAATTATGATTTTTTGAAATAGTGACTAGCACGTGTCCACCTGTGCATTTTCCTGATGGAACAGCACCATTTTGCGCCAAATGCGGTCGTTTCTGCTTCTAATCAATATCGAATCTGTCCAAGAGCTCTAAATGATATTCACCGATGGTCGTTTTACTCTTTTCAGGGTAGTCGATGTGAATAACACGTCATGCATCCCAAAAAAAAAAATGTGGCCAAGACTTGTTGGCCTCCTTTGATGCACGTTCATTCGGAGAAACCTACTGTCTTGATTGTTGTTTCGCCTGTGGTGTGGCGTGGTGGATCCATGTTTCGCCTTTGGTAAAGAAATGGCGCAAAACTTCATTTGTATTGCGGTTGAACATCGCCAAACTCTGTTTTGAAGTGGTTACATAGTTGCGCTTATTGTCGCGTGTGATCGGGGCACCCTTCGTGCGGATAGCTTCTTTGTGTCCAAATATCCATGTTCAATTGATGGGTATGCTGGCTGAGGAAGCGCCTGAAGCCAGACACAAGGATTTTAGAAACATACGCAAGAACAAAAATTGAAAATATTGTAGAAATAATATAGGGTGATCGAAGTAGAGGTACTTTTTCAATAGACTTTATTTGACAAATCACACAAGAGTCGTGTCAAACTGTCATATTTTTTTTTTCTTCCTTACGCCTAAACAACGTTTCCAAATCATTCAATTTTTTTACGAAAATTAACGTTCTGTAAAGAATGTGTTTCACGCCCTTCGCTCAACTTATGGTCAACATAATCGGCCTACTGAGCGTACTATTCACAATACCATCTCCCATCTTGAGACCCAGCATTCATTATTGGATAATATTCGACCGAATAGACCACGTCCAGCACGAAGTGAAGAAAATGCAGCGGCCGTAGTGGAGAGTGTATACGAAAACCGTGGAGAGTGGATTCGGCGCCGTTCGCAGCAACTCGGACTGACGTTTGGAACGACTTGGCGCATTTAACTTCCAGATCTTAAATTGAAAGCGTACAAAATACAGCTTGTGCAAGAACTGCACCCGCTTGACCCGCTCGAAGAGACGTCGCTTCGTTCTATTTTCTCTTGAAAGGTTCCAAGAAGATCCGACTTTTTCGAGCCAAATTTTGCTCAGCGATGAGGCCCATTTCTGGCTCAATGGGTATGTAAACAAGCAAAATTTCCGCATTAAGGACGAAGAGCAAACTGAAGAGATTAAAGTGCTGCCATTTCATCCAGAAAAAACAACGGTTTGGTGTGGTTTGTGGGCCGGTGGAATCATCGATCCAGATTTTTTTATTTCTTCAAAAATTATGCCGGTGAGAACGTAACTGTCAATGGCGACCGTTATCGCGCCATGATAACCGACTATTTGATGCCTGAAATTGAAGCTCGTGATTTCAGCGACATTTGGTTTCAACAAGACGGCGCCACTTCCCACACATCGCAACAATCAAAGGATTTATTGAGAGAACACATCGGTGAGCAGATAATTTCACACCGTTAGACTTTTTCCTGTAGGGATATGTGAAGTCTAAAGTATATGCGTACAATCCCACTTCGATTTAAGTCTTGGAGCGAAACATCACGCGTGTCGTTAGCCAGTTACGAAACGCTCGAACGAGTCATCGAAAGTTGGACTCAATGGATGGACCATCTGAGACGTAGCCGCGGCCAACATTTCAAAGCTATAATCTTCAAAAAATGAATGCCAAAGAATGTTCTTCCGAATGATAATAAATATTCTCCAATGAATTTGAATTTTCTGTGTTTTTTTTCTTTAAAAAAGTAGGAAACCTAGAAATGAATGACCCTTTGTTGTGGAGGACATAATAAATGAGCTTTTGTTTTCTTCTGTTCCTTTAAAATCATCGTTATCCTACGGGTGTGCAGTTTCGGTGTGCAGTTTAGTGGGGGTAAAAATATTATTATGGACGAGGATGTTAAGAACTTGCTCTTAATGAAACACCTCTCAGCTTCCGCAGGTTCCGAATAATGTATTTTATTGATCTAAATATAATTGATTGAAAACTTATATTTTTTTTTGGAAGTTCCTAAATAAATTTCGCAAGTGAGGCAAAATGGCCCACTGTGCGCATGCATATTCATATATGCTTTTATGATTTTTCTCTACCCATACTCAGGTGTTCTCTGCACTTAAACACACACTAGCATACATATAGCATTACATCAATACAAATGTTAATTTATTTGCTTATCAAAAACTTAAAAAATGATACTTATCGACTACTCGAAAGACATTATTCATTATAAATACACTGAAAAACGGAGAAAAAAGAGCAGAGTTAACTAAAATGCAATAAAAAATAATAAGAAAAATATAAAAAAAAGAAGAAAAACTAAAAACAATAAACTCTAGCTAAAAAACACGGGTATTATTGAACAAGCAGAGAAAAAAAATTATAAAAATATTGAATTTCATAGTAAATAAAAAATAAAATAAATTTTTTTATAAAAAAGTTCAAAATCAAAGAACGCCTATCAGAAAAAGTAAAAGAAAATTTCACAAGAAATCATAAAAATTTTTGATTACTAACATTAAATAAAAAGGCCACAACAGACAGACCAAGATGAAAATGAAGATGAAGATGCTCATGCGTTCGTTGGATCAATAGAAGCAGAGAAGTAATGGAGAGTCGGTAGCGAGGAGCGAGGAACAAAAAAAAAAAATAATTCTATAAAACTATAAATGAAAGAAGATATAGAGAAGATGAATAAAATTAATGAATTAAATAGTCTTCTTCCCGATAAACAGACGCTTTGTGTTGATGGGAACACAGCATGACAACCAATCAGCACCCAACAAAGAACCAACCAACCAACTGGACTAACTGTGGTTTTCAACAGAATTACCGCATTTTGGGTAATAACTCATCTACTAACGATAATGGGAGATGAGTGAGTGAGTATGTGAAATTGCCTCGTTGCCGCTGGTGGTTATGTGTGAGCGCGAGTGTTTGTACTGTTTGGTCTGAACGGAAGCAACTTGAACGCACCTTGAGCGCTGGAGCTTGGTTTATGACACATTCAGCGCTGTTAAGCTATTTATTTTCATTTTTTTTTATTTATTATTCTTTTATTTTTGATTATAACTTTATGAATTAATTGTTATATAAAATGTTATTACGTTTTATGTATGGGAGAGTGTAGTGGCTATCGTGAAGTGGAATAAGCGAGTTGAGGTTAAGAAAACTTTAGTTTAATGCTACCACAGAGCTGGCGATTTTGAATGTTTGATAAAAAACTTCTCATGTTTTCCTTAAGATTCAACGAATTAGTTTGAATTATGCGAAAACTGATGAGTGGCTATTGTTAGTCTAGGTGAAATGGTTTTTTGGTCGTTTCGAGCACTGGCACGGGTTTCTAATGGACACTTTCATGCCAAGTAACGTCTGGTTGAAGCCAAATCTATGGAGGCAGACAGCACATGACCACTACATGAGAGGTTCAATGTGCGGAGTAAGTTTTCAAAATTTTTTAATTAGCCATTTTTTTTCTCCAGGATCTTGATTGCAGAATGTCATAGCATTTCTCATATAAATGTGTTACAGTATTAGATATATCTGCAGAAAGAACTTCACTGTATTGGATAGATGCCTGAAAACTCAGTAAGAGTGCCTTCTGGGCTAGTTAAATAATTGCTAACCTCAAACTCGCTTTTTCATCTTCGTTTTGTGACGTTGTTATAGCTAAAGTCGTTTCTTCTCCTTGCTCTTTAGCGCCAACTGAAAATACAAAGTGAGGCTAGGTTCTTCTCCAAGTGATCTTTCCAACGGAGTGGAGGTCTTCCTCTCCTTCTGCTTCCACTTGCTGGAATACTTTCAAAACTGTAGTGTTCTCATCCATCCGCCCAACATTACCTAGCCACCTTAGACGCTGTTTCTTTATTATTCGAACTGAAGCCAATGTCGTCTGCACCTGCAGCTCAGCGTTCCATCATCTGTGGTATTCGCCGCCGTTAGCATAAAACGGTCCATTAGTCGTTCGCAAAACCTTTCTCTCGAGAACCCTTAGTGCCGACTCATCGGATGTCGTCATCGTCCAAGGTTCT
This sequence comes from Neoceratitis asiatica, assembly GCA_030068015.2. Classification (NCBI taxonomy): domain Eukaryota; kingdom Metazoa; phylum Arthropoda; class Insecta; order Diptera; family Tephritidae; genus Neoceratitis; species Neoceratitis asiatica. Next base: position 26,530,569 of record CM061524.1, read on the forward strand.
GCACCATATAGCAAGACGGAACCGTTGAGCTACTCGCAAACTCTGCGTCTTTGTTCGTCAAGGGAGAACCTTATCCCTTATTTCCCTGTTGTTGGCTTTGATATTGGTTTCAAAGCGGGCGATATTATCTAGTACACTGAAGTTATGATTGTCAATAGTGACGTGGAAGCCAAGACGTGAATGTTTGTTTTATGTGTGTAGATATATCTCTGTTTGGAAATTCAGAACTAACGGCGCGATATTTTATTGATAAGATCATACAGGAGTTCTAAGTGTGATGAACGTTATAAAATGGATACCTTCAATACGGGGAGAGAACACATACATAGATCGATCTTTGCTTCTTTGTCAACTATTAACGATTCGAGCCTCTTTTATGAGAAGGGTCTTAGCGGGAATCAGTGCTTTGTATATTAAAAAGGTGAAATCTATCTCATTCCAATTGTTAGAACTGTCATTTGAAGAATGTTTTGGATTTATTTTGGGTGCAATATCTTCGAGATAATATCTGAACGCCTTAGGATAAATTTTGAAGAAGTGGAATAGTTCTTAACGATGCTTTGTGGTCGGGTCCTCGGTTACAGTTGAGCAAGTACACTTACTCTAAACCTGATCCCAGGACGAGGCGGCAACACTCGCTATGTCGTTTCTTTTATTTGAAACATAACGGCTACGTCGTCTGGTTCTGATTCACCTACTGAAATTCTCAATCGGTGGCAGATTGAAACTAGAATATGATCCATTTCGGGGTTCCCTACTTTTTGAAAGAAAAACCCAAGAAAAATTTAAATTTAATGGGAAATGTTTATTATCATTCGAAAGGGCATACTTTGGCATTTATTTTCTGAAGATTATCTCTGTAAAATGTTGGCCGCGGGTACTTCTCAGATGGTCCATCCGTTGAGTCCAATTTTCGATGATTCGTTCGAGCAATTCGACTGGTAACTGGCGAATAACACGCGTGATGTTTTGCTCCAAGGCCTGAATCGAAGTGGGATTGCCCGCATAGACTTTAGACTTTACATATCCCCACATGAAACAGTCTAACGGTGTGATATCATACTATCTTGGTGGACAATCGACCGACCAATCAATCAATAAATCCATTGACTGATACGATGTGTGGGAACTGGCGCCGTCTTGTTGAATTTTTGAAGAAATATGAACCGATGATTCCACCGACCCACAAACCACACCAAATCTTTGTTTTTTCTGGATGAAATGGCAGCTTTTGAATATCTTCAGGTTGCTCTTCGTCCCAAATGCTGCAATTTTGCTTGTTTAAATACGCACGGAGCCAGAAATGGGCAGCCTCGCTAAACAAAATTTGGCTCGGAAACGTCGGATCTTCTTGGAACTTTTCAAGAGCCCATAGTGCGAAGCGATGTCGCTTGGGAAGGTCGAGCGGCTTCGGTTCTTGCACAATCTGTATTTTGTACACTTTCATTTTAAGATTTCGACGGAAAGTGCGACAAGTCATTCCATACGTCACTCCGATTTGCTGCGAACGGCGCCGAATCGACTCTCCGCACTCGTGTGTACACTAGCAGCTACGGCCGCTGGTGAACGTGAATTTTCGTAATAAAGTTGAATGATTTGTAAACGTTGTTCAGGCGTAAGTCTGTCCATGATGAAATGCCAAACAATACTGAACAAAACTAATATGACAGCTTGACACGACTCACGCGTGATCTGTCAAAAAAGGCTATTGAAAAAGTACCTCTACTTGGATCACCCTTTATTAGTAAATGTGGCTACCTCCTCGCTTTCTTCCTGGACCTTTAGGCATAGTTGATTTGGTTTTGTGTTTTTCCGACAGGGTGGATACTAGATTTATATCGGAACGAATTTCCGTCATCCCTTGTCAAATTTGGTTTAGTAACACACCGGTTTCGGCAAACCGCCATCTTCAGTGTTTGGTTTCGTTCTCAACGAAAACGAAAACGAACGAAACCAAACACTGAAGATGGCGGTTTGCCGAAACCGGTGTGTTACTAAACCAAATTTGACAAGGGATGACGGAAATTCGTTCCGATATAAATATTTAGGCATAGGTTTGTGCCTTGTACTCGCAAATATTTCTCTTTTGAAGCGATCTTTCAGAATATATTTCAAAACAACATTAGCAACTCTCCTTAAATTTCGAAAAAGAAACCTTGCGAATGCATTCAGCTCAGTTCTTTGCCAGCTGGGCGCCGAAAATGGCATTCCTAAGAAAATTTCAATGTCTTTTTGTAAAGTTTCATTAAAATTGAATTTGAAATAAGATTTTGTAATACAAACAATTTTCGATTTTCCAAAAAAAGTGCCAACCGCCAACCTCTAATAACAAACGAATTCTCCCCTTCAGGATATTAGATTTGCCCAAAGCGTCTAATTTCATTACAGCTGCAACACATTCATCTTATCAAAATTTTGGTAATCAAAAATTGTCAACGCACACACAGGCATATATCATGCATACATACATATGTACATACATACTTACGGAGAGATCAGTGCACTTTCAATTGGATATTCAATTGCAAACTATATGCTTCACGAGTAAGAAGAAGAAGAAAACAACTACAAAATAAAAACTCTAAATTTGGTACGGCCCATTGCACTTCAATTCAAGTGTTGCACCATTTGCTATACATATTTGTGTAGATATGTTTATGTATGTGTGTAGGCGCGTATGCGATGTTGTTTGGACTAAACACATTTGTAACAATATTTGAAAACTAATTTTAGATACCTACCAACGAGTGCAGTGAAACAGACAACAAAATTGAAAACAAAACATATTTCAACAACGTACAACAACAACAACTCACCGCAGAACAGAGAGTAGTGGCATGGTATAGAACAGGCATCAATCGACAGTTGAAATATTTTATGCAGTGATTTTTGACGTGTGCGCGTGATTTGTCATTGACATTATTATGAACTACTCGTGTCACGCGAGTGTGGAAATATGTCTTCACGTATGTTGTACATTATACAAATGCAGGAATACAACGAGCAGCACCTAAGGACACTGTAGGAAATTATTTTGTGTAGAATTTGCAAAACAAAATATTAAAAAAAAATTTTTTTTTGTTATTATTTGAATTCTTTTTGATATTCTATTTACTTTCCACTAGGTATTTTATTTAATAAATTTTATTTTTCATTTAACTTGATTTTGATTTTTTTTCACTTTATTTTACTTTGGTTTATTTAAATTTATTTATTTTTTGTAATATACAGCGTTAAAACGTAAATAAATTGCATTTTGAATAATTTTTTCAATGAAATCCCTTTTTTATTATAAAGTTCGAGCCTTGTTGGAACCACATATTGCAAGCTAAAAAAAATTTAGTTATCATACGGCCCATAACATGCCGAATCGACAGTGACAGTCTCAGAAAATAATATTTTTTTTGGATTTATATGGCCTCTCTTCAACTATATGAGGATTCTCGGGGTCCCAATTGCGACAATTTTTCTTATTTACGTATCCACTGAATGACAAATTCACCTCATGGCTGAGCAATTTTTTTTTGTTTGGCAAAATAGCGGTTCAGTGCTTGTTGTTCGAGCAACCAATGGACGTAACTACAGTGTTGTGAATGGTCAGCAGCTGGCTTTAGTTGTTAAGTGAGTTGGACTTTATATTGATGTAGGTGTGAGTCCAATTACAAAATACGTCATAATGTGCTGTAAGAAACTCGTAGGTCTTGACAACGTCGAGAAATATACAGATTCGGGTCTTCGGCTACACTTTCACTTACAGCAGCGATATTTGAGGCGGAACGAGCAAAACGGTGATGCACAGCCCATATGATATCTGTCTCTTCAAATTTCTTTAAAATTTTGCCAATTTCTTGAGTGAACCATAATCTCCTCTTAAAGGTCGGTATACAGCTCTAACAAAAACCAAAAACTCCATAAAAAAAGTGCAAAAAAACGATGCGCGAAACAGTTTTTTACGAAGCAGTACGCACCTCGAATAAAAAAAACTCCATTTTCCACTGCCTATTTACAGAGTTTTTAAACATATACGAAAGCACGACAACCCAGGTTTCCGAGTGAAATAAATACACTAATTTTCAAACGTATTAGAGCAAGCTTATAGAGCAATTTATGTAATGTTTTTAGTTTTTTCATCAATTTCTACACCTTTTATTTATTTTTAGCGATGAAAAATGCAAGAATACATAATCAGCGACAAATATTTACTGCGCTCTACTCATGTTTTTCGTTTTGTTTATTTACGTTTGCATATCTTCTTCCTATGTAAAGAGCTGTTCACAATAGAAAATCATCTTTCGAATTTCCGTACCTACTACATTTTTCCGTCCACGAAATATATGAGTTTTTTTCTTCGCCAGAGCTGCATACTGACCTTAAGGCATGAAACGTGTCGTGGCCATACGTTGTGCGGTTGTTAAGCGATCTATTTTCATAAATGCCGAACTTTTAACTAAAACCAAATATTGGTTTGACAGTTAAGATGGGCAGAGTCAAAATACAAACCTTCACTTTCGTAATCATCACCCATCTTGAGACCCAGCTTTCATTATTGGATAATGTTCGATGAATAGACCACGTCCAGGACGCTGTTAAGAAAACATAGCCGCCGTAGCTAAGAGTGTACACGAAGACAGTGAAGAGTCGATTCAGCGCCGTTCGCAGCAACTTGGACTGACGTATGGAACGATTCGATGCAGTTTACGTCAAGATCATAAATTGAAAGCGTACAAAATTCAGCTTGTGTAAGAACTGAAGCCGCTCGACCTTCCCAAGAGACATCGCTTCGCTCTATGGGCGGGCTTTTGAAAAATTCCAAGAAGATCCGACGTTTTGTTCAGCGATGATGCCCAATTCAGGCTCATTAGGTATGTAACCAAGCAAAATTGCTGCATTTGGCCGTTGGAATAATCGGTCCATATTTCTTCAAAAATAATGCCGTTGAGAACGTAACCGTCAATGGCGACCATTGTCGCGCCATGATAACCGACTATTTGATGCTTGAAATTGAAGCTCGTGATCTCCGCGACATTTGGTTTTAACAAGACGGCGCCACCTCCCACACATCGCATCAATCAGTGGATTTATTTAGAGAACACTTCGGTGAGCAGATAATTTCACGTTTTGGGCCGGGCGATTGACCACCAAGATTGTGTGATATCAAACCGCTAGACTTTTTCCTGTGGGAATATGTAAAGTTTGAAGTTTATGTGGATAATCCCGCTTCGATTCAGACCTTGGAGCAAAGCATCACGCGTTTAATTCGCCAGCTATCAGTTGAAATGCTCGAACGAGTCATCGAAAATTGGACTCAACGAATGTACCATCTGAGACGGAGCCGCGGCCAACATTTGAAAGAGATAATCTTCAAAAAAATAAATACCAAAGTATGCCCTTTCGAATGATAATAAACATTTCTCATTAGATATGGATTTTCTGTGTTTTTTCTTTAAAAAAAAAGTAGGGAACCTCAAGATGCATCTTTAATTTATTTAATTTAATTTATTCTAATTGAATACTATTTTATATAATGTCATTTAATTTATTTCAAATTTTTTTTTTATATTTTTTTTTTTTTGATTTTTACTCTATTTAATATAATTTATTTTTTAATTTAATTTAGCTTAGTTCAATTAAATACCTTTTTTATTTCATTTAATTCTTCTTTAATTTTGTTTAATTTTATTTCATTTTATTTTTTTTTTTAATTTTTATTTTATTTTTTTGAATTAATTTATTTTATATTTTATTTTTATTTTATTTTAATTCATTTCAATTTTTTAAATTTAATTTAATGTAATTAAATTTTTTTTAAATTTAATTAAATTTTTTTATTTTTTTCTTTAAATATTATTTCATTTTATTTTATTTTTATTTTATTTTTTTATTTTATTTAATTTCATTTTTTTAATTTAATGTAATTTAATTTTTTATTTTTGAATTATATAAAATATATTAATTTAATTTATTTTATGTTTTATTTTAATTTTATTTAATTTCATTTCGTTTTTTTTAAATTTAATTTAATTTAATTTTAATTTATTTTATGTTATTTTAATTTATTCATTTTAAAAAACATTATTTTATTTTATTTTATGTTTTAATTAATATTAATTAATTAATTTATTAATTTTTTTTATTTCTTATTAATTTTTTTGTTTGTTTTAATTAATTTATTTTATTTTATTTCATTTCATTTTTTTTTTATTTTTATGTTTTATTTGGTTTTCTCTTTCGATTTCGTACAGGGCATGCACTTAATAAGTATTAACTTTTTTTTCAATATTCAAAATACAGACAAGTCTCCTCCTCGATGCACCCAGTTGTCAACAGCATGCTCTCGCTTTAACCTTTACACAGCCATCGTCAATAATAACAACAACAACAACAACAACAACAACAACAACATTTATATAAACACATTCAATGGATTTGACAGCAAAATATCGAATTTTATAAAAATGACATTGCTCAGCATTTCCTCCAACCCCAAACCCCCTCGCATCTCAGTCAGCTATCAGCTCACTGCCGTCGCCTTCTCTTTAATTGCTTTTAAAATGTTTCAGTTTATATAAATAATTGCATTTTTGACATTTTCGCTGTGTAGCAGAGACAACAATAAAACATCATTAATAACAACAACAACAGCACCAATACCACCACCCTCTAAAAATCAATACGAGATCCGACAGTCACTTGCATTGGTGGGTTCGGTGCTTTTAAGGTTTCCTTTACTACTTCTCTTTTTTCGACTTCTACTTCAGATTGTTTCTTGAGTTTTTTTTTGTATCATATTGTGGATTTTCGAAATGAGTTTTCAAAGCTAAATTGAGGCAGATTATGGTTGTGTGACATGCCACCCTGCCGCGCCACCACAGGGACTTACGCTAATTGCCAACGTGCGTGTTTGTTGCAGCCAAAGCAAGCGTAGCCGCGGCTATGCAGCTCGCGTCAAATGCTTTTGGTTAATTTTGGAAATGTGCATTGCGGCATAGTTTGAAAGTCACTGCCATATTAATTTAATTTATGTCTGCCATTTATTATTTTCTAAATTGATTTGGAACGTGCCATATTGTTGCATTAGAAATTTATTTATGCGCACATACATATAGACATACATACAGACACATATTCATACATGCGAGAAAGCCGCCACGCCCTATGTGCTACTCTCTTTCTCCTCCTTAGATTCCTTCACTGCTTTCTCGTGCTCTTAATGACTTTAAAATTTCGATAGTGAAAACATTCCATAAGCACAAAATTTATATCTATTCACACTCAACTTAATCGAATTTATTGCAATCACAAATTTTTATTTCCTACAAAAATACTCAAATATTCTACTCTATGAAATTTGAAATTTTTTAATACGAATCTAGTGATTTTCAATAAATAAAGTGATGCAATCAAAATTGATGTGATCTTTGGTCATTCCCACCATGAACTGTGGTGACAAATTTAATACTCATCAGTGTGCTTGTCAAATTTATAATACTCGTATTTATGTATACTAATAGAAAAGGAAAGGTAAAGAATAAAGCTTTATATATCATGCCATCAGTATATAGTTATACAATCAACAGTTCGAATAGTCCAAAAAACTTAAAATTTTATTTCAAAAGCTGTTCACAGAGGCACACAATTAGTTAATTGATATTAAATTAGCCATATTGAAGCTTAAATAATAAGATAAGATATTTAGTGACAAAATGATTTTCGGCCGAGATGTCTCCACATCCCAGATACAGTGGAATCAATTGAGTACAGTGCATGCTCAGAGGAGAACGAAACGCACAAGTGTTACCTTTGTGTGTGTCCGGTATACGGTTGTTTGAGACTTCAAATCATCCACAGTGATTCCAGCTCCAGCTTTAAGGTAATATTGTAAATGCGCATGGGTTAAAGAAGCTTCAAAAAATTCAATAAACCTAGAAAACTGTTCGAAAAGTATATTAGAATAAAGAGGTAAGTCTTCTTCTTCTTCTTTGGCGTAATCACCGCTTACGCGATTTTAGCCGCATCAACAATAGCGCGCCGCTCGTTCCTTCTCTTTGCTATTTGGCGCCAGTTGGAAATACCAAGTGAGACCAAGTGACTCTCCACCTGATCATTCCAACGGAGTGGAGATCTTCCTCTTCCTCTACTTCCACCAGCGGGTACTCCATCGAATACTTTCAAAGCTGGAGCTCCTTCATCTATTCGCACGACATGACCTAGCCAACGTAGCCGCTGTCTCTTGATTCTCTGAACTATGTCAATTTCGTTGACAACTCGCAAAGGATCATAAGTCCTCTACAAAACTTTTCTCTCTAAAACTCCTAAAGCCGACACATCAAATGTCGAAATCGTCCAGGCTTCTGCACCACATGTCAGGACGGGAATGATGAGCGACTTGTAGAGTTTGGTTTTGGGTCGTCGAGAGAGGACTTTACTTTTCAATTGCCTACTCAGTTCAAAGTAGCACCTGTTGGAAAGTGTGATTCTGCTTTGGATTTCAAGGCTGGCATTGTTGGTGTTATTAATGCTGGTTTCTAAATAGAAGAAATCATCTACGACTTCGAAGTTATGACTGTCAACAGTGACGTGAGGGCCAAGTCGCGAATGCGATGACTGTTTATTTGATGACAGGAGATATTTCGTCTTACCATCTCTGCTTATCCAGGGTCAGTTTACATAGCACCACGAGTTTTGTGGGGATACCGAATTCTGACATAGGGACGTAAAGGCAGTTTTTATGTATCGATTGTTTTTTCTCGGATCTTCTCCAAGATGCGACGTAAAGGCAGTTCCTTGTGTATCGATTCTTTTTTTCTCTGATCTTCCCCAAGATTTGGCGCATGGTGAATATCTGGTCAATGGTGGATTTGCCAGTTCAAAAGCCACTCTGACAAGAGCTGATCAAAGAGATAAGTATAACGAGTTTATTCCTATTCTAAGCCAGGTCCTCCGCCCCCACTTTCAATCATCTCTCATTTTTCTATACCCAATTCCTACTCATGCCCGAGATGCAGCCTGCAAGTGCGCGTTGGTCCAGAAAAGCAAGCGGTTCGCTGCTTAAATTTATCGTAAATTAAGCCCACTCGCCAAATAAACCAGCTCCATTTAAGAGGTTACTTACCGCTGTTCAAGTGACGCGTACAGTGGCCATATAAAAAGCTCAAATTTGGTGTGGTATTTCTTCCCGTCGTAGGAGAGAGATACAATCGCCGAGTACCGTCATTCACACCGGTGGACGAAGGTCTTGGAAGGTTTCTTTAATACACGTCGCTGATTTACGTCCACGTACCGACGGCAAAGATGGACAATGGGAACAAAGATAGTTTCAATGAGCGCCTTGAAAGAAGCATCATTTATTGGTGTTTTAAATGTCCAACTCAGGGTGTTTTATTTTCACTATAGTTAAGCAAACTGCAAAAGTGTTCCATTCTCTCGACATCAGTCTCCAGATCACGTTTTTGTGACCTACATAAGACCGATCTTAAAAGAGTCTACAAGAAATACTCCAGCACTTCATACTACGCATTTATATTACGCATTTCGACTTCTCTCTTTTCCTGTCTACTAATGCAGCTAGCTTCCTTCTCCAGCCCTTGGTATATCTTCCACACAGCCCGCGTTGTGGCATATAACAAGGTTACAAGATAGACAGTACTTTTTCTCTCCGCTTCGAAATGTGTCCGCTGAAGACCGTGTTTTTCTGCATTTTCCCGACGTTGAACCTTCTTTGTATTTGTTAATGTCCGCTATTTTCCTCACCGAAGCAGGTGTGTATCTGCGCTACGAAAAAGATAGTGTAAGAGGCGATGTTAGATCCTCGAAACATACTCACATCTAGAACACTGGAAACATTTCTTTCGTCTGTCAGAACATAATCGATTCGGTTGTGAAATTTTTGGATACGGAGACAGCTATAGGATTTGATGTATTTCATCTAGTACTGCAGATGACCATATTTAAGGTCATGGAAGCAGAAAGAAGCAAAGTCTACGACGGAGCAGGCAATTGAAGGGTCAAACTTTGTTCAAAAACTTCAAGTCGCTTATCATCTCAGTGACATTTTATGGCGCAGAAGCGTGGACGTTGACAACATGCAATGAGTCGGTACAAGGAATTTTTGAGCGAAGGGTTTTTTGAAAGATTTACGGTCCTTCAACGCAGTAACTGCCGGTGAAAGCAGAGGAAAAGACAAACTCCACTTCGCTAGAATGATCTGGTGGGATAAGACTCTTCTCTTTCTCTTTCTCTTTCTCTTAATGTTTCCTATTCGCGTCTATTATTTAAAAAAATAAACGACTGGCGCACTATTGCTGACCCTGCTATAACACGAGGCTCACATTTTGCACAAAGTAAAAGCTAATAAAAAAGGAAAATTACTATAAAAAAAATATTTTGCTCATAACCTCAAAGAAATAACTTTTGCTGAGATTATAGAAGATGACCGAACTTACAAACGCATTTTTGGGGTTAATCGGAAATGACTTAATATCAGGTACCAAGCAACAGCTGGGCATACATACAAAATGTCTAACAAACTAAATAGGTTTAACGGTAAATTACGTCATCACTGATGGAGATAAATATCAAAAAAGAAAAAAATTTATGCTGTGCCGGAATGCAAGGGTGATGAGAGCCAACTGGCCATGGTACCAGCACCACGTGAGTGATGACAGGATAAAGTGGATAATGAGCGAGACCCCAACCAGCTACCTTGCGCTGGAAATTTTCGCTCACTGAGAAATATAGAAAAATATTATTATCCAGCTGAGCTGTGCTAAATAAGCGTGTCGAAAATGCACGCGAGCGCCGCTAAATGCAGCTGCTGGTAATACTGTCTGTCCGCTGATACCCCTGTCTAACTATTCGCCTGCCTAACTGTATCTATCTTGTCATGTTCGTCTGTCATCGTGACATGGAAAATATGGAAATGTGTTTAAGGGGCAAAGTGGTGGGCACTAAATAGCGGCACGCGGCCGAAAGACAAGCTACCCTCAGCACTAAAGCAACAGCAACAACAACAACAACCGACACTGAAATATGAATTGCATATGACAACAACAACAACAACAACAACAACAACAAAATCATAATGCGCCATTGAAAGCGGCGAAAAATTCATAATTTTTTTGGGGTGTCTACAGCTGGTGTGCTTGCGCGCGTGTGCGTATATGTATGTGTGTGTGGCAACTAGTTGACTTCTGGTTAACAGTGGCATTCAGAGCATGCGACATGTGGCATTGTGTTGTTGTTGTGTCAGACAATAATAACAACAACAACAACAACAACAACAACAATCATATACACTCTGCCGCATATCCTGAAAGGACTCTCAATGCGCATACCGTTATTATTATGGGTTTATGGAAAATAATTTCATAATTCGTGGGGTTGATTTGATGAAGTGATTGTGGAAATCGCGGCATCTGACAATGTGCGAACAAAGTGGAAAGAGTGGGATAAGCAGAAAGCGGAAAAGCGTGCCCCCTTATCATAACAGTAATTCAACGCGTGCGTTGTTGGTGGTAGTGGTATTGGTGTTGCTGTTGGGCGCTGTACTCGTGCTAGCGCCCATGGTGTTGCTATAATTTTATGAGTAATTCAGCTTTTATTAATATTCAATGACAGAAAAGGATAATGCAAATGTGCCGACATCGAGTGAGCGGAAGGAAGTTCAGGCAGCAAAGGAAGTGTAAGCGCAGTGAATGAAAACTGTGGCACGTGGCAGGAAGGCGTTATGTTTACATATTTTTTCGTTATTGCCATTTATGAAATGATTTTCTGTGCACATTTATGGCAACTTATGTAAACATTATTGCCTCAGACCCCTACATACATACATACATACATACATACATACATTCGCATAGACTTCCGTCAATTTGATTGCCGCACAGCGGGTGGCGCTCGACAAGTGTGTGTGCATGTGTGTGTGTGTGCGTGTGTGTGTGTTATGGCAAGTGGCAAAGTCAATATGCTTTTTGCGTATTAATACATAATTATGACAGCAGGAAGCTGTTGTGCAAATATTTGTGGAATTTATTTGAAATTTATGCAGTCAAATGGAAGTCAAATGGAAGAGGAAGTGTGTTGTTAGTGCGCCATGGGTGGAGAATTCATGCAAATGGTTTCTGCATATATACAGAAACTCGATATGGTCACGCTTAGGTTGGGTTAGGTTACGGTGGTTTGACCTTTTTTTTGGATTAACTCGCGCAAATATCTGGTCAGCGCTCATACTATGCGTAAGAGCGAGCTCGGTTTCAATGAGCAGATCTTCGGTTCTCATGTGGTTTTTAGTAGATCAGAGTACGCTGAGTGACTAAGCAGACAATTGGAAAATAAAGTCATCTCTCCATGAACAAAATCAACGCTCTACAGGTCTCTCATCACTTTTGTCCACCTAACGGTGCGGTAGCGTGAACAACAACAAAAACTGTTGAGTTGGCTTTGACAACGACATGTATATATTCAGCGAATTAAAAGATAGCTGGTACGCTGGCTAGGTCTATTGGCTCGAATAGATGAAAGAACTGCAGCTTTGAAAGCATTCGCTTCAGTACCTGTCGGCGGTTGCTGAGGAAGAGGTAGAACCTCCACTCCGTTGGAAGTATCAGATGGATAGCGAATGCTTTCTATGCCAAGCAAGTAGCTGGATGAGTTCTTAGTGCTATAATATGGTACTAAGCGTGATCCATTTCGAGGTTCCCTAATTATTTTTTAGAAAAAAAAACGCAGAAAATTCAAATTTAATGGAGAATGCTTATTATCATTCGAAAGAACATTCTTTGGCATTTATTTTTTGAAATTATCCGTTGAGTCCAATTTTCGATGACTCGTTCGAGCATTTCGACTGGTAACTGGCGAATGACATGCGTGATGTTTTGCTCCAAGGAATGAATCGAAGCGGGATTGTCGGCATGGACTTTATACTTTACATATTCCCACGGGAATACGGTCTAACGGTGTGATATCACACGATTTTGATAGCCAATCGACCGGCCCAAAACGTGAAGTTATCTGCTCACCGAAGTTTTCTCTCAATAAATCCATTGATGCGACGTGTGCGGGAAGTGGAGCCGTCTTGTTGGAACCAAATGTCGTGGAGATCACGAGCTTCAATTTCAGGCATCAAATAGTCGGTTATCATGGTCGCCATTGACGGTTACGTCCTCACCGTCATGATTTTTGAAGAAATATGAACCACATACCACACCAACCCGTTATTTTTCTGTGTGAAAGGGTAGCTCTTGAATGTCTTCAGGTTGCTCTTCGTCCCAAATGCCGTTATTTTGATTGTTTACATACCCATTGAGTCAGAAATGGACCTCATCACTGTAAAAAATTTGGCTCGAAAACATCGGATTTTCTTAGAACCTCTCAAGAGCCCATAGATCCAAGCGACGCCGCTTGGGAAGATGGAGCGTCTTCAGTTCTTGCACAAGCTGTATTTTGTACACCAACCCGTTATTTTTCTGTGTGAAAGGGTAGCTCTTGAATGTCTTCAGGTTGCTCTTCGTCCCAAATGCCGTTATTTTGATTGTTTACATATCCATTGAGTCAGAAATGGACCTCATCACTGTAAAAAATTTGGCTCGAAAACATCGGATTTTCTTAGAACCTCTCAAGAGCCCATAGATCGAAGCGACGCCGCTTTGGAAGATGGAGCGTCTTCAGTTCTTGCACAAGCTGTATTTTGTACGCTTTCAATTTAAAATCTCGCCGTAAAATGCACCAAGTTGTTCCGTACGTCGGTCTGAGTTGCAGCGAACGGTGCTGAATCGACTCTCGAATCTCCCCGATCTTCGTGCCATATTTTCTTCACTGCGTGCTAGAAGTTGTTCGGGCGTAAGTCTTTCCATGATGAAATGCCAAACAACACTGAACAAAAATTACATGACAGCTTGACACGACTCAAGCGTGATCTGCCAAAAAAAGGCGATTGAAAAGAGTACATCTACTTGGATCACCCTTTACATACATCCCTATTTTGTAACCCGCCAAAATCGATCAGCCTCAACCCATATGGGGATGTTTTGTCGTGAAGGCTGAGTTTTCCGAACCCGATGCGTTTTGTGGCGATACATTCATCCACTGGGTTGAATGCCAGAACCCGCCGACTGATTATATCTCTCACCACGAATCCGAGGACAAAGTGGGCTCCTGTATATGCCAGCTGTAGTACATGTCACAAGATCCTACTCATTTCCGTCCTTGTTCCGTTCTTCGCACTTCTTCAACGGCGGCTATGTCAGTCTTTAGTTACGAGGAGACCGAACCTTTTAGGTGCATAACCTTAAAACGTTTGCAATGGTCGTCATTAAAAGTGGGGTTTCTCATTAGTTCTATTTTTTATTTAAGCTAATTTATACGAGTGGCGTGTACCAACCCCAGTATATAACCTCAGGACCTGGGTAGGAGGTTGAATTGGGACGGTTTTGTGTAGAGAGGTGAACATATGCTGCAAAAGTAGGCCATTAAACTCTTAAACTGGATATGTTGGAATGGCTTCTCGGAAACGACCTCTATTTTGGCCGTGAGCCAAGGCTCAGCATTGGTTGAGAACCTCATCTCCCTCAAGGGTTAGATATTCAAAAGTTTGCTAAATAAATCTCAGAGCATTTCTCCGCAGCTTTACATCTAATTTTCAAATTATCAAGGGCTTCAGCTAGGGTTAGATAGACTGATCCATTTCTCGATTGACAGACTTTGTCGGTTCTGGTCACATTATGAACATCTCCTTCATTTAACACTCTTCTTGCTAGGAAGCGACGTCATCAAAACAGCTGCCGTTGGAATATTTACTGTCGGACAAGAGAAAAATCGTGAAGCGTTATATACAATAGGCTGAGGATCAAACTTAAGCTAGTGACGAGGGTAGTTTTAGATCAAACCTGTTTTACGTCGTGGCCATGTCACCGTTTGGTAATCGTCACCCTATAAAGTTACTTACGGAAGCAAGCTGAATAGAGTACAGAGGTCGGTCTCTATGCTCTACAACGAGCGCTCTACCATCGACTTCGACCCTACCAACTCTTTCTTGTTTCACTCCCTAGACCTTTGTAACAAACTTCAAGTGAGCTGGAAAGCAATTTGACTGAACAGCGAGTCAGTGCCATCTCTGCAGACTGCCTGAAACCTGATGGTAAAGTTAATTGTGTGGTTGTGTGAGTTGTGCGTGTTAACATGCGACCACCAGCTCCCTGAAGAGTCTTCCAAGCCTTCGCATGAGTCTTTAAGTCTTTTATCACAAGCCAATCCATTACTGCATACCCTGAGCGGTAGTTTGGCTAGATCATAACAATCTCTCAGAGCATTCTCTCGACTGCTCTCACCTTAGTAGGGATGCCCGAACATTGGGAATATACCAGACAACTGCACAGAGGATGAACTACCGAAAGGAGAACCCAGTTCTCCATTCAATATGATAAGAGCATCCTGCTTAATGAGACCTCACGACAAAAGTATGAAGTCCTCTTTCAAAGAGTTTTATCGCAGCTGCAGGGACGGAACATAGTCTTTATCTAAACAACTGTCCGGTTCTAAGCACCAGGAGACACTTCTTCCTTTGCAAATATTATTTTGAATTTTTGAATTTTGACTCAATTACAATTGCACTCTCCATTCCATTCATAATTACAGTACACTTCATTACCACATACCCACTTGCCATCAGACACATCTGCCATGTGCCGAATTTACTCATCTTGTGTAGAAGTCTACCTTAAACGCGGCACTAATACAACGACAAATTGTACAAATCACTTGACAACACTATTTCATCTACGCCCCCTTCGCCCATTTCGCATTTTTCTCGCTGCTGCGATGAAGAAGCAGCCGCTCAGACGCCCATACATCCATCTGTCTGCTATGAGGATGCCGCACTTCCGCCCTCCTCTGGCTGTAGTAGTGTCCATATAGTTGTTTGCTCATGTAGCTACTAATATGTACTCAATGTCAAGTCAGTGCTATGAAGATATGGGAAATATATTTTACCACCCGCTTGACATGCCAATTGAACTTTCTTAAATTCCATTTAGTTACTTCTGCACTGTACACTTACAAGTGAAGAAGGTCAATAAACTTTATTCTCTCATTTTGAGATGGTTTCCACCCCAAATTCGGCGCGATTGTTGCTTTTGGATGTGGTGAGTCCCCAAAGTAGATAATTATTACGAAGCAGGGAAATAATATTTAATTGATGGAATTGTTGTAAATACTAGAAATTTATTTAATACAAAAAAAAATTAATTTTATTAAATTAACTAATTAAAAAAAAATTTTCGCTTCGTAAATTTCAAAAAAATTTTTTTTAATTTTTTGGCCTAAATTATTTTTATTTAAACAAAATAAAACATTTTACATTTTTTTTTTTCGAAAATTAATTTTATTAAACTACTAATACAAAACTTTTCGCTTCGTAAATTTCAAAAAAATATTTTTTTTTGCATAAATTAATTTTATTTAAACAAAATAAAAAATTTTACAAATATTTTTGTAAATTTATTTTAAAATATTAATTTTATTCAATTAACTAAAAAAAATTTTCACTGTAAATTTCAAAAAAAAATTTTTTTTTAATTTTTTGCATAAATTAATTTTATTTAAACAAAATAAAACTTTTTATATTTATTGTTTTTAATTGATTTTTGAAAATTAATTTTATTAAATTAACTAATAAAAAAAATTGTCGCTTCGTAAATTTCAAAAAAAAAATTTTAATTTTTTTGCATAAATTAATTTTATTTAAACAAAATATAACTTTTAAATTTTATTTTTTTTTAATTATTTAAAAAATTAGTTTTATTAAATTAACGAATGAAAAAAAAAATTCGTTTCGTAAATTTTATTAAAAAAAAAAATTTTTAATATTATTTAAACAAAATAATTTTTAAATTTTTTTTTATTTTAGAAAATTAATTTTATTAAAGTTTTGCTTCGTAAATTTTATTTAAGTTTTTTTTTAATTTTTTTTTTTTTGCATAAATTAATTTTATTTAAACAAAATAAAACTTTTTAATTTAATTTTTCATTTATTTATTTATTTTTTGTTTCTTACTTTTTTTTGTATTTGAAATCTTTCAATTTTTTTTAATATTTCTTAAATGCCCTCCGACGCAACCCAAGTCAATGACAACAAAAGTAATAAAAAATTTTAACCGCTAAATTATCTTATCAGCAAAAGTTAAGTGCATTAAAACGATCGTAAAATTATCCCTTCAGAAGATAAGAATGCAAAATGAAAGTGTCATTTTTTATGGTTAAAGCATAAGTGGCTCTAAAGGGGAGCTACTGTTGGGTTGTAATTGTTGAGGAGATTTTAATAAAGCAAACGCAAGACGAGGATCTGGTCACTCACATTCAGTGTATATTGAATTTATGCAGAGAGCACCTCTCCAGCTTGCTGAATGGCTGTGAAGGTGCAACACGGAACGAAATTCGAATAGCGATTACCCGTCTGAAGAAAAACAGAGAGAGGCGAGAGCGGATGGCTTACGGACTGAGCTATTCAGATACGGTGGCGAAGCGCTAACAAGATGAATGCAACAGCTTCTTTGTAAAATTTGGTGGGATAAGAGCTTGCCTCGGAACCAAGTTCTGCTCAATCCAATTTAAAAAAAAAAGACAAGGCGCTGCAAGTCACTTATCACTCCCAAGTTCTGCTGTATGCTGCAGAAGCTTGAACGATGTCGACATCCCTTTAAAAAGCATTCGAAGCTCTCGAGAGAAAGGTGTTGAGTAAGATTTGTGGCTCTTTGCGCTTTGCGCTTGTTCATGTCGCTCGAATGGATGAAATCATTCCAGTTTTGAAAGTATTCGCGGCAGTATCTTCTAGTGGAAGCGAAGGAAGGCGAAGAGTTTTACTCCTTTGGAAGTATGAAGTAGAGAGTGAGTAGACCTCGCTTGGTGTCGCCAGTTGCCCCAAACAGCGAAAAGAAGAAATAACTGACCCTCATTTGTTGATTCAGTTCGAAGTAACCGCTCCATATTGGCTAAGGATAATTGACTTTGCGCAGTCCCGCAAAATTATCGATACTTGATTCTAAGTGTACGGAGAAAACACTTCAGTCGAAGATTAGGCAATAGGCTTTTATTCAGATGTTACATATATTACTTTATACACATTTTTTGGTCAAAACTATGTTTGAAAATTAGAAAATGGGTAATTAAATATATTTTTCGATATATTATGAATCTGGACTCTTACCTTGGTACACCTTATAGATTTTTTTAAACACTGTTCTTAAGTTTTTGTCTTCAGAAAGTAGAAATAATTTCGACAATCTTATCCTAATCTAAATCTAATAACAAAGCATAGATTAACAAAATTATAAAAAAAGATATTATTAAAATTATTATAAAAAAATAAATTTGAAGAGACTGGATCGAGCACAGATATCATAAGGGCTATGCATTATAGTTTCGTTCGTTCCACCTCAAATTTCGCTGCTGCAAGTGAGAGAGTAGCCGATAACCCGACGCTGAGACTTTCTTTTGGCACTTGGATTTACACCTACATCCATATAAAGTCCAGCTCACATAACCACTGAAGCCAGCTGGCCATTCAAAATGCCGTAGTTACGTCAATTCGATACTTGAACAACAAGCAGTGGACCGCGATACTTCCAATGAATTTTTCTTCATCGACGAAGCACATTTCTGATTCGGTGGATACGTAAATATGCAAAATTGTAGCATTTGAGACTCCGAGAATCCTCAATTAATTGAAGAGAGGTCATTACACCCAAAAAGCTTACTGTCTGGTGCACTCTTTGGACATTAGCTCTTTGAAAAGGAGAACGTCGATACTGCCTCTGTCAATTCGCAGCCTTTTGGTCGTATGATAATCGCCTTTTTTGGCCTGCAATTGAAAGACAGGACTTGGGCGATATGTGATTCCAACAAGATGGTACCACATGCCACACAACACGAGCGAATAGCTTTATTGCGAGAGAAATTTCTCGGCCGCGTAATCTCTCTCGTCTTGGCGATGTCAATTGGCCACCGAGATAGTGCGATTTGACACCTTTGGACTTTTTTTTTGTGAAGTTCGCGCAAGACTGTGTTTTTGCGGATGAACCACTAACTCTTGAGCACTTGAAATCCAAGATTCGTCAAGTTATGGCTGAGATACCGCCCAATATGAGCCAAAGCGTGGTCGAAAAATATGTACTTTTTTGAATAGCCTCTTTTTGACAGCTCAAGCGCGTATTGTGTCAAGCTGTCATGTTATTTTATTTTTCAGTATTGTTTGGCATTTCATCATGGAAAGACTTTTGCCTGAACAGATTACAACCTGGCAGTTTACAAATCATTCAATTTCATTACGAAAATTCCCGTTCTTTAAAGAATGTGTTTCGCGCGCTTCACTCAACTCATGGTCAACATTATCGACCTACTGAACAGCACCATCACCCATCTTGAGACCCGGCGTTCATTATTCGATAATATTCGACCGAATAGACCACGTCCAGCACGCAGTGAAGAAAATATAGCTGCCGTAGCTGTCGATTCGATTCGGCGCCGTTTGCAGCAACTCGAACTGATGTACGGGACGAGATCTTAAATTGGAGGCGTACAAAATACAACTTGTGCAAGAACTGAAGCCGTTCAACCTTCCTAAGCGACATCCCTTCGCTCTATGTATAATGTTTCAAAAAGATCCAACGTTTTCGAGCCAAATTTTATTCAGCGATGAGGCCCATTTCTTCCTCAATCGGTATGTAAACAAGAAAAATTGCAGCATCTGGGACGAAGAGCAACCTGAAGGCATTCAAGAGCTGCCTGGTGGAATCATCGGTTCATATTTCTTCAAAAATGATGCCGGTGACAACGACACCGTCAATGGCGACCCTTATCGCGGCATGATAACCGACTATTTGGTGCCTGAAATTGAAGCTCGTGATCTCCGTAACATTTGGCTTCAACAAGATGGCGCCACTTCCCACACAGCGCATGAATCAATGGATTTATTGAGAGGACACTTCCGTGAGCAGATAATTTTACATTTTGGGCCGGTCGATTGGTCACCAAGATCGTGTGATATCACACCGTTAGACCGTATTCCCGTGGGAATATGTAAAGTCCAAAGTTTATGCGGACAATCGCGCTTCGACTCAGGCCTTGGAGCAAAACATCACGCGTGTCATTCGCCAGTTACCAGTCGAAATGCTCGAACGAGTCATCGAAAATTGGACTCAACGGATGAACCATCTAAGACGTAGCCACGGCCAACATTTGAAATAGATAATCTTCAAAAAATAAATGTCAAAGAATGTTCTTTCGAATCATGATAAACATTCTGTGGTAAATTTGAATTTTCTGTGTTTTTTATTTAGAAAGTAGGGTACCTCGGAAACGATCACCATATATAAGACGGACTGTAAATACTTCCTTGGGAATCACCAGCCAATATTTCAGGTAAATTTTATGCCTTACTCGAAATTTTCGGTCAATAAAATACCTCTTAGCTTAGATATTAGTTCATATGGCCAAAGTTTATTAAACGCCAAAGCGACATCGGGGAACACTGCAGAACCATTTTTTTTTTTACCTTCAAACGCTGGTCTTATATTCTCTAAAGCCAAATTGGTGCATGGTGTGGTCCGTTTCGATACTACAACGGGATTTTAAGGAATATAGTTATTAAGCTAATAGCCCTGTAGGAGCCTACCAAAGTTGGATCTTTGTCTTATATAAATATTTGGCGCTTTGCAGCCGCTGATGTTGTTTTGGGCCGATCTTCTCCTCCAATTTGTGGTTTTTGCTTCTTGATGTTCTTTACCAACAAATAGAGGGACCTACAGTTTATTCTAAGCCGGATGATGATGGATTTTTATGAAGAGCTTTTAATTTCAAGTTTAAATGCACTTGGAGGACGTGACATTTCCTGCCGAGGGGTGATCACAATTAGAAAAATTAATTGAATAAAAATTTCATCCGAATCTTCATCAAATTCAGGAAAAGAATGGGTTCCAATGTTAGTTTTAAATGCAAGCCTTTTTCTGGTCGCTTTGAGCTCCCTGAAGAAGACTTCGTCTCCTGTGAATGCTAGGCGGGGCCGTTCGTTGAGATTTTTGCTTCCATTTGCAGCCATGTTTATAGATGAAACATCATATGTTATAGATCTAATCGATCAAATTCAACAAACAAAAAATCTGAATATCTACTACTCCGAAGGAATTTAGTTCTTCCTTACTACACATATGATTTTCTCTGCTTCCGTCATTTTTTGATAGTTTATTTATATGCCACATTGGCAGTGTTTACATAAAAAAAATTGGAAAAATTATCGAAACTACTGGATGCTTCTTTCCCTTTTAGTTCTATCATCAGCCCGTGTGCCCCTGGCAGGCAGTCACTCACTCGTTTGCATTTATGCGTTTTCTATTGAATTTCTGGTGATTAATTTGATTGTTGATGAATGTGCCGCAGTGCTGCTGTCTTGCAAACGCCCGAACAGTGGCAACAACAACAACAGCGGCAACAGTTGCAACTAAGTACACCTTGCTCCGGGCGCGGTGCGCGTACAGATGATTTAAACACTACGCACACATGCATACACACACACACATGTACGAATTGAAAACAGTTCAATGCCACGATTAATATTATTGTCATTGTTATGTATTCAATTGTTGTTGTTTTTGTTGTTGTTGCTGTTGTTATTGTTTTTGTAATGCTATTTTTATGATTACAGTTCATTATCACCGCCACCGTCATTGCCACTGTCAGCCTTGCAACAAATGAAGCCAGATGAAGACGAAGTGTCTTTGGCCGAAGTGGAGAATAGAAAAGGAAGAAAGAACTCGAGAACTCGCGCATAGTTCGATCAAAAGATCGACGGACAATAATAATAACAACAACAACAACAAGCAAGCAATTTATCGAACATTTAGTAGCTGTTGTTGTTGGCATTACAAACTTGTTGCAAGAGTCAATATAAAATTGTTGCATGTGGCATGCGTATGTTGCACTCTCTGCGCTATTAGGTGGAAGTGTATATTTGTGGCACAGACACTTTGTAGATTTGTTGTGATCGTAAAATCTTGGCCACATACTGGGCCACAACGGTGTTGTGCGGTGTATGTAAACTGTGGTTGTTGTTGATGTTGTTGTTGTTGTCGTCGTATTTACTTAGCAAATTTCCAACTTCTGTACTCCACCTCGCCGCCGCCGCCGCCTACAACAACTGCTCAGCCACACAACAGCCCCTACAGCTACAACAAGCTACCAACAGCAATATCAGCCAGCGGCAGACATCATCTTGCACCGCCTCTTCAACTCATCCACCGCACCCGGTATACCGCATTATCTGTGCTTGCTTTCATTTTCAATTTTTATGACTTTTAATTGATGTTAGTTTTTCCATAATTTATGTATTGTCGGGGAAAATTTTTATGACTTAATTTCAAAACCCTTTTTAATTGCTTATATTTTCCCTTGAAATATTCCCACAGCGAATACCATATTTACTATAAACAAAGCCACCTTAATATCCACAATGCATACATATGTACATATTTATAGATTTGTATGCTTACACAGATATGTACATATGCGCTGCTCTGAAATGAAACCAGTTGGTAACTACTTTGGAGGTAGTATACTCGTATCGTATCGAGGAGACCGGACTAGTCCGCCAACCTTATTTTTCCCCAAAGGCTACCAGAATTTTTGACTCGCCCTAGGTACTAATAGTAGCTTCTAAAAAAATTTAAAGCTACATATGTCGGTTCTAAAGATTTTTTCAATAAAACGAGATTAAGGGGTGTGTTCAAAGAGAAAGGTGAATTTGGATTTTTTTGGAAAGTACTGATTTACTCATCTATATTTATTTTGTACCCTTCAAAGTAATTTCCCTCGGATATAGTACACTTGGGCCAACGCTTTTTCCAATCCTTGAAGCACATCTGTAATGCGCTTTTCGGTATGGCCATCAGCCTTTCTTCTCTTTCCTTTCATTTCATTGTTTAGTTTTGGGGGATAGGAAAAAGTCTCAGGAAGCCAAATTGGGGGGATACGGTGATTGAGGCATGATTAGGGTTTGGTTTTTGGCCAAAAAGTCATGAATAATCATTGATATGTGAGCTGGTGCATTATCGTGATGCAGAATCTACGAATTGTTTTTCACCCAATTCCGATCGCTTCAGCCGTATTGCTTCACGTAAACGTTGCATAACTTCCCTGCAGTATTCCTTACTAACTGTATGTCCTTTTGGCAGAAACTCATGATGCAAAACACCATTGTAATCAAAGAAACC
The DNA here is from genome assembly GCA_030068015.2 of Neoceratitis asiatica. Taxonomy (NCBI): domain Eukaryota; kingdom Metazoa; phylum Arthropoda; class Insecta; order Diptera; family Tephritidae; genus Neoceratitis; species Neoceratitis asiatica. The sequence goes on from CM061524.1 coordinate 26,553,821, forward strand.
TTCACATTAGATCAAACTTGGCGTACCTTTTTCGGTCTAGGCTCATCTGGCAGCTTCCATTGGGATGATTGGGTCTTGGTTTCGATACTAATGCGACATTGCTCTTGCTCAAAATATAGCAATTTCGGAACAAGCTTCGGTGCCACACGTTTCATGCCCGAAGCATTCGAGAAAATTGAATGGCATGAACCAATTTATATGACAACATCCTCTGACACTTCCCTAATGGTGATTCGACGATTTTCAAGAACAATTTTTTTCACTGTTTCGATGTTTTCTTCAATTGTTGATGTAGTCGCACCTCCAGGACGCTCATCGTCAGCAACATCTTCTTGGCCTTCTGTAAAGCGCTTGTACCACTTATAAGCACTTTCTTGAGACAAAGTGAAAAATCAAAATTCATCACGCATATTAAAAATTTCCATAATATTTAAATTAGAGCAGGTTAGAATTCTCATAAAATTTGGAAAACAACTTTAAATCCTAATTAAATTTTCTACGTATTTATAAGTGTTGTAAATTTTTAAAGCCTTTACGCCATATTAAAATAAGAATTAAAAACCAACAATTTTTTTTATTTGGCTTAATTATTTTTATAGAGATGCTGTTTGTTGCTTTCAATACCACAGCATTCAAAGAAGCACCATATTTTGCTATTTCTTGGGTGAAATCATAAAAGGGAAAAAAAATTTGTACAAAAAATCGGTTTTTAACTTTTTTTCAATACGACATATCGATATTGAAAATTCACGATACTCATAAATGTACAAAAAGATTAATGAGGAATTTCGAAAATATAGTTTCAAATATGTGCCTTAAAAATGAAAATTACGACAACTTTGAACGTAACCTCACTCTTTTTTGTACAATATGTGGAACCAATATAGCTCTTAAATATTTTCCTAAAATTTTGCTATTATTATTTAGAAAATAACCAGAACTCAGATCAAACGCTTAACAAGATCCTGAGGAAAAAATTGTTTCTTGATGCTGAGAAAATTTAGGATTTTTTCGAGAACGATAACTCTGTGAATTCACTATACTTTTCGGACTTTAACCTGTAAAATAAATAATTATTTCAATCCTGAAAGCATATTACTACTGATAGCAAAATATTTCAACTAAAATTTTTTTTCTTTATCATATTTAAATTTAAACAAAAAACTTATGAGATTAATTGCGATGAAACGTTGTTCACACAGACATTCATTAGCTAATTATGTGCAGCATTCCAACAGTAAAAAATTTGAACAGTGTATATTTAGAGGAATTCTCAATTGGACTTTGTTTTAATGATGAGGTAGGCTAGATAGGATTGGCTATCGATGTGGCGGCATCATCAATGCACTTAGACCTGAGTGGATACATTGTGATACCACGATGCTGGTCCGATAACTTAGTTTCATTATACATTCGATGCAATTTCTATATATATTTTATTAAGTACACAATTTACCTTGTGGTCTGCTATCTTACAGAAATCAACGTGGCTCACAGCTATCAAAGTCCTACTCTGCCCCATGCAGGGTATCCACTATAATCTGTAGCCTCCATAATAGCTGAAGTTTTAGCTTCAAGTACACTGCAATCAGCGGGTAGTCCGAAAAACAGTTCTAAATGTGGATCTTTCGAAGAAACACCACTACCAACTCTCACATCGAGTTTCGTACCATTCGCAATGTCTCAATACTATTTAAAGGCGTGTCGAAATCATCTCACATTTCTCAATTTTGGGGTTTGCGTCATATAGTTATTTTGGCAGGAAATGTCAAGCCCTCAGTGTGTATTCTGGCATGAAAAAAGCTCCTCATAAAAATCCTTCAAGCGTTCGTTGGCGGCTTAGAATTGCCTATATTGCATAAGCTATAGTTTTCGAGGGTTTCCGAACGTCTAAATCCTTTTTACTCCACTAATCTAATTGCTTTAGGCGCAGTGTGTCTAGTTCTACAGTCTGATAACCCATTGGGTCTATTGGTAAGATTTTGAGGATTACATCAGCGCCTGATTGCTTATGCGGTTGATGTTTGTCACTTTATTGAACTAGGCAACCCATACCAGAGTATTGGTCGCATCACAGATGTATAGATCAAGTGAAAAAGCTGAGAATTAAATCATATTTCTTACAAATAGCTTTTTCTTTTTAACATATGTAGAGGGTAATGGATACCTATTCATATCTTAATGACTTATATGTTGGCTTTCCACTTCAGTCTCTCCGCACAGAATTTCTTTTAGCAGAAGCGAAACTCAAGAAAAGAGAAATTATTTATTTTCGAAGGTAATTTGATAAGTCAGTGACTTTTTGAATGAAAAATATAATTTTTTTTGGCAAATAAGAGTTTTATTTCCCAACAGAGTCTTCTTTTAACTCTATACAATAAGTTCAGCGTCTTTCCGAATTTTTTATCCCTTTCAAATAAAATTTTTTGCCAAGGTCCTTAAAATATGCGTTTGCTTCTGTGATGATCTCTTCATTCAACCCAAAACTCTTACCGTCCAGCCATTTCTATAGATTTGGAAACATGAAACAGTCGCAGCGGTCTAAATCTGGAGAATATGCTGGATGGGATAGCAGTTCGTGGCCGAATTTTACATGTTAATTGAAAAGTCCCCGGCCTACCATAGTAAAATACTTTTTTTTTTGGCAAAATTCATTTTTTTAAATTCAATACAGTTCCCTTCATAGGTGATACACTGATTTTAGCGAATCTTCAACTTTTCGATACCATTTTTGTAGTACCATTTGGCTTTTGCTCCAAAATGGGCCTCAGTTTTGGCGATCACTTCTTCATTCAACGAAAATTTCTTCCCAGCAAGCATTCTTTTGAGATCTGAGAATAGGAAATAGTCGCTGGCGGTCAGATCTTGAGAATACGGTGTCTGAAGAAGCAATTCGAAGCCCAATTCATAAATTTTGGCCATCGATTTTACTGATTTGTGACCTGATGCATTGTCTTGCTGAAACATCACTTTCTTTTTCTTCAAATGCGGCCGTTTTTCGACGATTTCATCTTTCAAATGGTCCAATAACACTATGTGATATAAAAATCCCAGTTGATAGTCCTTCTTTTTGCAAGGTAGTCAATGAAAATTATTCCATGCACAGCACAAAATATAGACACTGTAAACTTGCCAGCCGACTGTTGCTTGTTTCCACGCTTTGAAGCGGGTTCATCGTGTGCAGTCCTCTCGAATTACTGCCGATTGGATTTCGTAGTGAAATCTTGGAGCCTTGTTTCATCCATTGTCACATATCAACGCATAAGGTCGGGTTTATTATGCTTGAACGTCTCCAAACACTGCTCCGAACCATCGACTTGTCGTTGTTTTTAGTCAAAGTGAGCTCGCGCGGCACCCACTTTGCACAGTGCTTTCTCATACCCAAATATTCGTGAATGATATGGTGTACACGTTCAATTGATATCTCTAGAGTGCCTGCTATTTCATTCAATTTCAATTTACGGTCATTCAAAATTATTTTGTGGATTTTTTATTGTTTTAGTCGGTAACAACCTATGTTTTGGGCGACCACTGAGTTCACCATTACAAAACATCTAAAGTTGATAGTTGATTCTATTGGGGCAGTGACCGGAAACTCATCATCAAGCCAAGTTTTTGCTTTAGCTGTATATTTGCCCTTCAAAAAAAATATTTTATCAAGACGGGAAATTCCCTTTTATCCTTTTTTTCCCAATAATAAAAGTTGCTACACTCAAAATGCTGTCAAATTTAAACAAGCGTTTTTTGAAGGTTCGAATTCCTAAAAACTCATATATAATTTAATTCTAGTACCGTTATCTATGTGTCAGGCTGGAGGCGACCTGTTATTCTACCATTTTTTTAGTTTTTGGACTAGTGCAATTTCGCAAAGTAATTTCTAGTTGCTAACTAGTTGAAACCAGTACATTTTAGAACCAGTTTTATAACTCACAATTCACTACAGGATATACATTCAATTTAATTTCCCCAGAACGCAATTATGGTTTGATCTATGTGAAAACTGCATGAATATGTGCCATGACATTTATTGTTGACGGCTGCTGTTTCTACGAGCACTGTTACTCTCAGCTCCAGCTGCTGCTATTTAAATGTGGCTACAATTGTGTTCTTCCATCCAACTATTGATTGCTGCTTTCAAAAACACTATTTAACAACAACAGTTTATTTTCTTTATCATGTATTGATGCGTATTTTGTGGAATTTTTGATTTTTTAATTACGATTTTATGAGGTTTCTTCAAAATTTGTTTACGATTTGATTGTGGCCACCAAAGTTGTAGTGGCTTAATATGAAATATTTTAAAGTTTTCATTAAATCTTCCTTTCTTTGTTTGTAGTGAAAATGAATGTGCTATGCTGAAATGTTAATGATTTAATATCGAATAAATGTGTTGATTGCGAAATTTGAAAATTTACCTTCGTTATTTAAAAGATCTGGTACGCATATAATCAATTAATGAATAAATTTCTAAGAAGAAAATTTCGTAAAATTATTAATACCACAAAATATCATCTCACGTGTAATGGGTGATCCATTTCAAGGTTCCTTACTTTTTTTAAGAAAAAAACACAGAAAAATCAAATTTAATGAGGAATGTTTTTTATCATTCGAAGGAACATTCTTTGGCATTTATTTTTTGAAGATTATCTATTTCAAATGTTGGCCGCGGCTATGTCTCAGATGATCCATCCATTAAGTCCAATTTTCGACGACTTGTTCGACCATCTCGACTAGTAACTGGCGAATGACAGGCGTGATGTTTTGCTTAAATGCCTGAATAGAACTGGGATTGTCCGCATAGACTTTAGAATTTACATAACCCCACAGGAAAAAGTCTAACGGTGTGATATCACACGATCTTGGTGACCAATCGACCGACCCAAAACATGAAATTATCTGCTCACCGAAGTGTTCTCTCAATAAATCCATTGATTGATGCGATGCGTGGCAGGAAGTGGCGCCGTCTTGTTGAAACCAAATGTCGCGGAGGTAACGAGCTTCAATTTCATGCATGAAAAAGTCGGTTATCATGGCGCGATAACGGTCGCCATTGACGGTTACGTTCTTATCATCTTCATTTTCGAAGAAATATGAACCGATGATTCCACCGGCCCACAAACCACACCAAACCGTTGTTTTTTCTGGATGAAATGGCAGCTTGAATCCCTTCAGGTTGCTCTTCGTCTCAAATGCGGCAATTTTACTTGTGTACGTCACCATTGGGCCAGAAATGGGCCTCATCGATGAAGAAAATTTGGCTCGTAAATGTCTCTTTAAGAACCCATATAGCGAAGTGATGTCGCTTGGAAATGTCGAGCGGCTTCAGTTCGTGCACAAGCTGTATTTTATACGACGAATCGACTCTCCACGGTCTTTGTGTACACTCCCAGCGACGGCCGCTATATTTTCTTCACTATGTGCTTGACGTGGTCTTTTAGGTCGAATATTATCCAATAATGAATGCTAGTTCTCAAGATGGGTAATGGTGTTGCGAATACGACGCTCAGTAGGCCGATTATATTGGCCATAAGTTGAGCGAAGTGCGCGAAACACAGTCTTTACAGAACGAGGATGCTCGTAATAAAATTTAATTATTTGTAAACTTGGTTCGGGCGTAAGTCTTTTCGTGATGTAATGTCAAGCAATACTGAACAAAAATAACATGACAACTTGACACGACTCACGCGTGATCTGTCAAAAAAAAGGCTATTGAAAAAAGTACCTCTACTTGGATCACCTTTTAGTAGAACAATTTTACGATTTTTAAATAATTTCTTTAAAAGTAAACACAAATAATTAGGGATTTGTGTAAAGTGTGGTGTATTTATATGCCAACAACAATCAATTTGTCTAAATGTGCATTATAAAATTTTGTTGTCTGATTTCAAACACAATTTCGAAGCACATAAATATGCACTTACATGTGTGTCTATATGTAAAACAAGTCCTTAATAGCTGCTTTCACCTTTAAAAAGCTATAAAATTTATTTTCGAAAATTGTTTTGTCTTTAAAAATAGAGCGCAGCAACAACAGCAATAATATTTTGAAAACAAATAAAAATAAAAATTCCAAGGAAGCTGCAACAGCAGTCATCTGTGTGTATGCATTTGTCGCTGGCGAAAGGGGTAAACAGTTCGTAAATATTATTTTTATGACAACTCTGCTACGCTGCGCAACTATAACAACTATAAACAGTGTGTTGTTGTTGTTGACTTCATAGTTGGATATGTATGTATGTCCTTCGGTTATGCAATGCACAATGTTCTGGTGGTAATTAGTAGTGCAATTAGAGACAACAATAGCAACAAATAAATTTTGAAAAAAAAAAACCATTTTGAAAGCCAGTACTATTGCGCCGTTGTACGCGTATGCACAACAAGTAATCAGTTAATGTAAGTTATAAAATAATAATAATAAACACTATAAGGCTGTTGTTGTCCTTATCTTTTGTTGGCTTAGTAGAAAGCGTGCGCATTGTCAGCATTTTTCGTTGGTTGCAAGTGTTTTACATTATGTTTTTACGATCCTCACACTGCCAGGGGCAAGGTCAGTGCGTGTTTGGTGAAAAGTTGGTATAATGAAATTTGTTTTAAGACTTTTGTGTAATAAACACCAGAGAATGGGTTATTTTATCTGTTCGCATTTTTATGGCGTTACCAGGAAGGTTGCATGAGCATATGCAGGATGTGATTTCCTGGAATCAATTTTACTATTACTATGGTGATAAGTAAATAATGTAAATAATAGCAAACATTTTTTGATGATGGTTATTTTCAGTTAACTACATAGAAAAAAATTTTACGTAATGGAATCACAGAAATCTCATGAATATTCGAAATTACAGAATTAATAAAAACCGAAATTATTTAATCCTTTATTCATACTTAAAAGAAAAAATGTTGATTCATTATCCAGCTAATGAAAGGATTTTTTGAGATTCTCTAAAGCTGAGTGCCATCTTGGGTTGTTTTTTGGATTAGAGATTGTAATGAGTCCTTTAGGAAATCTCTAAAAGGATTTCCTTAACTTGCAATGCGTCCGTTTTCTTTGCTAAACAAGGTTTTTAAAACTCGAAGCATATTTTTGTCTCTTTTTAAACGTAAATTGATTCACTGATACACTCCTTTTTTTCAAATGATGGATTTCTCTACGGTTTAGAAATTACACGCGGTATGTCTGGAGGATGGAGCCGTCTGTAGAAGTTTACGCAAGTGAGGAAAGTTTTTGACTGTCATTCACCTAGGAGTGGCCAGAAATGATTCTTTTACATGTGGTTCAAGCAGCTTACGACTTCCGGCCTTAGAACAAGTATCCTCTGGGTAGCCAACAAACATCCATTTTGAGGCGCGCTAAAGTGGGAATGCGAATGCCCTGTAGCTGTGCGTTGGGTTTGGGACCCACCACATAAAAACTATACTTCAATGAAAAATCAACAAATGCCTCGGATGAGAAACCATTTTTTTGATGAAGACCCCTGCAAACTTTTAAAGGATCACGTTTTGAGGGCATGTACCTGGAATGTCCGGTCCCTTAATTGGAAAGGTGTCCCTGCCCAGCTGGTTATGCCCTCGTAAGACTAAACGAACTGATGCTGATTGACTATGCCCAGGCATTAGATATAGTCATATATAGTACCAGATTCCAGCACACGAAAATTCTTTAAGCACATGGCTAGCGCCATATCGAAAAACACGCAACCAAATTTATGATATTGTGATAGACGGAAAACATGTATCCAGTATTCCAGACGTACGTACGCTCCGCGGGCCTAATATCTACTTGGATTATTATCTTGTAGCAGCAAAAATACGCACCCGCCTCTGTGCAGCAAAAAACGCCCGTCAACAAACACAAGGAAGGGTTGACGTCGACTTGGATGACTTTTACTAGGCTCGCAGTCTGGCACACAGAGAATAGTCGTCACCATGTAAACGAAATGGTAGATAGTACAGACTCCCTACGTACCACCGAAAAATGAGCTGTGAACTTACGTCCAGTTTAACAGAAAGACACCTAATCGTAAATACAAAGTACAAGACTGAAACATATGTATAACTGTAAAAACTAAAGAGTTGGTCTCGTGACCAACGTTCAGAGCATACTGAATCATTCTTGTAACGATACTGAAAAGATGGATAAATATGCGAAGTTTCGTCCAAATCAAGACTCCTATGCATATCCTCCAAACACACCATGAACGCAGAGTCATTTTTGCCAACAAGTAGTGAATCCAATATGACATATTCGGCTCATGGGGTTCTCTGAAGTCTTATAGCAATGTCTGTTCACCAGAAGGCGCAGCTGCAAACGAGCGTACAACTCGTACAATGTGTTTTAAATTACATTTTTCTGCGGAGAGAGTTTCAATTTCGGTCGAGTATCGGGAAAACACATTTCCATTGAAGGACAATAAAGCGTCTGAGGTTTCCAATTTTAATGATGTCTACGGCAATCGTGCCAAGCTGAGTCTAAAGTGAACGGGAAGCAAATAGTCAGCGCACTCCCGGCTTGCCTCTCATGACAATTGTATGTAATTTTGTCTATTTGGGAACCAGCATCAAAATCAAAAACAGCCTTGAGTCTTGAATTATAACACGATGAATCGCTCTTGCTAAGTGATGCTGCTTTGGAGTGAATATGCAATTGAAAAGTAGGATGCTCTCTCGATGAACAGAGGAACAAATTCTCGCTAATCATTCCCGTCCAGCTACGCTCGATGAGCCTGCATTAAGAGTTTTCTGGAGAACGATTTATGGACCTTTAGCGATGGTAATTTCCATATATGTAACAGATGTAAAATATATCTGTGACAAAATTGACATCATTCAGCGAATTAAGAGATAATCGATACCGGGTATAGATAAAAACAATCCAGATATGAAAGTATTCTGTGCAATACCTGTCGATAGAGACAGAGGAAAAAAAGCCCCACTTCGTTGGAAAAATTAGATGGAATAAGATCTGGCTTCACTTGGTGTCTCTAATTTGTGTCAAAAAATAAATGATATAGCTTTTGAGGTACAGAAAACTATCATATTGCCTCCACGATAAGCAACTTCCTGTGACAGCAAATAACGCACTCTACGTTCGAGGTTGAAAAGCTGCAGTCACTCAAGAAAGCATAGAGGCTTTATAGCAAACTCGAGCTTCTACTATCTGAGAGCGTCGGAAATATACTTCAGTTGTCGAATAGAAGAGAACAGAACGCAGAACAGTTAGTTGAACTTTCTGCGCTCCTGCAGACTGGAAAAGGGTGTGCATAGTTCTGATTAAAGACATGTATCCTGTTTACATGAGGGCTAAAGTCTCTTGCTCCTTTCTTCTCTATCAAAAAATCTCGCTATCTTAGACGCTGGTTATAAAACAGTCTTGCAGGGCGTCTGATTAATAACTTATTTATTTTTCTTGTTAATTCATATGCTCTTTCACATATATGCCATATTTATCTCAAATTTCTTAGAGAGTGATCTCTGAAGAATCAGGCTTATTTATATATAGTTCAATACTTATTTACATATCTTAGGCCTAGTTAAAAAATAAAAAATAAAAATATAAAAAAAATTCAGATGGTTACTCAGACAATAGAAAAAATTTTATTACCGGAAGCATGCTTTCAAAACAGCCTCAAAACTACTTTAGATTATTTTCTTAGGTCAAAGTATTAAGAACAGTTAAATAAAATAACAGTTTTTATTTTGAAACAAAAAACCAAACGCAAAATGTCAGTCACGATCATTGCTAGGACTTCCGATTTGAATAAATTTTAAAAGTTGAAAAGTCAGCTGAACAGACGGAACACACTGATCATCGACGCAGCTGCCTGAAATTCCGCACGTACAAAAGAGCGACCAGTTAAAGAATGATCCTCTGTCGATAATACATAAAACGGTTCGAAATTACAGTTTTTTTTGTAATCAGACAATTCCTACCTCAAACTTATGAAATCTTACAAATCTTGTCAACTGACTACAACATTTTGTGGCAGCCACATTTTTCTCGCATGAGCAAATACAAAAATTTTTCATAACAAAAAAAATCTTTTTTTTTTTCATAACGGAAAATATTTTTACACCACAAATATACATATACAAAAAAAAAAGATTTTTATATAATTAAAAAAAAAATTTCTTTCAATTTTTTATGGTAAAATTTTTTTCTTTTTTGATAAAAAATATTAAAAACTAAGTTAATATACCGTTGCATTGTGATTTAGATTTCTATTTTTGCCAAGCCTTATTTCCACACAAAAACAACAACAAAAAACATAAATTAAAATCGCTTATCACAAATAGACCGCCGCTGGCGCCTCACGTGTTTGCAAGCGACGAGCGACGAGAGTATTCTGGAATGGAGGAGAGAAAGGACAATCAGGTGCACATGAAGTTTGAAAAAAAAAATCTTTATATATATATATATACATATATAAATTTACCTGCACCAACACGCACAAAATCACATATGAAAACCAGCAACAACAATAGCGGTAGTCTATTGCACTTGCGCAAAGCGGGCAAAAAAAGGATCAATGAGGCAAGGATAAGTGGCGCTAAAAAATTAAAAAAAAAAAAACAAATGGAAAAAGAAAAAATGCCTTGCGAGCCACATTTGACATATTTTCAGGTACATACATATATACATACATGCATTTATACATATGAATAAACATGCATACGCATGACGCTCTCATATGCTTGTGTTTCTTCTATTTCATTTTCACTTTTTTCACTTGATTTTATTTAATTTTTTTGTTTTGCTCTGCCACCATATGTATGATATGTATGCACACGGCGAACTACATACATAAATATCCATTTCTAACCAAAAAAAATAAATCCCTCGTCCAATCAGTTATGCACGTAGAGACCTTAATAATTTCTGTCAAGTTAATCGATAATTTCGTCGCCAATTGTCTGTGGCGCTATTTCATTGATGAAAATTGTTCAAGAGCAAAAAAACAACAACAACAACAACAACAACAACAACAAAAACTATTCAAAAAGCAGACACAGCAATTCTCGATTTTCTTTATGACCAATTTGAGCCGATGAGGAGGTACACATTTAACACCGTTTGAGCATCGAAATTATTTTGATTTTTCTTTTTTTTTTGGGTCTTTTGCTCATCTATTACAGGTTTTAGAAAAATAGCTAGCTAAACATACGTATAAGAATTTGTTTGTGTGTATTATTACATGTGATTTTTTTCTGTGCAACGCAATGTGCTGTACGTTTAGGTTGTACTTAAAGGTTTGATCGTAATTTTTAATTTATATGCTTAAAAATTTATCCATCACTTTGAATAAGCGATGTTATCGATAGACTTAAAGAATGAAAAACTCAAAAAAAAAAAATTGTACTTTGTTCAATTAGTTTGTAAAGGAGGCGAAGGGTATTTTTTTTAAATAAATTGTTGACCTATCCATTAATAATCAAATAATTTTTTTCGTGAAACTACTTATTCATTACAATGTTTGAACCTTGGCATTATATGTCAAAACTATATCTTTCAAAAGACCGTATTAGAACTTTCGCACACTTCGATCCGTTTGAGATAATTTTCGACAATTTTTTTGGCACATATTGCACATATTGGGGGGTATCTCAGCCTTAACTTGACGAATGTTGGATTTCAAGTGCTCAAGACTTAAAGATTTATCCGCAAAAATACGGTCCTTAGCGTAGCCCCACAAAAAAAATCCAAAACTGTGAAATCGTACGATCACGGTGCCAATTGACATCGCCAAGACGAGATTTTACGCGGCCGGGAAATTTCTCTCGCAATAAAGACATATTCGTTCGTGTTGTGTGGCATATGGCACTATCATGTTGGATTCACGTGTTGTCCAAGTCGTGTTCTTCAATTGAAGGCCAAAAAAGTCGGTTATCATACGACATACAATGACAGTCTCGATGTTATCGTTTCCAAAGAAGTAAGCTCCAAGCACACCTCCGGGCCAAAGAGCGCAGCAGACAGTAAGTTTTTTTAGGCGTAATAGCCTCTCTTCAATTATTTGATTATTCTTGGAGCCCCAAACTCGATAATTTTGCATATTTACGTATCCACTGTGTGAGAAATGTGCCTCGTCGCTGAAGAAAACTTTGTTGGAAAAATTGCAGTCCACGCTTTTTGATCAAGCATCCTATCGACGTAACTGCGGCGTTGTGAATGGTAAGCTGGCTTCATTTGGTGTGTGAGCTGGACTTTATATGAATATAGGTGTAAGTCCAAGTCCAAAATACGTCAAAAACTAGAATATATTTGGGATTGACAATATCTTTAACCACTTGAAAACCAACATTCGTCAAGTTATGGCTAAGCTACCGCCCAATATGTGCCAAAAAGTGGTCGAAAATTATCTCAATTATGTCGACTTTGCAGCTTGGGTACAGGCTCCCGAGACTAATATCTCACCAATTTATTTTGCTTCAAGATTTGGTCCTTCTTGATACACCTAGGTTTAAATGTGCCTTGATTTCTCAGCATGGCAAGCTTTTTTGCGTACTTAGTCGCCGAATTGCATGCTTACATCTGTCATCGATTTTGGTCGGTCTTCCATTGTGCTTAATTGTACCACAACTTTCGGAATTTAAAAAAAAATGTAAATACTATTTCTATGACAATTCACTCTGGACACAATCTTGGCAGTTTTCTTTCCTGATTAGTCAGTCCACGCTCCTTCTCTGATAAATGTGTAGCACCTGGCATTTTGACCTAACAACCATATCCAATATATATATATATGAACCATTTCAAGGTCCCCAACATTTTTAAAGAAAAAAACACAAAAAATTCAAATTTAATGTGGAATTTTTACTACCATTTGAAAGAACATTCTTTGACATTTATTTTTTGAAGATTACCTCTTTCAAATGTTGGTCGCGGCTACGTCTCAGATGGTCCATCCGTTGAGTCCAATTTTCGATGACTCGTTCGAGCATTTCGACTGGAAACTGGCGTATATCATGGGTGATGTTTTGCTCCAAGACCTGAATCGAAGCGGGATTATCTGCATTGATTTTAGACTTTACATTCCTTACAGGAAAAAGTCTAACGGTGTGATATAACACGATCTTGGCGGCCAATCGACCGGCCCAAAACGTAATTTTATCTGATCACCGAAGTGTTCTCTGAAATAAAATTGATTGATGCGATGTGTGGGAAGTGATGCCATCTTGTTGAAACCAAAAGTCGCGGAGGTACCGAGCTTCAATTTCAGGCATGAAAAAGTCGGTTATCATGGCGCGGTAACGGTTGCCATTGACGGTTACGTTCTCACCGGCGTCATTTTTGAAGAAATATGGACCTATGATTCCACAAATCACACCAAACCGTTTTTTTCTGGATGAAATGGCAGCTCTTGAATCTCTTCAGGTTGCTCTTCGTCCCAAATGCGGCAATTTGGCTTGTTTATATATCCATTGAGCCAGAAATGATCCTCATCGCTGAACAAAATTTGGCTCAAAAACGCCGGATCTTCTTGGAACTCTTCAAAAGCCCATAGAGCGAAGCGATGTCGCGTGGGAAGGTCGAGCAGCTTCAGCTCTTGCACAAGCTGTATTTTGTTTGTTTTTAATTTAAGATCTCGACTTAAAATGCGCCAAGTCGTTCCATACGTCAGTCCGAGTTTCTATGAACGGCACCGAATCGACTCTCCACAGTCTTCGTGTACACTCTCAACTACGGCCGCTATATTCTTTTCATTGCGTGCTGGACGTGGTCTATTCGGTCGAATATTATCTAATAATAAATACTGGGCCTCAAGATGGCAGATGGTGTTGCGAATAGTACGCTCAGTAGGCCGATTATGTTGACCATGAGTTGAGCGAAGCGCGCGAAACACAGGCGTATGACTTTCAATGAAGAAATGCCAAACAATACTGAACAATAATAACATGACAACTTGACACGACTCACGCGTGATCTGTCAAAAAAAGGCTATTGAAAGAAGTGCCTCTACTTGGAGCACCCTTTAGTACTTCGCAAGGCTGGTAAGTACATTGGCTATTACGCATTACATTCACAACGAGCTGTGATACGCAAGCTACCTGAATAGCTGGAGAGCCCTACTGTCAAGTCTACTAAATTCTACTATGGGCAGAAAGTCCAAATTTCCGCTCCTTTCTCTCTTGGTAATGATAGAATCATGATCGGAAAGACCTTGTTTCCGCTCCATATTCCCAAGAGTGGAAAAACAAATCGTGGATTCTGCATCACGATAATACACCAGCTCACCAGCTCAATGCTTATTCGTGATGTTTTGACCAAAAATAAAAACCATAATCATGCCTCAACCACCGTAGTCAAGAGATTTGGATCCCTGCGACTTTTTCCTATTCCAAAAACTAAAGAAACCAATGAATTGAAAGTGTTTTGCCACAATTGATGACATGAGATCAAATCAGAATCGAAGAAGGAGCTGATGGCCATACCGAAAAACGCATTTCATAAGTGCTTCGAGGATGGGAAAAAGCGTTGACACAAGTGTATTACATGCACAGGAAATTATTTTGAAGGGGAAAAAACAGATATTGATGAATAAATAAGTACTTTTCGAAAAAAATTCAAAATTCACCTTTTCCTTTGAACATACCTCGAATGTATATCTAAATGAGGCGTTCAGTAGGACGATAAGAAGGGTAACAAAGCGAGTCTAATAATTTTTGCAAATTATTTCATTTCAACATCTTTAAAACAATGCGTCCAAGGACTCGTGAATAAACTCGATATTACTTTCATAAGGAATACGAGTATATCACAATGCATAATCATTGGCAACCACAAAGAGTGTAATAAACAACAACAAAAATAAATGCAAAAGCACTCGAGAGTATGGTTGGTTGGTTTGGTGCTGTTGTCAGGCACTTCAACTTGCACTTTCTCTCCATCTCGACTAGTTGTCACAGGCAACGGGCAATATTATCACATACATACAAACACATATATCCATATATATATATATATTTAAGTTGCAGGCGTCGCAACACTCGAACTTTTCCGCATAATTAAACTTTAGATTAAGCAAATAAATATTCGCGCAGAATTTGATGAAATAATTCAATTTAGCAACAATTTAGATAAGTTGCGGCAAATATGCACATAAGTGTACGCCGATTTGGCTTTGTGACTTCATAACATTGCACGCATACACATACATACATACACTTATGTATTTTGCTTCCTCCTCAGTCAGTGTGTGAGCAGAAAAAAAAGCTTCCTGTTCAAGTGCATACTTGTAACTGTATTTGCAAATTGAGTGGCAAGCGTTGGCGTGAAGAGAAGACATTTTGTGGTCTATTTGTTGTTGTTGTTGTGGTTGTTGGCACTCACTGAGGCACGCATAATTTCACAAGTGGCCACATTTATTGTTGGTTTCCTGTGCACAAAAAAAAAAAAATATGGAAAAAAGAATAAAAAATCATATAAAAACAAATAATTTTCGCAAGCCGTCAACTTCACTTATAACACAGAGGGACTTGAGTCTGAAGTCAGCTTTTATGATTTTGCACTGGTGTGAGAATGTTTCTCTTACTTATTATTATATTCACTGCAAGTGCCTGCCACGCATTTGTGCGCACTTGACAACATTTTTGATTGCGTGTCATTCAAATGGAGAGTGGTGATGAATGGCGTGTGAATGGTCAATGGCCACTGTTGGTGATTGGTGGTTGTGGCGAGTTGCTGATGTTCATGACCAACTTAATATATATAAATTTTTATGATGAATGAAGTTTCATCAATGCTTTGTCCACCTTTTTTTTTGGCTACGTCTGAATTATTTTTAACTTAAATCTTTAGTCAGAGGTCTCAAGAAGGACTTTCAACGTCAATTGAGCTCAAAACTTAGTAAAAGTAAATGTTGGAAACTTCCACTTTTATTATAAAGTTTGAACCTTGGCATTGCATGTGAAACACTACATCACTCAAAGGATCGTCTCGCGAATTTTTGAAACCTTCAATCCGTTTGAGATAATTTTCGACCACTTTTTGGCATTGGCATTGGGTGGTATCTCAGCCATAACTGGACGAATGTTGGTTTTCAAGTGCTCAAGAAATAAAGGTTTATCCGCATAAATATAGTCTTTCGCGCAGCCCCACAAAAAAGTCCAACGGTGTCAAATTGCATGATCCCGGTGACCAATTGGCATCGCCAAGACGAAAAAATACGCGGCCGAGAAATTTCTCACGCAATAAGGCCATATTCGCTCGTTTTGTGTAGCATGCGGTACCATTTTTGTTGGAACCACATATTGTCCAAGTCTTGTTTTTCAATTACAGGCCAAAAAGAGCCGATTCTCATGCGACCATCACAGTCCAAATTGACAGTAACAGTCTCGTTGCTATCTTTTTCAAAGAAGTAAGGCCCAATCAAACCTCCGGACCAAAGAGCGCGCCAAACAGTAAGTTTTTTTTGTGTGTTATGGCCTCTCTTCAATATTTCGAGGATTCTCGTCAGCTGTTTTCAGCTGGATTTCATATGGATTTAGATGTAAGTCCAAATGCCATAATGTGTGCAAGCCACAGCTCTTAAAAAGGTCGAGAAATAGACACATTCGGGTCTTGGGTTACACTTTGGCTCACAGAAGAGGTGAAAGGAGCACAACGATGATGCACAGGCCTTACAATATCTGTAACTGATCCAGTCTCTTTGAATGTCTTTAAAATTTTACAGATTGCTTGATTAGTTGGACGATTTTGTGCACCATTAAAGCACGAAACGTGACCTTGTCTGAATCAGACCATTTTTCATAAATGCCAGACTTTTAACTAAAAAAAAACATGTTTAATTTGACAGTTAAGTTTGACAGATGACTAAATACATTCCTGAACTTTTGAAACCATTAAATGGATAGCCCGTTTTTATAGCCTCTCTGAAAAAGGATGACAATTCAAAGCTAGCTGAGATCCTAACAGGACCTTTTTTCTAGCATATCAACCAGAAAGGTTAGGGTTCTCTTTCAGTTATGAAGAGGAAGAAGAGCGATTTTCAAACTGTTAAGAAATTCTTATGCTGGAATTGGAAAGTAGATTTCGGCGTATTGGAGTCGCTTTCATGGATAGCCTTTACCGTGTGGTAATATCCAAACTAAGCGACTTAATAAAATTCATAAAGATGGATGGGATAGGTCAGTGGAGTTTTCGTGGTGTCACCGATTTCGTTTTGAGTATATGAATGCTCCCTTATTGACAACCACTCAACCTGCCTGCCTAAATAAAAAAAAAAAATTCTAAAAACTCGAAGTAAATTTTCCAACCATTATTCCGATACCATAGCAAGCGTTGCCTTGTCTTGACTACTAGTATCCACCGTCTGTCCTCCCTATTACATAATTTCACTTTATTATCATTGCATTTACGTCTACTATGAGGATTACAGTCTCCCGCTCGTTGTTTTTATAGTTTTTGCATTATCTCCTATAAGGAAACTCTAGTCTTTCTGAATGTTGTCCTCACGGATCCTCGTCTGCCGGAACCTATTACTTCGGTGATGGTCTGCTTTTCGCCATCGCTGGCGACTTAGATTTAGATACATGACAACAATGCAAGGACAGCGGAGCACACACTCAACGACACAACCGGCAACGTAGAAGGTCCTGATATTGTAGTTGACTGAATTCCTACATATCCAGGCTCGATAACTAATGTATGTATTGCATGTAATGGATTCCCGAACGACACTAACTAACATTTTGTATAGCCTCACAAACTGATATCGAACAACCCTCTCTCTCTAATACGAACCCGTCGAAACAGCATGCTGCTTGAGCCTACCTTTGGATGTCATCGATGGCTTGAACTAGACTGACCTGGCTCTAAGCGCGGTTAAGCGAACCGTTACAACAACAACAACAACAAAGTAGCTGCAGCTTTGGTCATTTATATTATATTTGGTTACTCGATCGCCTATCTGAGACTCTCTAGAGTCAATCAGTTCAACCTAATCTAACCTAAGAGCACATTTTTTGATTTTTTCATGGGCGTCAAAATACAAGTTTCGATAAAGTTGAATATATCCTTATCTGTGTGAGCTCGGTTCCTGCATGATGATGCAGATCTCGGCTCCGAAGGTAATGCAATGATTAGATCACTATTACAGGTGAATCTTCTATAGCCGTTGCTCAACTTAGGTTAGAGATATTCTGTGAAAATTTCTTTCAGGGATCAGCGGCCAACATAGGTTTAGGATTTGAAGGAGAATGATCTGAAATCTGTCACCTTTCATTTAGCTAGCCACTAAAGTTACTTGAAGTACTGGCTTATTATATTGAGGATTAAAATTTCGATCGTATCTAGTTTTAGCTTACATTATAGATGGCTGCCACAGCATAAGTCACACTTAGTCCTTTATTACTTTCCCAACGACCGAGTGATAAGCTGTCGTCACCTCGACAAGACGCCTAAGACGTTGTCGTATTTTTCAAGCGAGACCGTTGTTGTTGTTGTTGTTGTTACCGCTAAAATATTCCCCATAAAGGCTTTCGGAGAATGACAGTTCTTGGCTGGATAGAAATCCAGGCCGCTTCGATATAAAGACCCGACTTTTACGAGAACTATCGGATTTGAGTCGCATCTTACGAGAGGAACGCCTTACCGTCGATACCACTGGTGGTCAGTGGCATTGATATCTGGTGATATCGATTTAGGGAGCTTTTTACCCAATAAGTTTATATAAAGCGTGATCCATTTCGAGGTTCCCTACTTTTCTAAAGAAAAAACACAGAAAATTCAAATTTAATTGGGAGTGTTTATTATCATTCGAAAGAACATTCTTTGGCATTTATTTCTTTAAGATGATTTCTTTCAAATGTTGGTCGCGGCTACGTCTCCGATGGTTCATCCTTTGAGTCCAATTTCCGACTACTTGCTCGAGCATTTCGATTTATAATTGGCGAATGACAATCGAAGCGGTCCCCACAGGAAAAATTCTAACGTTGTGATACCGCACGATCTTGGTGGGCAATCGACCGGCCCAAAACGTGAAATTATCTGCTCACCGAAGTGTTCTCTCAATAAATCCTTTGATTGATGCGATGTGTGGGAAGTGGCGCAGTCTTGTTGAAACGAGCTTCAATTTCAGGCATCATTCGGTTATCATGGCACGGTATAACAAAGCGCTATTGAGGACGGAATCTATGGAGCTGGACAGCAATAAACTAACGCACGACTGGAGCATCAATAGAAAGAATTCTTGTCGGAGCAATCTCTGTAGTTACCGTTCATTTGAGTGCTGAACCAGCAGCATAACACGAGTTCTACAAACCTTGTCCCACTTTAACGAAAAAGGGTCCTATTAGGGACCTAATCAATAACTATATTTCATATACAATCCCAGCGAGAGAAGATAATTTCAGCCGCTCTTCCGCTTTTCTGCTCTAAACTCAGTCGAAGCTGCTTAGACGATTTAGACGATTTAGGCGACAAATCTATAAGAAGAACTTATCTAATCTAACCTAAACGGTAGGAAGACAGTTATAAATTACGTCGGATTATATTTTAAAATCCACTATTCGATGTTTAAACTTTACTTATTTGTGGACTTAAGTGCTTAAATATGTATATATGTATATATATATGAGTATATGTATCAGTATATGCAGATACAAATGATAAATCTGCAACTAATACGCCTTTTTACACCCGAAAATCCTTTAAATTACAACTAAATGCTGCGGCCCACTTGTAAACACACACACTCACACACACATACATCCTTAGATATTTCAATATGAACGCCTACCTACACTCCTACAACATAAACAAACTAACAAATAGAAATAGTGAAGAAACGCAAGTAAGAATTCACTAATCCGGCGTGCAAAATCCACGACAAATGTTGCAGCACGCAGCTGGACGCAGCACGCAGAACACTGGGACTCATACACTCGGTACGGTCGCTTTGTAAGCCGTTGTCACCGCGAACTGTTGTATTACTTGGCTTAATTTTTACCGCATGCCAAGGCATAGACAAAAGGCAAAGAACAAACAAAATGAGTGAATGCAAGAAAAGCATCGTACGACGACGTAGCATATCCTTTGACTAAGCGGGAGAGCAGCAACAGCATGATGAAGAATGTAGCGGTTTAAGTGCTTGTATGTAGTATGGGGGTAAGAAAATAATTTTAAAAATTCGCAAAAAGTATTGAGCATGCAAAATGAGTGCAAAATTTGCGAGTAGAAGCCTTCATTTACCATTAGCAGGTAGTATATGGGTTAAAAGGACACACAAGGCAAGCCAAGCGAGCAAGCCAACTACTGACCGGAAAATCTAAGCATTTATGAAATTTCTGCCTCAAAACTCTCATACTAATATGCTTGAAAATCCTTTGAATTAGTCTAAGGATATATGCACATTGAAGCGTTTGTGCGTGTGCATGTGTTTGTACTTGCCATGTAAGTAGGTGGTTACGCTGCATTATTTCCAGACAATTAGAGCAAATATTTTGCGTACTAATTAAAGAAAAGGAGAACACACAATGGTGTGCGCGCATACAATTTGCCAGTTAACGCGACAGGACATCGACAATGGAGCGAGCGATCCCTTTCGGTGCATACTCAAAGCGAAAAGCAGAAATATAAAATAAAAGAAAGAAAATTTAAGTATAGTTGGTTTTGCGTATATGAAAAATGAATTGAAATGAAATTCAAATTTACCGATTAGACACTGTGCGCATGTGTATGCGTGTGTGTGTGTATGTGTGGGAGCTAAATGCCCGATTTACATGCATTACCCTTTTGTTTAAATGCAAAGTACCGTCATTTGGTACCGACATTTATTGCTTAAACAACACATACAGACATATAAATATACATATATATAGATATTATATACTGATATAGACAAATGTACATATATACATCCATATGCAAATAAACGCAAACTGTTGAAGACAATTGGAAATCCTTGAAGCCACACAGCGTATACGATTTCTTAGAAAAATTATCCGTTTAAAGGATTTAGGTGATGCATATCCTTTAATATGCCTATTTAGAATTACATACATGCGCTTGTACATATATACATAAATCCATTGCACTCTGGTGTCTACTATTGCGCGCTGATATGCAAATATTGACAAGGATAATTTGTCAAAAATACACACACACACCACACAACAGAAGTCACACATGTACAGAAGTTATTGCAATAAGTTTGTAGATAAATGTACCAGTTAGTAACTACTTGGTAGCTAGTGCGACAAAGGACAAGTTGCAGGAACGAATTCGATGAACCCAATTTTTGCGCACTTTTTCCACTAAATCAAGTCGCGTATCTCATGAATAGCACATTCAATATTGACTTTTAAAGCTTGAAGAGGGTCGTGTTTATTGCTAAAGACCACTGACTTCAAATAATCACACAAGAAGTAGTCTAATGGTGTTAACTCACAACTTCTTGGGGGCCATTCAATGTCACAATTTCTTGAAATAATTGAATCTCCAAACCTTTCTCGCAGTAATTCGGTTGTTGCACGTGCTGTGTGCCGTCTTATTGGAACCAGATGTTGTTAAGATCAACTTCTTCCAATTTTGGCCATAAAAAGTTGGTTATCATCGATCAATACCGCTCTACTTTGACAGTAACGATGCTACCAGCTGTCAATTTAGGTGAATGTAATGATTGTTCATAAATAATTTGTGGATTTTCTTCGCACCAGAATCGACAGTTTTGTTCATTTACCGCACCACTCAGATGCAAGTAAGCCGTATCGGAGAAGATGATTTTCTTAAAAAAAATGTTATCGTTTTCAAGTTGTTCCAAGGCAAAATCAGTAAATTCACGACGTTTCTGGTGATCCTATGGCTTCAGTTCTGGAGTGAGAACAATTTTATATGGATGCAAGCGCAAATCCTTTCTCAAATCCTTTCTCAAAATCTCCCAGGTTGTGGTTTGAGAGAGTCCCAGTTCTTAAGAACATCTTGGAATCGACAAATTGCGGTCTTCAGCAACACTTGCCTGAACGGCAGCAATATTTTCATTACTTCGATCGGCTCTTTGTCTTCTTGGCACTTGAACATTATGATGACAGAGCATGACATATTAAAAATGGCCAAAACTTCATATAATGAAAACAGCTGATCCGACAGAGCGTTCAAATTCAAACTTTTTTAAATAGTTTCTCACTAGAGCCGCTACATGTAGACGAGTAGAGAGTAAACTATTGAGAGTTATCACCATAGGAAGCTTTCTTTTTTTTCCACGGTTTTTCGATGTTAGCCATCAGTCTGCTAAGATGATAACTGATCCTGAACGTATCCAGCTATTAAGGCTTAATCTGCCATCGTAGCAGACTTTCCAGAGATCTCACCATAGGAGAGTGTCCTGCGTTAGATTACCTTTTTACCCAAATTTCAGGAAAATATAACAAAAAGTACGACTTTCTGGAATAGATCGGTCACAGGTTCACCTTCTTTCTAGCCGTTTAAACTTTCCCTGAGCTCTAACAAATATTTCAAGATCAAAATTGTATTGATGTAAAACAATTTATAGTATTAACGGGTGATCAGGTTTCCTGCTTTTTAAAGAAAGAAAAAAAAACACAGAAAATTCAATACTAACGGGGAATGTTTATCATCATTCGAAAGAACATTCTATGACATTTATTTCTTGAAGATTATCTCTTTCAAATGTTGGCCGCGACTACGTCTCAGATGGTCCATTCGTTGAGTCCAATTTTCGATAACTCGTTCGAGCATTTCAACTGGCATATGGCGAATGACACGCGCGATGTTTTGCTCCAAGGTCTGAATCGAAGCGGGATTGTTCCCGCAGACTTTAGACTTTACATATCCCCACGGGAAAGGGTCTAACTGTGTGATATCACACGATCTTGGTGGCCAATCGACTGGCCCAAAACATGAAATTATCTGCTCACCGAAGTGTTCTCTCAATAAATCCATTGATTGATCCGATGTGTGGGAAGTGGCACCGTCTTGTTGAAATCAAATGTCGCGGAGATCACAGCTTCAATTTCAGGTACCAAATAGTCGGTTATCATGGCGCGATAACGGTCTACATTGACCGTTACGTTCTCACCAGCATAATTTTTGAAGAAATTTGGACCGATGTATCCACCGGCCCACAAACCACACCAACCGTTGTTTTTTCTGGATGAAATGGCAGCTCTTGAATCTCTTCAGGTTGTTTTCTTCGTCCCAAATGCGGCAAATTTCCTTGTTTACATACCCATAGAGCCAGAAATGAGCATCATCGTTGAACAAAATTTGGCTCGAAATCATCGGATCTTCTTGGATCTTTTCAAGAGAAGGTCGAGCGGCTTCAATTTTTGAGCAAGCTGTGCGCTTTCAATCCAAGATCTCGACGTAAAATGCGTCGTATCGTTCATACATCAGTCCGAGTTGCTGCGAACGGCGCCGAATCGAATCTCCACGGTCTTAGTGGACATTCTCAGCTACGGCCGCTATATTTTCTTCACTGTGTGCTGGACGTGGTCTATTCGGTTGAATATTATCCAATAATGAATGGTGAGTCTCAAGGTGAGTGATGGTGTTGCTAATAGTATGCTCAGTAGAGCGATTATGTTACACATAAGTTGAGCGAAACGCGCGAAACACATTCTTTACAGAACGTGAATTTTCGTAATAAAGTTGAATGATTTGTTCAGGCGTAAGTCTTTCCATGATGAAATGCCAAACAATACTGAACAAACATAACATGACAGCTTGACACGACTCACGCGTGATCTGTCAAAAAAAGGCTATTGAAAAAAGTACCTCTACTTGGATCACCATTTATTATGTAAACACTAAAAAAAATGTTTCATAAAATATTTTTCAACCTAGACTCGGACTAGCCTTAAATCGTAGCATTGTGATATTTTTTGGACCAATGGGATTTTAGTTCAAAAATTTTATTTGGTAAACTAGTACATTTTTTTTTTTGAATATTTCACTACAATATTTTAGCAGTATATACGAGCGCAAATACATTCACACATACGACTGCATATACATATGTATACTTATACGCAAGTTGTTATGCTCCATTTGTGAAGCGTGAATTTTAGAAATTTGTTCAAAATCTTTGTTGACCATTATATTATGCCCTTGGCTTTAGCTAACTGTTTGCTATTTTTACAAATACAAAATATCATTTATCAAAATTTTAAAACAATGAAAAATATATATTTACACTTACATACATGCATACATATGTTATATACATATATAACTCGCTTTTAATGACTATGCAAAATGTCGCTGTTAATGTTTGTGCGAGTTGCTCAAGGTTGCTGCTTCTCTGTTTTTTTTTTTATTATATTCGTCTACCTTTTGGTTGTTGTTGTTATTTATTCTTCGGCAACTCTTTTGCGCTAACCAAATTGGAGCATTCGCTGATTCTATGCCATTCATTTCTATATATTCTTTACAAAATTTACAATACGAAAGTCAACGTGGAAAATTATGAGCGAAAAATGCCGAAGGTTAAATTTTATGCTTCTCCGTTGAGATCCTTTTCTCAGGAAGTTGCACTTCATTATTATTTTATTGTTTTATTGTGAATAAATATGTTATGCTCCAGATATTTTTTGAAACAAAACTATTTTTATTATGTACTTATATGTATGTATATTGTACAAAAGAACAAGGATAGAGGATGTGTAATTCCTGACTTCGTATGCATGTGAAATTCAAATGGCAGATATTCGAGGGCCTTGATGTTTTTCCAACAAATGGAGGAGCTTAAGGTTAATTCTAAGCCGCCTTTCAATGGTTGACAGATTTTTATGAGAATCTTTTTTATTTCATGTCTGAAATTCACTCGTAGGGCTTGACATTCCCTGCCCAGTGGCGACCGCCATAAGAAAAATTAATTTTAAAAATTTTCTACAATTTTGGATATTGGTCTGGCCGGAATTTGAATCCATATCACTCCGCATGGTAGTATGCACTGCTAACCACTGCACTCAGTTAAAACGTCCGCTTTCTTTCGATCCTGGAAATGAACACTGATCTCCTTAGCTACCAGTCAATTTTTCAAACTTTCTATAGCCTACGTATTTCGACCTCTCTTAATTCTCCCAAATCGACCTCTCCCTTCTGTCTGAAGACCGACTTTGTTCTCCTTTCGTTTCTGAGTGCGCTCTTTGTTATACCTCCAGAACAATAATCCTCAACGCAACAAGATTTGGCTCTGTTGCTTCGAAATTATTTCTCGTACGCTGGTCTATAGGTCATCCCAGATAACTTCCCATAACATCTTTCATCTTGTAAAAGAGTGCCCCCAGAGCGCAGTTCTACGAGTTGTTGAAAAAACGATTGGCTGTCTGTTGTTAGACTCTTTCGACATTGCACTTTCCTTGCCTCCGTAAGATGATTGGGAATTGATGTAAGAACCACGGACAAGTTTTCCGTTCGAAAACACTTAAGACGTAATTTTCGTCTAATACAAAACCTTCCTTCCCTCTAGACCTTCTTATGTAGTGCTAGATGCAGGTACAATTTAATTCGTGGTAAAGGAGCGAGATTTAGGATAACTTCGATGTTCAATTTTTACACTATCTCTAGTCGTTTGATTAGCAGAGAAACTCTTAGATATCTGAGGTGAGTTGTAGAAAGGGTAGAAATAACATAGATAAGGTTTTTCAACATCTCAGTCATGTCTGCCTAACTACATTTGCAGCAAGTGTCACGTTTGTGACCTCGTTATCAAAGCTTGGGTGTGCTTTTCTTCGATGCTCTCACCTATGACCTTTGGTGGTTGCATGCTGGACCTGAGTATTTTTTCTCATTCTGATCCCTCAGCCACCTTATCCACTACTTCCCTGCTTCTAAGCACATTTTCTGACGTAATACTTTGACGGTTTTTTGTTTAATGTCTGGTATATTTTAATGGTTTCAAGAGGTTTCTGTGACGTTAGACAACTTAGCCGCTCTCCCTACAGAGAAGACCTTCGCCAGGCAAATACTGCAATACTTTGGAAGCTTGAGATCTAGCACAGCGCCATAAATTTTGGCAACCACTTCATCATCCATATTGGAACAGTTCACCTAGATATTGCAAGTTTCGCTGGCGTATGTATCTGCGTCATCTGCATTTTTTTAATGCAACTTGAAACCTTATTTCCCACGTCGAGCCCTGCCAAGTATTTACAATATTGACATGTCCTGGCAAAGTATGCGGTTCAGCCCTTACCCTTTTAGTGAGGTCGTAGAGCTTGAATTTTCCAACTATTGTCTATTGTCCGTTTTTAAAATTGTCAAATGCATTTCAAGCGCTCGGAGAGGATATCTCTAATCGCGCCAGCCTTCTTTACTATCAGCGCATAGTTGCGAACCGGAGAATTGTTGAAGAATCTTGATTTAGAGCGGTTTTCCGGCAGACGAACATCCGCCGTGAGAGAGTATCACTACGAATTCAACACCAATTTTGAGGCACTGCTGAGAACATCAAAAGAATTTCTCTTATAAGGACATTGTTCCCTTGGTTGCACCTTCCAGTACTTGGATAGGATGTTAGCCCTTATTTTAACAAGTACATTAGCCAG
This sequence comes from Neoceratitis asiatica, assembly GCA_030068015.2. Lineage (NCBI taxonomy): Eukaryota > Metazoa > Arthropoda > Insecta > Diptera > Tephritidae > Neoceratitis > Neoceratitis asiatica. The sequence goes on from CM061524.1 coordinate 26,580,326, forward strand.
CTGGGCAATGACATGCTCCCTATTAAGGGGTTACAGGGGTTTCACAGCTTCAAAAAATCGAACTTTTTATTGCCTTCCTAATTTTTACAACATCTCTTTAATATTAGCCCAAATTTTGAAGTCAATCCATATAAAAGCTCGGTGATAGAGCCTTGGGAGGGCGCAAACTCAATGTGAGGTGAAGTGTTACTCAAAACTATAAACACGTTTTTCCCGAAACTGTGTTTGTAAAGTCGATTGTCAAAAGTTCTCGAAAACTACTCAAGCGCTCTTGATGAAATTTTGGACAGGTACTCGAGATATTATTCACCAGAAGTTTTTTTTCAATCACAACTATTTAAAAAAAAATGTTGACAAATTTTTCCGAGAGGTCATCTGAAATGACGACACAAGGGCGGAGTTATGAATATTTTCCATAGAAAAACTCATTTCTTTTATGATTTTTTTTTTGGAAAATAGGGCTTTTTTCCACGAATGAACCTATGTAATCCCTTAAGGCACTGAAAATTTCACCCGCTTGGCTTCAAAATGTATTATTTTATACATATGCCTCAGGCGTCATCAGAATTCAAAGTACTCTTCGAAACCCAATATATTCTTTATCAGTTGACAATTCACGGAAAATATGAAAGTTGTCATTCGAGGCTTTGTATATTTTTCATAGAAGCCACTTGCTTCAAGACCGAAGTCTGCTCAATGGATTGACTTCATTGAAGGTTTCTCTCCTTTAGCCGTGACTTAAAGCTCTATAGGGTTGCCCACATTTTCAGGGTGCGAGACATTGCAGCAAAAGTAGGAATTGAGTATAACCCTGGGACTGTAACTGCATACCTAGAAGTAAGACTACACTCCAGCGGATCAGCGCTGTAAGAGAGAAGTATTTTGAATTGCAGAAAAAAAAACCAAAGCTACTGGGAGTCACTTTTGACAGCCTGCACTCCTTCAATCCGCCTACGACTGCAATTGCCACTAAAGTAGAGAACCGCAACAAAATCCCCAAATTGCTAGCCCGTAGCACCTGGGGTAAGGACAAAGAAGCATTGTTGGCAACATATGAGGCAATTGACAGGCCAGTCGTCAACTATGCTGCACCGATTTGGACGCTGGGGACTAGCGAGACGCAGTTGAAGAAGCTACAAGCTTGTCAGAATCCCGCCCTTCGGACCGTGACGGTAAACCTCCTGATGGCACCGGAGCATTACTTACTCAGTGAAACTTTTATGCTCCTAGTTAAGGAGCATAATGATATGCTGTGAAGAAAGCAATATCTACTGGGATGCTGCCGTAGGGATCATCCCAACAGACACTTATTGGAAGCTGAACCACCACCTGGGAAGCATCAGGCATCTAGGCATCAGGAAAGGAGTACTTGACTACCGCGACTCCGTACAGCAATATAGCCAAGAACCGTTGGACAGGACGACGTACAGACAGGCTATAAACACGTTAAAAAAATCTTTGTGAACTCTCTTCCTGTAAATGGTGTTCTCGAAATGCAATCGCCACACATCGAAAAACAAGAACTCGAGCTGACCCGCGAGAGACCCGCGTAACCCAGGCACAATTAAGGTAAGGATATTGTAGCAGGCTCAACTCCTACTTACCCAGACTCGATCCTGACACACCCAACACATGTCCCACATGCAACGCGTTCTTGCACGACACTAACCACCTCTTTGCATGACCACTCAATCCAATTCATCCAACATCCCTCTCCCTCTGGACCGAACAACCCGTCGAAACAGCACGTTTCCTGGGCCTCACATTAGATGAACTCTAAGACTGGATCTACCTGACCCCAGGCGGGGTTGGCTATCCGTTACAACAACAACAACAATAATAATAATAATAATAATAATAATAATAATATCATCATCATCATCAACAACAACAACAACAACAACAACAACAACAACAACAACAACAACAACAAAACAAAGTTTTTTTTTCTTTCCAATAGCTTAACACCGTACTTCCAGCAAGTATGAGACTTCAGCGGACCCTTAATTAAGAATAAAATCTGTTTAAAGAGATGATTAAAACCAGAAAATGCATAAATATTATACTGTAAACTAACTTTTTGTCTTCTTCTTCATTTTTATTGTACTTAAATTAATTTCACTTTAATTCAAAATGCCTTTTTCTCAAAACATTAACATTGAGAATTCTACGAAATGCTCAAACGAATTGATATGTCAAATTAATGACGTGCTCAATGGCATATTTATGTACATATATGTATGGGCATATGGGCATAAAAATACATATAAAACCTACCTCAGCAAAAATTTGCGCCAACCAACCCACATGCGTGCTTACATATGAATATATTTTATAGGTATGTATGTATATGTGGACAAATGCCACACGCATGCGCCCACAAATTAAAGCGACGACCTACCAAGCGCATTTCGTGATTAGCGAAGAAGGTAGGGAAGAAGGGGAAAGAAGGAAAGGAGGAAAGACAGTAGGTAGGAGGATGCATTCCAGTATGAACTGCGCTTCACTAAACCCCTTTTTCCTCATTGCCAACGCACACATATGCACATCAAATACATACAAACATACATAAATTACGGAATAAAAGAGTAAATTAAATAAGTATAATAAAAGTAAATAAAAATGCCATAAAGAACACATGATTTAATATGAAGTGAGTTAAAAATAAAATAAACAGCTTTGCTGCAGCAGCACACGCTCACGCAAACAGATACACACACACAAATACACATAGAAAAGTCTTAGCCATTACTGTATGCACTGCAGTGCTCCACACTGACGCTGGAACATAAAAATTCCACAAATTTCATCTTCCCCGAAATAAATCAATCAATTAAATTTTTATGAAGTACCCGCAGCGTCGACGCAGCCGTGCAAGCATTTTTCCTCGATTTCTTATTATTTTTATCAACAATTTTTTTTATAAATATTTTGTTGTTGCTTTTTTCAGACTTCTTTGTGATTTTTGGCCAGGCCAAAAGCAGAGGCTTTGACAAACTGCCTGCTCTGAGCGACAGACTGTCATCACTACGCCTGCGTCAGCGTGCCACAAAGCCAATCATCATCAATGACTAATGGCGCGAGTGTGTGTGTGTGCTGCTGGCTGCTGCGCAGCATTTGAGTGACTGCTGACATCATTGTCAACGGCCATAAAATTGTAAGCAACAACAAAAAAGAGTCAATAAAATAAAAGCAAATCAAAAAGTATCCAAGAAACGAATGAATTGAAATTAAGAAGAAGCATAAAAGTAAGTATATAAAAATTGGACTCACATCATATTTTACGATGACATTCATGTGTAGCTCATCAAAGTATCGGCTGCAGGAGAATAAAAGAATCTCAGCGTTGCATTGGCGTAGACCAAACCAGCGGTCTTCATACTAACACAAGTGTAAGGGTATGTGTATACATATATAAATACATATATGTCAATGAATCTTATGAAAATGAGCCTTTCATCACAATGCCAAATGTTCGGCAGTGTATCGCTGTATCCCTGTTGCCGTTGATTTATTTTATTTTTATATTTATTTTATTTTTTTCTTTTTTCTTTTGGTATCTTCTTCTATCGAGTAGTAATTAAAATTTCAGTTAATATACTCGTAGAAATGCAGTAAGTTATGTGGTTTGCTATGTGCATACATATGTATGTATGTAGTATGATTGCCTCCCTCTTTGCCACTAAGCGCACTGTGAAAAAATGTTATATATATTTGTAAATTAATTAATAAAAACTGAATTCAATAAAAAAATCATAAAAGTGAGAAAAAATAATATGAAAAAAAAAAAAATAATATCAAATAAATAAAAAAATAAATTAAATTAATTTAATTAAATTAATTTAAATTAAAAATAAACCAAATTAAATTAAAAAAATGATAAAAATGAAAAACAAATTAAAAATACATAAAAAAATAAAAATAAAAATAAAAATGAAAACAAAAAAATAAAAATACAAAAGTTAAAATAAAAATATAATATAATAAAATTAAAAAATTAATAAAACTAAAAATAAATATGAAAATAAAAATAAAAATAAAAATTAAATAAAATTAAAATATAATATATATAATAAATAAATATTAAATTAAAATTAAATAAAATTAAAATACAAAAATATAAAAACAAAATAAAATAACATAAAATAAAATTAAAATAAAACAACGTACAATAACAAAATATAAAAATTTTATATAAAATTAAATTAAATAAAAATAAAAATTAAAAATAAATAAAAATAAAAGTAAAATAAATATAAAAATTAAAATAAAATAAAAATAAAAAAGGTGAAGAAGAACAATAAAAATAAAGATAAAAATAAAGATAAAAATAAAAATAAAAATGAAAATAAATTTATAAATATAAATAAAAAAATGAAAAAAATAAAATAAAGTGAGATAAAAATACCATTAAATAAAAATTAAAATTAAAATTAAAAATAAAATTGAAATTAAACTTAAACTTAAAAATAAATTAAAATTAAAATTAAAATTAAAATTAATATTAAAATTAAGTTTAAAATTTAAATAAAATTAAATAAAATTAAATTAAATTAAATTAAAAAAAACAATAAAATTAAAATAAAATAAAATTATAATTAAAAGTAAAATGAAAGAAATAAGAATTAGAAACATAAAAATAGAAATAAAAATAAAAATGAAAAACATAATTATAATAAAAATAAAATTAATTAAAAATAAAAATTAAAATAAATTTATAAATATAAATAGAAAAAAATGAAAAAAATAAAATAAAATAAGATAAAAATAAAACAAAATTAAAATTAAAATTAATATTAAAATAAAAATAAAAATAAAAAACTAAATAAATGAAAAAACAAATTAAATAAAAATAAAATAAAAATATAATTAAAAGTGAAATTAAAAACATAAAAATCAAAATAAAAGTAAAAGTGAAAAAATAAAATTAAAATTAAAAAAATTGACGTCTCAAAAGGAAATGCTCTCGCCGTGGACAGCGTAACTCATTATTGGTTCATCTAAAATAAAATAAAACACAAATACTTCGTTGGTACATGGATAAATCTCGTTATTGGACAAAGGAAAACACAAAAAAAAATTAATATTTGAATTTTTGACAGACTTTGAACAAAAAAAAAACATTTTTTTAATCAAATTTTCGCCATGCATTGTATTGAAAAATTAGTTGTAATAAAAAAATACTTCGTTCAATTACTAGATACTGTTACTACAAAGATGTGTGCCAAGTTTGAACAAAATCGCTTTATAACTTTTTGAGAAATCGTGTCCACCGACTTAAAAAATGGAGTTTTGAGATAAACGCGTTGAAAGTTTCAAATTGACACAGACATGGCCTGATGGGCGGAACTTCCAAAGAGTCTATCTCTTAGAATTTTACTCCGATCGATTTGAAATTTTAGGAGAATACTTTGAACATGTTTTAAAATTTAATAAAATAATAAAAATCGATTTTTTTTATTTAGTTACAAACCCGCCTAACCCCTTGAATGAAAACAATAAAGAACGGCTGTCTCCGGTCATGCCAAAGCCTTTATACCTATCAAAGTTATTGCAAATTTCAAAATTCAATTTTAATGATTTTCACTACCAATATGCGGCCCAGAGTAAGTGTTGTTAGTACCAAATTTCTTTCTCCTAAATTCTTTTTTAGAGGATTTTTGAGCCCACTCCTTGTGCAAATCGGACGTGTGGGGGCTATAAGTTACAGCATTCAGATGATTTTCAGAACTAATATAAAATTCATTATATACATATGTGTAGTATAACAGATTTCACGTTCTTAGTTTGTTTAAAAGTATAGGTGCATCTTCTTATCAAGTTTGGTTGAAATATCTCAAAAATTGATGGACTAGTTTGCGTTCAAACAGCTAGACGGACAGACATACAGACTGACAGACAGACGGACAGGCTGACAAGGCTAAATCAACTCAGCTCTTAATTTTCTATGAATTTCGGTGAGTCTATCTCTTCTCCTTCTGGTACTTACATACTTTGGACCAAAGTTAATATGCCATTCCATATACATGAAAGGCAGTTAGTTGAATAATAAGAGGAGATTTTACCACATAAATTTTCCCAGTGTTTGGTTAGAAATGAATTCTGAATGAACGACAACAAGCATATGACATTTTGACAATTGATATGCGTGCTTTTGATGGCCAGCATCAGGTCGGTTGGAGCACACATGCATGCTGCACGCTGGCACACCATGAGCCAAATATGAGACCGCAGTGCAGCAACAATCAATGGGATAAAGTTGCCGATCTACTGCTTTTTTACTTTCAAATAAAAAACAACAACATCGGCATTTGGCAACAAAAAAAAAACACAACAAAGTGTAGCAACAATGTGACAGTACTTAGCCGAAGCGCCACATAAAACATCAAAATGCGTTCTGGCATCTGTGGCATGCACATTTTGGGGAGACAAAAATACAATAATATTTAAGCAAACAAACAACATGTTGCAAGCGACAAGCGTAAAGCACAGGAAAAAACAAAACTTTTGACTACGTCACAGTACCTTGACTTTCAGAAATAAGTGGTTCGTAGCGAATGGCGCTGATCTGAGCGGCAGGTATTATTAATTGTTGATTTTTTGCCACACACAACAGCCGGCAGTTTGGCGACAGACTGCTGCTGCTGCTACTTAACCAAAACCTTTTTTACAAATAAAAAAAAATTTGATATGTCAAATTGGTCACAAATGACAAACGACTAAGCGCCACTCAGCGAAAATATGTCAAATTTCTGTTGTTATTAAATATTGACGGACTGTCGTGAGTGAGGAATTGTACGAAACTTCATGGTAGGCGCCACTTTAAGAATTTTTTTTCTTTTTTTTGCGTTTATGAATTCATCAAAATGTGGCAGGCTTTTATGTTTGCTTGGTTGCTTCGTTTTTTTTTTTCAATGGAAATATTTCAATAATTTTTGTAACAATTTAAACTAGAGTTTTAAAAATTATGTACTTCAAATGCTTGTTTTTTTTAATTTCACTTTTAATTATTATTCCAAATTAATTTAATTTAGTTAATTTCTTATATTTTTTTCATTTTGTTTTATTTTATTTAATCTATTTAAATTAATTTAGTTTAATTTAATTTAAAATTATCTTTTTTTAATTAGGCTATTTACTTTTAGTTAAATTTAATTGAATATTTATTTATTTAATTCAATATTTTGTAATGTTTCTACTTTTTGAAAATTTATTTCCCTTTTTTTTATTAATTTTTAATTTAATTAAGATAATGTTTATTTAATTTTTTATGTCAAATTTCCATTAATACTATGATCGAATAAGCTCCATATTTTCAATGTTGCATTTATAAACAGTAATAGGATTTTGCTGAAAAAAATCGTTATTTTAATTTGAAGAAACTCAAAACCTTATTATATTATTAAAATTGAATGAGGAATCCAAAAATAATATTTTCAGAACTGTGTCAAAATCCCAATATGCTTAAAACCTGAAAATATGAGCATTTTGAACGTAACCTCGCTAAATTTTGAGGAAAGTTTTGAACCGATACATCTCTCAATGTTTTTCTTACAAGCTACGGTGAATGTAAAGCATATCCATTATCTAGATCACTCGATTAACAAGGTGCTGAAAAAAAATTATTTTTATGATTTTAATTTTTTTGTTGTTGATATATTCGAAAACTGTTGTTGCTACAGATATAAAACTTGCTGTATAGAAGCATCTTTTATCATGAAATTATAAGCCAAATTCCTCCCTTTATTTAATTTTAAAATATATATATTTATTTATTTATTTTTTTTACATTATATTATTTTATTTTGTTTTAATTCATTTTTTTAATTAGTTTAATTGAGGAGTTACGCCGCTCTAGAATTTTTTCGGAAAATTTAATTTTTTTTTCAAATGATACATTATGGTCTTAAAAATGTTATCCCGAAAGATTATGACAGATAAATATTTCCAAATGCCCCATTTTCGTTCTCTAGTTGAAGCGTCTGTTTCAGTCAGTAAGGCATACTCAAAACTTTAATCGCATTTATCTTAAAAACAGTTTTTGTCAAGTTGGCCGAAAACATAACTCAAACAATTTACAACCGATATACTTGAAATTTTGACAACATCTTCAGAAATACATTATCTGCAGAAGTACGTAGGATTTTTTTTATTAACAAATTTCGAACAATTTTTTAGGCCAAATCGTTATTTTTTCTTTAAGAGACCCGCCATTTTGTCAAAAATGCGTGTATTAAAAAATCTTACTCACTTCTGCAGCTATTGCCATTTACAAGCGGAAATCGTTCAACAGCTAATTAAAAAAAAAAAAAAATCCAAGAGCTGTGTGTCCGGCCGTGGTTCCCGAAAAAATTGAGATGTCCTAGGGAGAATGCTGTATAGCCGCCATTTTTAAATTAATTTTTTCCTAGAAAGTAGTTATAAGCAGTTAATTTTACGTGTAATAAATGCCTTTTGTCAAAAATAATATTTATTTAAAAGTTTTCTCGAAAAAAATCTCAAAAAGGCCTATTTTGCGGCTCTCTGGAGTGGCCTAAGCCGTTCAGTTTAATTTAATTTTATTTTATTTTAATTTATTCTATTTTATTTTCATTTTTTTTTTTTTTGATTTATCTTAATTTTTTTTTACTTTAATTTTTTTAATTATATATTATATTAATTATATATTTTATGAATTAATTTTTTTAAATTTATTTTATTCTTATTTTTTAAATTCATTTCCATTGTAAAATTTGGTTTTGTTTTATTTTATTTAAAAAAAATTTATTCCTTTTAAAATTTTTTTAAATTTATTCATATTTTATTTTAATTTTTTTTTGTATTTAATCAAATTTATTTTTTTTATTTATCATATTATTTAATTTATTTTATTATAAACTTGTATATTATATTATATATTATATTATATTATATTATTATGTTTTATTTTATTTTTTGTTTTATTTATTTTATTTTATACTATTCTTTACTTTCGTTTATTTCGTTTATTTTTTTTATTATTATTATATTATTATTCATTTAATTTTTTTATATTTATTGCATATATTATATTTTATATTGATTTTTAATAATATATTTTACGTGAAATATCTTGGTAATATCAAAGTATAGATAAGACCAATTTTCTCATACCCCCTGCGGTTTAGGGGCTCAAAAATTTACCCGTAGCATGGCATGCCTCTCGTAAGAGGCAACTAAAGTCCAATAGTTCTCACGATGGTCGGGTCTTTATACCGGAGCAATCCGAATTTTTTTCCGGCCAAGGAATGTCACTCCCGCAATACTCCCCGAAGCATATTTTGGTAAATTTTCTGCGGTTACAACAACAACAACCAATTTTCTCATATGAATAAATTTATACCTAAATAAATATATCAATAAAACTAATACGAGAACAAAAAGAAATTATGTCATATTAACCTTTATATTTTGAGGAAAATCAACAAAAAGGCTTAAATCAACTGAAGCGAATAATTATAAAATAAACAGTAATCGATTGGGGAGAAAATACTACCCTGAGGTTGAAGAAATGAAAAACAACTAGATTAGAATGTCTCCAAAAAAATATATGAATTAAATAAAATAAAATAAAATAGACGAAGCTTGACTAGCCGTTCACAGAGTCTACAAATTACAGTCCTTGTGGTATAGGGCACTAAGAAGGATGTCAAGCAAAAGAAGAAAAAATAGAATGCTCCAGGCACAGCATCAAATGCGGCAGACAAAACCTCAAAGCCCAAAGGGATTTGCTTAGAAAGCCGGAGTGAGATTTTGTTGAAATAAAACACATATACACACAAGGAAGTAAGCAAACAGAGGAAAGGCATAGGGTAAATATATATATGTATATGTAACTGTGACTTTGCCTAAGGCTTGCGCCCTTTAAACTGCTCTAAAATGTATAAATAAATAAAAATTCTAAAATTACATCAAATCCAAGCCAAGAATATATTAAGTACACTAAGAACTATAATTGAAGGGGTTTGCTACTTAATTATTACTAACACATTGCACGCATGCGCGCCAAGCAAAGCCAAACCATCAACCACAGCCGCTACATACAGACAGTTAGAAAGAGAGATATTGGCTTGTGTATATTGAAAGGCTAAAAGTGCTAAAAGCGTAAGGATCTAAGAGACAGGAAGTTCTAATGAGCCTACAATAGCTAAAAATTTTAAAAAACTTCTTCTTCTTTCTTTACGACAAGACAAAAAAATTTTACTTTTATCAGGAACAATAAATTTTCCAAAAATGTGTGGAGTGTCCTCGTTGAATTGCTGAAGTCTTGCCGCTACTGAGTTTATTAAAAATGCATGTATGTAAATCAGTGTAATAATATATGCATATGTATGCGTGCTATTAGATAAATTTATGTGTTTTTGAACGAAATCCATTTTAACACTTGCTGACGATTGAAATGAGTAAATAAATATGCAAAGAAACACACATATATACATAAATTTGTATGCGGGTGCCCTAGGGTAGCCGAAATCTAAATATTACGAAATCACTGCAAAAAAATATTAAAAATAATATAATGTTAAATAAAATGAAATGAAATAAAATAAAATAATTAAAATAAAATAAAACAAAATAAAAAAATTAAAATAAAATAAAATAAATAAAAAAATTAAAAAAATATATAAAAATAAAATTAAAAAAATAAAATAAATTTAAAAAAATATAAAGTAATAAATAAAATAAATTAAAACAATATAAATAAAATAAAATAAAATAAAATAAAATAAAATAATATTAAATTAAAAAAATATTTTATTATTATTTATTAAATTAAAATTAAAAAAATAAAATAATATAAATAAAATAAATAAAATAAAATAAAATAAAAATAATGTGAAATAAAATCAAATCAAATAAAATAAAATAAAATTAAATGAAATAAAAATATTAAAATAAAATAAAACAAAATAAAATAATTTATGTAAAATAAAGTAAAATAAAATAAAATAAATTAAAATAAAATAAAAATTAAAAAAATATAAAATAAAACAAAATAAAATAAAATAAAATAAAATAACAATTAAAAAAATAAAATAAAAATAATAAGATAAAGTAAAATAAAATAAAAAAATTAAATGAAATATAATAAAATAAAATATAATTAAAATAAAATAAAATAAAATAAAATAATATAAAATAAAATAAAATTAAATCAAATTAAATTAAATTAAATTAAAAAAACTAAAATAAAATAAAAATAAAATATAATAAAATGAATTAAAAAAAGAAAAATTAATATAAAAATTAAATAAAAAAACTAAAATTTTAATTAAAATAAAATTAATTAAAATAAAATAAAATAAAATAAAATAAGATAAAATATAATAAAATTTAAGAAAATAAATATAATAATATAAATTAAAATAAAATAAAATAAAATAAAATAGAAGTAAATTAAATATAATAAAATAATAAAATTACCAAATAACAAGAATAAAGTAAAATAACACAATTAATTTAAATTAACAAAAATTAAGAAAATAAATAATTAAATTAAATTAAGTAAAATAATAATACAAGTCATAAAAATTCATTTTCCTTTTTATTTTCCAAAAAAAATTTTTTCTATATATTTTCAACCACCCTAATGAAAGTAACTTTGCCGCCCAACATTTCACACCAACTTCACAAAAAAAAAAGGTGAAAACATTAAAATTGAAATAAAATTATGGCAACAACATTATAAATATGTAATATAAAAATATTTTCCAAGGAATATTAAAAAGGTTTAAAACAAACAAACAAACATAGCTATGCCGTGGTGTACTATGCTATTTCAAATGAACGAAAAAACGTGTTCCTATACAAGTTTCGTATTGCGCATGCGCATTTGTGTCGGCATTATTGCGCTATTCCTTTGTAGCATTTAGAAGGCACATTACTACGTCAGAAGGAAGGGGTTACCTATAAATTTTTGGTGCGTGGCGGATATGTGTTTCATAACTCTCGCGGCTTACTTACTTACTTACCCGTTGCTAGACGCGATAGTTCCGAGCTCACGTAATTACTTTAAGACAATTGGTTGTTGTTTTTGCTGTTGGTAGAGTGTGTTTGTATGTAGGCGTTTTGTTTTACGCAATTGGTTGTTGTTATTGTATTTTCTTAACTTGTTGTTCTAATACTAATGGTTTATTGTGGTGCTGCACATGCGTGTCTCCATTTAAAACGTGCCTAATGAAATTTCTAGCACTTCAGCAGTGCCTATACATAACTACATACATATGCGTTTATTGGCTAGACATTTGTGCGCTACCATTTACGCATTTTAAATAATATGCTTGATGACATAAACGTATTTATGTGGTTTCATTAAAAAATTAAATGTGAGCCATTTAATATTTTTAAAAAGGTAGCATTCCGTAATGGTTCCTCGGTTTTAAATGGTCGCACTTCCGATTCTGAGCTTAGGTATTCAGCAAGTCGCTTATCGTTATCTTCATGTCGAAGATGAAAGCCAAGGTATTGAGTGAACCTACCAATTAATTAGATAATATTTATATCTTCGCCTGAAAATCTATGATTAATCTTCGTCCCTTCATATACATAATAACATCGTTCTCACCTTAATGGGTCGAATGCATCACTTTTTTTATTAACAAATAACAAAACCAGACTTTCGGAATATATATTAAATGCTCAATAGTAGATTAATGGACTACAGATAGGTTTTTCAAAACAAAAACATCTTAAAATCAGTTTGTTAATAGTGATTGCACTCCAAAAAATTGGCGCGCTCGGTTTTCCTCTGACTATACCTAGTAATCTGCTTTTTCTCTGTAGAAACGGAATCATTTCAATCATCTCAATTACCAATTTTATTCACTATGTTCAGTAGAATTTTTTTTATTTTTTTTTTTTTTTTTTTTTTTTATTGAAATAATAAAAACAAGTTGGGGTTAAAAAAATCTTCAATATTTCTCGTTAAATAAATAATAAAAAAAGCACTTGCTGAACATTTTCTGTTAATATTCACTACAGCTGTTAATTTGCGCCATCATTTCCAAATCCCCTTCTATAAACAACAATTACAGCGTATAAGACTGTTACGTTAATAGTGCTGCAATCAACAGAGATCAAACCCATTTACATAACAGTAATTAATAACATGCCCTTCCACTGTTAGACAACATTCTCAATGAAAACCACGCTGTTAGTCCAACACTGCATTAGTTGGAATAAGAAAGCTATACAACTACGGTTGAAATGCGCAGTCGTCAGCAACAACAGTGCACTCACTCTGCTCATAGCATAATAACAGTAACAGTACAAAGAGCAATGACAGACGGTGGCCCAGCAACCTTTATTGTAACAGTACTTCATTCTGTGCTCTGAGCACATAGTAGCAGCAAAGGCAGTGGCTTCTCAGATTTCTGTATAGTGCACATATTTTCTACTAACAAAACAAGTTCATTGCGTATGCTACTCTACACCAACCGTGAGTGCAGAAAGTGGTTTTTGCGCATAAAACACATTTTTGCCGTGCACCGAAGGTGGTGGTGATTTTGCCTTCTGTTGTTCTGCACTTGATTAGCGCTGCAGGCAGTCTCTGCTGCTGAGTTGTCTTACATTTTGCTCTGCGGTGGTGGTGGTGCTGTTTTGCTGTTGCTATTGCTGTTGTTTATGATTATGAGAGGCTATCAAAACTTGACTCTTGTATGGCAACAAAAAAACTGTTATTTGTGACCGTTCGTAGTGTTGTTGCTGTAGAAGAGGAGGTAACCATCGTGCAACGACCGAGTCAAATCAAGTCAGTCAAGTCAAGTTGCTGCTGCAGACGTCGCTATCAATGTTGTTGTTGTTTTCGTGTGTTTTATTTTTTTTGTTTTTGCACCAGCGTCATATGATAATGTTGGAATATGACGGAAGATATGAGTGTTACATAGTAGATTTTGCTTATGAACTGCAGGCATTGCTTGCTACTCCCCTTACAGTGTTGGTTTCTTATTTGTGTGTTGTTGGTATGCTAGTGGTGCGACGAGTATAGCAGGGTGCTGCATACTTCTCTGTTTCTTCGTCTTCTTGACGTGAATATGAGCAGTTCATTTATGAATTATGTATTTTGAGTATACAGCGGCAAAAAAAACACATTTATGCTTAGCACTTTTAAGTATATAAATTTGTATATATATGTGTGTATATATAGTAGATATTTTTTCACTTATGTAGGCGGTTTTTTCCTACGTACTGTTTCGTTTGCAGCTGTGTTTTGTTCATGGTAGTTGGTTGATTATTTATTACAAGTATATACATATATATGCTTATAATAGGATCATGACTTCGCGTTTTCTCACTGGTGTAGCTCAAAAGGTGGCTCTTATGCCAATTTTCTTAATTGTTTTGCTGTTTGTCGATATAAATTTTCAAAGGCTGGTCTGCTTATTGGTCTGAAAGATATTTAATTTGTATTTGTCTGTTTCTATCTGTATTAGCTACTGTTGAGTTAGGTATGCATGTATGGCTTTATGATTGTAACTCAAAAGAGTTTTTGACTTTCTACAACAGCCGTCCCTTGCTTTTTTTTTTTGAAAAGAGGGGCAGTTATGAACATAAATTCAGTTTCTCTGATTTTATTGAAACAAAAAATTATTGTTGTTAATCTATGAGAACTATAGTAAAAATGAAAAATTCAATTCATTTAATTTAAATCATTCATTCAATATAAATTTTTCATTTTTTACATATATGTATATAAATTTAATTCGGTCATAAAATTGCGGAGGCCGCAATAGCTGAATGGTTGGCCTTGCGTACTACCGTTCGAAAGGCCAGATTGGAGTTCAGCTCTGACCAACATGCAAAATTATAGAAAATTAATTTATAGAATTACACCGCCTCCGAGTGTATTTCGGGCATGAAAATTAAAGTTCCTCATAAAAATCTATTAGCCGTTTGGAGGCGGCTTAGTTTAGGTGGAAAAATCAGCAATTTTGCAACTTGCTTCTAATACTTCATTCAATTAAAAAAAAAATTATATTAATAATAATTTTAAGTCAACTAAAGGATTCTTTAATAGCGATGATGTGATTTCTAAGTATCGTTTTGGACATTTTTAATATGCCATGATTTTGCCTTGGAAAACCTGAAAACGATAACATTTTTTTAAGAAAATCATTTTCTCCGATAAATCTCATTTTCAACTGAGTGGTGCGGTAATTAAGCAAAACTGTCGATTCTGGTGCGAAGAAAATCCACAAATTATTCATGAAGAACCATTACATTCACCTAAATTGACAGTTTGGTGTGGTTTTTGGTCTGGTGGAATCATCGGTCCGTATTTCTTTCGAAATGAAGCTGGTAGCACTAATACCGTTACTGTCAATGGAGAGCGGTATAGATCGATGATAACTAACTTTTTATGGCTACAATTGGGAGAAGTTGATCTTAACAATAACTCAGGTATAGTTTGAAAAAATTTTTATTTATTTTATTCAGACCGCAGACATTTCACTTAGTTTAATATTTTGAATAATTTGAGTATTGCTCAAAACGGTTAGAGACAATTGATACCATAAACTCTTTATTAAAGCCTAAAAAGACGTCAAATATATTAAGCATATATGTATAATATGCCCAAACGATCCAAAATTATACTAAAAGTTTTTTTCTAAATGCGGAACCAAAAATGTTCGAAAAAATATATAATTTATATCGCAAATGACGAGTCACTCTCTAACACAACAGTGCATGATGTACTTTCACCGCCTGTGAAAGCAGATTTGAAACTACCTTCATAAGGGTGTAAAAATTGCTAGGAAAATTATAACACCATAATGAGATTTCAGATTATAAACTATGAATCTCGTTTGTTTATCTGAAACCTTTAAAATCACTCCAAGTTTTAGTTTCACATTCGTTGTTTTGCACTACGTCCATATGGAATTAGAAAATGGTAGTAATATGATTTTTTAATTTAAATAATTATAATATTGTGTTAAAGTGTAGGAATACTAATGTAAAAAATCGGAAAAAAATAATATTTTTTTGGTATCGATTGGACTCTGGTAAACTTCCTGAAGGAAAATATAAATTTTATTAAGTTATTGAGTTGAGCTTGCAGAAGCTACGTTAGATTACGTTATTCATTGCGAACTTTGCGCTCCTTTTCCACCTTCTTAGGGCTGGAATTACGGAAAATCCACTATGATCGGATGCAGAAGTCATACACAGAACACATCCTCCACGTTTCAGATCTCTGCAGTCAGTGAACACAGACTATGCGTTGATTCGGCAGTTATTCAGGTCAAAGTAATTTATATACATAACATATATAGATGCGGCGTTACATATTAAAAATGGAAAAATATTTTGTGATTTGATTTTTTATTAAAAATCGTTGCATATCCTATATTTTAATAAATTAAATTATTTATTGCCAAATTTATCTCCTTTCTGTATCTATTTCCATCTCTAACCTAGATTGCTACTCATGTCAAATCGCTTTAAAAATCTTAAAAATTCAGTAAAAATTCGAACCGAATATTATCTCTAACCTGCAAGTAATTGAAGATGAGTCCACAAGCGCAACTAATGGCAGTTTAAGGCAAACTCATGACTTTATGACAATGTGCTGAGAGAAAACGAATCGGAAATGAAGAAAAAATTATTGAAATTTCTATAGCTCACGCCCACTAAACTAAAATACTATGTATGTGTACATATATGGATTGTATGTATATACATCATACATATAATTTAAGAAATCGCTATATTTCATACTTTTCTTCAACTCAATCACAATCTCATATACAGATAGACACAAACAAAATTTGCGCACCTTACTCAAATTATACTCTCTGAGGTCAGTCATATTCTCTCATGCTGGGGTGAGTTATGAATTCTTCGACGATTTTTATTACATATTATTGGTTAATGCCATAAGAAGAATAACAAAAAATAACGGTAAAAATGTTAGAGGGCGTCAGCCTAACTTGAGGTAAATAAAAGAGATTTTATGTGAGGAAATTAAAACTTACAATTCAACGTATACAGATGTATGCGTACATATGTATATGTCAAATATTTAATACAAAAATTAACGTTGTTGTTGTTGCAACTTCGGTGCAAGGTGTGTAAGAAAAAGTAAATTTTTTTCCAAAAAAATTTTTTTTTAGCTGAGAGCAGAATAAAGGAATCTCACCGCTGACTTACTTAGCTTACAGCTATACCAACCGCTGCCAACGTTGCTGTCGCTGTTACTGTTAACCGAGAGGAGTCGCGTCGTCGTTGAACTGCGACTCTTACAGTTGTCAATTATATATGTTTGATGAAAAAAATAATAATAATAAAATATGAGCAACAGTTCTGTAGAAATATTTCGTCAGTTTTTGTCTGCTTTCTGCTTTCCATAAGATAGCATTTATTTGCAGCAAATGCTGCTGTTGGTGTAAGGTGCTCTTTATGCTTAGATAAGTGTTGTTGCGTTTTAAGTCGCAACTTGTGGGTAGGAGACTTGCGCAGAAAATGCTCTTTTGTATTTTGCTCAAATGTTGGGTCGCATTTTTATATAATTTTATTTATTTGTATTTTTTGCTTTATAATATATGAGTAGGAAGGAGCTGCTGCTCTTTCTACCGGAGGGATATTTATTAAGTCGGTATATATGTATATATATTCGTAGGTTTATAGGTGTGCATAAGTTAAATCAAATTTATTTTCACCATTCTCCTAGAGTGTAAACTCTCAATGCCTGTTTTTAATCATATAACTTTAAGCTCACATTTCAAAAGAATTTATGGTGGTTACGCGATTAGAATCGAAAAAGTCATGGGCACAAGTAAATTATGTATAAATTTAAATTTAATTTAACAATTTAATTTAAATTTAAATTTAAAGATAATATTTTTTTTTATTAAATGAGATGTCATAATTTTCCAAAAATAAAAAAACATGCTCATTGAGCAGTCATACAATTTAGTGTAAAAATGGAGAATTATATAAAGATCCAATTGCTTTAATAAAATATCAGAAAAAATAGTATTTAATTCTCAATTTTCAAGAATAAAAACATTAAAAAAATGTATAAAGAATATTATTGTCAACAAATATTAAGATGACTGAATAGCAAAAACAAAACAAAAATACAATTTTAGGATATTTTTTTTTTTGATGAATTAATAATCATAACGATTAATAAAGGATTAATATAAAGAATTAATACATATGTTACAAAATATATTAAATATTTTGAATGTGCTGCAGTACAAAATTCAAATAAGTTCACTTTTGTGAGTTAAAATTTTGATATTTATTTATTTATTTGCAAAAAATTCTTAAATTACAAATATTCATAAAACTAATGGCACAGAAAGCCGATTCAAATCATTAAAAAAACAAGTTTTAGTTTTTATAACCATTTTTATTTAAGGGGTTAGGTGGGTTTCAGAGGTTAAAATAAGAAATTTCACTATTTTTTTTTTTATATACAATCAAATATTTGATTGAAACAATTTACCATATCAAAGACACATATTTAACCAGTATTTCTGTGAAATTTTTATTCAAAAATTCCGAAAACTCAACCCATTGGTACCTCATCTCTATTGACGTCTCAAAAGAAAATGCTCTCGCTGTGGGCAGCTTAACTCATTATTGGTTCATCTAAAATCAAAAAACAAAAAATATTTCGTTGGTACATGGATAAATCTCGTTATTGGAAGAAGGAAAAAGCAAAAAATTGAAATTTGAATTTTCGACAGACTTTGAATGTAAAAACACATTTTTTGATCAAATTTTCGCCATGCCATGCATTGATTCGGAATAATAATAATAAAAAAATGGTTTTTTCGATTTGCTTCAATTTTTATTACTAGAAATAATAAAACAATGAGAAAATTACTATTTAATTTTTCATTTTCATATTTACTACTTTTTAAATAATTTTTACTCTTACTCAATTTCAAAATTCCTAAAAAAAATTGAATTTAAATATAAAAATGTCTAAAAAGATTTTAATTTTTAATATGCACATAGTCATGAGTAATATTTATTTATATTATGTTATATAAAATTTGAAAAATATTACAAAAAATTAAAATTTTTATTAGAAATGACATATTGCTGTATTATTTCATATTAATCTTAAATATAAAAGTATATTCAAACACATTTTAATTCAAATTAAATAATAAATAACAATTAAATTGTTGAATCAATTTATAATAAATATTCGTAGGCTGAAAATCTCTTTCAAATTATTATTTTTCTCTATGTAGTATTGTTCAAATATATTTTTTCTCTACTTCTGTCATTCTTACTTTCTTAAATAATCGCACGTCCATTTAGGCACTTAAATTGGATTTGTTTCGCCACAAACTAAATATTTTATATTAGATTTTGAAGGCTGCAATGCAAAAAAATATATATGTTTTTATATGTTATACCATAAATTCTACTCGAGCCTAGAACCTAGAATTAGTGTTCGTGCAGCCATTTTTTTTGCAGTTGGCTGTCCACTTCCATAAAATTCAATTTCAATTAAAAAACAAAAACACTTTAAAATTGTTTATTTAAAATTTCCAACACGTTTCAACATTTTTATGAGCCATTACTAAAAACTCTTCCAACTCACACATTTTTCGCAACTTTCAAAATACAAAAAAAAAAAAAATTATTTATTTTCAAAACTAGCTAAATTACACATTCAAATTGTGTGTGTTTTCAATGTGCTTTTTATGCTAATTGCAATCAAAATAAAACTAAATATAAATAAAATAAATAAATTTTGGCATTTGCTCTAACTTTAAATACATACTCGTATGTATGTATGTAGGTATGTTTATGGGCAATTATTTATTTATATACAAATTTATTTGATACATATAAACATTACTATGCAAAATGTATTTAGCTTTAGAAACTGTAATTCACTTCACTTAAATAGCCATGCTACTTTCTGTTTAACGGTACTTTTATGTATGTAGGTATTATAGCAAAAATTCTTGAGCATATACGCAATCTGCGTTGGCTATCATAGCGAGCAGTGTAAAAATAATTTTAAAATTAAAAAAAATATATAAAATAAATTAAATAAAACATTTAAATCACAAACAGCACAGAAATACAAACATACATATACACAAACATATGTATATAAAAGAAGAGTTTATGTTTGGGGCAAAAATGTTGCCATTTTAAGATTCAAAGTACATACAAAACATTTCAGTGTAAAAATACCAAATACTTTAACAGCGGAGCAAAAATGTAATTTAAGACCTTTAACGCACAGCAGGCAGCATACATGGGCAGCAAAAGGAATATGAGAATAAATATAAGAAATGTGCTGCGAACGCTAAGATACATATATAAATACATACATATGTATATCTTATAAATATGTACATTATCATTGTATGTATATAATATGTATAATATATGTACTATATAGGTATGAGTTAAAGCGCTTATAAGCGAAGAAATGAAAATGAGCAATAAAATAAGAAAATAAAAATAAAATAATAAAAGAAAAAACACAAAAAAATTGCCAAAAAGGCAGCAAAGAATCCAAGGAACAATTAAGAAAGTGGGAGTCACCTACCAATGGTTGTGGTACAAAAACAACAACAACAACAACAACAACAACAACAACAAAGTTATATAAAGTACCAACCAACAGTCAGTCAGCAACGGCAGCGACATGAATGACGAACGAACGAGCGAGCGTACATTTGTGATGTTGATGGATAGCTCATAATATTTTTATAAACAGCAACAACAACAACAATAACAAAAGCAAAAAAAAAGTTAAACAGCAAGCAATACAACCAACACATAACAACATACAAATGTAAGCAAACATTAAAAACACCAAAAAAAACCTAAAAAAAATGTACCACCAACAGTGGCATTCTTACATCAAGCGTTGTTGCTGTTGTTGTTTTTGTTTATCTTACTGCCACCGCCTCACCTTGCGCCAACAAGACAAAAATCTTATAAGCCAAATTATGGAAAAAAATGCAAAAAAAATCCAACACCAACAATCCACAAGTGTTGGCTGTGTGTATAAAAGAGAACACATATAAAACGCGCTCTCGCTCACTCTCCCACATACCGAGGCATTCAACCTGCCAAGCAGTTTGTTGATGCGACACGACGTTAAGAAAGAAGGTTGGACGCGCGCATGCAAAGAAAACGGAACCAGTCTGCTAGCCTGCCTGCCTCACTGCCTACCTATCCCTTATATGTTCGTGTGTGCGTGCATGCGTTTATATGCTGTCTACCATAAGACATGATAGGAATGAATTATGATAAATTATTAATCGTTGGACTATTGCCCCTGCTGGTGTGAAAGAGAGAGAGAGAGAGAGAGAGCGCCGTCATGTTGGTGCTCCGTTACCGTTTGTTCGGCTAGTCGCCGCCATTGGGTCGCAGCAGCAACAGTATAGCAAGTGCAAGCGAGATGCGAGAATTATAAGGAGAGCTGGGTTTAAAAGGCAATGTTTATGTTGTATGTATGTACATATGTTTGTGTGTATGCCAGTTGGTTGCTTGGTTGGTTGGTTGATTGGTATGAGTAAAAATGATGGAGACGTTAAAAAATGTTTGCTCAGAATATTGGAAAACATGAAAGAAATATGAAAGCACTGCTGGGAGCAACAACAACAACAGCAATTGACTATAGAGTTGTATGAGCACATAATAACTGAGCGCAGCAGCATGCAGCGAAGGCAGTGAAGGCAGCGACTGCGCGCAAAAAAATAACACACAAAAACACAATTTCTATAATATAAAAGCCAATAAAAATAACTTATGAATTTTTTTTTCGTCTTACATAAATATTTGAAGCTGCTTCCAAAGATTGGTTGGCTGCGAAGGACTTGCAAGATGAATTGTACTCATAGCACAGTGTGGCATGTTAGATTAATTTTTGGGTTGGGTAAGCGGAAACTAATAAAAGACTAAAATAAAAGAGTTTTCTGAATATTTTTCCTTAGTTTTATTAACTTACGATATGGTTGTGCCAACATACATTTGCACATATGTATGTATCGACCTTATAAAATTCGAAACAAGAAAAAATTATTAACAAAACAAAATTAACTAAATAGTTTTGTAGTTACAAAATAAACACGTTCCTAGTAATCCTTTAAATATTTACTGATTTGTTAGCATTTTTTGTTAAGCAAATTTTCGTTTCAGAATGAAACACGCAATGGTCATTGGTATGGTCTAAAATACCGTCGATAAAAAAAATATATTTTTTATTTATTTAGATAAATTCACCTTAATGTAATAAATTGTAACTCTGAAGGTGTCTTTCAAAAAATTCGGACAGTGTGATTTTTTCTGTAATTAGGAAACAAATAAAGGAAAATGCATTTAAAACTTAATAAATTTCCTTACCATACTCATTGCATATCTACATACATATGTGTAACCTTCTTCAGATTTTAGCTTTATCAATTTCGCTATCTTGAGTTACTTTTGTTAATAAATTTGTGAGTAAATGACTGCGTAATGGTAAATGGAACCCTATTGGAGTGAATATATCTAAAATTTTAAGATTTTTTGAAGTTTTTTCTCCGAGTAAAATATAAAATTAAGGATTTAAAGGTAATTCGAAACAACAGCAATGAAAAATTAATCCGGTCCAAGCTACTGTGGGTCTATAGTAGTAGTAGTAGTAGTAGACAGTATTTAAAAAACAATAAAATTTGTATTTCTACTACAACACTTAATTGCCCTTAGTTTGCTACATCTTTCGAGAAAGAAGAGTTTATGAAGAGAAGAGTTTATAAATCAGAGGCTTACTATATAAATTCAGTTAAACAGAAAAAATTTTCATATTTGAAGAACTTTTTCAATCAGGTTTTCTGTTATCTTTGTTTTCTACATACGAAAGAAAAATGTTTAAATCATTAAGATCCGATTTTAAGGCGATGTTCGTACGGAAAAAAACAATTTTAATTAAAATCATAAAAAATAATGTTTCCATTTCTTTCCATTAGGACATAAATCTAAAAACTTTTACGCCAATAATCGTATATTTGGACTTCATTCTAGATGTTAAGTATTTGAGGTAATTTCTAATTGGTACTACTGTAATAAATTAGTTTACAAGCATTTTTTTTCAAATAAAAATAAAAGCGAGTTAAAACTATTTATTATATTTCTTATGCAATTTTACTATTTAGATTGATTTCTACACGTTTTGTGCAGAAATGTGTTTATTTTTAATATGTACTGCTGTGTTTTACTCTCAATCGTTTCTATAACCTTTTTTTTTTTGTTAAAAAAATATTCGGTTTTACCAGTCATTGAATTACAAAATATTATAAAATATGAATATAATATCAAAAACTCTAATACTTATGTACAAATTTTCATATTTCTGCATACTGTGCCCACCTCCCATTTATGTAAGCATGAACATGTAATATGAGCAAAGTGCAAAAGAGCACACGAATATGAAGCGACGGCGACAAAGGTATTCATAAAGCGCTGCTACACAGCGCAATCACCACTATCAGGTGTAAGAGTAATAAGAAGCCAAAAAAAAAAAACAGAACAAACAAACAGAGAAATAAACCCGAAAACAACAACAATACGACAGCAGCCAACACCAACAAATCACACAAAGGTGACGGTGGAGTAAAAATTTGCAATATGTATTTGTTGGAGTAGTAAAAATGTTACAATAAGCAGACGTATGAGAATACGAGTAGGTACCTACCTATCTACAAGCAAAAGCTGAAGGAGCAACAGCAAGTGCAAGAAGAATATAATAATAATACGATTAAAAAGAAATCAACAAAAGTAGCAGAAATAACAACGAACAGAAATTGACTGCACAGAGAGTGTTTACGGAAGGAAATACAAATACAATACAAAACCATTTACATGTATACATGAATATTGCAGCCACTGCAGAGAGCATTATGAGCAGCGCAGTAGCAGAGTATGAAAAACAGCATAATGAAGAAAATAAAAGTATAATAAGAGCAATGCAGCGACTCATAATTTACTATTGGAATCATAAATGTACGACGAACAACAGTGGCGTTGTTAGTGACTGCGCTGCTGGCACGCGCAGTCAACGGCGTAGTAACAGCATTAAACGAACAGGTAACCATTCACTGTTAAGTGAATGAAAAAACGAGTGAGCTTACCGTGCGCCACGTTCACAACATCGCTTTTACTGCCCACTTTAGCAGTGAATGTTGTTTTTGTTATTTTTCTAGTGTATTACGCCTGTATTATTATTGTAGAGTGTAACAATAACATAATTAAATTAACATATAGTCTCATTGGTGGGTGTGAGTGAAAAAGTCTGTTGCTTGCTGTTTCCAACGTCAATGGTCTGTTCGTTTGGGGTTCATTGCGCACATGTGCACGAATGTGAGCGACAAAGTAACAGTGCCTTGCGCTCACAGTGTATATGAGCGAGATAACAGTAGATAAAGTAAACCAATTTAAGTAACACGGAAGAGTGTTTTGTATATGAATTGGTTGGTGTGTGCGTGCGTATATGTACATGTCATATTGAAATTATATGAATAAAAATATGATGATGGTGGCGACGAGTCCAAAGCAGCAATAAGAAATGAATGAACGAACGCATGCATGCAACTGTGAACTGAGCGCGTTTTGTTGCTGCCTCAGAGCATACAAGTGTTTGCGTGTATGTTTATTTTACACAGTGGTCTCAGACCGCCAACCTAATAGGCGTTGGGTGAAAAGAGTAAGCGAATATGAAAAATATTATTAAAACGTATAGACTAATAAGTAGGTGTGAGGCAATGAATGAATATGAATAAAAATGGATGAGTGAGAATGTTGGTGTGAGTATGAGTGGATTATGGAGAGGAAATTCATATATGTACACACTCACGCATAAGTGTATTATGATGAGTGTAAGCGCGAAATATATGATTTTTTCCACCACCTACTAACATTTAATATTTCTGATGTTGGTTGTATGTATATGTATCTACAATGTACGTATGTATATATGAAAAAGTAATAAAACTGTTGCAAAGTAAGCACAATGAGTGTTGTGTGAGCAATGAATGAGTGGCAAAGCAAAGGTGAGCATTCACCTATAACTTGGCTGAGTATGCGCGTGTGTGTGTGTGCATATATGTATATCCACGCATTGGTGTAGCTTCTATATGTACAACAAATAGGCTGCAATAAGACTCGTTTTTCTACTAAACTGTTCCTGAGCGACAATAAACTGCAATAGTGGCATTGTTGGCGTTGTTGGCGTTGTCGTTGCCGTTGGCGCTGACAGCACTGCCCTGACTTATTGTTAATATCGACGTTGCTTAAACGCAGTCAGTATATTTTGTTACCCGTATGTTGCATATTTTTGTTTGAGTGACTTTTTGGTC
The DNA here is from genome assembly GCA_030068015.2 of Neoceratitis asiatica. Lineage (NCBI taxonomy): Eukaryota > Metazoa > Arthropoda > Insecta > Diptera > Tephritidae > Neoceratitis > Neoceratitis asiatica. Next base: position 26,605,675 of record CM061524.1, read on the forward strand.
GGTCGATTATTATTGTTTGTGTCAGTGCTATTTTGACGCGCGTGCTGAACGTTCGTACACTAGTAGTGTGGTACGGAGAGTTATTGATGACGAAGACGACGATAATGATGTGTGGTGTTTCGTACGAACGAAAAGAATTGAGTAAAGAAAACACATAGGCAAAAAAAAAAGATAACAAAATAAATCCTAAGAAAGAAGAAACATCTACCAACGTGTTGCGTCGAGTGTATTGTGTAGTGTGCGGATACGAGGCGGCGGCATTTAGTCGTAATATACGCGGATTGATAACTGATTGATGGAAATAAATTGACTTCGACGTTGAGAGTGTGTAAATAAGTGAATTTATATGAAAAAATTACAATTTTCATTTCAAAGTGGAAAAAAAGAAAATATCAATAAATCAGATCATACATACATATATGTATGCAGATGAAAACATTAAATGTGATTTTCATAAACAGTGACAATCAAAATTAGACGGAGCAAAAGTTTTTTACTTTCTTAAATAAAAAAAATTAACTAAGAACAAATGGCACTTGTGCTGCTTGCAGAAAGCAACTCTTAGAAAAATAAATTAATTGCCGACGGCAAAACAAGAGCGCGAAAGAAAAGTTTTATAAATATTTTATTGTTTAATAAACACTAAAAAAAAACTACGCTAAAAACCTTAAAAATATATTACGAATTAAAAAAAAAGTAAAATCGAAAAATTGCCGGCAACAGCAGCAGTGCTGCTAAAGTGATCAAGAACAACAACAACAACAAGCATACACATACAAACTACATATGTGCGTATGTAAATATGTATGCATGTAGGCGTAGTTGCGCGTATGAGTGTGTAATAGACGTAGTGCTTAAAAGTCATACATAAGGTAGGCAGATAGACAGACAACAGCAGGAGGCGTAAGCCGCAGCGCAGTAGCCGCGTAACAGCGACGCAACGGCAATACGATTTTTCATCATCAGCGGTAGTACAAAAAAAAAAAAAATAAAGCAGCAGCAACAGCAACAGCAACAGCATTAAGAATAACAACAACACACACCTAAGTACAGGCACACACACACATATATAAGTGCATATGACTGACTACGCGTAACAGCAACAGCAAACGAAACAAAAGCAGCAACAATAACAACAGCAACAAATTAAATTGTAAGCAACGGCGACATACGAATTTATTGATATTACACATTATGAGCGGTGGCGAGCATTATTAAAGTTTAAATGAATATGATGATGACAGTTGATGACGGCAGCGTGTAGCGTAAACAACAAGCGAACAAGCGAACAATCGATCAACCAACCGACCGGCCGACTGATAAACCAAATATTAACCAATAATATATAAATAATACAATACATTCATATGTCTATGTATGTATTATGTATAACAAATAGCTAGTCCAACAGGCAATATTGAGCAAATTAAAACGGTATTATAGCGCAAAGCCGGCGGTTAGTACAAAGCGAAAGCACGATTTAGTTAAATCAAATTTATATGAAAAAAATAATAATTAAAAATAATAAATATTAAAATTTAAAAAGAATTCTACGGCAGAGAAATACGCTTAAAATATTTATAAAATATACAACAACAAAAAATTACATGCTTATCAACTGCTGAATGTCAAAAAAAAGTTTTTTTAAATAAATTTGCGCAAAATCAAAGTTAATAACGCGCCTGCATAGTTGTTCTATACCGTTGTTGGGTACAACAGCTGTAATTTTTATAAACGCCAACGGAAATGCAAATTTTATTAAATTTTCACTTGCAACAGCAACGGAAATTTTACATACCAACACGTGATTGCGCGATTTTCATTTTGTAATAAAAGGAAAAATAATTCCCACTAAATTTATGAGCAAAAATAAAAAAGTGCTAATTTTATTTTTTAATATTTTGCTTACAAAAAAATACCATAAATTCTAATTAATAGAAAATAAATATATTTTAAATGAAAAATCATATATCAACTGTTTTGTGTGAAATGCGTAGTGATTTCAAGGATAATCATCAAGAAACTATTAATAAAATGATACAATTTGGCACCGTTAAATATGGCATTGTCAAACAGTTGAAAGATCGTGCGCGTAGCGCCGATAAAGGTGAGTGTTTTAAATTGACTTCAAAATTATAATAAATAATTTTTAAGTGATATTTCTATTATTATTATTCAGATAGAAATTGTTAAGCACTTGCTAGAGAGTGAGTTTGAAGAAATTGAAGTTATTAGAAATTTTGGGTATTCAAATTTTGGGTTTAACAAGCCACTTTTCGGTACTGCCTCGCGGAAATGAGTCTCCAGAAAGTGTACATAACTACAGAATTATAAAAAAAAATTTGAAAATTAGTGAAAAGCACTAATGACAAGTTTGCTTTGCAATTAATTGTGTTTTGTTTAGTTAGAAATTTTTTAATCTCTGTTAAATTTTTTTTTTTAATTCTTTTGTGGCGAATGGTAACTAAAGTAGAACTTTTTCAAGCATTTGCTGCATGTAACGAAATGAAATGTAACTTCCTTGCTCTATAAGAACGCAAGAATCACTTTTTAATATTTTGCTCTGTATTTAATGGAGATTGTTACAACTGATTTTAATAGTTTTCATTGCAAAGTTTTTCTTTTTAAATAACTGACAAATTTTCCATTGAAATTCCTCAATCAAAAATCTTCTATAAACTAAAAAATAATATTGAAAAATCTCCATCAAAATTTTTCTATAAACTAAAAAAAATATTGAAATTATTTTATTTCCATAATTTTTCATTGCAAAATATCACAAATTTTTTTTTTAATTTCTTGAAATTTTTTCATAAACTAAAAAAATATTGAAATTATTTTTTTGCATTATTTTTTATTGCAAAATATAAAATAAAGTTTTGAATGAATTCCAAAATATAATTCTAATTACTTTATTTCCAAATATTATATTATCATCAATTTTCTGTAACTTCTTTTTCGTTTTTTATATAAATTTGTTTAGTTTTTTAATAATTTTGAAAATGTTTTTTTTTGTTTTTTTCAATACTTTGGGTATAGTTAAAGCGTTTTTCGAAGCTTTTTTTCCAACAAAACTTTACTACCAAAATCAAAACATATATTTTAAATTACTCCATTCATGCCGTCGGCTTTACGCTGTACCCTTTCGGAATAAAAATATAAAAATGTTAGTATAAAAATTTTGAGTTTTGAATTAAAGATTTTTGTATAGCTAAATTGTGTTGAAAAAAAATTTTTTTTTTCTATTTATGTTTTAAAATTTATTATTTTTTATTTCAACTCTGTATGCTTGCAAAAACAGTCATTTTTTAGATAACCTTTTAACATTTTTTTCAAACTTTTTAGCTTTAAGTACGAGAATTACAATTCTTTATATTTTAATACTATTGGAGACTATGTTTCGGAATTTATTTCCAAAATCACACAAAAAAGCGTTGAATTAAAAATCTTTGTATAGCTGACTCGTACTCAGAAAAAGGATAATTTATTTTTATTTATTTTTTAAAATAGATAATTTTTTATTTCTCTCCTGTGTGGTTTCAAAAACGGAATTTTTTTAAACAACTTTTTAATCGTTTATTTTTTTCAAATTTTTTAGCTTTAATACGAGAAGTACAATTTATATTTTGATATCTACTATTGGAATTTATTGCTTCAATCATGTATTTCAAATATTTTGATTTCTTTTCTGTTTAGCAAATTTTGAAATGAAATTCGCTTTTTAAAACTATTTTACTTTGCTACTTTTTTTTTGAATTTTTATGTATGTCTATGCTTTGCCGTAATTCATAACCATTTTCATTCAAAGTGTTTTAAGGGGTTAGGCCACTCTAGAATTTGCGGAAAATGGATTTTCTTTTTCTTTCAAATGATACATTATGGTCTCAAAAATGTCATCCCGAAAGATGATAGATAAACATTTCTAAATGCCCCATTTTCGTTCTCTGGTTGAAGCTGCTGTTTCAGTCAGTAAGGCATACTCAAAACTTTAAACGCGTTTATCTCAAAACTGCTTTTTTTAAGTTGGCCGGAAATATAACACAAACAATTTACAACCGATTCACTTGAAATTTTACCACCACACCTTCAGAAATACATTATCTACAGAAGTACGATTTTTTTACTTTTCATAGTTTTTTTCATTTTTTATTAAAAAATTTCGAACAATTTTTTAGGCCAAATTGTTACTTTTTCCTTTTGGGACCCGACATTTTGTCAAAAATGCTTATATTAAGAAAATCCTACGTACTTCTATAGTTATTGCTATTTACAAGCGGAAACCATTTAACAACCTATTAAAATAAAATAAAAATTACAGGAGCTGTGTGTACGGCCGTGGTTCCCGAAAACCAGAATGCTGTATAGCCCTCATTTTTAAATTAATTTTTCTTACAAAATATATATATATGTATAATAATGTATATAAAATGCCTTATATATATGTATAATAAATGCCTTTTCTCAAAAATCAGATTTATTTAATAAGTTTCCCGAAAAAAAATCTCAAAAAAGGCCTACTTCGTGGCCCTCTAGAACGGCTTTACCCCTTAAACATTTTAAAAATATTGCGATTTATTAGTTAAAAATTAGTTAATTTAATTATGTTAAAACTCCGAAATGATATATACATGTAAATGAATATAAATAATTTTTGATAAATGCGACACTTAAATTGAAACATTTCAATTTGTTGTAAATTTTAATTAAAAAATCCCTCAAAAGTCATAGAGACAAGACGTTAAGCTATTAACACCAAAAAAGGCAAAACGGAACATTGAAATAAAAGGAAAAGAAAAAATAAAAATAAAAATAAAAATAAATAAAAAAATAAAAAATTAAAAAAAATAAAAAAAAATAAACGAAATTGAAAAGTAGTAATACTCGTAATAAGGCAAGATAAGGAAATATTTTAATAACGCCAATATATTTTAGATATATGTACATACCTACGTAAGCTCATAATTATGCACACACTTATACATACAAAAAAAATGAATTAATATGATAGGTAGCCAACAGACTAACACACCTAATATTTTCGTATGCTAATTTTGCTTTCAAAATCAATTAAAAAATTATATATGTGAAACTACTTTGAGCGTGCAGATATTTGGAAAAAAAAATATTAAAAAATTAAAAAGCAAAACAGAAGTAGTTAAAAAGCTAAAGATGATGAAGTTCAGGCAGAATCTACACGAGAGATAACTTCAATATAAACTATTTATATACATATAAACATAAATATATTTTATAAATATCATAAATGCATACATATCACATACACACAAACTCGCATACATTCACTCAGTAGAAGACCGGTCGTGTTAGTAGAGGCGATTGGTCCGCTGCGTCTATTATATTGCTGTTTGGCGGCTTAGTTGGTCCATGTTGTTGGCGTTAAATGGCTGCCGTTTTTTTTAATTTTGTGACGTTTGTTGTTGGTGACATTTTTTCCACCGCTTTTTGTTGCCATCTCTCTAAATTATATAAAATTTTTTCTGGTTATTTGATTAATCATAAAATTCAGTTTAGCGCTTAATAATAATCCATAATAAAGCAACAAAATTGAATTAATAAGTGATTAAAAATACTCACATGTATATATACATACATGTATATATGTTATATGAGTTTGAGTAGTTTTTTCCGAAAAATTTGAATTTTTATGGCTTATAGTTTTTTAAATTACTTTGGTTGTTTTTATCAATTTTGATCTGAAACTAAAAGCATTTGTGGTAACTTGGAAATGCTGTTTAATAATTTATCTTTAATTACTGTATTTATGTATGTATGTATATTAAAAATTATGCTTTGACGCAAGCAACAACAAAAAAATCAAAATAGGCTTATTAAGGCAGTTTTGAATACATATTTTAATAAAAATTTATATTATAAAAAGAAATTTCCAAAAAAAAAAAAAAAATTATTAATAAAAATATGTAAATAAAAATCAAAAACGAAAAATGGAAAAGAATCAACCTAAAGATATTAATACAATGTTAAAAATGATAGAAAAGAGCAACTAAAAATAAAAGTACCTACTAAATCAATAAAATTATATTAAATTAAAATTATTTAAAAATAAAAAACTTCATAAAAATTATTTTGCGGAAATAACTTCAAATAATTAATTCGAAATGAAAGTTTAAGAAATTTTTCAATAAATTTTTTACATTGAGAACGATAGGTTAGAGAATTTATACCTTCAAAAATTCAAACTATAGTTATTATTAAAAATTTGGGGTAGTTTTAAACTGTGTGAAAAGTTACAAAATTACAAGAAAAAATAAATAATTTTTTTTTGAATATTTTAATAAATTTTGATCTTCTTTTTACCTAAACTAACAAATAATTCAAGCGAACAAATTTTTACTTCAAAGAAATTTAATAGCAAAGGATCTGAATGAAAGGACATGTTCACCGGAGACAAGAAGCCCACTCAATTTAGAAAGAGAAAAAGTCAAAAATGCCAAAAGTCGGGGTTGTCTATAGTTCTCGAAATGCAGTCGCTGAAAAAAACTTATCAGAAAATAAAAAATAAATAAATAAAATAAAAAATAATATAAAAATAAAAATGAAAGATAAAAAAATCACATATATAATTTTTGGGAAAGGAATTTCATAACAATAATTTTTAATAAAATGCTTTGCATAAATATTACAATAAAATATGAGAAAAAATTTCGTTCAAAATTTTTTAATATGAATTTTTCATCATTTTATGCTAACCTTTCGAAATTTTTTGATAAATAAATTTTTTAAAGTTAAATTTTCTTAATATTTGAAAATTAAATATTGAAGATGTTATGAACTGAGTTAATAAAAAAAAATTAACTAATTAATTTTTAAATGTATTTTTAACTTGTTTTTAAAATTCCAATTTAAAAAAAAATTGATATAAATGATCATTATAATACTACTCAAGGAAAAAATTTACTTTTTATTCTTTTTTATTTTATTATATTTATTGCAAATATTTTGTATTAAAATTTTGGAAAACACATTTTTTTAAATTAAAATTTGGAAAACTAATATCATAGTTTAGGTAAAATTTTCCAAAAATGGAAGCCATTAATAAAGTTAAACTTTACAAGCAGCTTCAAACTGAGTTAGAGACTGCTAAATTAAAAAATAAACAATAATTAATATAATTTTTTATTATTTTAAGTTTGTTTAAGCTTGTTTTTCTTACCAATATTGAAGAAAATTAAATTTCCAATTCTAATTTTTAGAAAAAAGCTTTAAACAAATATTTTATTTAAATGAAGTGTTTGTTTAGTATTCATTTATGAGAAATCTTTTAAATTCATATTTTGAAAATGATAAATAAAATATTGCCAAAATTTAAGGTATCAAAAATATTACATATTGAACTCAGTTAAAAGCTTCCAAATAGAAAAAAAGAACTTTATTTAAATTTTTGATTTTTTAATATAGTCTGAGTTTGTTTTTCGAAAGAAATCCATTTCCAATTGCAATTTAAAGAAAAGAGCTTTTCATCAAGACATTTTTTGTTGAAAATTTTTCATTAAGTTGTGACAAATAAATCTTGTAAGCTTAAATTTTGAAAAACACTATTTTTTAATGTAAATTTTTAAAAATACAATTTTTTATATATGTTTTGAGAAATAAAATTTTTAAATTTTAAATATGAATAATAAAAAAAAATTTTGAAAATTTAGCTTTGAGAAATAAAACAATCCGTATAACAAAGTTTTGAAATAGTTTTGAGCTCTGTAAGAGCTCCAAAATATTCTTAAAAGGGTTTTAGCGCAAAATTTTTTTTTTTACTAAAACAAACAAAAATGAAAATTTCCTATATAAATAATTTTGGTTTCCAAATTTTTTTTCTTTTTAGTTTTTTTTTTTTTTTGGTAAAAATATGTTAAATCTGTTTTTAACAAATTGAAAAAAAGCCAGGAAACAAATGCAACATTTTTATGTCAAATTAAAAAACTTCCTAATTATTTATGCCTAAAAACAGGAGTTGAATATAGAAAAAAGTTTAGAAAAATTGGAAAAAAATCAAGCTCAAAATGCCACACCATAAAATCAACGAAATTTAAATATTTAATAGCGCAAAGCAAATACTAATAGACATAAAACATGAACACCAACCTACGCATTATAAACGAGCGTGCAGTTTTTATTTATTTCAATGAGAAGTTTGAGGGGCAAAAATTAATAAATTAAAAAATTAAATAAGAAATGTATATAAAAATAAATTAAAAAAGTAAAACAAATCATAAAGAAACTCAAAGCAAAGCAGAAAACATACTAAAATAACAAAATAAAATTAATTTTTTTCAATGAAGTGCAGCGAAAACAAAAAAGAAAAAAAAAAAACAAAAAAGAAAAATAAAAAAATTAAAAATTAAAAACAAAAATGACAAATTAACTTATTTCAATCAAAAATAGTTTAAAAATGTTAATGAAATGTATAAATGTTGCGATTGCTGACCGCAATAAGCGCGTATGTATGTATTATAAATGTCTGACAGCGTCTGACGGCTGCTGCTGCATTGCATTTGATAAATCGACGCTGATGGCGGAAAAGTTGTTGTTGTTGTTGATATTTAAATAGTTTAATAAAAACATACATAAATATTATAATAGAAATTTATGCGTCTGTATACATACATACATACATAAAGATATGCATTTCTGTATTTATAAAATATATACATGCATTGTTGCTGCACTTTGTGTAATTTTCCTTCAAATGCATAATTAATAATAACAATAATAATAATAATATAGCAACAAAATATTTCTAAGGCCAAATAAAGTATTCCCACTCGGCTGGCCGCCGCAGTTGTTGCATTATTGCAATTGCACCTAAGAAAACATACATACAAATATGCCGTAGTTGGTTTTTGTTGTAGTATTTTTTTTAATTTTTTTTCTATTTCTACTTTTCTTGCTTGATTTGCGCTTATGATTGTTGTTGTTTTTATTATTATTATTATTGTTGCTGTTGTTGTTGTTGTTGTTGTTGTTGTTGCTGTTGCTGTTGTTTTTGTTGTTGTTGCTATTATTGCCACAATTATTCTAGTTGTTCTTGCTGTTGTTATAGTTGCTGCTGTTGCTGCTATTGTTTTTGTTTTGTTATTCCTCACTATTGTTTTCGTGTACTTGCCATTGCCATCACCGCGCCACTTGTGCCTTTCTTGTCCGCGCATCCAATTTTAGACACGATCTTTCTGTATCATTTAAAGCGCTTAGTTTTCGTCGACGTCTGGCGCACAGCGAGTTGCCACTGAAGTATGTTTGTACATATGTATGTGCATTTTACATGAACTTGTGTTTATTTGTATTGTATGCATGTATGTATGTATTTCAACTGAAAATGCGTTTTTTGAACTCATCCCATCTTCATTATCCTAAACTCACGTCATTATCATCATCTTGATCATCAACCTGCATGCCTACCTACCTACCTACCTACATATACGTGTATATGTACGTCCTCGGCGACGTCATCAGCGCAACAGCTACTTCATCATCATCACCAACCAGTGGCAGCGCAATCAGCCTTCTTAGTGGCCGAAAACTGAAAGCCCTTAGTAGAACCAAATAAATTGTTTGGCGCTCAAAATGTTTTGAGTTGCACATACATACATATATGTATGCAGAGATATGTATACTCACTTTCGAGATGTACAGATTTATATTTTTGTGCTACAAATATTTACATATATACACATATATACATATATGTATATATGTATGTATGTAGGTACGTCTGTGTGGCATGCCGCGTCAATTTATTTTTAGTCGCTTGGAGTATTTAGTTTAGTTTGTAGCGTCACTTTTAATTTTTAATTGTTATTGCTTGTTGTTGTTGTTGCTACATTTATGCTGCATTTTTATCAGCTGTAGCGATTAATTAAAACATATGAGCCAAACAGTGGTCGCTAAAAGGCTCATAATTCATTACATGGCAGCAGATAGGGAGTGACGTAGGAGCGAACGAACGAAAGTGGAGTAGGAAATTTTGAGGAATGTATATGGTTTTAGATTCAAATATTAATTGCAATGCGCTGTACTTAGGAGCAAGTTTGTAAAATTCAAATGAAAAGTTTAAAACTTCATAAAATTTTCAAATGTATTTAAATTTCAAATATACTTGGAAATTATCTGCATAAAGAAGAAAGAAAAAAATAGTAATAAAAACTAAGCTTTAAAAATGTTTCATAATACAAAAACTGCGCCAAATATTATTAATATATCTTTTTCGTACATAAACATAAACTTACATATATATAAATACCTAAAAATGTTTATACATACGTAAGACATTTTAATTTACCAATCCTGCTGTGCTTTAATTAAGTTTTTTTTTTATTTAATCTGTGTAAAAAATGTTTATGTATGATTTGGTGTTGGTGTTCTTATACGCAATATTTAATGAATGAAGATTTTATTTAATTTATTATTTTTTATTTAATTATTTATTCTTACCCTTCATTAAGCTTTTATATTAATTTTTTCCCCAAAGTAAATACATACAAACATTTTTATATAAATTAATACAATTAATTTCTCTTTCTCTGCCGCTACAAAATCAGCGTGTAAATTATGATTTGAGTGAAAGCAGCAAATTTTTGAAAAATCTACAAAATGCGATGTTTTTCTACAATTTTGATTTGTGGTTAATTAAAGAGCAGTGGGAATGTAGGAAACACACATACTAATGCATAAATACATAAAGTACGAAATATGTTATTTGTACGAGGTGTGTTTAAAGGAAACGTTAAATTTGGATTTTTTTTAAAGTACTTATTTATTCATCAATATCTATTTTTCTTCCTTTCAAAGTGATCACCCTCCGATATAATACACTTGTGCCAACACACTTCTGAAATGCGCTTTTCGATATGGCCATCAGCTCTTTTTTCGATTCTGACTTGATCTCATCAATTGCGGCAAAACGCTTTCCTTTCATTGGTCTCCTTAGTTTTGGTAATAGGAAAAAGTCGCAAAGAGCCAAATCTGTTGCATACGGTGGTTGAGGCATGATTAGGGTTTGGTTTTTGGCCGAAACATCACGAATAATCATTGATGTGTGAGCTAATACATTATCGTGGTGCAGAATCCACCATTTGTTTTTCCACAATTCCGATCATTTGAGCCGTATTGCTTCACGCAAACGTTGCATAACTTCCTTTATAGTATTCCTTATTAACTATACGAGCTTTTGGCAGGAACTCATGATGCACCACACCAATGTAATCAAAGAAAATAGTGAGCGAAAGCTTCACATTAGATCGAACTTGGAGTACCTTTTTCGGTCTGGGCTCATCTGGCAGCTGATTGGGCCATGGTTTTGACGTCACAACCTTATACCCACGTTTCGTCAGCAGTTCTGACCCGTTGGAGAAAACCCGGATCGTTGTTTGCGTCATTAAACAACTCCTGAGCGATACTTATGCGACATCGCTTTTTCTGAAAACTTAGCAATTTCGGAACAAACTTCGCTGCCACACGTTTAATGCCCAAAACATTTGAGAAAATTGAATGGCATGAGCCGATTGATATGCTAACATCATCTAACACTTCCCTAATAGTGATTGGAGGATTTTCAAGAAGAACTTTTTTTACTGTTTCGAGTTCCTTGGAGCACTTTATTCCATTTTTAACGCAAAATTTAATACATATTCTTTCATCCATTTCTTTCAAAAGTCAAAAATAGAAAAGCACACACAAAAACGTGACTAACCTCTTCTCTTGTCAAAAATAGACTACTAATCGAAATTGGCTCCTAGTGTCCGATTATGACAAAAACAAAATATCGATAATCGAATGTGCACAGTCCGCAAACAATCAAAATTCACCTTTTCCTTTCAACATACCTCGTATATACATACATATATTTGCAGAACGTCAGAGCAAATAATTTTGTATTTAATTTAGTTAATAACAATTTGTTTTTTGAAAACAAAAAATTAATTTTACGCAGACCAATTTAAATATATCGTTATTAATTATATTTTAATTAATATTATTATAATTTTTAATTACTGTTAAGAGCTTAACATTGAAAATATCTATGTGTGTATGGTGATTTTAAAACTTTTTTTTAAAGCAAATAATCCAATATTTAATTATTTTGGACAACACCAGAGTTTTAAAAATCCTCATTTATTTATATTACTGAATTGAAAATAATTTACTTAAATCATTTCACTAATAAATTTTTTATAACACTATTTTTAGGAAATTTTCGATCTAACGTGCTCAATATTTTTAAATATATTTAAAAAAGAAATTTAATGTGTATTATATAATAATTGTTCTCTGACCAATATAAAAATTATTTTCTCTTTTTTTCGACGATTGAGATTTGGAATATAAATTCTTTCGCATGTAATTCTATTAACATTTTTACTAAGTTTATTTTCAAAACAAATTATGAAAGGTGTGAAATTTGTATGAATAAAATAATATTTTAGTTTCAACATTTATTGTATAAACAGGCAAAGACAGCACGCTGTTTTTATTATATATATGCAGTGAGTGTAAATTAGCAATTTTTTAATGCTTTTATTCCAAGTACTAAAAGTATAAATAATTGCCGCTTTGTAACCGCTAAAGCGATTATCGGCCTAATAGTATAGGACGGTTTTTAACAAAAAAAATAAAAAATAAAAAATAAAAAATAAAAAGGAAACAAATTTATAAAAAAATAAGTAAATTAAATAAACAAACAAACAAACAAATAAATAAAATAAACTAACAAATTTTAATAAAAAATATGAATAATAAATAATCTGTTGACAAAATTTTTAGAGAGAATAGATTCTGTGCAAAATTGACTTAAACTTATCACTCATATATATATACATTTGCTGTACCAAAAAATCATGCTTTAGTACTTTTTACAAATATGTATTTAAATTGCTCTTTACAAAGCATTTTGTTATATAAATTTGAAATAATTGCCTTCCGGTATTAAAACACTTCACCTCAATGGAGGAAATTAAAACATTCATCAACAATTACATCATTTTACGCGGAATCAATTCAATGTGACTCACAAAATTGGGGTCGTAAGACTCATTACTACTTTTCCATGCTGCCTACAGTGGTGTGCTTGTAATATCATATTAACGTCTATTAGTTTGACTAATTATTTTATAAACTTTGCAGCGTGAAATATGCATATAATAATAGGTATACATATATATACTCGTATGCACATACAAAATATATATGTATATATAATAATATATATAAAATATATAATAATATATATTTAAATATATTTTTTACACCTCAAATTTACCACCCAACGCAGCTCAAGTCATGCACTTAGCTGCTGCGTCATCTAGTCAATTCAGGGACGAAGCTCTTCTGTTCATAACGGCGCTGCTCGGCTCTATTCGTTTATATAGGCAGAGAGCTCTGCTTACGGCACATGGTCTATGATTGGGTGATATTATTTTATTTATTTTATATTTTATTTTACAATGCACGCATATGTATGTGCGAGTAACTCGTTGATTATTCTTACACGATGTCAGCGGTTACTCCCTGTGCACTCTCTGGAGTTTAATTTTACAAGCATTAGCATAAATACTCGCATATTACCGTTGGCTACAACGTATTTTTGTTATTTATTTATTTTCATACGTATTTTATACGCATTAATTTGACTTATGAATTTCAGAAGAAAAATAAAAAAATAAAAAATAAACGAAATGGAAATCACAAATGAAAATGAAATTAATTTAATCATTATTTTCTTATTCAAATATTCTGATATATGTACATATATACATATAAATACATTATATGTATTTTATGCGCATACGATGAGTAAAATTGATCGAAATATACACAATATATACATATACATATGTAGGTATGCGGCAAAATGTTATGCTTAAGGGCATATATCTATGAATGCGAATGCTCAGATAGCTTGTTTTTTTTTTTTGAAATAATTTATGCCGCTGAGGTTATTTTGTGTTGAACCATATTAATAAAATATGCGGAATATTCTCATTGGGGTTATCAACAGAAAAAAATTGAATTAAATAAAATTAAAAAAGAATGGAGAAAAAACAAGCGGATACGCAACACACAAGTTGCACGCATATACATTTCGTATGTCAGTTACCTCATCAAGGCAAAGGTAAACGCAACCAGAAGTGACATGATATACACACTGATATACATATACATAAGTGCCAGGATATACGCACGTATATATATATATATACATATATTTATATATATTTATACCATATATGTACGTACTATGGCTATGCAGCTGTTTTATTTATGTTTTTCTATGCTCTAGCATAAACTTGTATGTTTATGCCAGTAGCGGATCCAGAATTTCCAGAAGAGGGGGATGGGGTCCTGAAATATATTCAATTTTTTTGGAGACACAGACACGAATAAACTGCAGAAGTAGATTCGAATTTAAGATTTACGTTGCTTCCGAAAGGGGGGGGGCGGTAGTCCGGACCCGAAACCCTACCCCCCGTGGATCCACCACTGTTTTGCACATATATATATATGCGTGTTTTATACTTTGAACTCACGCATATGTTTGAAGTTCAATTTAATTTTGCGCTTTTTGTATGCTAAATTAAGACAAAAACTATAATATTGAAATAATTTTATTTTCGAAAGTTGAGTAAATGTAAATATTTTAATGGAAATCGATTTAAGAAATTTTTCGAAATTGTGCATAAATTGTTTGCTTGAAAAAAATACTTAAAAACAATTAATTTGCATTAAGCCAAATGTCAAAACGTGTGTATTTCTTGCGAAATTTTAGATTTTAAAATGCAAAAAAAATTTTATTTTTATTTTTTATTTTTTTAAACTGATACATTTTTTTTTTTATTACATAGTTCATAAAGAGAGAGTTGCAGTATAACTTCTGAAACGATTTTTGAAGAAATTTTGGTGTAACCAACAGTTAATAAATAATAGTTTCACCAACGACTTAGTTGATTTAAACAATTATTTGCCTTTAGCAGTGAATTTTGCAACTTTATTTAAAATTTTTCCACATTTCATCATTCTATAACTCTATTTACTGCTAATAAAGTCCTATTCAATACATGCACACCTCATCAACCTATCATATTTCTGCTTGATTTTCTAGTTGTTGTTGTTTTAGCATTCAAAATATGTTAAATATGAAAATATTACGCATTTGTCTATATGAATATGCAAATATGAAATGATTTATGTGCAAGGTCTAAGCGCATATTGTATGTATTTGTAAATATTTATATTTGCAGCTAAATATTTTTGCATATTTAATTTGTATATCTGTATGGATGTGTATGTATGTATGTTATGAATAAAATGCGCTGTATTTTTAATAGCATTTGTGCTATAATTATGCGCTCCGGAAAATGATACATAACAATATATATGTATATATGTATGTGCATATAACAATAATATTTTCGCATTCAACAAACGGCCTCTATAGGACATTGCGGCGTATATTATTTATGTGTTCTTTTTTTGTATTTTTTATATTTTTATAATTATAATTAAAATGATTTACATGCCTAGCTACATATGTGCTGGTAGTCAGTTAATACTATATTTGTATATATTAGATACCTCCTCAGCTAAGTACAATAAAAATGCAATTAGTTCACTTTTAAATATTTCAAATGCCTATGCAAATATGTACATATTTCTCTATTAACTATCATCTAGGCATAAGTATATATGTATGTGTGTTCGTAGAAATCAAGCGTACGATACGAGTGTAGGTGAAATTATATACATGCACATGCAAGCATAGCTTTTTTGCAAAAAAAATATTTTTAAATATTTTTTGTTGTATTTTTCATGTAAAAACAAATTAACCGCCATATTCAGTGGCGGACAACAGTCTACATCCACCGCCTGTATTCGTTGTGTAGAAAGTACTGTCACTTTGTTGAAAAATGTAGGTATACGGTTTTATTTTAAATCCTTTTCCCATCACATTTATTAAAACAAATCTATTTTCTAACATAAAATAAAACAATTATGGTGCAAAAACGCAAAAATGCCCGTGACAAAAGTCTACATACACCACGGGTTCTCTAGCAGTTATGTCGATATCCCGTGTTGTTATGGCGGTTAGGTACCCTTTTTTTAAATTTTTTTTTTTTAATTATGTTTTCTAATTTGTTAGTATTGAATTGTATTGTGGTTTAGACACATTAGCATCAACAATGGCTCCGTGAAAAGAAATATCCATTGGGGTAAGAAATTTGGTTATTCAGCACAGAAAAGAGAAGAAATAGTATGGTGAAATTACAAAAATTTTTAACTTAAGTCCACCAACGGTACAGACGATTGTAAAAAACTTTGAAAAAAAAAATGGATACACCCAAAAAAAAAAAGCCGCGTGTTGGCCGCCCGAAGCAACTAATTCGAAGAAACATCAACTTTATTCTGAAGGAAGTGAATGATGATCCTAAACTTATTGCTCCAAAATTAGCCGAAAACATTGCAAGCTCATCAAGAAAGTGTGTCCATCCAAGAAAAATTCAAAGAGATCTGAACGACAACGGCTTCCACAGTAGAAGCCCCCGTAAAAAGCCTCTTACTTCTGAAAAAAATCGTAAATTTCGCTTGGAGTGCGCTAAGGGACATTTAGAAAAGGGAATAGATTTTTGGCAAAAATTCTTGTTTGGAGACGAATTGCAGTGCACTACATTCGGCAGCGATGGAAGAGCAAAAGTTTGAAAAAAAGAAAACACTGCACTTAACGCCAAAATTATAGTACCAACAGTGAAGCATGGTGGCGGCAACGTAATGGTTTGGGGAGAGGTTGCGGTTTCTGGAGTTGGAAACCTTGTTTTTATTGAGAGTAATATGGATCGGTTCAAATATAAGTCATTGTTGGAAGCTAATCTGAAGCCTTCGGTGGACAGTTAGGAACTTGGCACAAGCTGGATCTTTCAACAGGATAACGATCCAAAGCACACGGTCCATACGCAACCACTCATACCACCTCAAAGTCCAGACTTGAATATTATTGAATATTGGGAGATATCCAGCTCAGCGTCACTCACAGAACATCTTATTGAAGCTTGGCACATTATTACTCCCTCAGAATTGACAAATTTAGTAGATTCTATGCCACGAGGGCTTTAAACTGTTATTGATGCAAACGGTGAACCAATTAAATACTAAAAAGAGCAGGTTAACTGATATTAATCAAAGTTTTTGCGCTAAGATAAGTTATGTATGTACTGTATGTAGACTTTTTTCAATGTTGGATTTACGCTTTTTTTGTCATAGCATTACTATTTTATGTTAAAAATTATTTTTGTTGGTTTTTTATGATAAGAGAAAACAATTGAAATAAACTGTATCGTTAAATTTTACATTAAACCTTTTGGATTTTCAATTCTACGGGATGTATGTAGACTTTTGCCCGCCACTGTGAATTTTTTTGGCTACCGATTTTTCCGCAGTTAAGTTTTTAAAATATTTTTTTTTTGCTGTTGTAGAATTTAAAATTTATTAATTTCAATTTATTATTTTTTTCAATCTTTTTTTAAATTTTCCTTTTTATTTTTTTAAATTTATAATTTAATATTTTCTAAAATAATTTATTAATATAACTTGTCATTAGTACTTAGTACCCATACACAAACTTATATACGTACATATGTTTTAATTATTTTCTCTTGTAATTTTCCAATTTTTTATTTTTTATTTATTTATTTTTAATATAACTTTATAATAAAGAATTTAATACCCATATTGTACATATATTTTGTACATATATACATATATATATTTTAATTATTTTATCATCTTCAAATTTTTCACAATTTCCTTTAAATTTTCTGCGCAATATTTATTCAACCGTTAAGCAAACCAAACAGTGCTATCGATTTTCATTGAAGTTTTGCCGGAGGATAAATGTAAATTTATAGCTTTTCATATAACATACATACATATACACTTTGATTTATTAAAGAATAAATAATTTCAGCCACATTTGACCATGTGATTTTCAACTTTTCCTAGTTTTCGTTACTAATCTTTTGCCATTTTGTATCTATTAAGCAGCTGTACGCTTGAGTTTCTATTTTCAAAATTTCACTGTTTTTTTGCGCTTAGACGGCAGTGAATGTTGAAATACTATGCTATAAAGGAATAAAATTGTACTGATTGTAAAATATAATTTTTGTAGTAGAAGTATTGTCTTGTTGAGTGAAAAATTGGCGTTCACATAATTTATGGCTTTTAAAACGTGCAAAGTAGAAGGAGGCAAAAGCGTGTAGCTTCTATTGTACAATACATATATTGTGGTCTATATTTAAGATAAGTAGTATATGTAATGAGTAATGTCTATTTTTTTATAAATTTTTTTTTTTTTTTATAAATATTTCTAAACTATATTTTATTGCACCAAAAAGGCATTAAATATAAGCGAAATGATTCAATTAATTCACTAACCCAAAATTAAATACCTAAAATGAAGTAAAATGCCACGAAATGCAGATAAATGATTGATAAAAAACTCAAATGAACTGCAGAAGAGCGCGTAAATGTACAAAACTAAAACAAAAATAACTACATTACACATTTGCTACTTAACAAATTTGGAACGTGAGATCCACTTTCACAACACAAAACAATTTGTATGCGAAATTGTTGATAACAACATGCATAGTATGTGACTAACAAGAAATAAAATTTTATTATGTACATATGTATGTGCGTTTAAATATGCCAAAAAGGTGCATAAACTTGAGGAAATGTGTGGTTGTAGTTATATCAAGCGACAATACATGCAGCCAGCACTATAAATTAATTGATTTACATAAAATACATATGCACGTACATATACACATAATTATGTTATCGAAAGTATACTCCGATCTACGTAGGTACATACATTTCTACGCTTTAGCAATATTATCTTCATTTAATTACCACTCAAATGAATTTTATATAGCATTTAGTTAGCTATTAACTGCTATAAAGTTGAAAAATTGAAATCAAATAGTTTAGAAAAAAATTAGTATGTACAAAAAAAATATGCCAAAAAAACTGTGGCAATTTAGACAAAATTAATCCGTAAATTAAATAATTAATTGTTTCAGTAATCATCATTTATACAGTTACACATACAAACACATTTTCACACAAATTTGACAAGTTGACTTAGCTACTAGTGCACGTATTTACATATTTGTATTTACATTTATGTGTACATACATATAAACACTGTTTATATATACACACATATGTATGTGCATGAATAGAAATGTGCAACATGCCAAATTCCAGTAGTACATGATTTTGATGAGCAATCAAATTTGTGGTAGACAATAAAACGATTAAAATGATTGCTACCTACATACATACGAGTATGTACATACAGATACAATCATTTTTTCCAATTTCGCTCAAACGATAATAATTTACAATTTACAAATTACATAGTATTATTAAATAGGTAATTTAACATCGATTTAATGTCGGCAGTTATTGAAGTGAAAGAAAGAAGTCTGCTAAATTCACGAGGGATTATAAACTTTTGGTATACATACATACATATGTAGGTATATAGCTAATAACATCCATTTATATACACACTCCTAACTCGTAATGGGAAAAATTCGCCACTTGAAGTCTCGGTGAGACATCAAATTAATACTTTGCGTCTAAAGCCAATAAAATATGTTTCCACATAAATAAAAATATGCATACGCACACATATGTACATATATAATTTTTTAGAAATTTCCCCTACATATTTACTCAACCGCACCACATTTGCTGCACTCGCTCATCATCACATTCGGGCTCATAAATTCATTTTCGCTTAAACCAAGCGTAACAAACAGCACACACATCACATCACAAACGTGCGTACATAAAATGTAAGTATGTATGTATGTATGCAAGCATATGCATTTACATATCAACGGCTATACAGTTCGACCAGTGTACTGCTGCATAAGAACGGCAGCGGCACAACGGCACAACGACACAGCGGAGCCGAGCCCAGCAGCCAACCATCGTTGACGTTGCACGAAATAACAACGAGTATTGTTGGCTTCGCCTCTCCCCTATTTCTCCGTCAAATAAATGCACATAGTAAATTTTTTCGCTGTCATACCTTCGCACATTAATTTTATATTTCCTCATGTTAATTTTTATTTAAGCCCACCTTCACCTCGCCAATACTTTTTATATAAACACATATATATGTATGTATGTACATAAATATCAATAATTTGTGGTGTCTTTGCGCTAATTCATGTGAAATATTGAAGAAGAAAAATTGCTTTGCAAATCAGAAGAGGGAATTTTGTTGGTGTTGTTTTGCATATATGTATACATATATGTATAAGTAAATAAATCCACATTTAGGTATATGGAGTGTGTGTAAAACTATTTAAAATTATAAATACATATGAATTATGAAAATGGCTGTATATGTATAACCATGTGTTCATGCATATGTCGTTCATATTCATTTGCTAAATGGTCGCTCTGCTGTTTATTGCTGACGCTGAGGTGCCCACGTCACGACCCAGCTTAGTCGGATTGGCTGCTGTCTACATGTGGATAACATTAATATTTTTTATGACACAAGACAATCGGCAAGTTAAGCAACTAGCGAGTACGTACATATGTACGTGTATATAATTACTCGTTTGCATATAGTATAGGTACACATGTATGCGTGTAGGTGTGTATTTATGTTTTCTTATGGATGTTTATACATTTAATCTTTAAATTTATTTGCTACTTATATTCACTTGTTACACACAAGCATAATTCATATTTTGTATTGAAGAAAAGTGCTGTTCTCAGTGTCAGTGTATTTTTTTTAGTGATTTTTCAGTTTATTTATACATTTTTTGACATTAAAAATTTTCGGTTTTAGGAAAATATTATGTGTATTTCTAAAAAAAAAAAAAAAAAATTAAATGAAAAAATTAAAAATTAAGTGAGAATATAAAATAAAGAAAGAGCAAATAAAATAATAAAAAAATTGGTTATAAACAATAAAATAAAAAAATAATTTAAAAAAAATTATTTAAACTAAAATAAAATAAAATTAAATTAAATTTAAATAAAATGAAATAAAAAATAAAATAAAATAAAAGAAAAGAAAATAAAATAAAATAAAACAAAATAAAATGAAATAAAATAAAATGAAATAAAATAAAATAAATTAAAATAAAAAAATACAAAATAAAATGAAAAAAAAACTAATTTAAAAATTAAAAAAAAAAATAAAATGAAAAAAAAAATAAATTAAAATAAAAAAAAATAAATAAATAAATTAAAATAAAAAAATAAAATAAAATGAAATTAAAAAAATATTAAAAAAAATAAAATAAAATAAAATGAAATAAAATAAAATAAAATAAAGTAAAATAAAAACGAAATAAAATAAAATAAAATAAAAGAAAGTATAATGAAATGAAATGGAATCAAATTAAATAAAACAAAAAAAGTAAAATAAAATAAAAATTAAAATAAAATAATTAAATTAAAATAAAATAAAATAAAATAATAAAAAATAAAAAAATAAAATAAAGTAAATAAAATAAAATAATATATATTATAAATAATATGAAATGAAATGAAATGAAATTAAATTAATTTGTATATAAAAGTAAAGAATATAAATTTAAAGAAAGTAAAATAATATGATAGGATATATAATCAAATAAAATGAACTTAGAGAAAAACTAATTAAATTTAAATATATTAATATGATAATTAAAAATATAATATAATAAAGCTGAACTAAATTAAGTAAAATATTTTTCAAACAATTATTCTTATTAGCATTTTTTATAATCTCTAAAACCTTTCGGCTACGGAATACGTTTTAAATGTTATTTGCCATGATTCTTGCTTTAAAATACTTTGAAATAATTAAAAAAATTTTTTTTTAATTTTTATTGAACTTTAAGCACGTTAATATCACCATATTTTGGAACACATGCACATTTATATACATGCAGTTGTATGTATTAGTGAAATATCAACTCGTGTTTACATATTAATAACAATTGTATTTTCAAAGACACATATTTCTTGCGTAAAACGTCAGAATTTGCTTTAGTTCGCGCCGCCAAATAATTAATATGACAAATAATTTTCGAAAAGCATAATATTTGTGCAAATAAAAATTGATATTAATGTATAAGTAATGCAAATTTTAGCAAGAATTATCATCATTCTTTTTTTAAGCAATTTATGCATTTTTATTTTTTCCTACGAAACACCTTAGCGAGCGTGAGAACTTTTGTGACTAAATATAGTCATAAGTGTGATTTGGCTGAATAAAAAAAAATTAAAAAAAAAATCCCAAGTAAAACCACGAGTAGGTGTTTTTATCAGTCCCCAGCTGCTTTCGAGTATATGAAACAGGTTTAACGCGTTTACTGAATTTTTCCTCCTTGTTTTGTCTTTCTACCACTCGCTTTAAATTTCCATATTTTTTCTACAGATATTTTCAATTAATTAGCACTTCCTTTGTTACGTTTAATCAGTAATTTTGTTTCTGGTGATATATAGAGTATATGCATTCAAACGCATATTAAATAAGTCTTATCTAAAGTAAAAGTTAGTAAATAAAAATTTAAAATTTAACGCGCAACAGCTACTAGTTAGTTAAAGCGGTAGCCGAGAAGCAGATATTTTTTTTAAAAGCTTGCGTATTTTACTTTATTTGTGTGAAAGTGTCCAGTTAATGCTACATTAATGTCTAAGTGTGAACTTTCATGAACAATTGTGAATTTTGATCAATTATTGTAAGCGTTTTGGTAATGTGAATTACTAAATATTTCATTGCTGGTCTTTTTATCTACTAGATTTATCCTAAAATTATAACAAGATCGCCTTTATGATAACGCCTCCTCTATGGGGATTAGTTAATTTTATTATTCTACTAGTCGATATTATTACAGGTTAATTGCTTTCATTTCTAGAATAAAAAAAATTTTTTTTTGCTGATTTTACAATATATTATTGCTTTTTTTAATTTTTTGTATTTTTATTTATTTAATTTTATTTCTTTTCATTTCCTTCCATTTTTTTATTTCAATTTATCTCATTCTAATTTATATTAATTTATTTCATTTCATTTCCTTTCATTTCATAAAATATTATTTTATTTTATTTTTTTAATTTAATTTAATTTATTTCTATATTCTTTTCACTTTATTATATTTAATTTTGTTTTATATTATTTAATTTAATTTAATTTTATTATATATTATTTTATTATTAATTAATTTATAATTATGTTATTATATTATATTTTATTATATTTTATTATATTTTATTTTACTTCATTTTTATTTTATTTTTATTTTTTTTAAATTTTTTATTTCATTTCATCTTATCTTATTCTATTTTATTTTATTTTATTTTAATTTAGTTCTTTTAGCTTATCTTTAAGTTTTTTTAAATTTATCGTATTTTATTTCATTTAATTTAATTTTTATTTAATTTAAATTAATTTCATTGCGTTTCATTAATTTTTTCCATTCTATTTCATAAATATTATTTTATTTTATCTTTTTAATTTAATTCTAATTTTTTAAATTTTATTATATTTAATTTTGCTTTATATTATTTAGTTTAATTTAATTTAATTTAATTTTATTCTTCTTTGTTTTATTATATTTTATTTCGTTTTTCTTTTTACTTTTATTTTTTTTAATATTTTTTTTAATTTTATCTTATTTTTTTAATTTTAATTTAATTTAATTATATTTCATTTCATTTCCTTCATTTTTTTAAATTCTATTTCATCTCATTTCATTTCATTTCATTTTCCTTTCCTTTCACTAAATATTATTATTATTATTATCTTTTTTAATTAATTTAATTTAATTCTATTTTATTTT
The DNA here is from genome assembly GCA_030068015.2 of Neoceratitis asiatica. NCBI lineage: Eukaryota > Metazoa > Arthropoda > Insecta > Diptera > Tephritidae > Neoceratitis > Neoceratitis asiatica. The sequence goes on from CM061524.1 coordinate 26,629,557, forward strand.
AATTTTGTTATATTTAATTTTGTTTTATATTATTTAATTTAATTTATTTTATTTTATTTTATTTTATTTTATTAAATTTTATTTTAATTTTATTTTGTTTATTTATTTTTGATTTTCATTTTTAATTATATTTTTTTAAATTTAATTTTATTTTATTTTAATTTTATTTTAATTTTATTTTATTTTAATTTATTTTATATTATAATGTTTTCCTCTTTTTATTTTTTATTTTATTTAATGTTGTTTTATTTTATTTTATTTTTATTTTATTAACTTTATTTTAATTTGTCTTATTTTACTTTATTTTATTGTAAATTATTTTGTTTTAAAATGGAACGACTTTCCGTCATTCCTTGTCAATTTTGGTTTTTCGACAAACCGGTTTCGGCGTTCCGCAATTTTCAATGCCTAGTTTCGTTCTCTTGTCGAAAACCCAAAATTGACAAGGAATGACGGAAAATCGTTCCATTTTAAAACAACTTACCACCTGGTCGGAAGATCAAAACAACAAAAGGAATCGAGTAAATTATTTTATTTTATCTTATTTTATTTTTCTTTATTTTAATTTAATTTAATTTATTTTGATTTTTCTTAAATTATTTTATTTTATTTTTTGATTAATATTTGATTGCTTTATTTTAATTAGCACTGAATCATTTTTTGTTCAAAATTTTCCTATATGTAGTACGATAAAGATCGATATTTTTATCAAGGTTAATATTTGCAATATATTTTTTTAAATTTATATGCATATAAAAGTTGAATATCAAATCAATAATGCTTCGCAAGCCCACTTTAGGGGAAATCTAATTTAGTCTGATTAATAAAAAACTTGGTTTGCTTTTAAAAAATACATAAATCATTGCGATTTTTATGATCGTTTGCCAAAAAGTGAGCTGAAATTATATTTTAAATTATATCATTTTTAGGAGAATTAAAAATCCATAATTAATCTTTTATTTAAATAACATAAAGCTGAAATAATAAAACAGAAAATATTATTGAATGTTAATCACGACACAATTTGTGGATTAAATAGGGTAATTAAGCGTTTAATTCAAGATTTGCTTTCCAAAATGGCATCTATCTACTTATACATGGAGGAGTCGAAGAAAATTCATTTATTTTCAATTTGAATTTTTTTATTTTACTAATTTTTCATTGATAAAATGAGGAGCTGTACTTGTGTGTATGTACTCATGTGCATGCAGGGAATTTGTTGCAATAATTTTGTAAAAATATGTTCTCATATATGTTCATTATATTTGTGTGTATGGATGTATGTATGTAGTTACATATTCATCTCTACACATTAGTTTCTGCCACAATAAGAATTTGTGAAAACTAAATTATTTATATGTATATACATACGTGGCAAATGACACTAGCAATAAAGTCTAGCAAGTACTGTCGCTACAACTCCTTACTCAGCTACCAATTGAGTTATATGGTGGAATAGAAATCGAAGGTAGGACAACTAAAATACAAGAACACAAACATTAGAATTGATTAAAAAAACAACAACAACAACAAATTTCCACCAACAATAACTTCCAGAAGACAACCTAAGCCATAACTTTACAGTTCTAGTGCATTTCTGGTTGTTGTTATTATTGTTGTGTCTATTCTATTTTACAGCGCATACTCTTTAAACTTATTGTAAGCACGTTATTTGTTGTTGTTTTAGCTTTAGCTATATACAATTTTTTTTTAGTTTTTGCTTTACAACAACTTGGATTAGTTAAAGATTTTTATGCGATTATGGCGCGATCACGCTGTATGCCTGTTATGCGCTATGAAATGCGCTTGCAACCGCATACCGAATGCCAAATCTGCGCGACAAACATGTTGTTGCTGCTGCTGCTGCCGCTGCTAGTGCTGATCCAAGGCGAGGCTGGAGCAAAGCGAAACATTGCGGCAGCAAGCCACCAAAGTTACCGTGCCAATGAGCTGCAGGCGGCAGTTACAGGACCACAACAGCCAACAGTCAAGTGGCTCAGCAGGCTAACAAACAGGTGTATAGTCACACCAAATGCAATGTGCGCGCTTACACACATGCACATACACTTACTTACATACAAATATTTATAAGAAAAATAACTGATATTTTTTTCATGCTGCTTCTGATGAAAAATTTGTATGTATATAGTTCTGATGGTCGTGTGTACTTACTGCGAAGAAATATAGAAATAAAAACATAATATGTGCCTACATATAAGATATTGTGTTTTGCTTGCAATTATTAAAAATTAATTAATTAAATTGAAATTATTAAAAAAAATTAAGAATGAAAAAAAAAATTGTATATAAAAGAAAAAATTAAAATAAATTAAAACAAAATAAAATAAATTAAAACAAATTGAAATAAAATAAATAATTTAAAAAAATTGAGTAAAAAAAAATAAAAATAAAAATATAATTAATAAAAAAAATTATAAAAGATTATTAAAAATATAAATTAAATTGAAAAAAAAAATTTAAAAAAAAAAAATTTAACTAAAAAAATTAAGTAAAAAAATATAAAAAAGAAACGAAAAAAATAAAAGAAAAAAATAAATAAAAAATAAAATAAATAAAATAATATAAAAAAATAAAAAAGTAAATAAAATAAAATAATATAAAAATAAAATAAAATTAAAAAAATTAAATTAAAATAAAATAAAATAAAATAAATTAAAATGAAGTAAAAAAAAAAATAAAATGAAAAAAAAATAAAATAAAACTAAATAAAATGAAAATAAAACAAAATAGCATAAAATAATATAAAAATAAAATAAAATAAATTAATATAATATAAACTAAGATAAATTTAAATAAAATATATTAATATATATAAAAAAAAATTGAAAAAATATAAAAAAAATAAAAAAATAAAATAAAATAAAAAAATAAAATAAAATAAAATAAAATAAAATAAAATAAAATAAAATAAAACAAAATACAGAAAAAAATAAAATAAAATAAAATAAAATAAAATATAATAAAAAAATAAAATAAAAAAATTTAAGAAAAAAAATAAAAATAAAAAATAAAATAAAATAAAATAAATTAAAGTAAAATAAAATAAAATAAAATAAAATAAATATTAATTTAATTAAACAAAAAAGTCCAAAAAGTAATTTTAAACAAAATTTTTCCCTGAGCACACTGTAATTATCAATTTGTTGTCTTGACGTTCCCATGGTCTTACAAACCGTTATCTTTAGTTAACGAACCAAAACCAACAATTTATTGAATATTTAAACAAATAAATATGGCACGATTATGACAAGAAAATATTATGGCAAGTGAGTACCAACAACAGCAAGTTTTACTTTCCGATCAAAACAAAAAGCAAAATTTTTTAATTATTTTTGTCCGCTCAATAGCAGCTCCTTAGCCATTGCAACTTCTGCTTCTTGTACAGCAAACGGCATATTGCCAAAAGCGAAGCGAAGAGAACACACAGTTGCTTGTCGTAATCGTTTTGTTAGGCTATTGGCTCGTGAACCAGACAACAAGCCGATACAAGTAGCTAACTAACCAGCCACATATAGTAAATACTATGCTAGAGGTCCGAACCGTGGCCGCGTGTCAGTCAAGCCGAAAAGTCGCGCCGGTTGTTGTGTCGTAGCAACCACAATAACAACAACAATATTATTAACAGCGTACAGCATCTTCACAGTGGTAAAATGGTTGAAAGAAGCTTTAGCTTCTTGTAGCTTGTAACGCTTTGGGGGTTCGCCACGCTTTTCGTCTTGCCGCCGCAAGATGCGCAATACACTACGCTGAGGGACCTCATTTTCCAGCTTGTTAGGTTTTATATCCGTTGGGACACTCATTTACACCTGCTTTAACATACTTCTCCGCAACGAGCTTTAGCCTTTACGTTATGTATTGTAAAATTTTAAAATTATTTCTTTTTTCTCTTTGAAACTTACAATTTTTTAAACACCTCTTCTTCTTCTTCTTCTTCTTCTTCTTTTTTTTTGGCTTCCATCTAGCTTCCGATGATTCAAGCGATCAGGAGGAGAATGGTGCTTGCTGCTCGCCTATTGCCAGTGGTGGCGAGGTGACAGCGTGCAATACAGATACAGCAACAGCAACAAGAACCACAACAATGCCAGCTGCATGCACACCGACGCATACCAACAGTAGCTGCAGCGGCAGCACAGCAATTGGCAATGATTTGTCTGCGGAAGATCGCATACAAGGCGTAGCTGATGTTGCTGCAACAATAACAGCAACAACAACAACAACAACAACAACGACAACGACAACGGCAAGAGAAGAAGCTGACACTGCAATGACCGAAGATCACAATCACAACAACACCGGCAATAGCAATAGCAACTGCAGCAGCAATAATGTTATATTAGCTGGTGGATCGCCAACGCGAATAGAGCATGTGCGCAGTGTGACACCGGCGGGCGCGCATCTATTTCAAATAAAATCACTTGGCGATGTGGCGTCGGCATGCGCGCCCGACATAGAAGCTCGTGAAGCAGGCTCAACGTCGGCAATTAGCCCTGTCAGTTCACCTGCATACAACACATATCCGACAGATAGCAGCTGTGCGACTAACAACAAAAAATTGGCGGTACCCACGCCAATGGATATCGGGCAGACCGAAGAGGAAGGGGAGGAGACGTTGGCGTTGAAAGAGCACAAGGCAGATGAAGAACCTGAAGCGGAAGATGACGAAGATGAAGATAACCAAGAGACCACCGAGGCATCAGCCGCAGAGAAGCCCACGGCAGACGCGAGCTCACCGTCTTCAAAGCACGGTAGCAGTTTGGAAGCGAGTAATGCTGTAGTCGAGCTAGCAGATGACAATACAAAGAGCACTACCACGCCGCTAACACCCACCTCAAGCGCGATGGCAGCTGCGGCCAGCGCTGCTGGCCTACCACAGGCGGCTGCTGCCGCTGCGGCTTTTGGCGCTGCGCCGGTTAATCTTGAAGCTATACAGAATATGCAAATGGCGATTGCACAATTTGCCGCTAAGACGATAGCGAATGGGGCACAGGGTGGCGATAATGAGGCGGCAATGAAACAGTTGGCCTTCCTGCAGCAAGCGTTGTTCAATTTGCAGCAACAGCAACTCTTTCAAATACAACTCATTCAACAGTTGCAATCACAGTTGGCATTGAATCAGTCGAAAGATTCGAGTGAGGGTGCCGAAGGTGGCGATTGCGATGATTTGGAAGAGGAGCGTGAAGATGGCGAAGAGGACACGTATGAAGAGGAAGAACGTATTGCGGAAATGGAGTTGCGTCAGAAGGCGGAGGCGCGCATGGCCGAGGCTAAGGCGCGTCAGCATCTCATTAACGCCGGTGTACCGTTGCGCGATGAAACTGAGAGTGGCAAGTATGCAGCAAGTACAGCTTCCACAGTACCAACACCCGGCAGCTCATCTGCTTTAGAGTCGCTCAAACGCAAGCGTGAAGATGATGATGATGTTTTTGGTGCGGCCGCGAGTAGAAACCTGAGCATGAAAACGGAGCATGGCAGCGCTATGCGTCTAGGTGAATCAAGGCCCTCACCATTGGATGCATTGAGTAAATTGAAGGAGATGGAGAATATGCCACTGCCTTATGGTACTGATCTCGCCTCGAGCATCATCACCAATCATGATGACTTGCCCGAACCCAACTCGCTGGAGATGTTGCAGAAGCGTGCACAAGAGGTGCTGGACTCCGCCTCACAGGGTATACTCGCCAACAATATGGCCGATGACTTTGCTTTCAGGGATAAGAATGGTGACGGCAAAAACCGTAATGAGCCTTTCTTCAAACATCGTTGCCGATACTGTGGTAAGGTGTTCGGCTCCGACTCGGCATTACAGATACACATACGCTCGCATACTGGCGAACGACCATTCAAGTGCAATGTCTGTGGCAGTCGCTTCACTACCAAGGGTAATCTGAAGGTACACTTCCAGCGCCATGCACACAAGTTCCCTCACGTGCCGATGAATGCCACACCAATACCGGAACATTTGGATAAATTCCACCCACCATTGCTGGATCAAATGTCACCGGATAGCTCGCCTTCGCATACGCCTGCTGCGCTTCCCCAGCATATGCCGCAACAGATGCCACCAGTATCGCTGCCGTTGCCGTTTCCAACGGGCGCCGGTTTCCCCGGTTTACCAAGCTTATATCGGCCACCAATGGAGCTGCTGAAGTCATTGGGCAGTGCAGCTGGCTTCCCCAATCCATTCTTTCAGCAAATGTCGAGCGTTCCTGCAGCCGAAGCGCCAACAACAACCCAAACTACGTCCAAAGAAAGTGAACATGATTTGCCAACCGATTTACGTAAAACGTCGGCATCCAACTCACCCGAGTTGTCAGTGAAGACTGAAATTACAGAGGAGGAGAAGGAGGAGAACAGTACGGGCTCCAAACAGCAGGCGGTCGCACAGCCGACAGAAAGTCCGACGACGGCGTCAGAACCTGCTCCACAAACGCAGTCTACTACTCCAGCTTTAGATATTAAAATTAAGGAAGAACGTATCGATGCGGATTCACAAGATGAGGTGATGCCTAACGTGGATACGCCGCCGGCTCAACTGGTGCCTTCACCCGCAGCACGTAGTAGCTTAACACCTTCACAAACGTCTGTAAGCACACCCTTTACACCACCAACACCAACATCAAGGCCATTGGTGCTGGCACCCGTTGTGCAGCCCGTACAGCCACCCATGACAATGCATCCGCATCCCTCGCCGGGCGCACACAATCATATCGATTATCTGCCTACACCGGGTCAGCTGCCGCCGTCTCTACATCATCGCGACGACTTCTTCGCGGAACGTTTTCCACTGAATTTTACCAAAAATCTCTCTCCTGAACATCACTCGCCAATACGTTCGCCCGCGCATTTGCAACGTTCGCCGTTTTTCAATCCAATCAAACACGAGATGGCGCTGCTGCCGCGTCCACACAGTAACGACAACTCGTGGGAGAATTTCATAGAGGTTTCCAACACCTCTGAGACATTGAAGCTGAAAGAGCTCATGAAGAACAAGAAATTGACCGACCCGAATCAGTGTGTCGTCTGTGATCGTGTGTTGTCTTGTAAGAGTGCTCTGCAGATGCACTACCGCACTCACACAGGTGAGCGGCCATTCAAGTGTCGCATTTGCGGACGCGCTTTCACCACAAAAGGCAATCTCAAGACTCACATGGCTGTGCACAAGATACGACCACCCATGCGCAACTTCCACCAATGTCCTGTCTGCCACAAAAAGTATTCAAATGCATTGGTACTGCAGCAGCATATACGCCTGCACACTGGAGAGCCGACGGATTTGACGCCCGAGCAAATACAGGCAGCTGAAATACGCGATCCACCACCATCGATGATGCCGGGTGCCTTTATGAACCCATTCGCGGCGGCAGCTTTCCATTTTGGTGCTATGCCAGGCGCTGCCATGGGTCATCATCTGGGCCCACACAACGGCACAATGGGCTCAGAGTCGTCGCAGGGTGATATGGATGAAAATATCGATTGTGGTGATGACTACGACGATGACATCTCCTCCGAACACATGTCCAGTGCACATGACCTGGATGTGAGCGATCGGCCGAGATCGAGCGATGATTTCAAAGGTTTGCTTTTCGAGCAAAAGTTGCGTATCGATGCCAGCGGCGTTGTGAATACCACACCACGCCCGCACTCCACCACCAGCAATGCAAACTCAATAAACTCTGCACCAACCAGTCCAAGCTCCGCGCCTCGTCACAACTCTACACGCACCAGCTCACCCGCACGTTCTATGTCTGAGGCATCACAAGGCGCTTTAGACCTTACACCACGTGCACTGCCACTGCAAGGTAATAAAAGCAGTTCACAATCACCAGCGCCTACCACATCGACAGTACAGGCAGTCGACCGTAAGACACCTATTTCGCCACCGCGTAATAGCAGCGCCAACAGCAGCACGAACAGAAGTCCCAACCCTGCACCAGCACAAAAACAACACCCGCAAATAAGCCCAGCGCTCACCGGTCACCCACTAGTACCCACCTCAGCGGTCGATTGTTTGCCGCCCGTGCTGCACCATCACTTGCAGCAGCAACACCAACAAATAATGCAGCAGCAAGCGGTTGCGGCGGCGGCAGCTCATGCCCAAGCACAGGCGCAGCATCATCACCAACAAATGCAACAACATGCCGTCGCTATGCATGCCGAACAGCTGCGGCGTGAGCACCAAATCAAACAGGAACACGCGGTGCATCAGCATCACTTGCGTCAGCAGCAGCAGCAGCAGCAGCAACAGCAACATCAACAGCAGGAGGCGCATCCGCCGGCACATTCGCCGCATCAGCTGGCGTTGCCACCACCACCGCCACATATTGCGCATCACCTGCAACAACAACAGCATCAAGCAGCAGCCGCAGCGGCCGCAGCAGCACAACACCAGCAACAACAACAGCAGCCACCGGGTGCTATGCCACCGCACACGGGTCCACAACCGCCAAATCCACTGGTCGCTGCGCGTCCACCATTCGGTATGTTCCCCAATCTGCCGCTATTCCCGCCCGCCACAGCGCAAACGATGTGCTCGGCGATGAATACAATTGCGCAGTCGGTAATGCCGGCGGCACCGTTCAATCCGCTTGCACTTTCCGGTGAGTTTGAATATTTGTGATTTCCGCTTTGTTGTTTGGCCTGAATTTTTTTTTAGCGAAAACTGAATTTTATTATGATAAATATTTTTGATTGGTCCGCTGCACATGCGCAGCACAAAAAAATTGAAATAAAAACTTTTAATTACTTTTTTCTATTTTTTATTCAAATAATTGCGGTATTCTTTAGATTTGTTTTGAATTCAAACTATTATAATATTTCTTCTCTTTTGCATTCGTTGGTTTTAATGTATTTTCAATTTTCTTTTTTTGCGAAAAAATTGCGCTTTGTAGGCGTGCGAGGTAGCACCACCTGCGGCATCTGTTATAAAACATTCCCCTGTCACTCAGCTTTAGAAATACACTATCGCAGCCACACCAAGGAGCGACCATTCAAGTGTAACATCTGTGATCGCGGTTTCACCACGAAGGTGAGTTTGCGAAATAGAAAAAAATCTGTTTACATAAAAAAACTGTTAAAATAAAGTTCACATAAATAAATAAAAATATAAAAAATAAATAAAATATAAAAAAATATAAAAAAATATTTAAAAAATTAAAGCAATAAATTAATATAAAATGAAATATAAAAAAATATAAAAAATAAAAGAAATAAAATAAAATAAAATAAAATAAAAAATAATAAAATAAAAAATAAAAATAAAAATAAAAAATATAAAAAATATCATTAAAATAAAATATATAAAATATAACAAAATTAATTAAAATAGAATAAAATTAATATAAATTAATTTAAATTTATTAAATAAAAAAAATAAAAAAATAAAAAAAATAAAAAAAATTAAAAAATAAAATAAAACAAAATAAACTAAAATAAAATAAAATAAATTTAAATAATATAAAATAAAAAAATAAAATAAAATAAAATAAAATAATATAAAATAAAATAAAATAAAATAAATAAAATGAAATGAAATGAAAATAAATATATATATATATATATATATATATATATAAAAATCAGAAAAAAAACAAAAAAAAAAAATAAAAAAAAATAAAATAAAATAAAAAAATTAAATACAATTTATTTAAATAATATAAATTGAAATAAAATAAAATAAAATAAAAAAAAGAAATTAAATTAAATCAAATTAAAAAAAATTTAAAATAAAATAAAAAAAAATTAAAAAAATAAAAATAAAATAAAATAAAATAAAAAAATGAAAATAGAATAATGCAACATAAAATGAAATGAAATAAACTAAAAAACTGGGATAAAGGAAAAAAAATAAAAAAATAAAATATAAAAAAATATTTAAAAAAATAGATAATAAAAATTTTAAATAATTAAATTAAATAAAAAAATAACTAAAATAAAATAAATTAAAGTAAAATATAAAAATGAAAAAAAAATGCAAAATTAAATAAAATAAAATACCAAAAAAAAAAATAATAATATCTAAAAAATAAAATTGAATTTAAATAGAGTACATATCAAGGAATGCAAATAAAAAAAATTATTAAATTATTAAACTGAATTTTTTTTTTGTAAATAAATTTAATTTCCTTTTCACTTTATATAATTTTAACTTTTTTAATATATTTATAATTTTGTTAAATTTATAAAATTAAATTTAGCAGAAGTTACCGTAATTTGAATGCATTTATTAACAACTTTTTTCCTGATTTTTCTCTCTTATTTTCATTCGAACAGGGCAATCTCAAACAACATATGCTGACACACAAGATACGTGATATGGAGCAGGAAACTTTCCGAAATCGTGCAGTAAAGTATGTAAGTGTTCCAATAAAACACTGTTATCCAATATTTTTTTATTAATACGTTACTAAAAATTTAAAAAAAAGGATTATTTTGTGAACTTTTAATGTAAAAGCACTTAAGTCGCTATAAAAAAATTAAATTCGAAAAATGAAAAATAAAATAAAATGAGGAAAAATTTAGTCTCCAGATTTAAAAATCTCCATAAATATCTGCTCTTTTCACCTCTTGTCATAATAGAAATTATCGAATTTAATTGATTTTATTCTATAAATATAAAACCATTCATTTATTGCCTATCACTTTCTAAAATGCAATTAATTTTTTTTTAATATAATGAAAGTAAAATCATTTGGAGGATATTATTATAAGAATTATTTGAATTTAATTTTATTGCTATATAATATTGAAATTAATTATAATTTTTCATAGCCTCCATGCTCATCTAAGCATTGAATCGCACTTTACATATCTATATACTCGTACATATATAATATGCATTTTTACCTTCAACCGCACTCACCCGCATTTCCGTTCTCTTTTTCTTTTACTCTTTACAGATGAGTGGCTGCAAAGAAGGCTACGAGTAATAAAACAATTGCCTAGTGCTTAGTGAAATTGTTGGTACTATTAAAGGAAAATATACATATATATATACATATATCTTGTGCTAACGCGCTAGTCGAAAAATCTCCAGTACCAAGGAAAGTGCTTCTATGCTACATGTGCATTCAGAGGCATATGCATGGTTGTGTGTACACATATGTATGTATATTATTGGTGATTTGAAAGTTCACCAGAAATGGTTTGGCTGTTTTGGCGCTGTATTTATGTATATGTAAGTCTTAAGCATATGTTATGTATGTGTGTAAATAAATTGCTTAAGTCAACCATGTAAATATGTATGTATTAAAGAGACACTGTGAGTAGCTTATATGTATATGTATTTCTAAAAAAAAAGAAAACAATATACATATATATATATATAGTAAGCATAAGGAGGTGCTAAGGTATTACAAAACAAAATGAAATTGTTTATATCGCTTAGTAATGATCTCAGCTTAGGAACTGTCGATTGGCCGACTTGAAATCGAGATGAACTTCAATTATGCAAAAGAAAAAAATTATAATTTTGAGTTTTCGTTACGCAAAATTTCATGCAGATGGATATTCTATTATTCTTAATGCATAAAAAGTTCAGTAAAAAAAAAAAAATAAATAAAAATAATTTCTTTTGAACAAGCAGCACAAAAAAGCGGCAAAATTCGAAAATTATTGTTGCCAATGAAAATATTATGCCAATTTTGTTGCTTCAGAAAATATACATATAAACATTTATATCAATATCAACATGCAAACAAGTAGATATGTGTTAAAAAATTTAATTTTCAAAAAATTAAAAAAACTGCAATTTTTCCCATACATAAGTATGAGTGAATGTCTGAACCTTTTTAATCGCTGTGCTGCTTTAATAGACAAAAACAACAGTAATTGTTGTTATTGTTATAAGCGACTACGTACTTGTTTGGGTCTGTCTTAATTCATATCGCATTGTTATTAGTGCTCTTTAACATTTTATAGTTTTATAGCCAATTTTTAACGACTTTTCTCAATTCGCTTAAATTTTTGTTGCTCGCCTTTTACAATTCTGCTGTGTTTTTGACTATTTTGTTGTTGCAATTAACAGTTCATTTCGTTTTTTCAAAGCGCTGGTCCACATATACTATATGTACGCATATATATACAGTTCGTTAAATGAAAGAAAAATAATTCAAAAAAAATATTTTCAAAAACAGATAATGTAAGCAGAATTATATACATAAAAAAAATTATTGAAATTAAAAATCAACACAATCTAAGAAACAGCATATGGACCTCGATATGGGCAAGCGCCGCTGTCCGCGATAATTGCTGCAAGAGACCGATTTCGTGAAAAGGAATTGATGGTTTAAAAATTTGAAAAAATTTGAAAAAATTTTATTATAAAATTAAATAAAAGTTATTTATAAAAAATTAAATAAAATAATAAATAAATAAATTAAATTAAATAAAAAGAAAAAAATTAAACTAATAAAAATTGAATTGAAATTGAAAAAAATAAAATTAATCTAAAGAAAATAAATTAAAAAAAATTAAATTAAATTTTATTATTATAAATGAAATTAAATTAAATTAAAATAAATGAAATAAAATCTAAAAAAAAAAAAAAATAAAAAAAAAATAAAAAATGAAAAAAATAAAAAATAAAATAAAAAAATAAAATAAAAAAATAAAATAAAGTAAAATAAAATAAAATAAAATTGAATAATATAAAATAAAACAAGGCAAAGTAAAATAAAAAAATAAAAAATAGTGATTAGATGAAAATAAAATTAAAAGAAAGAAATTAAAGTTAAATAATATGAAGTAAAATAAATGAAAAAAAAAACAATTAAATTAAATAAGTTAAAATTATATAATATAAAAAAATTAAGGAATTAAATAAATAAATAAAGTAAAATAAAAAATGTACACGTTTAAGAATACCAAAATAATAATAAAATAAACTATATATGCTTAAGGGGGCCTCTTCTAATTTTTTTTGAAAAATCAATTTTTTTATTTACAAATCGAAGGCTGAATATGTTTGGTATAATGTTTTTTCGATCCGTGAATTAGTTCCGCCGCTATACGGCTTCGAACGGACCTATGTCCTGAGCGTTGGCGGACGCTCGGAAACAATCTTGCCGCACGCACCAAAACAAGTTACAAGAAAACATTTGTTTTGATCAAATTTCATATACATTCTTCAAGATTACTTTTTGGCCGCCATATTGGATCGGCCATTTTCAAGTTTTCAAATCTCACCTTAAATTCGTGTCCAGCGACCCTAAATATCCTTATATTCATTGATATTAATGAATATTTTACTTTTTTAGTCCGCCATATTGGATCCATCATTCTGAATTTGTCAAATTTGACCTCGAATTTGTGTTCAGCGACCCGAAAAATCAATTTAAACGAAGTTTCATTCAAATTGATAAATATTTTACTTTTTGAGTAAGCTATATTGGATCCGCCATTTTAAATTTTCCAAATCTAACCTCAAATTCGTGTTTAGTGACCGTAGAAACCTACTCTTAGACAAATAGATGGAGTAACTAAAATTGTACACGAAAAGCTGTTTTGAAACTTTGACACGCGTTTTCTCGAAACAAGATTTTTCGAATCTGCGGGCATTCTCGTTTTTGAACCAAAATTCGAAGATATTTGAAGATAAAATTCTCCGGCGCTGTAACCAACGAAATCGCAATATTTTGATCAGTAGTGATTTTTTACAGTCGGCCAAAGTGGAAAAATCATTCGCGAAAAACGATACTTAATTTTCAAGTAGTCGCCATTTTGTTTCTATATCGAATTTTTTAATGCTTTTTAGATTGGGTTGCGGTTTTCTGCGTATAGACGAATAATTTAATAAAAAATAATTTAAATAAAAAATTAAACAAATAAAATAAAACAAATTAAAATGAAAAAAAATTGAACAAATTCAAAAAATTAAATGAATAAATTAAATTAAAATACAATAAAAACAAAAATAAAAAAATTGAAAAAATAAATTTTCACATAAAAGTTTTTACAACCTTGCCATATATGAAATCAGAAAACTTTTCCAGCTAAAAAGTATAATTTGCAAGTAATAAATAATTTTTTAAACGCAGCCATTTGCCGCCAGCTACTCATAAAAAAGCAACAATAATATTTTTTTTGAAAAAAAAAAAACAATAAAATTCATAAACAATTTTTTACAGTACATATAAATAAATGGCAGAATAAAAGATAATAAAAAATTGTTTATACATTATAAAAGGTAATTAAATTTAATAATAACAATAAATATGTGGGATCATATGCAGATTTTTAAATGTGTGTAGGTCGATGTTAATTTGTAAATAATTGTGGATCTGCAGACATAAATACATACATACAATTGTGAATAAAGGCATAACAGAAGTTGAAGGTACATGGAAATATAAGTATGTACATATGTATTTATATACAACTATACCTACAAATGCTTACATGTGTATGTGTGTGTGCTAACAAAAAAATGTTTAGACATAGTTTAAATCAAATTGTGCAATAAAAAATGAAAACGAAATTGAAATTGAAAGAAAATGAAATAACGCAAGAAAATTAAAAAAAAATTAAAAACAAGAAAATTAGTTTTTGTAAATTTTAACATGGCTCTCGTTTCCTATTAATATAATATATGAAAATTACCTATTTTTTAATTATTTTGTAAATATTTATTTTAATAGTTTAAAAAAATAAAATTTAGCAGTTTAATTAAAAGAATATATACATATATATCAAGGGGAGAAACATGCATAGAATATAAATTTGTGATATTACACTAAAAAGCGAGCGATATGGGTTAAAATTATGCAAAATAATATAATGAGAGTAATAAAAAATTTTGTAAAAAAAAAAACAATGGAAACTACAGAGCTAAAGCACATAGAAAATCAAAAACAAATCAAAAATTTAAATATATAAAAAAATATTTTTGAAAAGTGTGAAAATTACGTACCATAACAAGAAAAAATCCTTTATTTGCCGTACAAAATTTTCAAAATTGAAAATTTCTCCAAACTTGCTTTCTGTATTAGTATTTTTGAGTTCTTATGTAAACAAAATGTCAACAACAAAAAATAAAACTAATAAACACCTAAAAAAATAAAAATAAAATTTGTTTTAACAAAATCTATAATTTATATAATGCATATAAAATAAGTATAAAATATCTATGTATGTAGTTTGTATGTGTAATTATTATGTATTGTACTTAAATATAACATTTAGTTTAAGTAATTTATTAGAAATGAAACAAAAAACATTAACTTACGGGCTTACTATTATTAAATAAATAAAAAACAACTACAAATATTAATAAATGTGTAAAATTTGATTTAGTTTTTAAGAAGAGAATCATAAACAGGTATAATAAATATAAATGAATATATATATATATATACAAAACACATAAAGAGAAATTGAAATTAAAAAATAAAATGCAAACTCTTTTAAATTGAAGGAAATGTGGGGCATTTAATGACATCAAGGTAGGTCATTTAATATAGCTCAGACATTGAACACAAAAATGTTGCCTACATACACTGCATACAGGCGAGAGGTATTAAAAATCGTGAACTTCTGGACACCAACTATAATTCTTCAATTTTAAAACACCCTTTAAGGGTAGGGTGCTTCCGATTCCAACCACCTTATTTATGATAATAAAGGGTTATCCATGTAGTGGTTTCGAAAGAGCAGGGCTGTATTTTGACAATTGAAAAACGTAACTGGCAAACCAAACATGTTTTGTTTTCGTTAAAAGTCGGGAATTTATGAAAATGGATCGCTTAATAACCGCACAAAGCGTTAAAATTGTTGAAACTAACAACAAAAATGATGATTCAAACGTGGCAACGATTCGTGCTTCGTAATTCGGGCTTAAGGATATTATGGAGAACATAATCGTACAGCTAATCAAGGAATTGATCAAATTTTAAGAGACTGGATCAGTTACAGATATTTTCATGCCTGTGCGTCATCGTTTTGCTAGTTTCATCTCAAATAGCGCTGCTGTAGGTGAAAGTGCAGCCGAAGAAGACCCTAATGTGTATATTTCTTGACGTTTTCAAGAGCTGAACTTACACCAACATCCATATAAAGTCTAACTCACACAACAACTGAGGCCAGCTGACCATTTACAATGCCGTAGTTACGTCGATCGGATGCGTGAATAACAAGCAGTGGACCGTGATTTTTCCAAATAAAATTTTTTCCAGCGACTAGTAAAATTTCTCACTCGGTGGATACGTAAATAAATAAACTTGTCCCATTTAGGGCTCTGAAAATCCTCAAATAATTGAAGAGAGGCAAACGTTTAGACCCTAAAAGACTTCTTACCTGGTGCGCTCTCTGGTCCGGAGGTGTGATTGGATCTTAGCTCTTTGAAAACGATAACGGCGAGACTGTCACTGTCAGTTCGGAGCGTCTGTCCTGCAATTGAAGAACACGACTAGGACAATACGAGTATGTGGTTCCAGCAATATGATGCCACCTGCCACACAACACGCGCGAATATGGATTTATTGCGAGAGAAATTTTCAGGCCGCATAACCTCACGTCTTGGCGACTTCAATTGACCAGCGAGATCGCCCGATTTGATAACGTTGAACTTTTTTTTTGTGGGGCTTCGCTAAAGATAAGGCTAAGCCTTTAAGTCTTGAACACTTTAATCCCAACATTGTTCAAGTTAAGGCTGAGACCGCCCAATATGTGCCAAAAAGTAGTCGAATATTACCTCAAACGGATCGAAGTTTGCAAAAATTCAAGAGGCGGTGATCTGAATGACGTAGTGTTTCACATATAATGCTAAGGCTCAAAATTTATAACGAAAAATGAATTTCATGAAAAAAATTCATTTAGTTGCATTTTATTTACGTTTATGAAAACAAAAAATTAATAACTCTATATATTCTGCCAGTACTTTAAATTGATAACTACGATTTGATGGATTTTTTTACTGTAAGTTTAACAATCAAAATAATAATAAGATGTGCCAAGCGTTTGAAATCGGAAAACTTCCATCTTGATATTTCCTTCAAAAGAAGAGCAAATTTGGAGAATACTGAAATTTTCTTTATTTTATTTACCTTTATTTGCTCGTTTTTAATTTAACTTAGTTTTATATTATTGTTTTTTTAATTTAATTTTAATTAAATATATCTATTTTTCTACTTTGATTGATTTAATTTAATTTATTTTTATTTATTTAATTTTATTCTAAATTGATTTTAATTTATTTGTTATTTTTTTAATGTGTTAAATAAATATATTGCATTCTAATTTATTCCTGTTTTATTTATCTTTGTAGAATTTAATTTAGTTTAAAGATAGGTATAATATAGTTTACTAATTTAATTAATTTTATTTTAATTAATTTTATTTTATTTTACTTTATTATATTTTATTTTATTTTATTTTATTTTCTTTTACTTTATTTTTATTTTTTTTATTTTACTTTGTTATGTCTCCTTTTATCATATTTCATTTAAATATATATCATTTTTTTGTTATTTTATTTCATATAATTTTTTTCTTAATTTTATATTATTTTTTCCATCATTAGTTTTATTTTACCTTATTTATCTTTATGTTATTTAATTTTATTTTATATAATTTAATTTTTGTATCCTTTATTTTATATTTCATAATATTTTTTTTATAATGTTATATGTTACATATTTTTTAAATTTATTTAATTTTACCTTAGTTTATTTTATTTCGTTTTATGTTATCTATTTTTATTTAATTTAATTTTATTTTATTATATTTTCGTTTACTTTGCCATGTCTTCTTTTATCTTATTTCGTTTAAATGTATTTTATTTTACTTCACATTATATTATTTATTACTATTGTGGTTTGTGTTATTTTATTAAAAATAAAAATTATTTTTAAACTCACTACGAAACTAAAAGAATTTTTTGATACCAAAATTATAAAAATAAAAGCCATGTCATGAATGCAATATGCTCCTCGCACATCCGCCGTTAACAGTAGTGCTTGGCGAAATTGCCCTTTATTGCGGTTTGCAGATATGTACATATGCGAGTATGTACTTATATTATGGATGCAAAATTTACATATATTCATTTAATATATGTATGTATATAATATGCATATACATACATATATTTATTCGGCATATTCTAATGTCCCGCTGGTGTCAGTATCGCCATCGTCATCTCTCTGCTGCAACAGCCACCTACACCACGCTGTAAAGGGAACTGTGGCGCTATATGTATGTATGTATATACATATATGAATATATTTGTAAGCACATATTGCATGAATAGAAATCGGCGGAGGCGGCTCAACAGTTCAGCGGTTCATCGGTTCAGTGGCTATGCTATTGCTGTGTAATAACCATTTGCACACCATTTTCAATATCTCTAATACAAAATTCTAGATATTCCACAATCATATAGTACCTACATAACATACCTACATATGAATATGCAATAAACAGTGGCAGAG
Organism: Neoceratitis asiatica; assembly: GCA_030068015.2. Taxonomy (NCBI): domain Eukaryota; kingdom Metazoa; phylum Arthropoda; class Insecta; order Diptera; family Tephritidae; genus Neoceratitis; species Neoceratitis asiatica. The sequence goes on from CM061524.1 coordinate 26,648,000, forward strand.
TTGACGAGAATTTTTTTTAGGGGGTCAGAAAGATAGATATGTAGTTGGAATATAAATAAATTCATTCAACATGAAGAATATGATTTTCGAAGGACTTGGAATGCAATGATACACTTACTTCGAGATCGAGTGCCTAAAGCTATTTTGAAGGAATCTTTTTGTGATTACTATTAAGTTTTTTGGCCTCTACCTAACTCATGAGGCAAGCTGTCAAGTAGAGGTAGTGACAATTCTTAGCAAAAAAAAAACCTATGCTGCTCGAGCTCACTTCATTCACTCCTACTCAGTCTATGATAATAATAATTCTAGAGCTAGCAGTGTGACTAAATACAAAAGCGGTCGGAACTGACGGACAAAAGCGGAATTGGAAAGGGTGTGTCTGCACAAAGCTGCACGTGCTAGCTGCACCGCCTGTAAAGAGAGCTGAGTTTGATATTTGAATCTCACATCTGATGAAAAATAATTTTATTATTACTAAGTATAGGCAGTAATGAAAATACTGAGAGAGAATTTGGCCAAACAGAATGAACACCATCTCACTCGCTATCTCTCTTGAGCTATGAGTTACAGGACCATAGAGAAAAGTTCTTAGGAAATGAGCTAGTTGGTTGCTTCTGATAAAAGTATTATATATAGTCTTTCTGATACCATTTAAATTGTTTAATGTTCACCGTCAGATCTGTTGCAAGCCCGCACTGACTCAATCAAATTCTATAATTTTGTGGCTCAGCTCTAATTGTCTAATTGCCGGAGCCTATATTTTATTGCTTTCTAAATGGTGCTTTGCCTAAAACTTATACGTTCTTGAATATAGCAATAATTCTGAAAGTTTAGGAGTTCTCTATAAAGACTTGAAGATGGAACTGACATCAACCAACTACACGATAGTAGTCAATGAGAACAAAATTCTAGAAGTCTTTTCAAGGTTTCTGCTTATTCTTCGTCTTCTTTATTGGCGTTCACATAATAATAGCCTAGCTTACTTTAGCAGCTCAGTTTTATTTCTACTCCCCAATTATAGACATTAAGTGAAGCCAGGCCCTGCTCCACCTATTTCTTTCAAAGTTGTGGTTTTCCTCTTCTTCTGCTTCCACAGGCGGTCACTGCTTAGAATGCTTTCAAAGCTGGAGTCCCCCATATATCATGTACAGCTAGGAGTTTTATCGTCGGCAGTATTCGCCGCAGCCCATACATAGAAGACCATAAATATACGGCGCCAGGACGTGAATGATGAGGGAATTGTAGAGTTTGGTCTTTGTTTATCGAGAGCGAACTTCGCTTTTCAATTGCCTACTCAGCTCAAAGTAGCATTTCTTGGCGAAATTGATTCTGCGTTGGATTTTTAGGCCGACATTGTTGTTGGTGTTGATACTAGTTGCTAGATAGACGAATTTATCGATAAATTTTTAAGTGATGCTGTTTTCTAAGAAGTACTCGTGAAGTTATTGGGATTCCGCGGAGCGACTTAATTTAGAAAAAACTCACTAAAATAATTTTGGACTGGGTGGTTAGCGCTGTAGACGAAAAATCAAGTACACGAGCTCTAACCTTATAACCAGTCCACACTCCATCAACCTTATAAAGGGTTTTCCAAAAGGGATGATATGATTTCTATGTGTTGTTTTGGCCATTTCTTTCTGTCTTTTTTTCATTGTATTCAGTAATGATTACAATTTCATCCATGGTTCACCATAAACGTCGTGAATTTGCTGGTTTTGCCTTCGAACAACTTGAAAACGATAACGATTTTTTTAAGAAAATCATCTTTCGCCGATGAGGCTCACTTTCATCTGAGTTGTGCGGTAAATAAACAAAACTGTCGATTCTGCTGCGAAGAAAGTCCACAAATTATTCATGAACAACCATTACCTGCAACTAAATTGACAGTTTGGTGGAATCATAGTTCCGCACTTCTTTCGAAATGAAGCTGGTAACACGTTACTGTCAATGGAGAGCGGTATAGATCGATGATAACCAACTTTTTATGGCCACAATTGGAAGAAGTTGATCTTAAGAACATCTGGTTCTAACAAGACGGGATTAGTGTCACACAGCACGTGCAACAACCGAATTATTGCGAGAAAGGTTTGGAGATTCGATTATTTCAAGAAATTGTGACATTGAATGGCCCCCAAGAAGTTGTAATTTAACGCCATTATACTACTTCCTGTAGGGTTATTTGAAGTCATTGGTCTTTAGCAACAAATGATACTCTCTTCAAGCTTTAAAAGTCAATATTGAACGTGCTACTCATGACATACGACTAGAGTTGGTGGAAAAAGTGCTCAAAAATTGGTTTCATCGAATTCGTTGCTGCAAAAAAGGTGGTGGAGGCCATTTGAATGATGTTATATGCAGAATTGTGTCGATTGTACTTCACATTAAATAAAAACATTTGAATTTCCTTGACAATTAGTGTGTGTTTTTTTTATTAACAAAATCATATCACTCTTATTGGAAAACCCTATAGTTCAGAGGGCATTAATACGCCAGACACTGCAGCCTACGCCTCTGTATTTGTTATATTTCCAATATTCGGCAAAAACACACTCACCCAATTGATAGCTTAGCCAGCGAAGTGTCTATAATGCTCGAATTGGTATTTGTTGCGAATATGCATTGCTCACATGCCTACCAACGAACAAGAGAGTACATACGTACATACATATATACATATGTTATGCACAAACAAGTTCATATCGTTGTGGATTAGTGCGCTAACAGGAAACAATAAAAATGTAAACAAATCGTTATGTTATCATGATTTTTATATACAAACACATACATACATACATACATATATTCATGTATGTATGTATGTATATATCGATTTAGTATATTCGATATCTAGGCTATAACATGAATGGCGTTACCCAAATTTGCAAGTGATGCACCGACAAACATACATATTCGCTTACTTCCATAGCAAACCCAAAAACTATCGGCAGGCAATCTTGTTTTATGTGTGCCCAGGGGGGAGGCAGTGTTTGTGCGGGTGGGAGCTTTTATGATGTTTTGCGCGCGTTTATGTTGATTGTTTTATTTTAATTTTATGCGAATATGTATCTACATATGTACACACATATACATAACTATATGTACATACATATCCATATGTACATATACATATGCATATGTACACATACACATATATAAAAACATAGATATTTGCTATTTCATTATTTCAGGCAGCACATTTTTCGGCGTAATCTCTTTTTGCTGATATCAATTGTGGGTGTGGCCATGAACGAGGTAGTGTGCACTGACACACACCCACACACACATACATACATGCAAAGTAAGCTTTCTCTATTATTCGCTTTGCTGCTGCTGATATGTAATCTCTCCACTTTGTTTTTGTATTTGTTTTCTTTTTTTTCGTTTTCAGCTTGTTAGTTATTGCAAAGGATCGCTGGGATTTCCACATTTATTGCAAACAATAAATTTTCGAATTATTGCATGTTGCCAAAATGATTAAAAATAATGAAAAAAAGTGAATAAATAATAAAAAATTGAAAGAATATGGAATGAGTATTTTTTAACTTATTTCATTTTAGCGAGTAATGGTTAGTCAACAAACATCCGTTTAGAGGCGAACTAAAGGGAGAAGGCGAACCTCCCGCTGCTGTGCGTAGTGTTTGTGACCTACCAAGCAAAAAATACACTCCAAAAAAAATCAACAAATGCCTCGGATGAGAGACCTCTTTTAGTGACGACCTCTGCAAACGCTTAAAGGATCATGTATTGAGGGCGTTAACTTGGAACGTCCGATCCCTTAATATGGAGGTTGCCACTGCCCAGTTGGTTGATGTACTCGTAAGACTAAAGGTTGACCGTCAAAGAAATACGATGGAATTTGGTGTTAGTTTTATGGTGGGAGATAAAATCCGTCGTTGAGTCACCCCGGTGAATATACGTCACATCAAAGCAAGATTGCCCCCGGCATGATGTCAAAATTGTGCTGGACTTTTAACGCAAACAGATGCTACTTTGGACTGAGTAGGCAATTGAAAAGTAAAGTCCTATTTTGACGAACTAAAATAAAATACCTCAAGTCACTCATTATTCCCAACCTGCTGTATGGTGTAGAAACGTGGACGATGTCGACATGCAATGAGATAGCACTAGGAGTTTTCGAGAGAAAGGTTTTGCGGTAGATTTACGGTCCTTTGCGCGTTGGCAACGGCGAATATCGCAGACGGTGGAACGAAGAGCTATTAGCAAATAAACAGAGAGCGGCTACTTGGTTAGGTCACGCCGAACGAATTGATGAAAGCACTCCAGCGCTGGCGGCAGCAGAGGAAGAGGGCGTTTCCTCTCCGTTGGAGGGATCAGGTGGAGGGTGATCTGCTTTCACTTGGTATTTCCAACTGGCGCCAAATAACGGATAGATGGAACGAGTAGCGGATATTGTTAGCTCGGCTATAATCTTACAAGCGTAAGTACTCAACGAGCCTTTTCAAACGAAAATACTAGTCGTAGAAAAGGGTTGTAGACTTGTAATCATGTACTCTGGCATTCAAACGGCTTTGCTGTGGCCTAGGCGTTGCTAATCGTACCTTACAGCGTCTTATGCAAACAATTGTAGAAGAACCTGAAGCTCTCAATGCAACTCGACATCTCCACTATCTGGGTTCCTGGCTATAGGAATATATACAGCAACGATAGAGTTGACTATTTGGTCAAGTCGGGAGCATCTCTAGACAACTTACAGTTTGAGGCAATTTGAGCAAACAGTTCAGAACAGATGGAAGAAATATTTGTCAATTTTTTCTAAAAATAACCAACTTTTGCTCCAATATTTGACATAGAACATTTGGCGCTCGCCAGATACCAGACCTTAATATAAATTGCTGTTAACTACAAGTAGTTATCTTGAGAGCACCAAGTGGAACAAACGCAACAATTGCGGTCTTAGTTATTCCGACCGAGCCTAAAATGTTTCGGTCAACACTCCAATAACCTCTCAACTACCTATCTACATTTGGGAGATATTCAAATATGCTGACGAGGAATTGATACAAAACAAGTTCGTATGCAAAATTTGACCATTTGAACGAATTTGCATTGTAATTCCGCAGGTGGCGCTGCAGGAGAGGAGCCTACTTTAACTTAAATAATGATAAATACATACACATGGCAGAAAAAGTCTGCATTCTTCCACTGTATTAAAGTATTCAACTAAAAAAAGTTATGCATTTTAAAGGGGTGATCTAACCTAGAATTTTGGAAGGTTCGATTTTTTGCATATTTTTTAAGTTTAACTATTCAAAAATATGCTTGTAAGAGGATTTTTCAAAATTCAAATTATTTTCGGAGATACAGGTATTTTTCTGACGCGGCATCCATATCGGCTCGGCCTTTACATGGAACTTTAAACGCGTCTTTCTCGAAACTACTTTTTTCGATGCAAACAAATGATAAAAAAATGTTGAGTAAAAATTTCAAAAGCTTTTTTTTATCAATTGCCAAAAAAACGCTCGAAATTCGGGCCTCTAGACTAGAATACCCCCTTAAAAGAATCACTTGAAAATTATTTGAAGAATGTTGGGGCACAATTTTGTAGAATTTGAGTTGCGTCGCTCTGAGTTAACGGGATTGTAGTCCCGCTATCTAAGTAAATTGAGCAGAAGAAGTGTGCGTTCACTTTACAAAGCGATGGTTTGTTGCAATAAAAATTCAAATTATTTGTGTTTAATTTAATTTTAAATGATACACGACAGTAATCGCTATTGGGAAGAAGTTAAAGCGTATATAAATATAGGAGACACTTATTATTTTTTGACTATTTACCAAAAGCGAAAAGAAATAGAAATTGGCGAAAGGAAAATTATTGCTGATTTGTGGCAGAAAGCAAAAGTTATCGGGTAATCGCAAAAATTGTTCGGAGGTAATACTCCTCTGTCCAGGGAGTAATAAAAAACTCCAAACAAAGGAAATCTTATTAGTCTAAGCCACGTTCTGGTCATGCAAGAAAACTGACGTTAAGGATAGAGCGCAACCTAATCGTTCTTGAGAAGTATTACCCATGTCTAACAGCAAGCGAACTTTCAAAAGACATTGAATTAAAGTACCAAAAGGAAATTATGTCCAGATACGGCAGAGTCGCACTAAGAAAGCCTTTCATATCGAGTGTAAATCGTCTCAAGCGGATGGCCTTTGCGAAGGAGCACTTAAACAAGCCTCCAAAGTTTTGGAATGAAGTTATTTTTTCAGATTTCAGATTTTTCACAGAGTATGTTTTGTATTTTTGGATAAAAGTCCGTAAGATTATTTGGAGGAAAAGCGGAACAGCGCTGAAAAACCAAAAATTCGTGTCCATCATGAACAAGCATGATTATCTTAATATTTTGAAAACAAATTTTAAAGAAAGTGCAGTAATGCTGGGACTCGATGAGCAATTTATTTTCCAACAGGACAACGACCCGGAGCATACAGCAGAAATTGTTAAGGTTTGGTTGCTGTACAATATTCCTAAAAAACTGCGTACACCCTCACAATGACCTTATTTAAATCTTATTGAGCACTTATGAGATGTACAAGAAAGAAAGCATTAGACACCGTACTATAACCAACAAGAAAACGCTTAGGAGCGCGATTGAAGAAGAATGGGAAGTTATACGCTCAGAAGTAACAGCCAAACTTGTTGAGTCAATGAAAAACGGTCTTCTAGAAGTCATTAAAGGACGTGGATATCCAACAAATTATTGACTTAATATATATTTTTTTATAATTTTTAGCCTTTTGTTTCATTATTCTTGAAAAGAACGCAGACTTTTCCTGTTTGGTTTGAATGACATTTTTGTTTATATGTGATCTCATTTTAATTTTATATTAATTATTGGTACCAGAGTTTATGTAGAAGTCGCTATTTATTGAACTAAATGAAATAATGTAAAAAAAATTAATGAATGATTTATTTTTTTCGATTTTAGTGCATAGAAAATGTACCTAGATGAACGCAGACTGTTTCTGTCATGTGTACATACTGGCAATTCTAAGATGTGAAATTCATCTTATACGCCATCAAAGCATTTACATGCGTGCGAGCAATTCTATTTGTATATACATACATACATATGTATATGTACATATTTCCATGCTACATTCTACCAATACTTGTGGTCAACATTATGATTGAGCCAATTCAGAAGCATTTTCATCGCTGCATTCACTCAATTGTACGCTCAATTGAATAACTGAAATATTTTATGCACATACATTTATATATATCTTAAGATATTTATCTACAGAAAGCTATGCGCATGTATGAGTTTATTTAATGCATAAATTCAAAACAATAAATATTTGCGCTTATCATAAGATCAATTTACAGACACGCAAGTCGCAATAAAATATTTATTTATACATTTGTTGAAAGCGAACATAAGTACGCAAAAATATATGTGTATGTATGTACACTATACGAGTACTCATAAATAATATCAGCTTACATATGTACATATATCAACCAACTTTCTTAAAAGTACAAATTTTCCACATTCTTCCCAGCTCACCTGTGCTCAACACTCGTTTATCAAACGCTCTGCATATACATATATGCGTATGTGTTTAAGTATGTATGCATGAGTGTGTGCAAGCCATCATCAACGGAAGCAGCAGCATGTCATGTCATGTCAAACGCCAGCATTTAACATATTTTGACTTTATGCTGTCATACCTTTTAATAGAATTTACTACACTCAATAAGGGATAAAAAATGATAAATTAAAAGAAAAATAAAAGAAAGAAAAAAAATAAAAAATAAAAAAAAAAGTGAAAAAAAGTGTCGAAAAATATTACAAATTAGGGGCGGCTCAACAAATTGCGCCTGTGCGCCTGCATAATTTCACTTTTACGAGTATGAGCAAGCGCATCGTCCGTCCGTCCGTCCGCGCGCTCGTCACAGTTGCTTATCAAATTGCCTATATCAACATCGACACCAACACCACCAACGAGTTAATCGTTTGCTTGCCACAACCTGCGCTGGCTAATTTGTTGCTATAGTTGGTGTGGCTGTTGCTGGCGTTGTTGGTGGTGACTTTCATTCCTTTTTTCTTATGTGAATCGTGTAATAAGCATTGAGCATAGCTGTCATCATGCGCGCGCTTCCGCGTTATGACTTTGACTCTGCCTCGCACTGCTGCTGTTGCTGACGTTCAGCTTAGTTGACGAGTTGGCAAGTTGCATGTCTTATTGGTCACCCGTGTTGTTGTTGGCGTTGCTTTGCGTGTTTGGCACAACACACTCACTTCATCAGCGCAGTAACTAGTGACGGAGTACAAGCTTTAGCACTGTAAGAAAGGATTAAATGCTGTAAATTTGCCAGCTAATGACGTTTCAGTGCCGTGTCTCTCTATTTGTGTGTGAATTTGTGTATGCATCGACACCCCAGCTTGTGGAGATGTCTTTTTAAGTGTTGTTTGTTGTTTGTTGTCGCTGTTGCAGCTAATGTCATTTAAAATGTCACAAAGCGTCTGCTTTTTTGTTATTGTTTTTACTTACTCTTAATTTGTCATATGTTTTACAATAAAATGCCATGTGTTGTTCGTGTTGGAGCAAATTTTCTTGAATTATTCAGGACAAAGGCTTAAGGGTAAGACATAAATCAATTAACTGAAAGTAAAAGCTGGCGTCCGCAAGGACCTAGTGATTAAAAGTGCATGATACCATGCGAAGCCTTATGGGATCGAAAATTCATCAGACCAATAGCCAAATTAGAGAAAAAAAAAATTAAAATGCACTCGCCCCTTGACAGGAAATGTCAAGCCCTACGAATCTTCAGGTTTAGAGACATGAAATAGTCCTCAGAAGGTAAATGTAGAGAATATTCCGGAGGGAGTAGCAACTCGTAATCCACGGTGGCTACATACGTGTTCACCCGTGCGTTGTCTTGAACAGCACTTTTTTTTCCAAATGCGGTCGTTTCTGCTTCAAATCAATACTGAACCCATTCGAAAGCTCTGAATCGATTTATCCTTTTTAAGATAATCGATGTGAATGACATCTCTTGTATCCCAAGAAACTGTGGCTATGATTTCATTGGCCGACGGACCCACCTTGGTCTTCCTTGGTGCACATTCACCCGAAGAAACTCACTGTCTTGATTGTTCTTTGGTCTCTGGTGTGGTGTGGTGAATTCACGCTTCATCTGCAGTAATGAAACGTTGCAAAAATTCGTTTAGATTGCTGTTGACCATCGCCAAACACTTCTTAGAAGTGGTTACACGGTTGCGTTTATGTCCGTGTGTGAGCAATCGCCGCACCCAGCGCTAATTGGGACCACATTCGGTCAGCATTACTGCCAAATATTCATGTAAAATGTGATGTACTCGCTAGTTTGGTAAGCCTACAGGCTCAGGCAGCTCACACACTTTTATTCACCGATCGTCCAATATCATTTCATGGATTTTATCGACGATTTCTGGCGTGACGACCTCTTTTGGCTCACCTGAACGTTCGGCGTCACTTCAACAGGTGCGACCACAACGGATCTCAGTGAACCACATTTTAACTATTGAAATTCATGTTGCAGAGTCCCCATAGTATTTGACGAGTCCTTCCATGGTTTCGGTGATGTCGTGTTTACTCAAAAAATAATGCTTCATCAGCACACGAAACTAACTTCTTTCCACATTCTGGTTAAAATTCACGAAGGCGTCCATTAGAGATTATGCTCTTATGGTGGCGCTTCTTCCAACACTCAAACTCGATCTCTGAGATAGTCTTCAGTTCTTGCAGCGATTTTTTTTTTATGATGCACCAAGCTGTTGAATTCGAAGACCACAGTGTGCACCTTTTGACACATCTGTTGCTCGGTCTTGGAGAGACAGAATGCGTCCATTATAACAGTCTATAATACGTTTCAGTAATTATGCATCTTCGCTGATTTGATTCAGTAACTCCTGAGCAATTTCTATTCGCCGCTGTTTTAGTTCATAACTCAAGAATTTTGGAGAAATGTTTCAGCCACGCCTTTCATACCCAAAACAATAGCAAAAATATCATGATATGATCTAATCGATTTGCCAACACAATCAGCGTCTTCTCTAATTGAGATTAAATAATCGCTCTAAACCATTTTATTAACTTTTTTCCTCGTTTTTATCGTTTGTTGATGTGCTGGTTTTGTCATCTACAACGTAACGCATTACTCACAACATATTCACCATAGACCCTTGTTAGCACTTCACACACAGTGCGGCTCAACTAGTGTTTCTTACATCTAGTATGTCAACTGAGCATCTCCTCCAGGGATCTAAAAGCGATTTCATCGATTTTCTTGAGACAGTACGGATAGTTATATACCTACATAAACGAATCAGGAAAAACTCACATTTAAGAATAAAATGGTCTGACATTCGTTTGGAATCATAAAAGACAGCTGACCGAAACTCTACTCGAAGAAAGACACTCATCACAAGCAACAAGCCTTACGAACACCGCAAATGGCCAGCATAGAAACAATCAAAATTCTGCAAAAAAAAGCACGATAAGGAATATTCGTAGGGGTGGTAAGATTGTCTATGACTATCGGATTCATGTAGAAACTCTTTGGAAACTTGATAGGAAAGCGAGATAAAGGCAAGTATGAAAGCGAGAATAGAAAAAGCTGGGTGGCAAGCGAAAAGAACTGAGATCCATTAATTTAATTTCATTACAGAGTCCCCTCCGTAAGCTGAGTCCTGTGCACGGCCCTGCTACACTTTATCTGTGAATGCTACGTACGTTGGAGGAGAATGTTCAAGTCTCTACAAGCGGCAACCTTTAGAGATTTGTGCAAATCAGCGAGAGCAAAGATACGTCGATTACTTAGCTTAGGCTCTATCCATTAATTTGACTAGCGAGTGGGGGGCTATTTGGATCTTCTATGGTGTTATAATGGTACTTATCAGCTACTTCAACCCAACTCCACCTAATCGCAGAATTCATCTAAGGAAAAAGCATCTAGTTTATGAAATTAAGTTGACGAAGGAAATGAACAGCCGCCATTTGATGAACAATAAGTGCGGTAATAAAAAACTTTTTTTCCCTCTCTCTCTCTCTCGTTTTTAACTGTATGACGTAAATAATGAAAGTTGACAACGAAACTTGTTCAAAATTTTAGAATTTTGATTTTACAAAAAATATTATATTTCCATATAGAAACACCTTAAAAATTTACATTTAAACATACCAACTTCACACCCTCTCGGTTATCTGCAAGAAAGAATGTAAATTACCGTAATTCACCAACTTTAGCCTAATTTCAACTTTAAATCAAAGTTGACTGGACCAAACTAACATAACTACCGATGTGTCACCCTTCAGTCACATATGATGCACTTAAGACAAGAAAAACACCCAAGCAAATCTAAAGGTCTGCATTGTGCAGTATAGAATATGCAATTGTTGTTATTTTCTTTCCTTTTATACCCTACACGACTGAAAATCACTTCAGGGTTTATAATGTTGCAGAATTGCATATTTGAATTAAAAATTATCAAAATCAGGCGACTTTTAGGCATACCGATCAAAAACTGGTTTTTGGGCCAAAACTTTTACATTGAAAGAGTTTTGAAAGTGAAATTTTATATGTGACATGCTTAACACGTGTTTAATTTTGGTTTGAAAAATTTTAGAAATTTTACGATTATAAACCATTTCGCCCATACAAAAGATTGTTCAAAAATAAGATTTTCGATCAAACCTTTAATAATAAAATAATTAAATTTATCAAACTGTATGCAATCAAGTGTTTCAGTGCTGAAATTTTTAAGTAGAAATTGTCAAAATTGAAACATTATAAAGCATGCCTCCCCCACAAGAAACCTTTCAAAAATGCATTTTTTGTTGAAAACTTTTTAAATAAAAGTGCTAAAGTTATGAAACTTTATATTCAAAATGCACGCAATATGTTAATTGTTGAAAGTGAAAATTATGATAATCGGTTCATTATAAAGCACACCTCTCATACAAAAAAACTGTTCAAAAATGCATTTTTGATTGAAAACTTGTAAATTATTATAGTTAGCATCTCGATACTACATATTCAATAAGCTTATAATATGTTGAGTAATATCAGTAAAAATGATAAAAATCGAACGGCTACTAGACATACCCGCCATGCAAATAATTTTTCAAAAATGAGTTTTTGGGTCGAAATTTTCCCAAATAAGCAGTTTAAAGCCTAAAACTTGGTGAACTGCATTAGTTTTATGTTTGAAATACACATACTGAAAACCAACAACAACAACATATGGTCGCCCTACAAATGATTGTTAAAATATGAAATGTTTGACAATTTTTAAACAAAATGTAACAATATAGTTGAGTATTGAGTTGTTTAGTAAAATTCAAGCATGCATGTGTGGTATAAAGCCAACGTTATGACCGAATACAAACACACATACACACAGACGCATATACATAAGTGCATACAAACACCGCTTTAGCCATAATCTCTAATAGACCAATTGCGCTGTTGATGATAAACCATTTATTTTGCGTTTACTTACAAAATTGTTGCTGCTCACTCCCTACAAACAAACCCACTTGCATACATATGTATGTATATACTCGCTGCTATAAGCTTAGGTGCTTTTGCTGGCTTTGTTCTTGGCTGTTTTTTTTTTTTTTCTTCTTCTTCTTTCTCTTTAAGCTATTTGTTGCTGTTATCTTTGCCGGTGCATTGCATACATTTATTCATCGGTTCCCTGTGGGCGTTTTGCAATTTACTGCTGCTACGTAAGGCTGGCGAGCAGGCCAACAAATGCGTTTATGCTTGCATATATATATATATGTATGTATGTATATACTATGTTGTATTCGTAGATTTGCATAGCACTGTGTGTGTGCGCGCGTGTCTTTGCTTGGCAGAAAAATTACTGAAACGGGACATGAACGTCTGACGCAGCCGTCATCTACCAGCCGTCGGATGGACGGACCGACGCACAGAGCTACCACCGCCAATCTGACAATCACAACAATTTGAATAGCAGCAGTTTGTTGCGGCAGCAGCGACGAATAAGTGGAAAAGGTAAGGCGAATGATTGGAGAAATGAGTGAAAAGTCGTGGAAGCAATCATTACCTATCTCTCATCCTGCTAGCCTCGCCAGTCTGATGGTGGGTGGGTGGCATGCTGCTTTATAGACATATTTATACACATATGCTTGTAGTTGTTGTTGGCCGTTGTAATAATATTGTCACTCACGTTGAAGAGGTGATGATGACGTTGCTGATGAAATGGACAATGATAATTAATGCTCTGCTTGAATTGATAATCACGATCGTTGAGATCAGCATTGAGAAAGGTTTTCTGTTAAGTTTATTGTTGTTGTTGTTTTTATTTCAATATTTTTACTCTTATTGTGGACTTTTATGGAATATGTACGAAGGACTTAAGGGACTGTATTAGATCACAATAAGGAAATGAGAGACAGAGAGAGAGTGAGAGAGAGAGATAGAGAGAGAGAGAGAGAGAGAGAGAAATAGAGTTAAGGAAAGATGAAGAGTAAGAGCGAGCGTTTGAGAAGGAGATTAAGTCCTTTTATTACCAGGTTTTAAGGCGACACACCACCGAGAGACATCATGTCGCTACCAAGAACTTATCTCTGTACTCAGACTTAGTGTGACATCAGCGAACTCATCGTGGGGAAAACTTACGTGAGCTTTCAGCAGATATTCGTTGTGTTATTGACTGGGAAGAAACGGGTTGGAGCACCACAGCCTACTTTATGTACTTATGGGAAGCTCTCTCGTAAGCACAGCGCACTCTAGGCGCGCTCTTCTACGCATGATACTGCTGGGTTGACTCGTGGAAGATCAATGAGGCTTTATATATACACTCACAAAGTAACAACTCCCTTTCATGTTGAGGGTTCTAACTGACTATTGTTTACACGGTAAGGTCAAATTTTTTGGAAGTATGGAAGATCAGGTCATCTAGATAAGTAATACCTAAGTTCTCGTCGAGGCAATACAAGTTAAATTTGTTTTCTGAAGTTTAGTAAAGCCTAGCTTCTTCATTGATGAATTGAGAATTGATGTCTCAAATTTACCCTACCTAACTCATTCCTATTCTTCGTTTTCTGCCTTATACGTTGGATAATCCATTTAAAATGGATAAGCTAGCAAGCCCTGCCGAACCTAAGCCTTTACACAACTTTCGTTCCCTTCACTAATCTGGCAGAACAAGAACGGTTACCCCTGCGTGGTAGGGGTTCAAGAATTTACGCGCGGTAAGGCATGCCTATCATAAGAGGTGACTAAATCAATATTTCCCGTGACAGTCGGGTCTCTGTACCAGAACGACCCGACTGTCACTCCCGCAATATTCCCTGAAAACCAATTTGGGGAAGATTTTTACGGTTACAACAACATCAACAAGAACAGCAGAGGACTTCAGATCATCGTCTGCTCTTAATGACGATCTGTGAGAGTTTTAAAAAGTTTAAGATTGAAGCTATTGATATTCCTAGGACTACTAATTATGCTTCATAACTTACTTGTATGTCAACGATGGCTTGCAAGGTCTTTGTAGAGATAGCTCTCATCGCACCTGCTATACTCAGGGGACTGGTGCATTGCAGCCGTTCCAGAAGTTTAATGCGGCGCTTCTTCTTTAGTGTCGTCCACCATGCAAGAGATCCATATGTTAATATGGACTTTCTTACTATACTTGTTTAAAGCCATTCACCATTTGGGGTCGCAGGTCCCGCTATGTTCAATAGCCCTTCTGCAGTTATTCCTAATTCGGAGTGCTTTGGTTATGTTCCTCCTAGAAGGGATTCAATGTTTGAACTCCGGTATTCCAGATCTAACCAGATTCAGCTTCAAAATAGTACTCTTAATTGGTCTTACTGGAAGAACATCACTGAAATGTACCCTTCCAGACATTCTTCTACTATTTTCTGAGGTAAAGATTAGAAGAAGTTCTAGTTTTTCCCTTGACAGTCTGTCTGAAACTAGACAGCAGCAGGTGAGAGTTTCACCTGTTACCTCTTTGTCTCTCGACAACGAAAGGAGTAAACCCATTTTTTAACAATCCTACAACTCACAGTGATTGCTGCGATACGTGATAATGAGTAATCATGGAGCTTGTGCCTCATAGGTCTTCAGTGTAGCGGACAGTTTTCGAGATCTAACCGTTTTTAACTTCATCAGAGTACACTTTTGTCGAACTTACATCACTTTTTACGCCAACTGATTTAATGAACGACGAAGATGTACCCTAAAGAACGCTAGATGTCGCACCTATACGGACGAAATTCTGTCTTCCAGACGTACATACATGCATATGAGGTAAGAGTGGTACTATTAATTGATTTGAATGACTAGAGAGAGATGTTGTATTAAACACGTTGGGATGTGAGAGCAATTTTGAGATTTTTAAGCGCTTGTGGGTACATAATTGTTGGAAAAAGTGGAAAGAAAAATGCAAAATTGAAAAGGGTACTTCAAATATTTCTACAAGCTCCACCAAACTGCAAAAAAAAAAAGAAATGTAAAAATTACAAAGCCAGAAAAAAATTCCAGCAACAATTGACCATTAAATAGGGGTTTTCAGCACTCAGTTTAGAATGCAAGGTACTCTCGCTGCCATCTACGCTAAATCAAACATCAGTTGAACCGTTATTAAGCACACGAAAAAAAAAATTATGCGCCCAAATTTCTATTTTTCGCAATTTTTAAGGCTTAAATTTTTTGTTCCATTAAATTTTTTTCGCGAGATATTTTTTCCCTATTACTTTGCACTGACCTCAGCCGTACGTACGTACGTTAGTTGCATGTACGAATTCGCATATGATAATTGCCGATTTGTAAAATTTCACTTCAATTGCTTGGCTATTCACGCTTACGAGGGCGTTCGCTGAATGAGCGGTAGTGAGAGAGAGGGGGAAGTGGTTGCTGCTTGAATGGGTGGCTGAGCGATGAGTTAAATAGCGTATGCATAAGAGCGAGCGCGCGCAAGAATGGTAAGGAAGGGTAGGGTATGCAAATTACATGCTCTGTCATGTGTATGAATAGGCTTCTATTATGCCTTTGTTGTTTTTGGGAAATTTGGAAATTGCCCATGCATCACACATACTGAAACACCAATCACACTCGGTAATGTAAGTATGATCTATGGGTGCGAGTGCCCACTTATGGGTAGATATGCATATATAACCAGTATATTCATATATTATATGTATGTACATACATATATGTATGCTTTTGCCCACTTCAATTCAAATTATACCAAGTACAATTATTTATGATAAGACCCTGTAGGAAAATGTCTTGTTGAGATAAAAGCTGTGATGACGTTGCTGATGAAGTTTATGCTGGAAATTTAGTTCGAGCTTGATTTGATTATCACGATCGTAGAGTTCAGCAGCAGTAAATTTACTTCCTTCAACAATTTGGAAAAACAAAGATTGCTCATATCGTCAATGCGGATTCTCTGCTGAGAAATTAAAAGCAAGAGAGAAAGAGATACAGAAAGAAGTACAGAGAGAGAGAGAGAGAGAGGGACAGAAAGAAATAAGTGCAACAGTGCAACAGTGCGTGCAGGCACAAGTGTTAGTGCACCCTTAGGGGTTCAGGAGTTTACCCGTGGTAATGCATGCCTGTCGTAAGAGGCGACTAAAATCCAATAGTTCCCGCGACAGTCGGGTCTTTATACCGGAACGACCCGGATTTTTATCCGGCCAAGGACTGTCACTTCCACAATATTCCCCGAAGCACCATTTGGGGAATTTTCTGCGGTTACAACAACAACAACAACAACAGAAGAAATACAGAGAAAGAGAGAGAGAGCGATTGTTTAAAAAAGAGATTGTGCTCTTTTGTTACCAGATTTTAAGGAAATACACTCCCGAGAGCTTATTTCCGTGCTCTCACCTAGTGTTACCTAGGTGTACTATATAATCGGGAAGCTAAACTGAGTATTCATCAGAAAAACAAATGGTCCAAAGAGATTAAAAGGAGCGCAGAAGTAAGATTGACCAAGTTTAGTCTCATAATAGCAAGGTCAGCTGTATAATTTCCAAAAAGTGATGTTTAAGTAAGTTTAGACGAGGAACTCTGAACATGAATTGGCTCGTCGAGAACCAAATAATGTATGGGAACTGTAACTC
This sequence comes from Neoceratitis asiatica, assembly GCA_030068015.2. NCBI lineage: Eukaryota > Metazoa > Arthropoda > Insecta > Diptera > Tephritidae > Neoceratitis > Neoceratitis asiatica. The sequence goes on from CM061524.1 coordinate 26,665,103, forward strand.
ACAAACATTTCTCGCATCAGTTCGGAGTTAAGAATTCAAAGAGGTTCCAGTCAGCTCACTTAGAAGTCTTTCCTTACACTGGCCTTGAAAGACCTTTTCTCCATTAGAAATATCAGGTATAGAAAGACCTGGCTGCACTTGGTATTTCAAATTGGCGCCGAACAGCGAAAAGGAAGAGCGAATGGCGAGCTGTTTTTTATGCGGCTATGATCGTGTAAGCGGCGTCTACGCCAGCAAAGAAGAAGAAGATAGAGTTGCTCCTGTCTACTCTTCATCCGTTGGAAACTAAAGGAGGATACCTATTTCTCAATAAGCCTTCAACTCCCCACGACCTAAACAATATGGAATAATGAGAGCTGATTATAACGCTGGTCGTTTGCAATTGTTACCGAGTGAGCTTTTTAACGATTCCTTCCTCAAGAAAACAAAAAAAAAGGAAAAAAGCAACAACAAAATTAATATTTGCCTGTCAAAATCCTGCTTTGAATCAGCAAACAGTGTTTCGTACGATTTTGAGCTACTTCTTCAATCCTTTATTATGAGCTTAGTGACCTCTCTAAACAACTTCTTGATTTTAATCACCTCAAGTTCTGTCATCCCCCAGAAGTTATCTCACTGGTCTCATACATATGTCCACGATTGTATAATTCTGTGGGTCAGCAATGGATTTGGGGTTTCTTCTTCAGGGATTAATGCTTATCGTAATGTTCTTTTTAGAAATTTCTCCTTCGCGAAGTGTAAAACTTTCTTCCACAAAAATTCTCAGCCATCTGAGGTGAAGCAACAGCCATTCAGTATTGGTTTTTTAACAGTTCAGGCTTCTATCTACCTAGATTTCCAACCCAAAAACTCATTGGAGTGAATTTTCTCCCGGAGAGGGGGTTTTTTGCCAGTTGAACGTGATACTCAACAGGAATCACTTTTACAAGAAATTTGGAAATAATATCTCATATAATACTCTCATTTCCTACGGGGTCTTCACTGCTCCGCCTACATACAAATCGCTTTCTGCCTACGAGTGAACTCGAAACATGTACATACTTATGCATATGTGTGTGTTCATATATGTATGTATTTTGGTAGATATTCTATCTTTTGGGGTTCACGGCTTGATAATTTGAAAATTTGTAGTTATAAACCCAATTGCTGCAACGGTAAATTTTTTAACTGTCTATCTTGTTTGGCATTGCGGCTTGATTTTCCTTCCTGTTCCTGTGCATCTAACCGCCAACTACCAATCTTGTTTTGTTAGAAATTGTTGCAAATTTTTTTCTCGTGCGCACTTTACCGTCTACAATGCTTCCACTCGCGTTTTGCCATTCAAATTCAAACTGCCGCCTGTCCGTGAGTGTTTGCGAATTCGACCGAAATTGCTGACGAAATATGCAATTATGTATTTTTGTTGAGCTTTGATTTTGGCATTCTTTGAGCTTAGAAATGTTTCGATATTTTTTTTTTTTGATTTTTTCCATGTTTTTCATGTTTTTTGTTTTAATTTCCTTGTATTGTCTGTTGTGCTTTGCATTAGTGTCTGTTGTTAGATCTCCTCAATGAACTTCAATGGGCTTTTAAGCTTTTTAAATTTGTAAATAATTGTTTTAAGTAATGGGAGGACTTTTTATTTGGAAAAAATAAATGTGGAATTGATTTTAAATGATTCCGACATCTAGCTAAACAGTCAAAACTTGCTAAAGCAATGCCTACTAGATGTCGCCAATACTTCTATGATTTTTGAATATTTCTAGCCATAAAACTTAGGATTCTCTTGTTCTTCATGTCCCCGACAAAATTGGAAACATAGAACGCCATTCTGTTTATATCGCCCAATTTGATATGGTTGGAAGAAGCTTCATAACTGAAAAACTCCTTTTACCTTCGGCCGTAAAGGAGTAACAGTTAATCAAAGTGACTTTATAAAGCTTCTCGCCTCTTAGAGAATCTGGGGTATCTAAACATCGAAGCTCTTCTAGATCGCCTGAGGTTAGTTAGATTGGTTTACTCCTTAAAAAGTCCTACACAGACGTTACCACGTCTATTGCTTTACCAGAAAAACTAACGGGTGATCCAAGTAGAGGTACTTTTTTCAATAGCCTTTTTTTGAAAGATCACGCGTGGGTCGTGTCAAGCTGTCATATTATTTTGGTTCGGAATTGTTTGGCATTTTATCATGGAAAGACTTACGCCTGAACAACGTTTACAAATCATTCAACTTTATTATGAAAATTCACGTTCTGTAAAGAATGTATTTCGCGCGCTTCGCTCGACTTATGGTCAACATAATCGACCTACTGAGCGTACTATTCGCAAACACCATCACTCATCTTGAGACCCAGCATTCATTATTGGATAATATTCGACCGCATAGACCACGTACAGCACACAGTGAAGAAAATATAGCGGCCGTAGCTGAGAGTGTACACGAAGACCGTGGAGAGTCGATTTGGCGCCGTTCGCAGCAACCCGGACTGTATGGAACGACTTGGAGCATTTTACGTCGAGATCTTAAACTGAAAGCATACAAAATACAGCTTGTGCAAGAGCTGAAGCTGCTCGACCTTCCCAAGCAACATCACTGCAGCACAAATTTTGTTCAGCGATAAGGCCCATTTCTGGCTCAATGGGTATGTAAACAAGCAAAATTGGCGCAGACGAAGAGCAACCTGAAGAGAATCAAGAGCTGCCCTTTCATCCAGAAAAAACAACGGTTTGGTGTAGTTTGTGGGCCGGTGGAATCATCGTGATCTCTGCGACATTTGGTTTCAACAAGACGGCTCCAGCTCCCACACATCGCATTATTGAATGGATTTATTGAGAGAAAACTTCGGTGAGCAGATAATTTCCCGTTTTGTGCCGGCCGATTGTTGGCTCGTTTGATATAAAGTCTAAAGTATCATCAACTAGACCTAGTTTGGAGGCCAACAGCAATGCCCGTTGACTATTCTACTGGCAGTCCGTAGTCTGTCCTCTCTGACACTAGTAAGAACTTAGTAAGTTTTTCACATAAATTTCGACTATTATTCATTACCTTGGAAGTATCCAATCCATTTCACTGAGAGAAACTAGCAAGTGGTTACGTTCTTGTTCTAACACGACTCCAACTTTTGTAGATAATATCGGCGAATTCGTTGTCTGGCAAGGTTCTGAGGAAATTTAAAAGTTACGAAAATCACTCCTTCTGGACTATCTCATCGAGGTCTACCAATATATGGCCCAATTAATACGCCCGAATGTAGAGTAAGACAACACTAGAATCGGTTTTAGATGAGTGGTTTTAATAGCACAAGCACAGAAGTGCTTGGTATCATCCTAGAACTCATTATATGTAGGGCAAGTACTAGGTATCCCTTTGTTATGAGCCGACGTAATAAAATATCCGAGCCTTACGTTGCAAACTGAGATTTTCTATTGCGTGGCATGCGGCTTAGACTTGTCCCACGTCATATTCAGACAGTAAATTGTGTCTACCGGTTGTCTGAGGAGGTTTCAAAATGAGCCGGTATAATTTATCAGATGTTTTACTAGATGTTTGTGTAATTCTTGAAAGATATGTCTGCAGCGGTGATCCCTATGGGACAGATCCGTAGGTACTTCTTATTAATTGGCATAGATACCGCTGAAAAAGGCTTCAGTGGTTTCTTTTTTTACTGGAGATGCTGGGTGAAGTCTGACCACACGGTTTTTCGCTTGTTCGTATTGCATACTACCATTTCGAGGTCAGGGTTCGAGTCCTGGTTCGACTAACATCCAAATTTGTAGAAACTGATTTTTTCTAATTGCGATCGCCCCTCGCCAGGGAATGTCAATCCCTTTGAGTGTATTTCTGACATCAAATAAGAAGCTTCTCATAAAAGTTCATAGACCGTACAGAGGCGGCTTAAAATAAATTGTGGGTCTCTCCATATGTTCGAGAAAAAAACCATCATTACCTGGACGCAAAGCGACCTTTATTTAGTCACAATTTTTCTTCCGAAGATTATTAGAGTCGAAAACAACTGGATTGTATTACCTAAGAATACAGACTACCCATACGTGTTTCTCTACCCCAGCGATTGCTTCAGAAACTTCTAGTGTGAGGGCAGAAGCAATCGGGTTGTCAAAAACCTCGTGAAAATAGAGTTAGACACAGGTGGTGTGCGCGAGATAGCAACAAAAAACTTCAAAACCCTCCGACAAAAAGTGAGATATTCAACGATATAAATTTTACAGGTGACAGCTTCAAAGAATTCGGTAGTGAAGTCATTCTTTCTCATATTCGTTACCCGGTTACGATTAAAGCGATCAATTACCAATAAAAGCTCTCACTGGAACGAAGTAGCCTGCAGAGGTAATATCGTGGAAGGTTTCAATTCTATTTTCATTCAATTTCACAACATTTCTTTTACCACGACCATTTCTCTCGCCTGAAACTTAAAATTTGCCTTCTCCACTTTTTCTTTGATTGCTTCCTTTGACTTCCAGTATTCAGTGCTTTCGAGTGTTGTTTTCTTTTGGCGGCATCTCAATGTTTGACTGGTTGACTGATCGTCGGCCAACTAAACTGGCTGCTTGCTGCTGGCGTTGCTGTCGCAGAGGCTACCGACGACGACGCCGCTTTCGCTAGAGCGATAACAAATCGCCGATACATAATTAAATTACAGCGTTTTAATTTCTGTAATTAGTCACGATTTTGCCAGTTACAAATTCAGTTGGCATTAGAGTCGACAACAACAACAATAACAATAGCTAGCAAAAAAAAGTAAACGGAAAAGTTTAGCAGCAAACAGCTAAAGCGGAAATTTAAAATACAGAAATAAAATTGGTGGTAGCCCTTTTGGACAAAAAGGTGCCGGGGTTGCCAACAAGCATGAAAAACTAATGAGGCAGAGCTTTGTATGTGTATAAAGTGGGAAATTTCTTTTTAAGGCCAAAACAAATCTTTGAAGCTACTCGACCGATTATATCTATTTCTTACGACGTGCTGCGGCGTCAAGAACCTTCCTACTGGCATTAGACGGAGCCATTGTATGAGTAAGATCAAATGTTTCCCAAATGGTATTCAAAGAGAAAATAACTGCTCCGAACACACTGGTTATCATAAAGCGCAGAGTTTTTAGGTGATAGTTCTCCAGATAACGTTTTGTAACGACTGGTAGATGTCCAGCTGTACTCAACTGTACAATGTTTTGCAACTGTTCTCAGTCCCGATGATGATAGGAAGTTCAAACACTTATTCGTCTCCCTCAAATCTTAGTAGCAAGTTGCTTCCTCTCTAAAAATAAGTCGCATCGGCTTTGAAGACAAATCTGGCTTCGCAAACTGCCCATTGAAGAGCCGGAACACATAATCATTGGATCTTTATTACCTTTAAACTGCTCCTCTTGCTTCTTGTTACTCTTGTTGGCTAATGTTTCGTAGCGTCGAAGACGTGTGCTTTAGCTATCTTAGATATTTTTTTCCGTCAGAAATAGTCAAGTTTTTTTTCGATTGCTCAGTCATGCTTGGGCGTCGTGTAGTGATGGTGTTAGTTTTAGGTCGGCGTAACACCCTAGACACGTGGTATCTCAAGCCTAAGTCCGACCTTCCTTTCCACTCTATGTTTTAGTTTTTTTTTCGAGAGATCGGAGTTTAATTTCCCGTATCCTTGTTTTTTCCGAAGCTAAAATATAAGTTGGTTTCTACTTTCGTGGGTTTCACCTGAGGTAAGAAAAGTTTCGTTATTCCTACAGCATAACCACTGATGTGATTGATATTTTTTAGCGCTGCATCATACTCTTCTCCACGCCACTTAGTAAAAATTGCCTGAACCACCCTATTCAGTCGTTTTCTTGTAAATTCTTGTATAGAAAGAGAAAACATATATGACGGTGGTATGCTCTCCACTCCAACAGACTAAGAACCACCTCAGTAAAACGAGTAACCTTTTGAAAACTCATGGATGATCTCAGTCGATATTCAGGTTGTGGATACATTTTTGATTAAATGGATTTTTCTAGATAATAATAGCATAGTACTCGTTTCTTCGCAAATTGGAGGCATCTTGTCAAGCCAGGCCCTTCTCCGATAAACCTCACCAACTGAGTAGAACACTTTATCTTCCTCTGCTTGGACCGGCAGGCATAGTATTGGAGGAGCTCAGTCAAAAATCGCTTAAGCGGTTAAAAAGCACTTATTATATGACTGTAAATACTAATGTCGTCGCCGCTAGAAAGCAAATGTCCAAAAAAAATTTTTTCACGAAAAACACCGGCGTCGCCTAAAGGCATATTATTCTTAATACCGCCATAAACGGAAAACTATCCCTAAGTGGACCATATAATTTATCTCACTTTGTAGAAGATTAAAAAATATATAAATGAAACTAGCCGACTCGGCCACACGTTGTTGTGGCTTTCTATATTTAGTTTATTTTCATTTGTTATTAACGGTTATTGGTCCATTTCCGTGAAAGAAATACTGTTATATCTAGGCCTACCATCTAAAATTCAACCTGGTTCATAATTAATTTTCTATAATTTTGAATGTTGGTCGAATCTGGGCTTGAAACCAGGCCTTCCGAATGGCATTAGGCAATGCAAACCATAGAAAGATTTTTTGTAGAGAGATCGGTCCCAGATCGACTTCCCAGAAATTAACGATCTACCTTACGTGCATTTTCCGAAAAAAAATACACTGGAACGCTCTCGTGCCTCCAATGAAACCATCCTGAGGACGGAACAAAAACGTCTGAGTGATTTCGAGTCTACGAGGAACATAGAAACACACAGAGTTATCCATTTTGTGGTTTCCAAATTAAACGTAAATAAAATGCATTTAAAATAACTTCGACACGTTAATTTCGACCATTTTTTGCCACATATCGGGCGGTTATCTCAGTCACAACTGAGCCAATGTTGGGTTTCAAGCGCTTAGGAGTTAAAGCTCTATCCGTATAAATACGGCCCTTTGCGTACCCTACAAAAACAGTCCAAAATTGTCAAATCCCACGATCTTGGTGGCCAATTGACCAAGGCCAAGACATCCTCTGCGGACGGGGAATTTCTTTCGAAATAAAGCTATATTCGCTAGTGTTGTGTAGCAAGAGCCAGCATCTTGTTGGAACCTTCGAATTGACAGTGGCAGTCTTGCTGTTATCGTTTTCAAAGAAGTAAGGTCCATTCGAACCTCCGGACCAAAGAACGCACCACACACTAAGTTGTTTTGGGTATAATGGCCTCTGTTCTACTATTTGAGGATCCTGGGAGCCCCAAATGCGACAGTTTTGCGGCGTTGTGAATGGTCTGCTGGCTTCAGTTGTTGTCCAAGTACAAAATGCGCCTTAAGAAAGTCCCAGATCTTGAGAGCGTCGAGAAATATACATATTCGAGTCTACTTCGGCTACATTTTCACTTACAGCAGCGATATTTCGGAAGGAAAGAACAAGGCGATGATGCACTCTCCTTACAATATTTGTAACCGATCCAGTCTTTTCAAATTTCTCTACAAATTTACCAATTGCTTGAGTGGTTGGATGGTTTTGTGCACCATAATCTCCTCACAAAGCACGAAACGTGGCCAAGTTTGAATCGCCGTTTTTGAAGCAGGTTTCAACAATTTGAACGCGTTGTGCGCTTGTTATGCGATCCGTTTTCATAAATGCTTGACTTTCAGCGAAAACAAAGCATGTTTGGTTTGACAGTTAAGTTTGACAAATGTGGAAATATAGCCCTGCACTTTCGAAACCCCTAAATGGATAGCCCTTTATATAGATATTTTCTTAATAATTTTCCCGATTATATATATATATATACATTTGTATCTACGTATGCGATCAACTCATAATTCCATCTGGTCTACAAAGCAAAATCTGTAAAATGTTGTTGCAACATTTTGTCGTCAACGCCAGTTTGCCGTTTCTGTTTCTCTAGCTCTGTTTCTAGCTGGACGACAAGTACCGCATATTTTGCGCTAATTACGACAGCTAGTCAGCGAACGAGCAACTCAACACCATCGCCGACAGTATAATGACAACTCTACAAACAACAACAACACGAACAACAACAACAACAACAATAACAACATGATAAACAACACCAATAAAATATGGTACATAATTGAACTCGTTTTGATGGTTGAAATTACAAAACTTTCAAAATAATATTTATTTCACACTATCGGCAATAAATCTCAATTTATGGTGATACAAACATACTCGTACATACATACATACGTATATATATACTCGTACACATGTGTTTGCGATGGTGGCTTTCTTGTTGCAAAGACTTCTTTTGGGCAACGAGGAAAAATTGAGCAAATTGTAATTGGCTTTAAAAATGAAAATCCATACTTGGCTTACTTGGAGCAAGAGAAAAAGGGGAGCATTACAAAAACAACAACTATTTTATTGGCATACATATTTTCTCGCAATGAAATTAAAGCTGTGTGTTTGTATGTACGAGTATGTGTATCAGATAGATTAACTGTCGTTGGAATCCGCTCTTTTCTACTTGTTTTACAAATTGGATCTCGAATTACTAACTTTTATGTTCCTTAGTAATGATATTTGGTGTAGTGGAGTAGTATAGTTCAGGGTCTCGGCATAGAGTTGTAGCACTTCGTGCGATTCCTGCTCTTACGTATACTTCACACGCTGATGAGCAACTGCTTAGCTGTAACCCACTCATGTAAAGACTTAAGTCATTCCTAAGAGAGAAGGCCCTTCAGTGAAGATACATTATCGGAGATTGGGAAAATCCCCTTGAAGGATAGGCTGATGACGTCCTATGACAGAGCCTCTTCATTATAGGTTTGTATGCGCTAGTTACGTCCGTCTTGAAACATACGGCTCGCTAGTGAAATTAGTAGATACAAAATTCCACAGGTAACGAGTTTGTGCTCTGGATTCGCCGCCACATAAAACCCGAGTTCAAAAGACAAAACCACAAAAAGTCTCTTAAGAAAATATACTAATGACGTCCACCTGGAACGGATACATGAAGTGTTGTTAGTTCGAAAGGTAGAAATCACATGAAAGCATGCAATGAGCTGAACAAACATGGAAAAAAGTAGGTCCATTTGACGTCTATCATATTCTTCTTCTTCCTTGGCGTAGACACCGCTTACGCGATTTTAGCCGCATCAACAGTAGCGTGCCACTCGTTTCTTCTCTTTGCTGTTTGGTGCCATTTAGAAATACCAAGTGAACCCAGGTCGCTCTTCACATGATCCTTCCAACGGAGTGGATATCTTCCTCTTCCTCTGCTTCCGCCAGCCCCATCGAATACTTTCAAAGGTGGAGCGCTTTCATCTATTCGGACGACATGACCTAGACAGTGTAGCCGCTGTTTCTTGATTCGCTGAACTATGTCGTAGCTCGTACAGGTCATAGTAGTACGACCACTTTTCTCTGTTTCCGCATGTCGGGTATCATCAGCTTCGCCGGAGACAGGTTGATGATTTTCTTGGATTAGTTAGCCTTTGCTTAGGCTACAGGTTTTAATATCGGTATGCTTATACAGAACCGGTGGATTAGGAGGCTGTTGCCTTTCTGATAACCTCCCCCATAGGCAGGTCAAATCAAGCATGGGGCGTCAGTTCGAACAGAAAGCGGGTCACTTGTCGCTTGGTTCTATCCACCGACAGGTGTCATGTAAAAAAGTCGAGTCAAATGCCTCAGGAGAAGTAACTGAATTAAACTACACAAATTGGAGGGTGCCCAAAGCCTGGTTGCCAGAGGAGATACTACAGAGGTGACGCTCTACAATCCGCTTGTATCCCCATCGTATTTCATGGTGCGAAGGTTGAGATTATTATCGTATGAGTCGGCATAAAAGTTTTCGATACGAGGGCTTTGGAGAGAATTAAATCCCATATTTTGCTGATTAGCAGGTGCATATAATAAAGAAAAAAACACAGAATATTAAAATTTAACGGAGAATGCATATTATCATTCAAAAGAACATTCTTTGGCAATTATCTCTTTCAAATGTTGGTTCATCCGTTGAGTCCAATTTTTGATGACTCGTTCGAGCATTTCGACTGGTAACTGGCGAATGACACTCGTGATGTTTTGCTATAAGGCCTGAATCGAAGCGATATTGGCCGCATAGACTTTAGACTTTACATATTCCCACAGGAAAAAGTCTAACGGTCTAAGTTCATTAACTTATGCGATGTGTGGGAAGTGGCGCCTTCTTGTTGAAACCAAATGTCGCAGAGATCATGAGCTTCAATCATCAGTCATCAAATAGTCGGTTATCATGTCGCGATAACGGTCGCCATTGACGGTTACGTTCTTACCCGCATCATTTTTGAAGAAATATGGACCGATGATTCCACCGCCCCATAAATCACACCAAACCGTTGTTTTTTCTGGATGAAAAGGCAGGTCTTGAATCTCTTCAGGTTGCTTATCGTCTCAAGTGCAGAAATTTTGCTTGTTTGCATACCCATTGAGCCAGAAATGAGCCTCATCGCTGAACAAAATTTGGCTTGGAACTTTTCAAGAGCCCATAGAGCAAAGCGTTGTCGCTTGGGAAGGTCGAGCGACTTTAGTTCTTGCACAAGCTGTATTGTGTACGCTTTCAATTTAAGATCTCGGCGTAAAATCCGCCAAGTCGTTCCATACGTCAGCCCGAGTTGTCAGTCTGAGTTGCTGCGAACCGTGCCGAATCGACTTTCCACGATCTTCGTGTACACTCTCAGCTACGGCCGCTATATTTTCTTCACTGCGTGCTGGACCTGGTCCATTCGATCGAATATTATCCAATAATGAATACCGGGTTTGAAGATGATGTTGCGAATAGTACGCTCAGTAGACCCAAAATGTTGACCAAAAGTTGAGCGAAGCGCGCGAAACACATTCCTTACAGAACGTGAATTTTCATAATAAAGTTGAATGATTTGTAAACGTTGTTCAGGCGTAAGTCTGAGCGAAGACGCGCCTTCATTAGATTAGAGAACTCTCATTCCGCCGGAGTCATTGCGTGCCTACAGTTAGAGCCAAAGAAGGTTACTCTTCAGGAAAAATTTCTGAAAAGTGTTGCAAGTGAATTATTAAAAAATAATTTTATTTTATATTTCATTTTCTAAAATTCTTTTGAAAAAATCTCACACCCTCAATTTCACATGTCCTTCATTAGAAATTCCACAGTTATAACCAACCAAAATAACAGCAGCAATCAGGTGTGCAACCCCGCCTTGATTACAATTGCATTATCAGCAAAGCCATAAATTCACGGAACAATGAAAGGTACGCATACATATATATAATATATACATACAAACATAAAGGCATAAATGCATGAAAATAAAAAGCCATAAAATGAAATGAAATAAAATAAAAGGAAATTTTTCCAAAAAAAAAAATGTTATTTTCAAAATGGCAGCAAAAGTTTAGCAGCAGAAATCAACAATTCGTGGACTAGATGAGGAGGAGGGTGGGAGGATAAGAAATACATATCAAACCAAAGAACCAGGGAAAACGAGTGCTGCCAAACGAGAGCTAAATGAAGTCAACCAACCAACCAATCAGCCAGTCAGCCATCCGACCAGGCAGCAGCCAAGCAGTTAGCGGGCGTGTGGGGGAAGGACGAGGTAACAGTTATGCCAAAAATACAAATATGCTTTTGTATGTGTATGTGTTTGTGTGTGTCTCTGTGTGTGTTGTTGATAACACCCACGTAACGGCATAAATATTCGACTGAAAAAGCGAAACTTTCCGCAGCAAACAATAAAATCAAAAATTTTCACTTTATAAGTTTGATGGTGACTAACTCAGTGCTCGCTCACGCTGCTCGAAGCTGAGCTACACAATTTTCATTCTTATATACCTTTCTAGTGGTATATGTTGCACATGAATGCGTTTGTGTGTGTGAGCGCCAGCCAGCCAGCGAGCAACCTGTGCAGCACAGCATAACCCTTGGAAAAGCACTGTTGTGCTGTGGCGCGTACAGAATATTGCATGAACACGAACAGGTTGAGCGCAGCGCAAAAATTGCATTTGATTTATTATCCTTTACTTTGCTCGCTTACTTCATTCACTACTTTGTTTTTTTTTTTTTTGTTCTTTGCCTTGAATGTGCTACTTTCGCCTTTTCACCTTCGTTTTGTTTTTCACTGGTCTGCTGTGTGAAAGCTCTTAGCCTTTTACTCCACCCTTTCACGTACATTTAGTTGAGAGTGTATATGCATATGTATATGTATGTATATATATGTATGTAAGCGTATATGCTCTTGCCGCTTCTAAGCTTTTCTCTATTTTTCCTTTATTTTCGTTGCATTTTTCCCCACCACCCTTTATTCACTCTGGCTCGCATGCTCATCGCCTCCTTCAACTTTTGTTTCTGTCATTGTAGCTCCTTCGCTGCTCCAAGCCAGTCAGCTCGTGCGCCCTCTCGCCTTGCTTGGCGCGCCGTGCACACAAGTTCAGCTTGGCGCGTTCGGTCGACGTTGAAACTGAATTCCATAAATTAAACGCCGTGCGAAATAAAACTTTGTTCCATTGTATAAATCACAGATGTTTTTACATAAATTTTTGCTCTCCATTCGCAGCTACAATTTTTATATGTAAACAGGCGTGGAGGTACGTACTTACATGCATGAGAGGGGGCGGGGGGTGAGATCAAGAAATCTTTCGCTCATTTGTTGCAGAAATATTATATACAAAAGATTCTCTGCAGAGACGGACTGCTGTGCTGATGAGCTAGAGGGTTTTTGGGGGGTTCGTGGGAGAGTGTGAAAAATGGAGAGAAGATTTCCCCCGGAATTAAAAGAGCGTTAGCATAATCCCGAGTATAGCTCAGCTCGCTGAAGTCGCGTATGTTCCAGGAGGCGGAGAGCCGTGCACTTAAGGCCTTATTGGAGCAACTTCAAAAGAAAAAGAATATTTATGAAGAATTTTTTTATAAAAACCAACCTCCCTCGTTAGGAAATGTTATCTATCCGGCCAAGGGCTGTCACCCTTTCGGCGATGCCGCTACAACAACAACAACAACAACAGGAAATGTTATTACCCAACTTGAAGGCGATCCTTTCCGAGGTTCCCTATTTATAAAGAAAAAAAAACAGAAAATTCAAATTTAATGAGGAATGTTTATTATCATTCGAAGGAACATTCTTTGGTATTTATCTTTTGAAGATTATATCTTTCAAATGTTAGCCGCGGCTACGTCTCAGATGGTCCATCCGTTGGGTCCAATTTTCGATGACTAGTTCGGGCATTTCAACTGGTAACTGGAGAATGACGTTCATGATATTTTGCTCCAAGGCCTGAATCGAAGCGGGATTGTCCGCATAAATTTTACACTTTGCATATCCCCACAGAAAATAGACTAATGGTGTAATATCATACGATTTTGGTAGCCAATCGACCGGCCCAAAACGTAAAATTACCTGCTCACCGAAGTGTTCTCTCAATAAACCCACTGGACTGAAGCGATGTGTGAGAAGTGGCGCCAAATAATTTGAATTGAAACCAAATGTCGCGGAGATCACGAGCTTCAAATTCAGGCAACAAATAGTCGGTTATCATGGTCGTCATTGACGGCTACGTTCTCACCGGCATTAGTTTTGAAGAAATATAGACCGATGATTCCACCGGCCCACAAATCACATCAAACCGTTGTTTTTTCTGTATGAAATGGCAGCTCTGGAATCTCTTCAGACTGCTCTTCGTCCCAAATGCCGCAATTGTGCTTGTTTACATACCCATTGAGCCATAAATGCTGAACAAAATTTGGTTCAAAAACGTCGGATCTCATTGGAGCTTTTACCAGAGCCCATAGAGCGGAGCGATGTCGCTTGGGAGGTCGAGATGATTCAGTTCTTGCACAAGCTGTATTATGTACGATTTCTATTTAAGATCTCCACGTAAAATGCGCCAAGTCATTCCATACACTCTCAGCTACGGCCGCTATATTTTCTTCACTGCATACTGGACGTAGTCTATTAGGTCGAATATTGTCCAGTACTGAATGATGGGTGATGGTGTTGCGAATAGTACGCTCAGTAGGCTCATTATATTGATCATAAGTTGAGCGAAGCGCACGAAATACATTCTCTACAGAACATGAATTTTCGTAATAAAGTTGAATGATTTGTAAACGTTGTTCAGGCGTAAGTCTTTCCGTGATAAAATGTCAAACCATACTGAAAAAAATAATATGACAGCTTGACACGACTCTTCCGTGATCTGTCAAAAAAAGGCTATTGAAGGAATTATCTTTACTTGGATCACCCTTTATAAGACACCCTATATAAAAAGGAGGGCGATGACAGCTCAGCCATGAGATTTCGGTGAATAAGGTGAGAAGAGGAATTGGTATATGATAGAAGAGGTTCAGTCGGGCTTAAAATGCATTTCATTTATTTAATAATTTCACAAAAGTGTTTAAATGTTTCTTATTTTCTTATTTTTTAAAAATTTATTCTGGAATTTTAGTACACTTAAAAAAATTTTTACGATATAAGAAAAATATTTTTTCCAAAATTCTACTACTGATACAACATCTGTAGCAATAAATATGCGCTCTAGTTAATACCAGGAATAAATAAAAAATAAAAAGTTTTTAATTTGTACCAAAAATTTAATTTTCCGTTAAATTTTTACGCATTTAAAAGAAAAAAAAAGAAAAAAATGCATATAACAAAAAAATATGCAAGAAAAAATTTTTAAAGTCCCTCCCCCTAAAAAAAACTTCACTCCGCTAGTGCCCAGTATGCGCACATACTGACATCTCTATGTAATGTATATATGAGTATGTAGATGCATGAGCTCTTCGTGCACTCAGTCACGCATTCAACCAGCATAACAGTATATTATATGTATATTTACAAACATTTCTACGTACTTTTGCACTTTTGCAAGTAACTGTAGTTACATCTCACACTGCTTACAATGAGAGGAGAGGGGGGCAGCAGCAACTTTCGTACGTGCAAAACTTACTACTCGCTCCATTACTGTGCCTCTGCTTTTTTCGCTTAATTCTTTCTATTTTCTTCAATTTTAACCCTCTCATAGTTTTCTTTGAGTTTCCATCACTTTCTTCATTTCCTTTAAATGCCAGATTACTTATGTACTCGTATGTGTGTGTGTGTGCTAAAGTTTTTGTTATACTTAATGGAGGTGGTATGCTCCTCTCCCGTTACCCCCATATTTGTGCACAGGTGAGTTGTAATTGTAAATGTGGGCGTTTTGAGGTTGTAAATAAGAAAAAATACAACATTGTAACGTTATCTGCAAGTAATTTTGTACAATATTTACTAAATAAATAGAAACAGAAATGGAAAAATGTTTACCAAAGTTTCAGAGAAGCATATTTGGGGATAGTTGGGAGTTTTGGCGAAAAAGGGAGGAAATGAAAAAAGATTTTAAGTTTTAATGCAGGAATATTTTGTAGAAAAATTTAGAAAATCTACTCAGAGCTTCTTTATTGTCTTTCATGACTTTTTCGTTATATCTCTGTTCTTAATGGAGAGTTTTCTGTGGCACACAGATAAAATAATACATTCTTTTAGCAATCACTACGAGACATACAGAAAGTTTTAGCCGAGACTTTCAAATAAAGTCTTCAAAAATAATTTTTCAAAAACGAAGATAGTCAAAGCGAGGTTATTTGTATTGGTGCAATAAATTCTGAAAAGTAAGCCAAATTTTTTCCGAATATGTCTGCTGAAACTAGCTTAAAACAGAGAAATAGATTGGTAAAATTCTGCTAGGTTCGAATCTTTCTTAGCAGTGTGATGTGGAGGAAACAGGCATACTATCTGAACAACAAATTATAATTACATCACAGAATTTGCTGTTCACACAGATTCAATTAAGTTGAGTTTATTGCTGTTTAACTCCGTAGCTGTATTAATTTAGTTTTTGGTTGAAAACGTTTTTGATTTTTAATAAATTTTATTGATTTTTTAATGAAATGTTTAGTCTGCCTATACGTTTACTTTTTTTTTAAGAAAGCAAATGAAAGGTAATATAGTAATACTCCAAAAACTATGTAGTTCGTCGTACCGTTTTCACCAACAATTCTGTGTCGTTAGCTTGCCCTGCCTTAAACGACATTTTCTCATTAAGTGAATTCTGGTTCTCAAACTCTAATTAAAAATGTATCTCAGAGTTTTATTAAAAATATTTGAAGGGCTTTAATACCTAACTGTTGTCAATTCTAAGGTGCAGAATTAAGTTGCCTCTGTTTATTGCTAAAAAAATTTATATTTATTGTAAAAGAACAGTAATTTAAATATGATCCAGGTATTGTCTATCATTACCAACTACTTTTTCCATCTTTCAGGTAGCATATGGATTAAATGTCTAAAGAACTCCTCATCTCTTGAGGCTATCCACGAATCAATCCAATTTTGGTATCTTCATATGAATAGCTGACAGAACATGTGCCATTAACCGGAACGGATGATAGTTGGACAACGCAATGTCTGGTGAATACAGCAAGTGAGGTAATACTTCCCAATCAATTGCTTTTAAATAGGTTTTCACTGGAGCCACTACATGCAGATGATTTTTGATGATTTCCTTTATGAAGAAAAACAATTTTGTGTTTTCTGGAATAATATTGAGGGCGTTTTTCCTTCAGAGATCAACTCAATTTCAACAGCTTGTTTCCGTAGAGGGTTCGAGGAATTGTTGTTTTTTTTTAGATTAAGCAACTCGTAATGGAGGTAATTCTTCAATAACATTTTTTTGACAGATCACGCTTGAGTCATGTTAAGCTATTATATTTTTGTTCAGTATTGTTTGGCATTTCATCATGGAAAGACTTACCCCTGAACAACGTTTACAAATCATTCTACTTTATTACAAAAATTCGCGTTCTGTAAAGAATTTGTTTCGCGCGCTTCGCTCAACTTATGGTTAACATAATCGGCCTACTGAGCATGCTATTCGCAACACCGTCACCCATCTTGAGATCCAGCATTCATTATTGGATAAAATTGACCGAGTAGACTACGTCCAGCACGTAGTGAAGAAAATATAGCTTCCGTAGCTGAGAGTGTACACGAAGACCGTGGAGAGTAGATTCGGCGCCGTTCTCAGCAACTCGGACTGACGTATGGAATGATTTGGCGCATTTTACGTCGAGATCTCACATTGAAAGCATACAAAATATAGCATGTGCAAGAACTGTACAGATAATTTCACGTTTTGGGCCGGTCGATTGTCCTCCAAAATCGTGTGATACCACAATGTTAGATATTTTCCTGTGGGAATATGTAAAGTTTAAAGTTATGCAGACATTATTCGCCGGCTACCAATCGAAATGCTAGAACGAATCATCGAAAATTGGCCTCAACGGATGGACCATCTGAGACATAGCCGCGGCCACCACTTGAAAGAGATAATCTTCAAGAGATAACCTGCCAAAGAATGTTCTTTCGAATGCTAATAAATATTTCCCATTAAATTGGAATTTTTTGTGTGTTTTTTGTTTCTTTAAAAAAGTAGGGAATCTCGAAATGGATCACCCGCTGTATTTTTCTCGCAAATGACGCTTCTGTGGCTCAAATTAAGACATTTTTGGATAAAAAAATATATGCGATACTAATACGATATTAAGATTATGGTAAAATTATGTTCCTTCCGAATTAGCAACCTATTTTTATAGCCGGTTATCGCCTGCGAATTATTATCTAATCTTTCAAAATGGAGGACAGTTGATTGTACACCTATCAGATAATTGAGTGCCTGTGTGAACAGACTTTGAACCTTTTATCTGTCGAAGAGCTAGAAGACATATAATGCAAAAATCCTACTTTCAAATGTCACTAATACTTAAAGCAAATGCTTTAGTATCGCTAAGACGAATATGAGGAGACCCAGTCTTGATAAGAATTCAACTTATTAATAGAAGGGGGAAGAAATTGTTGTTAGTGTTAAACGAAAAATCGAGTAAAAGTCGGAATAGGTGAGAGTTCAGCGGAAATTAATATCAAGTCAACACTGGAACCAAGGCAATAATCTCCAGACAACCGTTGAATTTGAATCAATGATTCTTGATTTCTTGTGAGGCTTGATGTTGCCACTTGGGCTTTAAAGGAATCAATACAATTATCAACAAAATAGTTCTTGTTTGTAGTGGATATCGCTGTTCTCAGCTATATTGTTTTTCATAAAAACAGACTTTGTGTGCCTGCGGCGGCATTGGTCAAGTGCTTAACGGTGCGTACGACGTGGCATGGATTCTAACTCTGTCCAGACCAATCCAAAATTATAGAAATAAATTTAAAAAATAATTTTTCTATTTGTGTAGCCCCTGGGCAAATAATGCCAACCTCTCGCAAGTGTATTTCTGACATAAATATAAATCTAACATAAAAATCCACCAAAAGACTGGTCCGATTGCTACAGCATAAAACGTAAGAATACATAGTCCACCAGCAAAAGGGACTAAAGTTAAAAATTAGAGTCCTCTTTGTCTGAAAGCGACTTAAAATGGTCGCTTAGCTGTAAGGCTAAAAAATCTGGACGTTGATAAGACCCGTTGAACTAGTTCAATAAATTTTGAGGTGAAAGCTTTAGCTTTCCACAAACTTTCCAAAGCAATGAATTGTATGTAAAATTTTGCGATCTCACTCGCGTCCTTCAAATACATCATCAATGCAATCCATCTTTTGCTTAAAAAGACGTTGATGCGCTTTAGCTCTTCAAAATACTGCAAAGAAGTTTCCGTTGGAAAACATTATATAAGATAAAATCAGCATCGATTGCAACAAAGTTTTCTAACAACAACAACAACAACAACACATACATAATTCACATATATTTTACTTTATATTTTATACTCGCATATTTTATTTCCTAACCAAAGTTCATGCAACATTTATTCGCATTCGTATGAGAACTTTTAGTTTTTCAACGAAAAACTTTTGACCTTCACACACACTGCATACCATTGAAAGGTGCAGCAAAATTATAGTAAACACACACACACAAATTTAAGCAAAATGCATTACTGAGTGGGCGGCTGAAGGACCAAAAGCAGCTGAGTCCATGAATTTATGAACAAAAACAGAAACAAAATTTTTCGGTGCAAGTTTCAGAGAAGAGTTACTACAGTGAGTGCGTGGAGATGAGAGTTTCGTTGGTGAGAGTTTGGTGTAGGAGACATTAGCAACACTTGCACTGCATCCTTAATTTTACTATGTGTGTGTGTGTGAAATGTATTATTCTGCTCTACTTTGTTTTTTCTTCATTTAATTTTTTTATTTATTTTCCTTCTTTTTTTCTGAGTGCAACACATTTGCGCTGCAGTTCATGAAGCATGACTTTTAATGTGCCGCACACGTACACAACTCTCCTCCCTTTGCGCATCTTTTCCATAGAACTTTTAGTAGCGTTGGAGAACACATTTTTACCGCATATTTATTGGTAGAAAAAATTATATGGAGAAAATGCATGAGCAGTCTTCCTTCGTGCCTTTAATGAAATGTAAAAAAAATATATGGTGACTTTGGTCAAAATTCAACTGTACGCTGATCCAGCGTCGATAGATTATTTGGTCCATCAACCACATTTAATAATTTCTTCAGCATTCCATTGTTAAGGCTTACTTATGGGAAAGTTAGGAATTTTCGTAAGATTATCATCCTTCTGAAAAGTCTTCAGTTCCCCTAAAATAAAGGGCTCTTTCTAATTTCGAAACCACAGGAGCTACTTTTTCATGATTTTGACTTTCTATGACCGGATCTAGTTTATTTTCGACATCTCGGCAACAAGGTAGTGTAGACCCTTTGTAATGAGAACAGTCGGGGGTTAGTATATTGGTCGACGTTTAACACGTTTCGTGAACAATGTCAATCCGGTCTCCCGCCAAGTGGGAAATATGCGACGTTTACGTTACCTCATTTGGAAGGGAAAACCTCCATTCGAGATTTATAATGATGTGAAAACTGCATGTGGTGATAAAGCTGTGAATCGCACGTTGCGGGTTTAAAAACGGAGCAGAAAATCTTCAATTGACGATATGTCTGAAAATATCGAAAATACTATCCGTGATAATCGCAGAGATAATGTGGATAAATTTCAGCGATGTTTCCGCAAACTTACAGATCTCTACTACGCAAAAAAAAAACACAGGAACCCTCGGATATTGGGAACAAAGGGGTTAGCGGGAAACTGCTTCGAGGAGGGCATCAAAAAATTGGTACCTTACTACACTATCTTCATCGAGAAGAAAGCCGAACCCCATGTGAGTTAATTCTTCAAGAATTTACCCGCGATAACTCCTGTTTGTCGTAAGAGGTGACTGAAATCCATTAGTTCCCGCGGCAGTCGGGTCTTTATATTGGAACGACCCGGGTTTTTATCCAGCCAAGGAATGTCTTTCCAACAATATTCACCGAAAACCAATTTTGTGAATGTTTTTGCGGTTATTACAACTATAACAAAAACAGAGGAAGGGCGCCTATGTCGGAAAATAGCTTACGTTTTCCAGTAATGAAATGTCCTAATGGAATTTCATACCATGTTCGATACACACAATAATAATGTCTTAATTAGTTCATTTATTAATTCTTTATGATTTTCTGATTTATGGTTTCCAAGAAAGTTCTGGACAACATTCACATAACAATGCCACAGTCAAGTTTTTCCAGGATATTTCAGCACGCAGTGAAGAATATATAGCGGCCGTAGCTGAATGTGTACACGAAGACCCTGGAGAGTCGATTCGGTGCCGTTCGCAACAACTCGGACTGACTTATGGAATGACTTGGCGCATTTTACGTCGGGATCTTAAATTGAAAGTCTATAAAATACAGCCTGTTCTGAAGCCGCTCGACCTTTCCAAGCGACATCGCTTCGCTCTATGGGCTCTTGAAAAGAATATCCTTAGTTTTCGAGGCAAATTTTGTTCAGCGATGAGCCCATTTTTGGCTCAATGGGTATGCAAACAAGCACAATTGCCGCATTTGGAACGAAAAGCGACCTGAAAATATTCAATAGTTCATCCACATAAAACAACGGTTGGTATGGTTTATGGGCTGGTGGAATCATCGGTCCATATTTCTTCAAAAATGATGCCGGTGAGAACGTAACCATCAATGGCGACCGTCATTGTGCCATGATAACCGACTATTTTATGCCGGAAATTGAAGGTCGTGATCTCCGCGACATTTGGTTTCAACAAGACGACGCCACTTTCCACACATCGCATCAATCAATCAATTTATTGAGAGAACACTTCGGTGTGCAGATAATTTCACCTTTTGGGCCACCAAGGAGGAGGATATGTAAAATCTAAAGTCCATGCGGACAATCCCGCTTCGATTCAGGCCTTGAAGCAAAACATCACGCGTGTCATTCCCCAGTTACCAGTCGAAATGTTCGAACAAGTCATTGAAAATCAGACTCAACGGATGCACCAACGTAGCCGCGGCTAACAGTTGATAGAGATAATCTTCAAAAAATTAATGTCAAAAAATTTTCTTTCGAATGGTAATAAAAATTCCCCATTAAATTTGAATTTTCTGTGCTTTTTTCTTTAAAGAAGTAGGGAACCTCGAAATAGATTATCCTTTATAAATTCCCTACACGTCAGTCAATTATTCGCCTTTTTTATTAATTGTCAACGGCTATGAAAAATATTATTATGTGAATAACACCTGCTATGCACATATGTTGTTCCCCTGCATTGAAAAGGTGGACTAGTATAAAAAAATTCTAGTTAAATACTACTATGAAATAGGATGAAATCATACCAGTTTGTCCGTTGTATAGCAGTTCACCAGTAACGCGAATAATAACAATTGTCACCACCACGCCATTCTTCTCTTTGGAATCTCAACACTCACTTACACCATATGGCAGTCCATAGGAGTTCGCCGTGTTAAAAATAACAGTGGCTTAAATGAGGAAAAGATAAAAGTGGAACTGGTCTAGTTCCCTACGGGGTCGTCACTGGCTACCGCTTCACATACATATATGTATAAAACATATTGAACTATTTCCATATTTAAAAGACATAAATTAACTTGTTAGCCGCGTTAACGCGCACACGAAGCCAAACAAACAACACCTATAAATGTATATATGTGTGTATGTATGCATGGACATTATATTTCATTTCAAAGCGATTTAGTTGTGTTTTTTTATTTATTAATACGTGAAATTTTCGCACGTTGCTCCAGTTCCACTGAGGCAAAGAAGCGAAGAAACGAAGATTTCGCAGCGGTAGCGCAAATCGGCATGGCTACGCGTGGCTAGCTCATTGAGTCACATATAAATTAAGTTGACATATGTTTGTTTGTTTTTGTTGTTGTTCTCTTTTTTTTCTCACTTTTTATTGCTTTCATTTTTGCTGACTCGTTGTTGCTTGTGCAACACGAAGTTACTCAATGGATAAATAATAAAAAAATCAAAAAAAAAAAAAAAAAAAAAAAAATATTAAAATATATATGTATGTATGTGTGTATATTTGGTGAGAAATGTAAAAGTATGCCATAAAAAGCTGAGCAATTTGAATTACATAGTGCTCGTTGGTAAGTATGTATGCATGTCTGCATGATAGCGCATGAGCTATGGCCCAACGCTCAGCAATACTGTCCAGACGCTTTGAAAAATATGTAAATATATATTTTTAACTGTTTGATTATTAAATATGCAACACCAGTACTCAGTCACTCAACTCGCTCAAACGCTCTCAAAAGCGTGAAGTTTATGATATGCGCCTTCGACTGGAGAGACAGGCGGTCAGACAGACAGACAGACAGACACCTCAGCGTTCGTTGACGACTTGTAGTACACACTGCGCCAGTGGCTAATTGACGATGACAGCTCTTTCACATGGCGCACAAACTCACGCACGCACGCACGCACGCACGCACATACATACATATTTACATTCACTACCACAGTTGCCAGTGTCTCAGCTCTATTACCATCACCTCAGCTTTGTTATTGCTTTCCAATGATATATTTGTCTGTACATACATACATCTGTACAACCACTACGTCGACGTTGACAATTTCAAATAATATTTATGTTTTTATGTAAGTAATTTTGAAAATATTTTAAGTGTTTTGCGCCACATTACGCAAACGGGGACCGGCGAGCATTCTTTGCATTATTGACTTTATTGCGAAATTCCCAGCGAAGCAGGCAGTAGTAAAATTAGCTTCGTTACCATTTATGCCAATTTTTGTAGTTGACATTCTTGTTGGTTGGTTGATTGGTTGTAAGTTGCAGGACACTGTTTCTCAGGCCACTGGCATTGGTATTCCATGCGAGGGCTGTTGCAGCCGGAACTCGAGCGCTTCAGTTTCTTTTACACGTCTACACACTCGCAGTCGCAGTCTCAGCCATTAATAACTAGGTAAATTGTAGGGGTTTATTACTTACTACAATCCATAATTGTCCAAAGTCACAGAAGGTGATTTTCATTGGTTTCACATTTAAAAAGGTGTAAGAAAACTCAGTGACTTCTTCTTCTTCGTTTTAGTAGCGTAGGCATTCACCACAGTTTTTTGATCGAGTATTGTAAATGAAGTTATCAAACCTGCTCTAAAACTAACCGGAACTCTAATTTTCACTACTAAAAATCTCAAGCTTAACATATAACTTGGAATCTTCTTCGAACAGTCTTCAGTGAATGGGTTCTTCGGCAAGAATTTTTTTCCTTCTTTCTCTATCCATCTTTATTGGCAAATACATCACTTATGCTTTGATAGCCGGACAGCTTCTTCACCAAAAACAGTTGGGTGTTGAGTTATTTCTCTTTTCGCTGTCAACATTTATCATGTAATGAATCTCTGTTGGATGGTGGGTGGACTTATTAAGCCTAGAGCAACGTTGAAAACATACCACAAATACTGCTCTTTAAGGTAGTTTGTTAGGTTGCTTGGAGTTCCCCGCGTCAAATTAGTGTTATCTAAACCATTATGATGTGCTCTTGTATGGCTTTCGCATTCTGCTATAACATTTCATCGTTGTACTCGAACTTCTTGGCGTTCTCAATGAAACAAACTCATACATGTTGGGATTTTTATGGACAGCCGTTCAAGATTTGGTACCTGCTGGGTTCCAAGTGTTCTATGTTGCATATGTAAAACAGCTGGAAACTTGCCGAGAAAACAGACAACTTTTTTTTGATACTCTTCCAGCTCGCAGCTGCTGCAACAGCTATTACAGAGCAGGTCGGCTTTGGATGCATACTACTCAATCAGCGAATGACCCGCAGTTAGTGTATATGTACTCTTCCTGGACCTACTGTAAAAGAACCTATATCCTGTCATATATATAAAAATGGTGATCCAAGTAGATGCTCTTTTTTGAAGAGTTTTTTTTTTGGCAGATCACGCGTGAGTCGTGTCAAGCTGTACTGAGCGTACTATTCGCACCACCATCATCCATCTTGAGACCCAACACCATCACCCATCTTGAGACCCAACATTCAATACTAGATAAATTTCGACCGAATAGACCAAGTAGTGAGGAAAATATAGCGGCTGAGAGGGTACACGAAGACCGAGTAGAGTCGATTTGGCGCCGTTCGCAGAAACTCGGACTGACGTATGCGTATATGAACGAAAACAGAAAATTGCCGCCTTTGGGACGAAGAGCAACCTGAAGAGATTCAGGAGTTGCTATTTCATCTAGAAAAACCAACGGTTTGGTGTGGTGAGTTGGCCCGTGGAATCATCGGTCCATATCTCTTCAAAAATGCTGCTGGTGAAAACCGACTATTTGATGCCTGAAATTGAATCTCGTGATCTCCGTGGCATTTGGTTTCAACAAGACGGCACCACTTTCCACACATCGCATCAATCAATAGATTTATTGAGAGAACACTTCGGTGAGCAAACAATTTTACGTTTTTGGCGGTCTATTGGCTAGAAAAATAGAGTTAACGGATGGGCCATCTGAGACGTAGCCGCGGCCAACATTTGAAAGAGATAAACTTCAAAGAATGAATGCCAAAGAATGTGCTTTCGAATGATAATAAACATTCCTCATTAAATTTAAAGTTTCTGTGTTTTTTCTTTAATAAAGTAGGGAGCCTCGAAATGAATCACCCGTTGCTTATATAATCGACTACGTATTCGTAAATTGATGCTTCTGACCTGGGCAACTCATACGTTTTTTGTTACCAAAAATATTCATATAACGGAGAACTCAGATTATGAGCATGTCAAGTTGTCTTGCCAGTGAGCTTAAGACTGTTCTGCAAGTCCTTACTATGCTAGAATTTACTATTGTCGACACTAAAGCCAGCAATTCCGATTGACGGTTCAACTATATGATTGAGTTCTCTATCCTGCCGTAGTTAATCCTTAGAGCTTTAAATGCAATTGTTTTCAAGGAATATTAGAGTAGTAGAACACCCCTCAACATTTCATAGAATATGAAAAAATGATGATATCGATTCAGTATTAGGGGATAGAGAGCGGATAAGGACGCCTAGACTATCTGCATAAGTGGATCTGCCGTAAATTTTTGATTTCTAGCACGTTAGATCTTTACTAAATTTTTTATATAATTTTTGAGATTTATTCTTTTCGGGCAATTTATTTTCAAGCTCTCGTACTCCAGGATTTAGTTCCATTAATTTTTTTCAAATTGGGTTCGCTTTTGCCGTCAGTTTAGGGGTTCTTTCCACACGGCGCACGCTACAATCAAACTGCAGTGTGACGTTATTCATCCATATTGTTGAAAAGCAGATTCTTTTTCGCCAACCCTGTTGATCAAAAATACCTTTCTGAAGTGAAAACACTCAAGTATTGTACGGGCAAGTATAAATAGCAGTCGTGGAAAGCACTTTTGTTCACCTCGTCCTTTTGTTTTATCATATGAATCTGAATTTTGTGACTTTTTACTATTCTTGGAAAGTCTATCTTAAGAAAGAACAGTGAACAACACTTGGGTGCCAATGCTCACGGATATAGACGGTCGATGGAGGTCGAGTTGGCTCGAGCCGACGCCACCGGAGAAATTGCTACAATTTGACTGCCTCAGAACTTTTAGCGTCTATCGAGCGATGTGCACTAGAGGAACACTTAAGATCAAGGAACAAGTGCAAAGTTGAAGTCATCATTACCAAAGTGCTAATTGCACAAAGCAAAGGGGGTTAAGTGTTGATGAAAGTTCTTTTTCGGAGCATCAATACTCTGAGATCACAAGCTAGATAAGGTGGAATTGGATGAGTATAGAACAAGCATAGAAGAGACCGTAAAGCTGGATTACTAGCTTTGTGAGTGCTCAGCTTTCAGCTAATGCAGATGTCATAACTCCCACGGCGTTCCAAGCTCCATCCTTACGAAGATGGATACACTTTTCTATAACGACCATAAAGATTAATATCTATTAAGTGGCATACGTGCGAGCGTTAATGGTCACGTTCTCAATCCTCTCTCTCAATTAATCAACCCAAATTATTATTATGATTTTCAGCACCAATATTTATTTGAAGCAATGTGTGGCGGCCGCAATAGCCGAGTGGCTAGCATTGCGTACTACAATTCGGAAGGCCTGGGTTCGAGCAACATCCAAAATTATAGAAAATTTATTTTTCTAATTGTGGTCGCCCCTCGGCGGGAATGTCAAGCCCTCCAAGTGTATTTCTGACATGAAATAAAAGCTCCTCATAAAAATCCATCGGCCGTTCGGAGGCGGCTTAGAATAAACTGTAGGTCCCTCCATTTTGGTGGTAAAAACATTAAGACGCAAAACCACAAAGTGGAAGAGGAGCTCGGCCGAAAATCGCTTCATCGCTTTGTAAGCGCCAAATATATATATATAATGCGTTCAGTACGCCAAATCTCATACATTTATCTGCCTTTGTGGCGCACTTAGGCAACGGTAGTTCAATCTGGCCGGTTCCGACAAATGTACGTATGACCAGTGCTTTGCTTACCCAGTATGGTTGAAATATTTCAAAAAGTGAGGAACTAGATTGCGTACAAACAGACGAACATGGCTATATAAACTCATCTCGTCATTCTGCTCCAATCGGTATAAATTTTGGTGAATCTCTCTCTTTAACTTTTGGTACTCAACTACTTCGGATTAGGAAGTATTTTTCACTTATACTTACACCTATATCCATTTAAAGTCCAGCTCACATAACAACTGAAGCCAGCTGACCATTCACAACGCCGTAGTTACGTCGTTTGGGTGTTTGAACAACAAGAAAAAAAATTTTCTTCAGCAACGAGGTCCTTTTGCCACTCTGCAATTGACCACCGAGATCGTGTTATTTAACACCGCTGGATTTTTTTGTGGGGCTATACGAAGGACCGTATTTATGCGAATAAACTTTTAACTATTGCGCACTTGAAAATCAACATTGGTCAAGTTGTGACTGAGATACTGCCCAATCAGAAGGATCGAAGTTTGTAAAAATTCACAAGAATTCCATGAAAAATTAATATTTTAAAAGCATTTTATTATTATTTTGTAAACCGTAAAGTGGATAATCCTGTAGTTCCCGTCTTAGTGTGGATTTACTCCGTTAAGCGTCCGCTCTTTGCTCAAGTTTTCCGACGCCCAATGAAGGATGCCATCGTGCTTTTCTCTATTTCAATAAGACAGCTTAAAAAAGTAAATATTTTCTATTCGATACATTTATTGACATTTACAGTAAATGAGCATATAATATTGTAATATCCAGTTTCCTCTTCATACACCACCTCCATCCCCCCATTTCTTTGATTTATTATTGAGTCGAAAAAGAGTTATGTACCTTCTGGCATAAATTCCCAACAACCTGCAATATATATACATACCTATACGGGTATACGCATCTACATGCATACAGTCAGGTAATTTGATATCGAGAAATAACTCATTGGTGAATTTAATCAGCTGCTTTGGCATTCTTGCCAACCCCACCAGCAACACTGCCACCAGCAGCATTACCTCTCTACCAAGGAGCCAGCGCATCAACGGTGTGTAATAAATAACCGAGCAGAAGAAAAATTCCTTTTCGTATAAAAATGATGACTACAGCAAAAGATCTGCATATATGCTCCTTGGCGGCTGCTAAGGACATTCATGGCCAAACAACAAATATCAAGATATTTTGCTAGGGAAAGTAGAAAGGATTTCAATTTGCCGGAAAAACTTCTTTCGCACACTTTTTTCTTTGAGAATATTCGAGTTTTTTGTTTTTTTGTTTGTTTGATACGCTCAAGGCAATCGAGCATTGGCATTTGCGCCACCTTAATGAGCATCCAACTCAATTAAGCAAAGTAGTTGAGCAGCGCAAAAAGTGCCTAATGGCAATTAGGAAAATTGGTTTATATTTATACACGCACACATAGGCACACTATCATACAAACACTTGGCAATTGAAACCTCATACCTTAGCTCATCCAACGGCAGCTAAAGAGCACCAGAGCTAACGAGCTGCAGCGAGCGAGGCGCGTGTGAGTTACATTGGTCTCGTTGGCTGCTGGGGCTGCTAGGGCATTTAACCTGCCTAAATGGTAGCAGAAATTACTTATTGCCATGCTTGAGTTGATTTTATGAGCATTTATGATGGAAAGTGTGAGC
The DNA here is from genome assembly GCA_030068015.2 of Neoceratitis asiatica. NCBI lineage: Eukaryota > Metazoa > Arthropoda > Insecta > Diptera > Tephritidae > Neoceratitis > Neoceratitis asiatica. The sequence goes on from CM061524.1 coordinate 26,693,566, forward strand.
CTTTCGCTGGGTGGGTAGCTGTGTGTGGGTGCAAGGAAGGGGACGCTGGCTGTGTGATGGGTAGGTGGCTGTGTGCGTAGAGATGCGTGTTATCCGCCGTTCAACTTGCAACATTAATGATATCGCTATGCCATTAGTATGAGTGTGTATTACAATTATTAATTTGTTGTTTTAGTTGTTGCTGTTGTTGTTGCTGCTGCTCCTAATTGTAATTGTATCTTATGGCATCTGCCGTGGCTCATTAGCGTGTAGAAGTGCGTAAAAAAATGCTTCAAATTAATTTCACTTTTCTGCAAATGAAGCGAGTAGGCCAAATGGGTTTTTAAATGCCTACGGTCACGGTAGCTGAGCGAGGAGCATTGTGCGCTGCGCGTCGATTGATCATAGAGTCTAATAGAATAAAAAAAGTTACAAATGACAGAGTATCTCTCGTTGAATCTGTTACTTGTGTCTGGTCACACTATCATACCGGAAGCTCGAGTTTAGGTGTTCAGTTTGCAATGAACGTTGATTTCTTTATATTTTATTGGTCACGGAGAGGGTTGAGCCTCCCTGTGGACACCTATAAGCCGCGATTTTTGTTAAATAGCATAGAATAACTCACAGTTTGTCGCACTTAATTCATTGTTAAGACTCATTGTGCTCTCCGGCTCACCATTCAACTACATTTTATCGAAAAATTCTCTCGATTTGATAAAGTGCCTAATTTTCTTCCAATCATGTTTGTCCATTCCCATTTGGCTGCAGCTTCGAGCATCGTATGAGATGCAATGTCTAGATATCGCAAAGGTTAGGCTCCAGGTCTCTAGTAAGGCTAAATCTAAAGCACGGCTCTTCGTGGTACATCCTGCGTAACGCTAAATTACCCCCTGACTTTTACAACCGAAACACTTCACGAGCGGAATTGCTCTTGGATTCTCTTATGGTTACTGATATTCGATGATTTGGATTACTTTGATCACTGGGCCGGTGATTGCGGTATTCTGTCATCTGAGTATGTTGATCAAAATGGCTGGTGGGCTAATGCCGTGACTGACCCCATTCCCGTTAAAACCCTGGCAGGCCTCAGGGTATGTTTCCCCTTCTGTCATCATTGGTAGGTGTAGGTTGAGTTGTGACACCCTCTTAACGCTGGTTGGCTTTGAACGTATTGCCCAATAAGTGCGTATAATTCTTCGCCTTGGCTTCTTCTGAGCTTACCTTGGGACTGTGCAAGGCGTCTACTTGTGAGAAGTCGGACAGCGGCCCTGAATGGGGAATGGAGCTGGCGCCAAGTGGTTTATTCTCCACCATAATCCTAACTTCTCCACTGATTGTTAGAAGCTTGACGAACGTATCGTTTCGGGAATCTTCTGTCAGAAATTTATCCATCGGTACAGGGTTTAGGATTCCGGACTATTGTGGACACACTGCTTTGAAGAGTGCTTTCGGTGAGACAAGCTAACATTTATACAGATAGCCAATCGGCAATTACGGCCACACCTATGGCAAACTCCAAAATAGTGATGGAATATGTGTCATATCTATCTATGCCGTTGACTAATTTTAAAATCAAAATAATTTAGGTACCGGGTCACAGCGAAATTGCTGATCAGTATACACCACCGGTTCGTTAATGGCATATAAAGCGAGGATAATCACTCCTCTGTCTACTTGTGGTCTGACGCTGAACTCAGTAAGTGGTGGGCTGGAACGTCAGCCCGTGGTAGTTGAAAGACCCTTCTGGCCTAAAATATACCGTGGGTAGTCAAAGAAGCCACTTTCCTTCCCAAGACTGGAGCCATCACACTTAGTGGGAGTTTTGAACGGACATCGTCCGTTGGAAATCTACGCGGTAAGACTTTGAATTTTACCAGATTTTCACCCTCTTAGTTGTTTGGAAGCAGACATGGAAGCATCTGTTTCGCTTTATAATGTCCAGTCTTGAGTTTGATAGACGGAAAATTAAAATTTCTACAGACTAGAAGGAGTAACAGACGTGGACATCAGGCGAATCTGTAGGTTTTTGACATGTATTAAGCTATACACTGAGTGAAAGTGGTCTAGTATTCAGAATAATTGATAATTTTTTTGTGCCATTACAACGGTTGTGTTTCTTTGTCGGATACTCTTTGGGCCAGCTGCTTTTATATAATCTACGGTAACGGTAACGGTGTTTTTATAACCTTCAGAGGCATCCACAGCGGCTTGATCACCATCAGCATCTCAAGTGGAAGAAGTTAGATTAGATAATTACTGATGAGCTGATTAAATTATACCCCAAGGCGGCTACTCTAACATTATAAGAAAAAGAGGGGTGGCCTTTCGAATGCTAGCCGCGAAATCCAAGCGAGAGCAGTGATGACTTTCCAATATATAATATATATTTGTGATTCTTATTTCGGGCTCCCCCACAGCAATTAATCTAGAATAGTACTTTGTATATATATACAAATTTTTTTTTAATTTTTCCTATATACTGTACACCTCTTGCACTCAATTATCCTTTGGTTCGCGTGCGATTCCACACTTAAGTGCAACCAATTAATCAGCAAAAATGCATCGGTTAGTCATTGCATGACTACTCCACCGCCCAGCTCTACGTATTGCTGCTGTTGATGCATCGTTCTGCGGCTGTATTTTCATATGTCGTTTGAGCTTTTGATGCATTGAAATGCATTTGAGTTCGGTGAAAGTCAAAATTATTGCCATAAATCTGCTGCAGTTGAACATTTTTTTGTTAAGGATGTGATGTGTGATGCAGAGATTAACGAAAGGAAAAATGAAATTTATGACAGAGTGCTCATGGTTTTTTTTTCATTTTCAGTTGCGATTATTTTATAGAAGTCAAGCTTTTGGAATGCTTTCAAATTTCTTCTCTACTTTTTGCTCTATTTTTAATTAAGTTCCCAGCAGATCCGACGTTTTCGAGGAAAATTTTGTTCAGCGATGAGACGCATTTCTGACTCAATGGGTATGTAAACAAGCAAATGTGGTGCATTTGGGACGAAGAGCTACCTGGAGAGATTCAAGAGCTGCCATTTTGGTGTGGTTTGTGGAGCGGTGGAATCATCGATCCATATTTCTTCAAAAATGATGCCGGTGAGAACGTAACCGTCAATGGCGACCGTTATCACCCCGGTATAACCGACTATTTGATGCCTGAAATTGAAGCTCGTGATCTCCGCGACATTTGGTTTCAACAAAATAGCGCCACTTCCCCTAAACATCGCATCAGTCAATGGATTTATTGAAAGAACACTTCGGTAAGCAAATAATTAATAATTTAAGCTTTTATGCATCAAAATAAATCAATAATTTCCATAAAAATATAACAACAAAAATCTGCGGTTACTTTAACTCAATAAAAATGTACGAAATTCGGCGCTAAATAACCTTGCAACAAAAAAAAAAAAAAATAACCAAAAGGAAAATCACCCTCCACAGAACGCGGTCACACACACACATTAGCCACAAATTGGTGGGGAGAGGCTGTTAGCGTAAAAACATTATGCAATATGCGAGTGCGAGTATATTCATATATATATGTATATGAATATCTGTGTCTATTCACCAGACTTAAGTGCTCATACTCATATTCATATAACTCTATAAGTATGTGTATATGTGTGTGCATACGCATATTGATGGTGCATGTGATTTCATGTGTGTTGGTAATAAATTTGCCAAATAAAGCCAATATATCGCAAAGCTGTCAAAATACAGTGGGAATAGGTAAGCACATGTATGTTACACACATACAAGCATACCTATGTATGTGTATTCACATAACATTTACTTTGTGCAGTCATATTTTCCACTGGATTTCTGCTGATTTCCAAAAGTAATTCGCCATAAGTCATTTGCTTAAATCCCACATTGATCCGCAATGAAGACTACATATGTATTTGTACATATGTTCAAACATATTTACTTACATACTTACGTATTTATGCCAGTTAGTGAAGCAATAAGGAGAGCACTGAAATACTATTTTGGCATGAGATACCGTCAAGAGGTGTACTGGACGTAAATTGTGTGTCATAAAAATTTAAGTAAAGCCATAAAAAGTTGTCTTTTACACATATATATATATATATATATATATACATACATATGAACTTTTGTTACGGTAAACAAGATATTGAACTGATAAATCGCATAATTTTTGATAGCAAAAAATGAAGAAGGAAATATAAATAGTTGCAAAAAAATCAATTTTTTGTACCCAACGCAGCATTTTCAGGTTATTTAGTCTCTAAGGCTGAGAGAGCGGAACGAAAGGGCATTCAAAATTTTCAAGAAATATTTTTTTTTTTTTGAAATTCGCGGAGAGTTTTGAAAAGTCTTCAAGCGAAAAAATATTACTTAAATTTTTTTTTGAGTTACTCGTAGCGTTAACTGCAGTCTTCAATAACTTACAAAGTCAGCCCATCTAGTCAGCAAATAGCAGCGCCCGATGAGGGTGACCGAAATGATTATTGCTGCCTGTGCCAGTTGAAATAGTCGAGTCGATGTGCCCTTTTGATCCTGTTTTGATCCATCTCTCCTTAACCCCATACCGTCACAAACCACTAAGCATTATCACTGGCATATTAATTTTGAAATTAAAGAATATGGATACCTATTAGGATGAACTCCGGATCCTAGCTGAGGCACGCTCGCCGGATGCCGGAGAGGAGAAGTACTTCCTCGCCACCTCTAAAAAAATTACGTAAAGGGAGAATTCCTCACCGCCTCTAAATTCACATAAATTCCTTACCTAAATATAGTGAGTAGAACCTCACCTATTTTTAAGCTACTTATATGACAACTATACAACACAGCGGTCGAATGACGAATGCTGCTATCTTGATCTGTGGCTGGCCTTTTATACACTTTGTCAGCCGCAGACAGCAAGATTTTGGCCGTTTGTCTAAATTCTTATATCTCAAAACCACTAGATTCACTGAAGTAGCCTTGAAAGACCAATGTTTTGGAAGTCCTACAAAACGACTGCTTCATTTGACCTTAATACTTTGGCCATCGAGAGTATCCAAATCATAAAGTACAGAAAAACTCTAATGGTGTGATATCACACGATCTTGGTGGCCAATCGACCGACCCCAAAACCGTTTTCACCTTCACTGCCATTGAGCAGGTTGGAGAAGTGTTCCCTCCATACACTAAGTATACTTTGAACATCTGTCACCAGATTACCTCCATGGTCCCTACACGAGTTTGCTTCGGTCTTGAAACCTTCTGTAAGTCGCCACATCTTCTCATAGAATTTTCGAGCATTCCCTTGTCGGCCAGCTTCTCAAGCTCTTCATACTCACGCATTTCGGCCTCTTTTTTTTCGTCTGCAAATGCGTCTCGCTTCCCTCTTCAGCTCTCGGTATATATCCTACCCCGCACGCATTGTAGTTGATCGCAAAGTTGCGAGGCAGACAGTCTGCTTTCTCTCCACTGCAGTTCGACATTCCTCATTGTACGAGCTGTTTTTATGGTATTGTTGAAAACCAATGGTACGCAAGGAGTTTGCTATTATGTTCCACAGCTTCCTTATATTGAGTCGCTGATGAGTGCTCTCAGAGAGTAGCTGTGCCAGCCGAGTAGAAAACTTGCTGGCTGTCTGCTGTGATTTCAGCTTTTTGACGTCAAACCTTCCTTGTGTTTGTTGTCGGGCGTTCTTTGGCACACAGAGGCGGGTGCATATTTTTGCTGCACCAAGATAATGATCCGAATCGATATTTGGCCCTCGGAACGTACGCACATCTAGAACACTGGATATATGTCTTCCGTCTATCACAACATGATCGATTTTGTTGCGCGTTTTACGATCGGGCGACAGCCATGTAACTTGGTGAATTTTCGTATACTGGAATCTGGTACTACAGACAACCATATTTCGGGCCCCGGTAAAGTCAATAAGCCTCAGCCTGTTTGGGGATGTTTCATCGTGGAGGCTGAATTTTCCGATTGTTGCACCCGAAATACCTTCTTTGCCCACCCTGGCGTTGAAATCGCCTAGCACAGTTTTGACATCGCAGCGCTCGTAGTGCATTCTAGGCTCTCATAGAAAGCATCTGTGGTCACATAATCCTTCTCTTCTGTCGGGGCGTGGGCGCAAATTAACGATATGTTGAAGAACTTCGCTTTGATGCGAATTGCGGCGTTCATCCACCGGGGTGAGTGCCAGGATTCGGCCACGGAGTCTCTCTCCCACCACAAACCCAACACCAAATTTGCGTTCCTTCAAATGGCCGCTGTAATAGATTTCACAAGGCCTCGCCTTCTTCTGTTCTTGTCCCGCCCATCGCATTCCTTGGACGGTTGTGATGTCAGCCTTTAGTCTTACGAGAACATAAACCAGCTGGGCAGGGGCACCTTCCCAATTAAGAGACTGGACATCCCAAGTGCATGCTTTCAAATTGTGATCATTTAAACGTTTGCGGAGGTCGTCTTCAAAAGGGGAGTCTCTCATCCGAGGCAACAAATGTCCATGGGAGTATAATTTTTATGTGGTGGGTCCCAAACCCTACGCACAACCGCATGGTATTCGCCTTCTTACTTTAGTTCGCCTCCAATCGGATGTTTATTGGCTACCCAGAGGATACTTGGTCTAAAACCGGAAGTCGTGAGCTGCTTGAACCACATGCAAAGAATCTTTCGCTTCTGCTGCTCCCAGGTGAATGGCAGTCAAAAGCTTTCCTCATTTGCGTGAACTTCTACACATGGCCCTATCCTCCAGGGAGTTGCTAACCATTCCTTATATTATTTTCATTTCAACCACATGCCCTCAGTATAAGAGGTTAAAAACCAAAACTGAAACCAATCCAATTTCCAACTAAATTAATGCTTATTTTTGATATCCTAGCCCAGCATGTTTTTTTTTTGTGCATATATATATATATGTATATATGCAGAAAGAAACCTGTCTCTTTGGCTCTGTGTGTCACAGGTCTTTCGTGTCGCATCTGGTCAAATATTTATACAAAAGCAACTCAACAGCATCAAATCTGTTCAATGTGGCACTTCAGCAAATTTTATTTTATATCATTTGATAAATACAAACACACACATTCATACATACATAGATAGATATGCATGTACAAATCCATATGTGCACAACCTTAATAGAGCAATTTATAAATATTGAAAAACCACTCCAGTTCACTTCAATAAATTTTGTGTTGCATACAAAGTCCTTGAGTTGATATGATTTTTTATTTAATTTTTTTCCCCATTTTTTTTACAGTTTTTATTCTTCTTTGAAGTGGTCTTCATTTAATTCCATTTCATTTCATTTTTTTGTCTAGTTCTTCCCGCACAGTTTGTTTGCTCCTTTTTAATATACTATAAATATATATTGTACAATATTTACATTGTTGTTGTCATTGTTGCAAATTTTCAATGAGCTTTGTATCAGCTTTTTTTTTTATAAAATTTATTTCAACCTCATTTTTAACCTGCAAACCAGCTTGAATGCTGGGGTGTGTAGTAGTAAGTGCTTTCTTCCTCTCTCGCTTTTTATCACACCAAATCTGCTGGTGTTTCTTTGTTGTTGTTGATTTTTTGTTGTAGCAACATTTGTGACATGCAACAATTTGCTTTATATATATTTACTTATACTCCTCCTTGTCATCGTCCTCGTCACCCTTATTTGTGAGCTTTAAGGACTGCGATTGTGTGTAGAAGGGTGTTGTGTGAGCAGGTGGCGCCGCTCACTCGTTTCCTTTGTTAGTATGTGCACATGTGCGAGTGTGTATGTATGTGTGTTATGGTGTCAATGCAAGTTTGTAAATCTCAATGACAAGATAATAAATAAATATCAAAATATGTCATAAAGAGATTTTCCACAGAAAGCCGGAAATTGTTTGGTTAATGGTATGATGACTGCAGTGTAGGGTGAGTAAGCGCATAAGGGGTGGCTGTGGTAGATGTAGTGGTTGGCGGTATGGGGAAAAAGAGTTTAAATATTTCTAATTTCTGTGGAAGCGAATTCCGAAAAAGAAAGATAAAAAAGTAAAAAAAAAATAAAGTAAAATAAAATAACCTTAATTAAAATTAATGTAAATTAAGTAAATAAAATAAAATATAAAATAAAATATTAAAATAAAATAAAATATTAAAATATAATCAAAATAAAAAATATTTAAAAAAAAAAATTAAAGGAAATGAAGTACGAAATAAAATGTAATAAGGCAAAATAAAATAAACAAAAATAAAATATTTTCAACTAAAATTATAAAAATTAAACAATATTAAAAAATAAAATAAAAATAATTATAAAAACAATTATTTAAACTAATATAAGATAAAATAAAGTAAAATAAAATAAAGCAAATTAAAAAAAATTATTAAAATAAAATAAATTAAAGTAAAAAGATATAAAATAATATAAGATAAATAAAAGTAAAATGATATAAATAAAAAAACAAATGAATAAAAAATAAAAAATAAATTAAACAAATTAAAAAAATTAAATTAAAAGAAATAAAACAGTAAAAAATTTAAATACAAAAAAAATATACAAATATCATATAAAATAAATTAAAATTAAATTAAATGAAATCAAAAAATCAAATTTAATAAAAAATTATAAATTTAATAAAAAACTAAAAATAAGTAAAAAAATATACAAAAATAATATAAAATAAATTAAAATAAAATTAAATGAAATCAATAAATCAAATTTAATAAAAAACATAATAAATAAATAAGTAATTAAAAAAATTTATTGACATAATAAAACAAATTATTAAACAAAATAAATTGTATTAAATAAAATAAGATTTAAATTTAAAAAATTAAAAAAAAAAAATTTAAAAATTTAAATAAAATAAATGGTTTTATTAAAGAGTTATCCATTTAGTGGTTTCGAAGGTGCAGGTCTGTATTTGGACATCTGCCAGAACTTAACTGTCAAACCAAATACGTTTTGGGTTAGTTAAAAGTTAGGCATTTAGGAAAATAGATCACTTAACAAGCGCACAACGCGTTAAAATTGTTGAAACCTACCACAAAAATGCTGATTCAAACGTCAAACGCCACGTTTCGTACTTCGTCCAAGCTTCTGCACCAAATGTCAGGACGGGAATGATGAGCGACTTGTAGAGTTTGGTTTTGGTTCGTCGAGAGATGACTTTACTTTTCAATTGCCTACTCAGTCCAAAGTATCACCTGTTGGCAAGAGTGATTCTGCGTTGGTTTTCAAAACTGACATTGTTGGTGTTGTTAATGCTGGTTCACAGATAGACGAAATTATCTACCACTTCGAAGTTGTGACTGTCAAGAGTGACATAGGAGGCAAGTCGCGAGTGCGATGACTCTTTATCTAATTACAGGAAACCGAATCGGTTACAAATATTTTAAGGCTTAAGCATCATTGTTTTGCTGGATCCACCTCAACTATCGCGCTGCTTTGAGTGAAAGTGTAGCCGAAAACCCGAATGGCGACGTTCTCAAGAGCTGGGACTTTCTTACGCCATATTGTGACGTATTTTGCACTTGGACTTACACTCTATACATATAAAGTCCAGCTGACACAACAATTGAAGCCAGCTGAACATTCACAACGGCGTAACTACGGCGATTGGGTGCTTGAACAACAACAAGCAGTGGATTGCGATTTTACAAAACAAAATTTTCTTTAGCGAAGATATACATTTCACACTCGGCGGCTACGTTAATAAGTACAATTGTCACATTTGGGGCTACGAGAATCCTTAAATAATTGAAGAGAGGACATTACACCCGAAAAAAACTTACTCTCTGGTGCGTTCTTTGGTACGGACTTTCTCCTTTGAAAACGATAACGGCGAGACTGTCACTACCAATTCAGGTCGTTATGGTCATATGACAACCGACTTTTTTTTAGCCTGCAATTGAAGAACACGACTTGGACAATATGTGGTTCCAACAAGTTGGTGCCACATGAAACACAACACGAGCGAATTTGGCTTTATTGCGAGAGAAATCTCCTGGTCAAGTAATTTCCCGTCTTGGCGAAGTCAGTTGGCCACCGAAATCGCGTGATTTTACACCGTTGAACCTTTTTTGTGGGAAGGACCTTGCTTTTGCGGATAAACCTCTAACTCTTTAGCACAAGAAAACCAACATTACTCAAGTTATGGCTGAGTTACTGTCCAATATGAGCCAAAAAGTGGGCGAAAATTACCTCAAACGGATCGAAGTTTGCAAAAATTCACGAAGCCGTTCTTTGAATTATGTAATTTTTCACATATAATGCAAAGGTTCAGAGGCTGGAAGGAATTTCATGAAAAATTATTTATTTTAAAAGCATTTTATTTACGTTAATTTTGGAAACCGCAAAATTAATTAAATAAAAATAAAGAAAATAAAAAAATTAAATATATAAAATGAAATAAATTCAATTGAAATATCACAAATCAAAGTTAAATTAAATAAAAAAGTAAATAAGCCACTCAAATTGAATTAAAATTAAATATGAACAATAAGGAGTTGAAAGGGTTAACTTTAAACTCTTCCCCCAACTAACATCTCATGTTTCAAAATGTTGTCAACTGCCGTACAAACACAGTGGCAACATAATTTTCCAACAAATAAGCGGGTCAGCTGAGATATACATCATTTGCACTGGGAAAAAAGGGTGCAGCAACAAACGCGAAAATGACATGAAGAGGACAATTAACATGAGTAATAAGTTAACGGTGCATAAAGGACTACAACGACGATGCGTTGAGAGCTGCGCCGGGATGTAAGCAAATAAATATGTATGTATGTATATGGGAACATGTGTGTATATTTGCAACTATATTGAAGTGTATTTGCACAAACCCTCAACAGTAGATATAGACAAAAAAAAAAGTAGCAACAACAAGAAGGATATGTGTCACCTTGAAATTGGTAATGCTTGTCATATCCTTCACATATCTGCCACTCGTACTTTCGGTACAAGCATTTTTCATTTGATTTCTGGTACTGGTGCATAAGAGTAAATCTACTCTTGCTTGCTATGTTGTAGTGTTGTTGCTGTTTTTTTTTTTTTTTTTTTGGTAATTCCAACAACCACCTCATGAAATGCGTTGTAGCTGCCACTTGGTGCACACTTTCATAAATTATTTGTCACTATTAATTGAATTGTAGACAAATATGAGGATGAGGATGAGCATGAAGACAGCGCAGGATCCTTATGGCTGTTTGTATATGAATTTTGTGTGTGTATGAAAAATGTGGCTTGACGCGAAAAGGGGTCGCCACCCGTTCATTTGACTGGGTGTTTGTTGCAAGCATGCTTGTTTGCTTGTTTTTTCAAATTCTATGCTTGTCGCAAAGTGAGCTTACATGCAACCCCATTTTTAGCGCTTTCAGTGCTAATATCCTTTATTAGTGTGTGTGTGTGTGTATGGTTAAGGAAGGACTCAGTTGACAAATAATTGTATGATGAGATACGGACATATGTGCAAACAACGCCTGTGGTATAATTGAAAATAATAAAAATATTACTATGAACTGACAAAAAAAACAACAACAACAATATACAAATACATATTTCACTTTATATCCCTATATCCTTGCAACACACATGTATTTATCATACAACAACTGGTCGCCAAAATCAGTGCCAGCGTCTAACAGCAGGTTTCAAATTGCCACTGACAGATTGTTGGTGGCCGCAGAAAAAATTACAACAACAACAGCAGCAGCGATAAAATGCAAAAAAAAAATACCACGCCGCCGATTGACTATATAACTGTACAACAGAAATTATTTATTGATGTTGTCGTTGTTGTTATTATTATTATTATTGTTGTTGTTATATTATTGTTGCACCACTCACATTTGCGGCGCAATTTAAGGCTAATATCCTGCTGTGATATATGCGGTTGCAAGTGCGCAACTCTGAAGTGAAGCCGAGGAGCAGTAGTTGCTCGTAGACATATGTATGTACATATTTGGCAAATGATAGGAAGGAAACGTACATACAAATATATATATATGTTTATATCTGTTTATGAAATATATATGAAAATATAAAGGTAAAAGCAACACTGTGTGGGGCGTTCACTTCCTTTCGCCGTCAAATGATTTATGACAGACGCCAGCCAAAGCAAGAACTGCAAAGACAGTAGAAGGAGAACAGGAGAGGGAGAGCAGCAGGCGCCGTGCAAGCGAAAGCGGCAAGCAACAGAAAAATCAATCGGCTGCAGGAAAAATTCTCAACATTTGTCACACAAAATGTATTTTTTTTTTCTTCCTTTACTTTTGAGGCATTTTATTGCACTTCTTTTGACTACCTACTATTGACAAAATTTAATTGACTTTAATTTTTGAAATTAATTTTTTTTTCTTAATTGTTATTGCCTTTTATTTACTCACGCATCCTTAGTAGCTATGGTTATGTAACTCGCCAATAAGTCCATTAAATTGCCGAAAAAAAATACAATTTAATGACTTGCACTCGGCTTTGTTGGTGGTCAGTATTTAGCGTGAGTTGGCAATGCTTCTTTGTTGTTGACTTGTTTGTTTGTTTGTTTACATTTTTTGGCGACAAAATACTCATAAAAATTAGGGAAAATGTCATTAAAATTACACGAGGGATGGGCAATAAAATTTTGATGAATTCGTAAATGTGCATGCATGTGACGGCTTCTAAGGTCTTGTGCTAAGACAGACCGGCAATCAAAAGAATCTACTACAGCAGTCAGTAGGCAAAAGTCTCACTTTATCGTACTCTTTCTCAGCCCGATAATAGTGTAAATAAAAGCTTGAAAGACCTTATAGTAGCGTGTAGTTTTAAGAAGTTTTTCATGATGTGGTGGTCTTATAATGAACGAAAATCTTACAATCTGTGACTTAAGTTACATATATTTTTTACCAAACAACTCATTTTTAAATAAAGAGCGCTCTCCGAATGCCTTTATTTCTGAGCTCTATTAAGTAAGTCTCAGAAGAAGAAGAGTTATGTCCACAAAAATGTATACCGATCGTATAAGAAGGACGAGCTGAGTTTATTTAGCCATGCTCGTCTTCCGTCTTTCCGTCGGACAATCCTTTTGAGCACTCGGAACCGGTCGGGAACTGATTTGTGCATGGCCGAAGACAGCTCTTCTTTCTTCTTTTGATTAAGCTAATTTTTCAGAACTGTTTTCGTTGGTTCTCTATTTTAAGCGGACACACTTCAAAACTCTTGAATTTATTGCTCGAATTTAAAATATTCTTGAAAAGGTACCTTAGTTCTAACATCAAAGATTTACTGCATCTTTTCATTTCGCTAAATATTTTTACATTTATTCCGTGGCCTATATTCAAGCCATACGTGTTTTTCCAATGTGTATTACACCTGAATAACAGTATAACACATGCACAAGTATATTATATTCTCAGATTGAGGATATGTGGCATTAATTTTCACGTTAGAATTATATAGTTATGCCTATGTATGCGTGTATGTGTGTCATCTTATCAATATTTTTCGTCAAATAATTTATATCCTTATGGCTATGTCGCCTAGATGACGACAATTGAGGCGACAGCATATAAGGGTAACACAAAGACCCACACAGTGGAACCGATTCATAAAAGTGCTCCATAAAATATTTAAAAAAAATATATAAAAATTTTTATTTCTGAAAAATATACTTCGTATTTCAGCAAAAAGCCTATAATTGATTTAGAATTTTAAAGCCAAAAAAATTCAAATTTAAAAATTATTAAAATTTTTTTTTTTTTAAATGGCTATATGAGACGAAATGTTTTGGGCTCATCTTTTCAGGAAATGTTGATACCAATAAGTTACTTCGATACTGCCTGCTATGATCTCTACTTATTACCATTTTCGAAAAAAAAAATATAATTTTCTCAACATAAGCTAACAGTTTTATCTCAGGATCTGGTAAAGCAAAGAAACTAAATTTTCCATATGTTCCAGGAAATAATAATAGCTTCTATAAAAAAATTCAGAAAATTATCGTTCCAAAAAATTCTTTGAGAAAATCGACATTATGTTCAAAAATTTCCGTAATTTGACATTGAAAGCATGTTTGGATACTGATATAGTTTTGAAACAATTTTTTTTTTAATTCCTCATTCAATTTTCTATGGATTTATGAGTATCGTAAAGTTAAAAAAGGTGCCATGTTATTTTTGTTTAGTATTGTTCGCCATTTCATCATGGAAAGACTGAACAATGTTTACAAATCATTCAATTTAATTACGAAGCTTCACGTTCTGTAAAGAATGTGTTTCGCACGATTCGCTCAACTTATGGTCAACATTATCGACCTACTGCGCTTACTATCCGCAACACCATCACCCCTCTTGGGACCCAGCATTCATTTTAATTAAAATTGCCACATTTGGGACAAAGAACAACCTAAATCATCCAGAAAATCAACAGTTTGGTGTGCTTTGTAGGATGGTGGAATCATCGGTCGATATTTCTTCAAAAATGAAGCCGGTGAGAACGCAACCGTCACTGGCGACCGTTATCGCGCCACGGTAACCGACTATTTGATGCCTGAAATTGAAGCTCGTGATCTCCGCGACCTTTGGTTTCAACAGGACTGCGCCACTTCCCACACATCGCATCAATCAATAGATTTATTGAGGGAACACTTCGGTGAGCAGATAATTTCACGTTTTGAGCCGATAGGTTGGCGTCCAGGAGCGTGTTATATCACACCGTTATACTTCTTCCTGTGGAGATATTTAAAGTCTAAAGTCTATGCGGACAATCCCGCTGTGATTCAGACCTTGGAGCAAAATATCATGCATGTCATACACCAGTTACCAGTGGAAGTGGTCGAACGAGTCATCGAAAATTGAACACAACGGATGAACCATCTGTGCTTTTTTTCTTTAAAAAAGTAGGGATCCTCAAAGTGGATCACCCGTTAGGATTTCACTCGAAAATTGACAAAACACGGAGCTTAATCAAATATTGGCGGCCGCGATAGCCGAGTGGTTAGCATAGCGTACTGACATTCGGAAGGCCTGGGTTCGAGCCCAGGTTCGAGCAACATCCAAAATGATAGAAAAAAAAATTTTCTAATTGCGGTCGCCCCTCGGCAGGCGAGGGTGTATTTCTGGCATGAAATAAAGCTCCTCATAAAAATCCATCAGCCGTTCGGAGGCGGCTTAGAATAAACTGTAGGTCCCTCCATTTGTTGGTAAAAACGTCAAGACGCAAAACCACAAGTTGGAGGAGGAGCTCGGCCGAAAATCGCTTCAGCGGTTACAAAACCCAAATATATATATATATATATATATATATAATCAAATATTGTATTATAAAAACAACAAACAGCTTATAATACGCGCTACCATAAAAGCAATTCATCCAAAATTTGTTTTTCTAAAAAATATGTCTGAAAGATCAATTACTGAAGACATCATGGTATGAGAGTATAGCTCTCTCTCGATAGCGGCTCAAACCTGTTGGATGCGGATAAATGAAAATTTCACAATTTTGCTTTTGGTAAAAATTCGCAAAATTTTGACTTCGAACTCGAGCGTACATTTTTTTTCAACTGTATCCTAGAGCTGAGTTGTCCAGTAGCTCTGCAACCTTATAGCATTGGAAGCATCGCATCTCTACTCATTTCTACTGTGTCAAATCGACCAAGTTAATTTTTCCTTAGAAATATTTAGTAAATTTTTATACTTTTATAACTTTTTGCCTACGACGCACCACAGTACACTGTACCTTTAGCGCCACTACTGACCAGTGTGTTATGCTGTTGGCACCACTGATGCTATGTGCATGCACAAAGATATGTCTCATCTCTTATATATTTAAAAAAAAAATTATATCCTGTTTGACTTACGTACATTTGATATAAAATCATTTATTTATATTGCATATTTATGTTTTTGTTGTTATTCCAAACCATTTTTGAATACACGTATGCCTTTCCATTTGCCATTCTACGTGTGCATATGTGTGCACTTGTAGACATTTGGTTTATGTCCTGTCACACTTTTATGGCGCACAAAAACAAAAATGCTACACAGCCACACAGCCACATGGTCACAGTCACACAGACAGAGTCACAACTACTCAACAATCGACAATCACAGCGCCGTTGCTCAACCAACACCTGATGGCGATATTAATTTTTATTATTTCATCTACTCTTTGTGTTGTCCTTTTTTATTTTAATTACGTTGGAAATTTTATATATTATAAAGCGTACACAAATATATATATAAAAAATCGAAAAATTCTAACTGCATGCAGGTGTGAATGTGTGCGTGTGTGTTGAAATTAATTTTCTTTTAATATGGTGACAGCGGTCGAGAGCATACTATTTTGGAAGATGACGCAAAGGATAAGAAAGTGCGAGGACAATGCATGGGAAGAGAGTATATATATGTATGTATGTTTGTATGTAAGTAGTGTGAGCATTATTATAGTTGATGATGTGGCGCTAGAGCAGCATAAAATTTTTAATTTGTTACTTGCACAGTTAATAGTTTTTCTCTCTACATTTGACATACATACATGCATATCCATATATATTTATATGTGGCAAACACATAAATACAGATAATCATTTTAGTATTTTTAACGAGTTTTTAAAACAATATTGAGTAGAAGAAAACCCAAAAAGAGCTGTGAGGCATGGAAAAATGCATTGATTAAGGTAGATATGTTTGTTATGTATGTACATAAACATATGTTTGTATGTCTTATCCAGTTATATGAATTTTATAGACTCAACACAATCAATTAATGATTCGCTTTCAGTTTATAAAATCTACACAAACACTCATGCACACATATAAACCATGGCTATTATAGATGTAAACATATATATATATATAAAAATAACGGGAGATCCATTTTGAGGTTCCCTGCTTTTTTAAAGAAAAAAAAAACACAGAAAATTCAAATTTAATGGGGAATGATTATTATCATTCGAAAGCACATTCTTTGGCATTTATTTTTTGAAGAATATCTCTTTCAAATGTTGGCCGCGGCTATTTCTCAGATGGTTCATCCGTTGAGTTCGGTGTAATATCATACGATCTTGGTGGCCAAACGACCGACCAAAGATGTGAAATTATCTGCTCACCGAGGTGTTGTTTCAATAAATCCTTTGATCTTGTTGAAACCAAATGTCGCGGAGATCACGAGCTTCAATTTCAGACATCAAAGAGTCGGTTATCATTGCGCGATAACGGTCGCCATTGACGGTTATGCTCTCATCGGCATCATTTTCGAAGAAATATGGATGATTCCACCATATATTCCATATTAAAAGAAACAAACCACACCAAACCATTGTTTTTTCTGGTTTGCTTGGTTACATAGCCATTGAGCCAGAAATGGGCCTAATGCCTTAACAAAATTTGGCTCGGATCGTCTGGGAACTTTTCAAGATCCCATAGAGCAAAACGATATCGCTTGGGAAGGACGAGCGGCTTCAGTACTTGCACAAGCTGTATTTTGTACGATTTCCATTTAAGATCTCGACGTAAAATGCGCCAAGTTGTTCCATACGTCAGTCCGGGTTGCTGCGAACGGTGCCGAATCGACTCTCCACGATCTTCGTGTACACTCTCAGCTCCGGCCGCTATATTTTCTTCACTGCGTTCTGAACGTGGTCCATTCGGTCGAATATTATCCAAAAAGGAATGCTGGATCTAAAGATGTGTGATGGTGTTGCTCATAGTACGCTCAGTAGACCGATTATGTTACACATAAGTTGAGCGAAGCGCGTGAAACATATTCTTTGACGAACGTGAATTTTCGTAATAAATTTTAATGATTTGTAAACGTTGTTCAAGCGTAAGTCTTTCCATGATGAAATGCCAATATTGAACAAAGATAACATGACAGCTTGACATAACTCACGCGTGATCTGTCAAAAAATGGCTATTGAAAAAAGTACCTCTACTTGGATCACCCTTTATATGTACATATCTACTTGCGTTCGAAGCCTATCACTGCACGCAGAGGTATGTATGGATGTACATTTATATGTTTATATGTATATGGGACCTTTCTAAGTGTTAATGTTACCAAACATGACTCAAAATTTTTGGCAATAAAATTTGTATGCCATTTGCTTTAAGCCAACTTCATAGTTACACACATATACTTGCAGACGTTTGTATATAAAGAGCCTTTGGTTTGCCTTTGCCTACAAATATATACATATAGATGTACGTACAATAGGGTTGTTCAAAACGCTTTTATATGTGAAATTCGGGTTTTTAGATTTAGAAAAATCCTAAGGTATGAATATTTTTGAGTTAAAAATTTAAAAAAATTTTAAAGTTATAGAAACATGACAAAAAATGTAATAATTTATATTACAAGAATAAGAACAAGAACAAGAATTAACACTAAAATAGCACAAATAACGAACCTTTTTTATTGAAAACCGGATAAATGTGCTAAGAAAAATTTGGTAATAAATTTTTTTTAAATATTTTCAAGTTGATTCAAGTAATAAAAATTGTATCCAACTTGATGTGACCACCTGTAGTATTAACTACGATGGCTTTCAAACAGTTGAAAGAATGAGTTGCTTGCCTCAAGTATTAAATTTTACAGTTTTTGTTCCCTTTTTTAACCATTTTTGATTCACAAGGATGTTTTGAGAAGGTATCTCATTCCCAACAGTGCTCTTTGCAGTCTAATTTTTTCCTTGATTCAATAACATACGGTGTCTTTTAGGTACTTGGAAGGCATTTCAATGAGCTCATATTGAGCTTCTGGTATAATTTCAGTCGCTTGGTCAATTAAATTTTTTTCTTTTTTAATTTGCTGTATTTGTATTTCTTTAATAAATAAATAAAAATGTAGGGAAAATATTGGAAACTGAAATTGTTTAAATTAAAACAAAAATTTTAACAAAATCCAAAAAAAAATTATACAAAAAAAATTAAATTTTCAAAAAAAAGAATGTTTTTGTATAAAAATGGAGCTTTAGGTTTAAGAATTTTTATATTAAAATTAAAAAAATTATTTCAAAGTAAACTTGCATACATAGTTCTAAATTTAAAAAATGGAATTTGCAAATTTGTAATAATTATGAACATTATTTTTCTTTAGTTCTAAAATAAAAATTATAAATAAAGGGTTAGTGGTTTCGAAAGTTCAGGGCTGTATTTTGACATTTGCAAAACTTACCTACCGAACCAAACATGTTTTGTTTTAGTTAAAATTCAGGCGTTTATAAAAATGGATTGCTTAACAATCACACAACGCGTAAAAATTGTTTAAACCTATTTCACGAATGGTGATTCAACCATGGTCTCGTATCGTGCCTTAAAAGGAGATTATGGTGTATATAATCGACCGAACAATTCAAGCAAGTGGTAAAATTTTTAAGAAATTTGAAGAGATATTGTAAGGCCTGTGTATCATCGTTTTGTTCGTCCCACCTCAAATTTTGCTGCTTTCAGTGAAAGTGTAACCAAAGATCCGACCGTGTCTATTTTTCGAAATTCTCAAAAGCTGGAACTTTCTTACGACAATTTTACGACGAGCAATATTGTCGCATTTGGGGCTCGGAAAATCCTCAAATAGTTGAAGAGAGATAATTGCACCCAAACAAACTTACTACCCGGCGCGCTCTTTGCTCTGGAGTTGTGATTAACCTTACTTCTTTGAAAACGTTAACGGCGAGACTTTCACTGTCAATTCGGAACGTTATGGTCTTATGATAAGCGACATCTACTGACCTGAAGTTGAAGAACACACAACAAGAGCGAATATGGATTCCCCCAGATACAGAGCTCGCCGTTTCACGACGATAAAAAAAATTGAGCTATGACGAACTTTAGGAAAAAAAGGCGAAGTTCTCAATATTTGGAACAGTTTTAGCTTATTCTAAATCATGCAATAAGTAGAGTTCATTTTGTGGGAAATTTCAAAATCATCCAAAGCATTTGAGCGAAAATGGAAGCCAAATTTGAGCAAAAGATCTTTGTTTCTAATACAATGTGAGATCTGACTTGATGAGCTTGGGCCTTGTCTGGACAAAACAACTGCAAATTTAGTATTAGCTTTTGAAGAAGTCTGTTTACAAACAGATCTTTCCGCGTTTACTCTTGAACCCGTCTTTCTATCTATTACAACTTTACCCCCTTTTCCATTGCTGACGAAAAGCTAATTTTCTCTTTTCGAGCTTACTGAGATCATACTAAATGTGTCAGAGTCATGAGATCATTCCCACAATTCCCTTGTGGACTCTAATGGGCGAGCTGTTTGGCGGACTTTTCACTTTCTTGTTGTTGTTGTTGTTTATATTCATTTTTTCGTAGGACCAACTATCCGTTTAGACGTATTCAGTGGTACCCATGCCATAAATCACGCAGTAGAGAACCATGCGCGGACAAACCACCTTCACTACCTGGAGCAGTCCGTTTTCAGGAAGGTTCCGTGCAGATACAGCCAATATTACTGCGTTAAAAAATAACACTTTCTTCCTTCTCCACAACTAACGCCGACGTGCAACATTTAATTTTTCCTTATACCAGCCTAATGTGAGTATATATGTATACATTTATGTTTCTACTTTGTATTCCTTCATTAGTTACTTACACCATAGATTTGACGTTATTTTAATTGTTGAAAAGTAATTATTTGATTATTATCAAATTAATTGCTAGCTTTTAATGAGAATGTGATTTTGTCTATGATTTTCCCGATTTACCTCTGCATTGCACGCGCTTAACTTCAATGTATTTATGAGTATGTGAGCATGTATGTATGTATGATAAACTTGAATACCTCACGGCTCTTGTAAGCTCTTAACATAAAAATACATTGTCTTATGGTTTTTGAATGTGGAAAATTTCTAAAGTGGAGTAAATTTAAGGGAAAAATCATGTAATTTTACTATTATTTTGTTTGATTGGTATATAAAAGGAGATAAGAAAGCATAATTTGAAGAAAACTTTTAATGTGCATTTGATACTAATGATGAGTTGATGAAAGCACGATATTTGAGGAAAACACTGATTAAAATGTGTGCAATAATTTGAAAATACTTGAAACATAAATCATAATAAAAATAATAATTTTATCTAAAAATTTTTCTCATAAACCTTTTTAAAATTTTATTAAAAAAAAAATAAAGACCAAAAAATCAATTAAATGGCAACCTTTAGTTTAAAAGTCTCTCTCATAATTACCGATTTTTTTTACCTCAGGAGAAGTGGCAACCGCTCATTTCAAAGCCTCTATAATGAACCCTGAAGACATTTTTAATCTGGGTATCTAGCAAAAAAAAGGTGGCAATCTCTCATTTAGAAATCTCTCTCATGAGCCCTAAAAATGTTTTCTTCGGCTCTACATCAAAAAAAAAAAAAAAAAAATTTAGATGACAATATTTCATTTAAAAAAGATCTCTTATGAACCCTAAAGGGATTTTTAATTTGGGTCTCTCATAAAAAATAGGTGGCAACCTCTCATTTTAAGAGATTTTTTTTTCATGAAACCTGAAAGTATTTTTAAAAATTACCCCAGAATGATTTTTACTCCAGAACTCCACCAAAAAATTAGGCCCCTGATCTTAAAATTCTCTCCCATGAACCACAAAATTACTTTTAATTTGGATCCCTCAAAATCCTCTCTCATGAACCGTAAAAATATTTTTAATTTTGGTCTCCAATAAAAGAAAAAAGTTTCAACCTATCATTTTAAAAGCCTGTCTCATGAGCACTATAAAAAACCTCTCTGGAAACCTCTCATCTTCAAAGCCTAATGAACCGTAAAAGAATTTTTAATTAGGGTCTCAAGCCAAAAAAGTGGCAAACTTTCATTTTAAAAGCCTAACTCAAGAGCCCTGTAACACAATGTCATGCCGATGTTTCTATACCTTTCATGAACATCTCAAATTTGGTTTGAAATTTGATTTTCAGTGTCTATATAAACTTGAATTTACGTTTAAAGATTTTTCCAAATTTCCCGCTTGTAGATGCTTTCTTGGCTGTTGTTTTTACCCAGAACTTCATACCTAAAAATATCGATGGTATGGGGGCGATTTCAATCATTTTCACTACCGATATACAATCATAATATGTTTAGATAATATCAAATTTCACTCTCCTAGAAGCTTTTTTGACCGATTTTTAACCCAAAACCTCATAGCGGAACAAATCGGTTGTATGCTATAGTATTCCGATTGCGCTGATTTGCATTACCAACAATCAGGACATAATATGTGTGTATAATACCAAATTTTAAGCTCCTAGATGGTTTTTTCTTTGACGGATTTATGACCCGAAATTTCATTTATGAAAAATTCGATCTCGTTCGATCTAGCCGGTTCCGACAAATAATCGTTTAAATGTATACGTGCATCTTCTTACCAAATTTGCTTGAAATATCCCAGAAACTGAAGGAATTGTTTGCGTTCAAACAGGCAGACGGACAGACGCACATGGATAAATCAACACAGCTCGTCATACTGATACGAGCGGTATAAATTTTGGTGGATCTATCTATCTTTTCTCCTTCTGGTACTTACATACTTCCGACCAAAGTTAATATACCATTTCTTGTACATGAAAGGTATAAAAATTAATAATAAATAGGTGGTAACCTCTCAATCTTCAGCTTACAACCTATTTTTTTCTAATGAACCCATATTTTATAGGAACGAAAACAAACCATAAATAAATAAAAATGAAAATAAATATGTAATTAAAATGCAAAAAGCATAAAAGCGCAAAAAAATTATTTCCATAATAAGTTGTGAGTTGAGGTGGCGTTTGCAAATTAATTTTTTTTAAATATTTTTTTTTTGTAATTTATTGCGTTTGTTAGGCGCTTACTCGTGAGTGGAGGGTGTCAATTAACAAGACGCCAGGCTGTGTCAAATTTACAACAAAAATAGTAATATTTACAACAACATAGTTAAAAAATTATGTGAGCTTTGGCCAAGTTGAAGAATATCTCTATGTTAATGACAACAACAAACACTCGCGTCAACATCACGAATGCCACCACCACCACCAGTTGTTGCCACCATTCAACGCATGCGACGTGTTTGAGCTTAGCATACAACTCAACAACAGCAGCTAATCATGAAATACTACAATACATATGTACATATGTATATTGTAAAATAAATAAATAATTTTCCCAGCACGTTCGCGGCAGCGTAAACCCATTAATAAAGTCAAATGCCTACAGCTTGTCGGTCAGGCGTTTTTTCGTTTGTTATTAATTTTATTAATTGGCCAAAAGGCAAAAGCTCAAATAAAATACTCAAATTAGAAAAAAAATGTATTTAATGTTAGACGAAAATAAATAAAATTCAATTTTTCTCACATACAAATCGCATAATTAACAAAAAAATATATATTTGTCGCATAGTTGTTCCTTTCTGCTACCATCAATTACCCACTGCCTTAGCGAATGCCAAAGCCAACACGTTTTGCTTTCTGTTTGTAATTAAATACTTATTGACTCACTTAAACTGTTGGCAACTGTAAACTATTCCATAACACGTTGTAGCAACAAATTGCCGCACATTTATATCGACATATTAATTGCCATCAAATATTCAACTTCGGCTCAATTAAATTTATGTTCAAAAAGTTTCAATATTCTAATGTGACATCGATCCGCTCACATAGCACGCATGCGCAGCGTTGTAATAAAATACATGTGAGTCGATATGTGTGCATATATACTCGTATTTGACAAATATATGAAGTCAGCGACTCTTTTTAAGCCACAATTAGCCAATTAGAATTTTCTTTCATAATAAAATTCGTTGATGGACGTGATTGAATTTGATTTTGGGAAAGTTTTTAGGAAATCTATAGAATTCAATAGGAAAAAAAATGATATTTATATCCTTCTTCTTCTCCTTCTTCTTCTTTGGCGTAGACAACGCTTACGCGATTATAACCGAATCAACAATAGCGCGACACTCGTTCCTTACCTTCACTGTTTGACGTCACTTTGAAATACCAAGGGACACCAGGTTCCTCTCCACCTGATCCTTCCAACGGAGTGGAGGCTTTCCTCTTTCGCTGCTTCCACCAGTGGGTCATTTGTTAAATGCCAAAGTTTCGCTCATCGTTTTCACTTTTATCGCAGGGAGTGCACCTGAAACTTTTACGGCTCGCAGCATCGTGCAAATCAAACTTCAAGATTAAATGGTTCGGTTACAGATATTGTAAAGTCTATGCATCATCGTTTTGCACGTTCCACCTACCGAACACTCCAATATGTATATTTCTCGACGTTCTCAAGAGCTGGGACTTTCGAAAGACACCTTATGGTGTATTTTGCATTGAGACTTACACCTACATCCATCTACCTACGGGTGATCCATTTCGAGGTTCCCTACTTTTTTAATGAAAAAAAACACAGAAAATTCAAATCTAATGAGGAATGTTGATTATCATTCGAAAGAACAGTTTTGCCATTTATTTTTTGAAGATTATCTCTTTCAAATGTTGGCCGCGACTACGTCTCAGATGGTCCTCATCCGTTGAGTCCAATTCTCAATGACTCGTTCGAGCATTTCGACTGGTAACTGGCGAATGACACGCGTGATTTTTTGCTCCAAGGCCTGAATCGAAGCAGGATTGTCCGCATATATTTTATATTTTACATATCCCCACAAAAAAACTCTAACGGTGTGATATCACACGATCTTGGTGGCCAATCGACCGGCCCTAAAAGTGAAATTATCTGCTCACCGAAATGTTCTCTCATTGATATAGCGACGTGTGGGAAGTGGCGCCGTCTTGTTCAAACCAAATGTAGTGGAGATCACGAGCTTCAATTTCACGCATGAAATGGTCGATTATCATGACGCGATAACGGACGCCTTTGTCGGTTACGTTCTCACCGGCAACATTTTTGAATAAATATGGAACGTCGGATCTTCTTGGAGCCTTTCAATAGCCCATATAGCGAAGCGATGCCGCTTGAGAAGGTCGAGTGGCTTCAGTTCTTGCACAAGCTGTATTTTGTACGCTTTCAATTTAATTTAGCAGAGTCGACACGGTCTTCGTGTATACTCTGAGCTACGGCCGCTATATATTCTTCCTCGCGTGCTGGACGTGATCTATTTGGCCGAATATTATCGAATAATGAATGTTGGATCTCAAGATGAGTGATGGTGTTGCGAATAGTACATTATGAAATACCAAACAATACTGAACAAAAATAACATGACAGCTTGGCACGACTCACACGTGATCTGTCAAAAATGGCTATTGACAAAAGTACCTCTACTTGGATCACTCTTTATATACATTCAGTCCAATCTTTTTTTGAATTCTGCATTCCTCCCAAGTAATAGGGTTTTTAAAATGTAGTACGATTTGGCCTTTACTGCAAAATAGGCCTCAGTTTTGACAATTACCACTTCATTCGACGAAAATTTCTTCCCAGCGAGCATTCTTTTGAGATCTCGGAATAGAATATAGACGCTGTGGGCCAGATCTGGAGAATATGGTGGATGCGAAAGCAATTCGAAGCCCAATTCATGGATTTTGGTAATGGATTTCATTGACTTGTGACACGTTTTGCAGCGATTTCGTCCTTGATAGTCCCTCCTTCTTCAAGGTAGTCAATGAAAATTATTCGATGCGTGTGCCAAAATACGGACACCATAACCTTGTGAGCCAACTGTTGCGATTTGAATGACTGCCAATTCTACTTCGGTGTGAAATGATGGAGTCATATTTCATCCATTGTTACATATCGACGCAAAAACTCGCATTTATTACGCCTGAACATCTCCAAACACTGCTCCGAATCATTGCACACTTGCATTGTCCTGATGCAACAACAGTTTTCAGCATCAAATGCGATCGTTTCTTCTTCAAATCAATATCGAATCTGTCGAAAAGTTCTGAATAATTAAGTCTTACGGTAATATATTGATTCAGGTCGCCGAAAAGAGGTCGTCACGCCAGAAATCGTCGATAAAATCCATGGAATGTTATTGGACGATCGGACAATAAAAGTGTGCGAGGTGGCTGAGGCTGTGCGCATTTTAACAAAACATGAAAAATATATCCTTGCGATGGGCAATTCTTCACAGACGACCACTTCAAAGGAGTGTTGTGTGATGTTCAACCGCAAACGAAACATGGACCAAACACCAGAGACCAAATAAGAATCAAGAGAGAGACAAAATAAATAACAAGAAAGAAAGTTCAAAGTGGGTCTGACGGCCAAAAAGTTAATGGCCGCAGTTTTTTTGGGAATGCATGAGGTGTCAATCTCATCGATTACCTTGAAATGGGGTAAAACGATTACCGGCGAATGTTATTCAGAGCTTTTGGGCAGATTAGAAATAAATTTGAAGCAGAAACTACCATATTTGGCGAAAACAAGTGACAAAGTGTTCCATCGGGACAATGCAAGGGTGCACACGTGCGTGTGTAGCGACCACGGCAAAGATTCATTACTTGGGCTACGAACTGCTACTTCATACAGCATAGTCGCCAGATTTAGGGCCGCCTGAGACTATTTCTTGTTTTCAAACCTAAAAAATTGGCTGGTCGGTAAGAGATTCGGATCGAATGAAGGAAACCTCTTCAAACGCCTTATCAAAGTGCCCTGGTGCATATGTATGTATATATGTGTGCACTGAAGAAGGATATTTTATTTTGTAGTTGAGTCAATAACCGATTTAATTGTTAAAAATAACAACAACAACAACAGTAACAACAACAGTAACAGAAACAAAAATAACAACAGAAGCAACAACCACAACAACAACAGCAGCGGCAGCAACAACAACAACAACAACAACAACAACAACAACAACAACAACAACAACAACAACAACAACAAGAACAATAATAATAATAATAATAATAATAATAATAATAATAATAATAATAATAATAATAATAATAATAATAATAACAACAACAACAACAACAACAACAACAACAACAACAACAAAATAAAAACAACAACAACAACAGTAAGACAACGGAACAATTCAGTAATGCAGTATCAACAACAACAACAACAACAACAACAACAACAACAACAACAACAACAACAACAACAACAAAATAAAAACAACAACAACAACAACAACAGTAAGACAACGGAACAATTCAGTAATGCAGTATCATCAACAACAACAACAACAACAACAACAACAACAGCAACTACTACTACAACAGCAACAACTACAACAACAACAACAACAACAGTAAGACAACGGAACAATTCAGTAATGCAGTAACAACAACAACAACAACTTCAACAACAACAACAACAACGACAACAACAACAACAGCAACAACAACAGCCAAGTATAGAAAGCTTAGAGAATTAATTACTTATCATTAAAAATTAATACCCAGAAATAGCAGCAACAGCAAAAACAGCAGCAATGCCATGGCTTTGGTGTTGGTGTGGCATGCAACAAGCGTGTGTTGTTATAATTCCTTAGCTGTTTGTATAAATATTTGTATTTCTACTTGTAGATTTGTATATAATACTTGGTAAAGCATAGGTATCGAGGCATGTAAATATGTATGTATTTATGTGTATGTGTATATGTATACGTTCGTGTGTGCATTTGCGACTAGCAATGAGGTGTTTATGGCGCATTCATCCATGCGTTCATGAATCAATCGAACGAACTCTGCCGCCATCGAACAAGTGCAACAAATCTATATTAGCGCTTCGCTATGTTTGTATGTACATATGTATGCGTCCAGTAATAACTGCTTCTATGTATGTATGTACATATGTATATCCAACAGCAGCAGCAAGTGTTGTGTCTATCAAATGTGTAACACGTTGAAAGGTTGTGACGACATGCATTATTATTACATATATATTATAACTGAAAAAGTTGTTGTTGTTGTTGCTGTTGTTGCTATTTGTTGTTTCTATTTAATATTAACTAAACTGGGCGCAACAAGCTAATGCAGTTACATAAATACATACATACATACATACATTCATATTGATTAAGTGTGCGCAACGTCAACTTAACCTGCTCCCATGCACTCATACATCCATACATAGGTACGGTACGGTGTGCATGCATACTTGGCCGACACATGCAATGCATGCCACAAAAGGCGTGCGTTCAGCAGCCAACAGGCAATAGTTAGCGCTAATTGCACGCGTTGTGATAGTTTTTTATAACAACAAAAACAAATCTACTGACAGGGCATACGCAGGAGCAGCAGCATTTAAATGTGTATAAATTTAATAGATACATACTTACGCACCTACATTTATGGTGAAAAGCACTCGTCTGCCAGTTTTGTGCAGCACTGGTAGTTGCAACAGCAACAACAACAACACTATCAACAACAACAACTTAAGCGACAAACTACGAGCATAATCAATAACATCATCAGCGCTAGCAGCAACACCAGCATGAATGCATGTATCATACAAACATACATATACACATGCATACATACATTCATACATATATCTGTTCATTTTCTGTTGCAAGTGGCAGCAATCAGTGAGAGAGCAACATTAAAACATACATATGTACATATGTATGTATGTATATTAAACACAACTGTGTCTGCATTAGAAATAGCAGCAACAACAACAACAACAGCAAAGTCTAAAAAATAAATTAAAATTTTTTTTTTATAAACTTGCAACACATTGATGACTTATTCCAATGCCACTCTGCCTTCTTACTGCAGCCTTCAATTTCCACAACAACATACTAAGTAACAGCAGCAACAGTGAAAATCATCGTTACATGTCAGTCTCGATTCTTGTTTTGTTTTTGTTTTGTTTTTGTTCTGTTTTTTTACTTTGCTTCCTGAGTTGTGTTCTGCCTTCTTGAAATTTGTTCGAGTGATTTGTTTACATGCTGCAACAACTATTAATGAATTTATGTATAATACATACATACACACATAAATACACGCGTACATATTTCGAACGAGTATTGGCCGCTTATATAGTGCATATGTTTATGTGAAATTTTTATAAACAATCTCTTCATTCATATATATGTATGTATGTATGTATGTATGTATGCATCGATGTGTATATTTTTTTGTTTTATGACCATAACAAACTCATCAATATTAGCTATAGATTTTTTTCGAGTTGTATGTACATAGATATGCACATAAATATTTTAGAGATATCACAAATCATGCTTACAAATATACAAGAATTTATTACTTATGTATGCACATACATATATGCATGTATTTGCGTATAACCCAACACACATTTGGTGGCTTAATTGAGTCATTTAGTTGTTTTGGATCAGTATACTCGTTTTTACCGTTAAAATGAAATTCGAAACGCAGTCAGCGGACTTTTTTGTGGCGTCTGTAGCAAAGTCGGTCCATTTTCTTACGATAACAGTTTAAAATCTACACTTCAAATGCGTTTAATCAGTTAAATTTACTTCTGTAATGCATTGTTTCCATATCTTTAAAAGCAAGAGCACTAGGTTTGTTCAAGAAAATGGGTGAAATTCAATTTTGAAAAAAAAAAAATTTTTTTTTCATCAAAATCTATACTGATAAATTACTCTTTACTCAGAATATTTTTTCTCTTAATTCTAAAGGACGATCAAAGTAGAGGTACTTTCTTCAGAGGCCTTTTTTTGACAGATCACGCGTGAGTCGTGTCAAGCCGTCTTGTTATTTTGGTTCAGTATTGTTTGGTATTTCATCATGGAAAGACTTACGCCTGAATAACGTTTACAAATCATTCAACTTTATTTCGAAAACTAACGTTCTGTAAAGAATGTGTTTCGCGCGCTTCGCTCTAACTTTTGGTCAACATAATTCGCAACACCATCACCCATTGAGAGACTCAGCATTCATTATTTGATAATATTCGACCGAATATACCACGTCCAGCACGCAGTGAAGAAAATATAACGGCCGTAGCTAAGAGTGTACACGAAGACCGTGGAGAGTCGACTCGGCAACTCGGACTGACGTATGAACCGACTTGGCGCATTTTACGTCGAGATCTTAAATTCAAAGCGTACAGAATACAGCATACAGCTTGTGCAAGAACTGAAGCCTCTCGACCTGCCCAAGCGACATCGCTTCGCTCTATGGGCTCTTGAAAAGTTCCAAGAAGATCCGACGTTTTCGAGCCAAATTTTGTTCAGCGAGGAGGCCCATTTTTGGCTGAATGGCTATGTAAACAAGCGAAACTGCCGCATTTGCGAGAAAGAGAAACCTAAAGAGATCCAAGAGCTGCCATTTCATCTAGAAAAAAAAAAACGGTTTGGTGTGGGTTTGTGGGTCGGTGGTATCATCGGTCCATATTTCTTCAAAAATGATGCCGGTGAGAACGTAACCGTCTATGGTGACCGTTATTGCACCATTATAACCGACTATTTGATGCCTGAAATTTAAATTCGTGATCTCCGCGACATTTCGCTTCAACAAGATGGCGCCACTTCCCACACATCGCATCAACCAATGGATTTGTTGAGAGAACACTTCTGAAAGCAGATAATTTCACGCTTTGGTCCAGTCGATTAGCCACCAAGATCGCGTGATTTCACACCGTTAGATTTTTTCCTGTGGGGATATGTAAAGTCTAAAGCCTATGTGGACAATATCGCTTCGATTCAGGCCTTTGAGCAAAACATCTCATGTGTCATTCGCCAGTTACCAGTCGAAATGCTCCAACGAGTCATCGAAAATTGGACTCAACGGATGGACCAACATTTGAAAGAGATAATCTTCAAATAATAAATACCGAAGAATGTTCTTTCGAATGATAATAAACATTCCCCCATTAAATTTTAATTTTCTGTGTTTTTTTTGTGCCTTAAAAAAGTAGGGAATCTCGAAATGGACAAGCCGTTAATTAGAGGGAGACTATGTTGATAAATAAAACGCTTATTTGCCGAAGAGAATATATTCTATTCAAAAAGTCGCTAACTTACCAAACCCTCGTTTGATTGAAACGCCTCTTTTTTTGCTTAACTTGAAAGTCACAGTATCGTAGGGTCTATCAATCTCATAAAATTTTTTAAAAGTTCTTTGAGCAGCTTTTAAATCTTTGACTAACTAGGTTCAAAGAGAGGCGTGTAGTGCAGAAAATTTAAAAGTGTGGATATCGCTATACCGTTAAGTAGTTCGTCAAAATACATTAACTATGGTGAGATTCATTGCTTTCTGTTCTTGGCCTAAAATTGGCATATTTTTTCTGTTGTATAAAAGGCAACATCATCCTGCCTATTCCATTTTCTACTCTACTAGTCCAGAAATAAGTATTTACTCAGGTATACATCATATCTTGACTTGTATGAATTGTAAAAAAAAAAAATTATTTATTTCTTCAGCCCAAAATGAGCATAATTCACTTGTCGAGCCACTCGTTGTGTGTGTGTGTGTGTGTGTGTGTGTGTGCAAATTATAAATGATTGAGGTGTTGTGGAGGTACATAAATCCATCTTTATATTAAACAATAATTTTTGAAAAAATGCCCAAAACTTTCAGTATTTACGAGCGCACTCGTAATGTAATAAATCATGGTTAATATACAACAAGTAGAGATGCATATGTATGTATGTCTGTGTAACTGGATATGTTTATCAGCAATTGTTAATATATTTTCAGTTTTTTTTCGTAAAAATTACTCGCAGTTAACACCTTGTCGAATCCACCACCACCACCATCGCCACCACCAAACATAAGTCTTATAAATTTTAATAGAAAATTAAAAAGCAATATATCTACTTGCAGTTAGAAACATACAAATGTACACACATACATATGTACATCTCAACTAAATGCAATTTGCCTCTTCCTCTTCTATTACATTTCAAGTATACATACGTTTTTTTTAACAACATTTTATTTGTAAACAATAATTTTTTATAATACCCTAAAACACCCAAAAAGGGCTAAGCGTTTGCTGCTCAACACTACCTCCGCTCCTCCTCCTCCTCCTCTTCATCTCCTTCATTAATTAGTTGTGTAGCCACTTGTGCTGCTCGCAGTTTTTGTTTTTTATTTTATTTTAAGAGTGTCTGTTTTGGGGGTAAATGTTTACACTTGAGATGATTACGATGTCGATGCTCCACACTTGGCTGGCTTGGCTGGGCTGATGAGGAGCTGTGTTGTTGGTTTATATTGTTGTTGTTGTTGTTGTTGTTGTATAAGTAGTTCTTGGAAATCCACTACTCATGAAATATCATAAATTTATATGAAATTTTGAATAAATTTACTAAACTATCGAAATGTTGTTGGTAACTCAACTCAAGCAGCTTCGAAATTTATTGTTGGTGGTGAGGGTGGTGATGGGCGTTTTTTTTTTACTGATTGGAAAAAATTTAAATTGGTGTTAATTGGCTAATGAGCGAGTGTAAATCTTTAAAAGCCGCAATAAAATGATTTGTCAGTAGTGTTGATAATAAATGTTGTTGAAGTCAAAATGTTTTCTAGTGAGTGAAGATGGGTAAGAGAAAAATTACGAAAACGGTTTTGGGTGGGACTAGCTGAGATTTGATCTCATGATAGACTATATGAACTGACATGAGAAGAGATAAAATGAGACAAAACGAGACGAGGTTAGATGAAAGGATGTGAGATGAACCGAGACAAGACAGGATAAGAAGGGTTGAGACGAAACCATCGAGGCTAAATGAGATGAGATGAAGTGAGTTGAAATTAGACGAGACTAGACTGAACTGAGATGAGATGAAACGAGACTAGACTGGAAATGGCATGAGACCTAACGAGATGAGATGAGATTACCTGATGGCCTAAACGGGGTTAGGTCGCCGTACTTGATATCGCGACGCTATACAGCAATACAGACAAGACCCGCTGGACAGGACGGCGCACAGACAGGCTATAAACACCATTCACCGACTCTCTTCCCGTGAATGGTATTCTCCGAGTCTAATTACGACCCATAGCAAAACAAGAGCTCGAACTGCCTCGAGACTCCCGCGTAACGCTGGCGAAATTAATGTCTGGATATTGTAGCAGGCTTAACTCCTACCTATCCAGACTCGACTCTGACATACTCAACACATGTCCCACATGTAAGGAATCCCCGCACGGCATTAACCACCTCTTTACAAAGCCCACTTAACCCGACTCATCTAACACCCTTCTCCCACTGGTCCGAACCCGTCGAAACAGCACATTTCCTGGGCCTCCCGTTAGATGACCTTGATGACTAATACTAGACCTACCTGACCCTAGACGGGGTTGGAAAAGCCGCTACAACAACTAAAACAACAAAAACAACAGTAACAGGTGAGATAAGAAGAGAGTAGATCAAACGAGAGGTGAGATGAGCCAAAAAGGTAAGATGAGATAAATCAAAAAAGAGTTATAGAAATAAAACCGAGACGAAGTATGTTGAGATGAGAAAAAAAAATGGGACGAAACGAGACGACACTTAAGGGGGCTGAGTGAGTTAAAACAGCATGAGAAGGAATGACATGAGACTAAGTGAAGTGGGATGAGAGGAGACTAGCCAAGGTCAGAAGTAAGATGAAACGAGAGACCAGATTAGAAGAGATGAAGTAAAACGAGGTATGATAAGATGAAATTTGGTGAGATAAAACTAGAATAGATTGGCTGGGACGAAACGTAGATAGACGAGGTGAGATAAGATTTGTAATGATGATATGATCATGTATCATGAGTAAAGATCATGTATCATGAGATGAGATAAGAGGATATGAGATGAAATCAGATGAGATTAGATTAGATGAGATAAGATGTGTTGAGGTGAGATGCAGCCTAAGTGAGGTGCAGACGATCTTGGACAAGAGGTGGTGAGATGAAAGAAAAAACACAAACTGGGAGAGAGCTGAGATCATATGATTGAAGTGAAAAGAGTTTAAATGAATTAGAATAAGATGAAGCAGGACGAAATGTGGCGACATCCGACGAGACTTAACTAAATGACATGAACCGAGATAAAATTAGGGCTGAGGTGAAAGCAGAATAGATGTTATGGAACTATATAATATGAGGCGAAACGAGACTAAAGACGGCGTAAGATTTGGTAAAATGATTCTTAATTAAGCTAAGACGAAGAGGACTGTGGAGCCGACGAGCTGGCTGGAACGGGACTAACTAAGGTAAATTCTGCAAATGACGTGACTATACCACTTTTTTTTTTTTAGCAAAGATCAGCCTTCGCTACTAGGATCAATAGCTGTTTGGGACAAAAAATAGAGGCAAATTCAACCATTTATCGAAAGGGAGTTAATTAAATCTTTACTCCTTCTAAACCGAAGTTCCTTCCACATCGCAATTGCTGGAATGTAAATGATGAGGAGGCGGTAGAGTGCTACCTCTGCGAATGACACTCCTTTAGTGCTGTCTCATGTCGCTTCCCTTCACATTTATATTTCAACTGCCTTTCAGTAGTCGCGGCAGCAGGTATTAACAATATTTTGTGGGTTTTGAAAAATGCTCTACATGATTTGAGAATCTAAGATAGTGAGAAGCATCTTCTTCACAGGCTTAACAGTGGAATCTATCACAAAGCACCAGTGAGCGCT
Source organism: Neoceratitis asiatica (assembly GCA_030068015.2). NCBI lineage: Eukaryota > Metazoa > Arthropoda > Insecta > Diptera > Tephritidae > Neoceratitis > Neoceratitis asiatica. Next base: position 26,727,975 of record CM061524.1, read on the forward strand.
ATGGACAACCAATCAAGCGACAATAACAAAGAACTAGCTAGTGCTAGTTCCAAGCGTATAAGATGAACGGGGTTTGCGTGGAGTTAGATCACCTCAGACGATATGAAATAGAATGACGTGCGTTGAGTTATGATTAGGGAAGCTGATATCAGAAAGAAGAGATTATCTTGAATATCCTGACCTACTCACAAAAGGCTACGGCTTTAAAAGGTGTACGGTTGCGGTGATATGAATTTTGTAGACAAAACAGTCAATGTTAAGATGACCGGGTGGTAAAGTAAGAGCCTTTCATGGATCAGGGGACGTTATAAGGAATCAATTCCGGATGACTCCGAGATAAATTGGAGCATTCATTAGCTTCTTTGCAGAATATGGTCGGACGAAACTATGCCTGACGAATGGAACCTAAGTGTGCTCTACTTAATCCAAACAAAGGGAGACCCCGCGGTCTGCGCCCATTATCGTGGGATAAGTCCCCTTAATATCGCGTATAAAGTCCTACCTAGCGTATTGTGTGAAAGACTAACGTCCACCGTGAACAAATTGATCGGGCCTTATCAGTGTGGCTTTAGAGCTGGTAAATCTACCATTGACCAGTTATTCAACATGCGCCAAATCTTGTGGAGAAGACCCGACAGCACGATAAGGAACTGTCTCTACGCCGCTATGTCTGAATTTTATATCCCCACAAAGCTCATACGGCTATGTAAACTGACCCTGGATAATACCAGAAGCGAAGTCAGAATTGGGAAGGAACTCTCCGAGCCGTTCGATACCAAACTAGGGTTCAGACAAGGAGACTCTTTATCGTGTGATTTCTTCAATTTTGTGCTGGAGAAATTAATACGAGCTGCAGAGCTAAATAGACCAGGCACAATCTTTTATAAGAGGGTGCAATTGTTGTCGTATGCCGATGATATTGATATAATTGGTCATTACAACCGCACCGTAAGTTCTGCGTTCTCCAGATTAGATAAAGAAGCGAAGCGAATGGGTCTGGTAGTGAACGAAGGCAAGACGAAATATCTTCTGTCATCAAATAAACAGTCATCGCATTCGCGACTTGGCTCCCACGTCACTGTTGACAATCACAACTTCGAATGTCAGCCAACAATGTCAGCCTTGAAATCCAACGCAGAATCACTCTTCCGAACAGCTGCTACTTTGCACTGAGTAGGCAAATTAAAAAGTAAAGTACTCTCTCGACGAACTAAAACCAAACCCTGCAAGTTACTCATTATTCCCGTCCTGACATATGATGCCGAAACCTGGACGACGTCTACATCCGATGAGTCGGCTTTAGGAGTTTCGAGAGAAAAGTGTTGCGGAAGATTTATGGTCCTTTGCGCGTTGGCAACGGCGAATACCGCAGACGATGGAAAGATGAGCTTTACGACCTATACGACAAAATTGACATAGTTCAGCAAATCAAAAGACAGCGGCTACGCTGGCCTTGTCATGTCGTCCGAATGGATGAAAGCGCTCCAGCTTTGAAAGTATTCGATGGAGTACCCGCTGGCGGAAGCAGAGGAAGAGGAATATATCCACTCCGTTGGAAGGATTAGGTGGAGAGCGAGCTGGTATCACTTGGTATTTCTAACTGTCGCCAAACAGCACAGAGAAGAAACGAGTGGTGCGCTGGCGAGTTGATGAGGCTATAATCGTGTAAGCGGTCAAAGAAGAAGAAGAAGAACTGAGCAAGATGCAGGGCCATATGTAATTTTTATTCCCTTATGGGTCTTCTTAAAGAGATCTGAGACTACAAAAGATCTTCAACTTTGAATGTTAATGGTTTCTTTATTTCATCCAAACTAATATAAACATCAAAAAATAATTAATTTATGCCGGGAAAAATTAAAAAAAAAGATATTTAAGGAGTAAAAAACATTTTCAAAAATGACAACCAACAACAATTGTCACTGCAATACCCCAATCCCAGCTCCACAAGCCTAGGCAAGCGGCTGGTTTATAACACGCAGCAGCATTTGGTGTGCATTGAAGCGTGACGCAAACGAGTTGAGTGAAGTCGAAAACTCATTTAGACATTTGGTTTGCGATATTATTGCGGTTAAAAGAGGCGACAAGCCATGAAACCGGTAAATTAAGGCAGAAAGGATAAAGTTTAATTGGAAAACTATTTTTTGACTACATTATGGCAAATATGCATAGAAATATGTACAAGTATGTGTGCCTCTATTCCAAGAACTTTTGCTGCAGGTGAGAGAATTGAGAAAGTTGCGCTTAGTACATGTTGAAGCTCTGCTGCCATTTTGTCTGCATTTTGACGTTGCAGCAAAAATAAATTTCCTTCGCTTTTAATTTCTCAATTCAAAAAGAAATTAACAAAGACAATGTGCTTTGGTGCGGTGGGGCATGGCGTACCTAGGGGAACCTTAGACGCCTTGGGAAACCTTCTACCGTCGAGCACTTGCTGGAACTTTTCACCTGTGCACAGGCATAAATTTTCATTATTTTTTTCTTACAAGAATTTCTAATTAAATGCACATATCTGCATTTCTTCTGCACACACACACCATGCACATGCACAGAGGCATATGTTTGCAATTAAACACAAATTTATTTGCATTTCGAAAAACTTTTCTTGCAAATCAATTTGGTTAACTTACAGTAGTAAATTTTTTGTTTGAAATTTTTTTTTGACAAAAAGTTATCAAATGGGTTATGCTGCAATGAGCTTTTCTTGAGTTGATCTTGGAGGCGTAGGTCGAGAAATCTGCATAGTTTTTCTTATTAAATTCTCAGTTCGGAATATTTTATTTCAAAATAAAAAAAAAAACTTTTCATTTACTATCTCAAGCAATGTAGAAATATGGCGAACTGGCATTTTTCCACTCATTTTGCTCTCCTGCTCTCTGAGAGCCCCCATCAACAACTTGGTATAAGCCAACTGTGGCACTCCATTCGAAGCTTCCTACTATTCGGTTTTCGACAATGCCGAAAACAAGCTCGTACAATAAGCAGAACGGTATAGGAGAGCTACCGAGACTTGAAGAGAGACGCAAGACGCATTTGCAGATAGAAAGATATATATATATATATATATAGAGAGAGAGAGAGAGAGAGAGAGAGAGAGAGAGAGAAGGAGAAAGAGAGATAGAGAGCTGCAACAAATGCGTATAAAGAACGTGAGACGATTATTTAAAAAGAAAAATACTAGATAATTGGAATGAAAAATTTGGTGAATATCAGCCGGTCTCAATGCAGGAACTTTTTCCTGTTGGTGCGTGAAAGAAATTCTGGTGACTAACGTTCACTTAATATTAGGTTTATGGAAGAAACACTTCTCCAGCCTTCTTAAATCCAGCCTTAAATAATGAAGTATCCGAAGATGGTGAACTCGAGTCCCGAGTCGTCGTTGGTGATCTCATAGATGTTTCATTACTCCGTAAATATGATGAAGTCAGGAGTCAATGACTTACCGACTAAGCTATTTAAGCATGATGGCGAAGAACTGGCAAAGTATCTGCATCACCTTCATTTCAGGGTAGGGTCGAATGAAAGCTTTTCCGATGATTGGAACCAGAATTTGATATGCCCAATGCAGAATAAGTGAAATCACTCACTCTGTGTCAATTACGGTAGGCTCAGTCATCTCATTATCGCATGTAAAGTCACATTTTGTTTTATAATGTGAAAGTCTAAAACCCACCGTCCAGGAACTAATCACCATTGAACACATCTACCAAACAAGGTTTCACCTAACGTGGCTATCTAGCGTGTGACTGAAGAATATAATACGAACTACAGAGCTATACAGAGAAGGTAAAATCTCCTACAAGCGAATGGTGGGTCTGATAGTGAACGAGGACTGTCATCAAACAACGCATCTTCACGCCCACGTCATTGTTGGCTGTCGTAGATTTAAAGCCGACGATAATTTCGCCTATTTTGAAACCAGCATTAACAAAAAATAAGAGAATCAGCTGCCAAATACAATGCAGAATCACTCTCACCAACCAGGGGTACTTTCAACTGAATAGACACAGGAAAAGTAAAGTCCTCTTTCGACAAACCCAACTAAACTCATCGTTCCATTCTACTTTAAGGTGCTGAAGCGTAGATTTATTACGGCATTCGGATAACATCTAACGAAGCGTCTTTGGAAAATATCGAGTAAAAGGCTTTCCGAATGATTTATGTTCCTTTATAAAGGGTGATCCAAGTGGAGATACTTCCTTCAATAGGCTTATTTCGACAGATCACGCGTGAGTCGAGTCAAGCTGTCATGTTATATTTGTTCAGTATTCTTTGGCATTTCATCATGGAAAACCTTACGCCTGAACAACGTTTACAAATCATTCAACGTCCAGCACGCAGTGAAAAAAATATAGCGGATGTAGCTGAGTGTACACGAAGACCATGGAGAGTCGATTCGGCACCGTTCGCAGCAACTCGTACTGACGTATGCAACGACTTGACGCATTTTACGTCGAGATCGTAAATTGAAAGCGTACAAAATACAGCTTGCGCAAGAACTGAAGTCGTTCGACCTTCCCATGAGACATCGCTTTGCTCTGTGGGTTCTTGAAAAGTTCAAAGAAGATCCGACGTTTGCGAGCCAAATTTTATTCAGCGATGAAGCCCATTGGATATATAAACAAGTAAAATTGCCACATTTGGGACGAAGAGCAAACTGAAGAGATTCAAGAGCTGCTATTTCATCGAGAAACCGCTACGGTTTGGTGTGGTCTGTGGGCCGGTGGGATCATCGCTCCTTATTTCTTCAAAAATAACCGTTAATGGCGACCGCTATCACCTGAAATTGAAGCCCGTGATCTCCGCGACATTTGACATCCGGTTTCAATAAGACGCGCCACTTTCCACACATCGCATCAATCAATGGATTTATTGAGAGAACACTTCACACTATCACACCGTTAGACTTTTTCCTGTGGGGATATGTAAAATCTAAACTCTAGGCGGACAATCCCGCTTCAATTCAGGCGTTGGAGCAAAACATCACGCGTGTCATTCGCCAGTTACCGTTCGAAATGCTCGAACGAGTCATCGAAGATTCGACTCAACGGATGTACCATCTAAGACGTAGGCCACTATTTCAAAGAGATAATCTTCAAAAAATAAATGCCGACAATGTTCTTTCGAATGATAATAAGCATTCCCTATTAAATTCGAATATTCTGTACTTTTTCTTTAATAAATTAGGGAACCCCGAAATGGATCTCACTTTATGAACCAGCTGGTGGAAGGAGAGAAGTGTTCAATAAAATGGAAGATATAAAAATTTCAATAGCAAAAAATTAGTTATGTATTTCTTTACATAAACTTTGTAACTCCACATAGCAATTGCAAACGTTCATAAAAAAATAATTCCACATTTTTTAAAACAGAAGTAGAAGCTCTGTCCACAACACAATAATTTACATATGTGTTTGCCTCAGCACCAATATCCTATGCTCCTACTCCTTCATTTTTCATTTGTCTGAAACCACTTAACTCATGTTTATGCCATATACACTCGGCACTCAAAGTGGCCACCCGCTGATTACGCTTTTCACACTTTCCTCCTTTTTTTCCAATTACTGAACTTGCAATGAATGCCACGAGTCATAATTTAGTGGTTGATTTGATGCAGAGTCAGTCTCGATAGTGCAGTGGAGGAGAAAAAATAGAAAGTGTTGTTGTGTGGCATGATGCCACACAATGTGTTGCAATTAGCTTAATAATCGATTGTCGATAGTTTGATTTAAGAATTCCGAATGTCTATACCATTTGAAGTGATCTCTGTTATTAATAAGCGAGCATTGTTGTAATTTGTTGTAATTCGCTACCAACCGATCACCTGCTGTGTGCACGCATATTTCACGCCTTTTTTCACGTGCTTTTCTTCAACAAATTTAAAAATTGTTTGTCTTTGGCATCAAAGTTGAAACGATTGGCATTTGACTTCCTTCTTCTGCTTTCCTTGACTTTGATGTGCCCGGTTTTTTCTTTTATTTTTGTAATTTTTAATATTTTTCACTTTGGTTTTTTATTTCCTTTTCGGAGCATAATTTAAATACAGCGGTGGCAGTGATTGAATGCGGGCGCTGTGGGTGTTCTGAGGTACGATGACTAGATTAATTGTTGGGTCTATAGGTCGAACTAGAAGAAGATTTTTGTTTATTTATTGTTTATGAGTGCCTCACTTTTATGTTTAGCTGGAGCAAACGCATGACAGAAGATGATAATGTAACCTTAATAAGCGTTGGTAAACGATCCCGTTAATGAAAATGAATTAACATTGAGCTAAGAGCTAGAGTAACCTAGTGGATAGGAGTGAGTGCTAATACCATCATTTCAGGGGTCAATACTCGGCCGGTAATATAGGGTTTTCCAATAAGAGTGATATGATTTCTTAAAAAAAACCCTCGAATTGTTAAGGAAATTCAAATGTTTTTTTTTTTTCAACTGATACAATTAAGTTCTGAATATAATATCATTCAAACGGCCTCCACGACTTCTTTTGCAGGAAGGAATTCGATGAACTAAATTTTTAACACTTTTTCTATTAAATCAAGTCGTATCTCATGATTAGCACATTCAATAATGAGTTTTAAAGCTTGAAGAGAGTCTGGTTTATTGCTAAAGACCAATGACTTCAAATAACCCCACAAGAAGTAGTCTAATGGTGTTAAATCACATCTTCTTGGAGGCCATTCAATTTCAAAATATCTTGAAATAATCGAATATCCAAACCTTTCTCGCAATAATTCGGCTGTTACACATGTTGTGTGGCACGCAGCCCCGTCTTATTGGAACCGGATGTTGTTAAGATCAACTTCTGCCAATTTTGGCCATAAAAAGTTGATTATCATCGATCCATATCGTTCTCCATTGACAGTAACGGTGCAATCAGCTTCATTTCGAAGCAAGTACGGACAGATGATTGTACCAGACCAAAAACCCCACACCAAACTGTCAATTTAGGTGAATGTAATGGTTGTTCATGAATAATTTGTCGATTTTCTTCGCACAAGAATCGACAGTTTTGTTTATTTACCGCACCACTCAGATGAAAGTGAGTCTAATCAGAGAAGATGATTTTCTTAAAAAATCGTTATCGTTTTCAATTGTTCCAAGGCAAAATCAGCAAATTCACGGCATTTATGGTGGTCCAAAGATGAAATTGATAACATTACTGAATACAATGAAAAAAAGGCAGATCATGACATATTAAAAATGGACAAAACGGCATTTAGAAATCATATCATCTATATTGGAAAACCCTTTATTATTAGGGAATTTTACACATCAAATTTAGCTTGTTTCATTGATCATTTTCCGACTTCGAGGCTTTGAACTACTACTACTTGGAAAGCTCTGCCAATGCAGGACAATTTATTTTTTATTTCTACTCAAATTGAAAGAATATTCCAAAAAAAATTCTTAGAAAACTACTTTTAATGAGGCATTGAATTCCTTTCCCTCTTGATGCTTAGCATTGCCCCAATAGGGCCAGTTTGGTGAAAGGTTTAACAAGAGTGGGTCATACAGGCGATTTCGGTTCCATCGACGAGATTTCCGAAATCATTTGGTAGCGTTTTTTTTTTTTTTGTAGATCTGCGCAAGTAGAGAGATTCGGGGTTTTTTTACTCGTCTTATAGCTGATTTGTTGGACACAGACTGAAATAAGAGTTTCGGTGGTTTAAAAAATTGGTAGGGTAAAGAAAATTGTCGATGGCTGTAGAGCTCTGTATAGTAGCAAATCTCTACTACACCCGGAGTTCGAGCGATATTCGGAAGATACTGCTCGCATATAGTAAGACAACCTTAATTGTAAGCTATTTGATGGTCATAGAAACGAATAACTCCCTGGATTAAGGATAAGATAACTTCAACGCCCTTCAGCTTTAGATTCCTGGTGTATAGTTAGACTACAAGGGTCACCTCTGGAAAGCTGGAATTAATCACCTTGCACTAATGGCTTGGGGAGGCGAAATGAAGTGACAAATAACTTTTATTCTCCACACGGACGACCTTCCTGTGACACATAAAAAATTGATTTACCTGGGCACTGGAACGTGTAAAATTTTTATTTCACTCGAAAAAAATTTTGAATATCTTTCTCGGTTGATAAAATATTTTATTATGCGATTATTCGTATGTGGAGGACGCGATGAAGTCGATATTTTATTTATATACAAAACACATGATGAGTTCCAAATTAAGTAGGGTACTAGAACCTTCCTTTGTAAATCAAGCTTTTCATGGATTTTTAGCTCATTGAAGACAGCTGAAAACACCTACGGTATCCAAGCACTATTATTCCAAGTAAAGAAGCGGATAATTTCTTTCCAGAGGCGAAATCCCTCCACTTGAGTTACATAGTAACATAAGGTCAATACTCCTGTAGTGTTTTACAGGAATAACTCATCGGTTCACGTACGATGTGGTCTAAAATGAGAAACGCTGAGTTAAAGTAATGCTTTCTTTGTCTAGTAAGGTCTCCTATGAGTGGATTTACAGTTTCGCGTTCTCTCTCTGAGTTATGCAAAATAAGTAGTTCGACATTGATAAACAGATCGTTGAGAGGTCGGGCGTTTGAACAAGATATCCTGGCCGTTATTGTATTCCAAGAAGTAATGTTCAATCACACCTCCAGATCAAAGAGCGCACCAAAGAGTAAGTGCTTTTTTTTGTGTAATTGGTCTCTCTTCGATTATTTGAGAATTCTCGGCTCTAAAATGCGACAAGTTTGCTTATTTACGTAACCACGGTGTCAGAAATGTGCTTCGTCGCTGAAGAAAATTTTGTTGGAAAAATAGCATTTCCACTGTTTGTTGTTCAAGCATCCGATCGACGTAACTACGGCGTTGTGAATGGCCAGCTGGCTTCAGTTGTTGTGCAAGCTAAACTTCATATGGAGCTCTAGAGAACGTCAAGAAATATACACATTCGGGCCTTTTTCTGCTACACTTTCACTTACAACAGCTATATTTGAGGTGGAACGAGCATAACGATGATGCACAGGCCTTACAATATCTGTAACCGATCCTGTATCTTCAAATTTCTTTAAAATTTTAACAATTGCATTAATCAATCGATTTATTAAGAGAACACTTCGGTGAGCAGATAATTTCACATTTTGGGCCGTTCGATTGGCCACCAAGATAGTGTGATATCATACTGTTAGACTTTTTCCTGTCTAAAGTCTATGCGGACAATTCCGCTTCGACCCAGGTCTCGGAGCAAAACATAAAACATCACGCATGTCATTCGTTAGTTACCAGTCGAAATGCTCGAGAGAGTCATCAAAAATTGGACTCAACAGATGGACTATCTGAGACGTAGTCGCGGCCAACATTTGAAAGAGATAATCTTCAAAAAATAAATGCCAAAGAATGTTTTTTCGGATGATAATAAACATTCCCCATAAAATTGGAAAACCTTGAAAGGGATAACTCTTTATATAAAGAATAGATTTTTTATGTAAAAAAAAAATTATAAAATGAATGCGAAATGAAAAACTTTCGTACATAGAAAAACTCCAGGCTTCAAAGAGTCAATACTTGAATTAAATAATGAAACTGCACTGTAAGTATATTCAGTAAAAGCATTCTAAGCACATACCATCGACTGCTGTGAAAGGCGCTATAAACATAATTGCGCTTAAATAAAGGATCTTTAAGCGTTTAATTGCATTAGAATTATAAATTAATGGCCAATTAAATGTTCAGGTCAACATATGTATGTATGTACATACATACATAAACACAAATCAATGAAAACTATAATTGCATAGGAAAACATGCACTTATTCGATGAAGCAGCCTTACATAACAGTATGCAAGTATGCATGGCAGCATGCATGTGGGTGTGAGAATTTACTAAGGAGCATTAAAATAAATACTGCACGCACGCATATGAAGCGATAAAAATTAATTTTATGGGGAATAATTTTTTTTTTTAATTTTTTTTATACAATTTTTCTTTTCTATACTCCTGTACACCCTAATGGCGCCGCCTGGAGACAGTGACGTCCGCCAGCGTAAGAAGTTGTTATAAGGCATTTACCTACAGTTAGTACGTGCATTGATATAAGTACATATATTTCTATGTACATATGTATATATGCAGTATGCGTATGTTTGTATGCCAGCATAATGCAGTGCAGTGAAAGGTTTTGGGGGCGCCAAAAGGCGTCAAATTTTAATTGCCACTAAATAATTACTGCCAACAATTATGTATGCATAACAATTATGTAAATACGTATGTGTGTATAGATGTATGGATGCATCGTTGTGGCCAAAGACATTTTCTTTAATAATGTTGTACGCATAAATTGGTTGTTAAGCAATTAATTAAATTTTTTTTTCATTTTTCATACTTAGGCATAAATTAAGATTTCAAATAATATGCATGCATGCATACATATACATACATGCATACATATACATACATGCATACATACATATATACATACGCAAATGGGTATGCTTATGTTAAATCAAAATGCTTTTACCGCCATTTGACAGTTATTATGTGCTTATTGTGGAACATAATGACGAATTTACATACGCACTTACATATATGTGTAGTACATACATATGTATGCACATAAATTTAAGTATTTGTCACGTCGGTCATAACATTTTAATTAATTTATTTGAAGCGCCGCTAATTGACAGCTAAGTACATACATACAAACAAACATACATACATACATCCATACGTACTCAAGTGCATAATTTCTAAACAGGGTGATCCATTTCGAGGATCTCTACTTTTTTAAAGAAAAAAAACAGAAAATTCAAATTTAATGGGGAGTGTTTATTATCATTCGAAAGAATATTCTTTGGCATTTCTTTTTTTGAAGATTATCTCTTTCAAATGTTGGCCGCGGCAACGTCCTAGATAGTCCATCAGTTGAGTCTAATTTTCGACGACTCGTTCGAGCATTTCGACTGGTAACTGGCGAATGACACGCGTGATGTATTGCTCCAAGGCCTGAATCGAAGCGGGATTGTCCGCACAGACTTTAGACTACATATCCCTATAGGAAAAAGTCTAACGATGTGATATCACACGATCTTAGTGTCCAATCGACCGGCCCTAAAAGTGAAATTATCTGCTCACCGAATCGGAAGTGGCGCCATCTTGTTGAAACCAAATGTCGCGGAGATCACGAGCTTAAATTTCAGGCATCAAATAGTCGGTTGTCATTGCGCGATAACGGTCACCGTTGGCGGTTACGTTCTCACCAGCATCATTTTTGAAGAAATATGGACCGATGATTCCACCGGCACACAAACCAGACCATTGTTTTTTTCTTAATGAAATTTCAGCTCTTTAATCTCTTGAGGTTGCTCTTCGTCCCAAATGCGGCAATTTTAGTTGTTTACATACCCATTGTGCTAGAAATGGGCCTCATCGCTGGAAAAAATTTGGTTCGAAAACGTGGAACTTTTCAAGAGCCCATAGAGCGAAGCGATGTTGCTTGGGAAGGTCGAGTAACTTCAGTTCTCGTCGAGTTGCTGCGAACGGCGCCGAATCGAATCTCCACGATCGTCGTGTACACTCTCAGCGACGGCCGCTATATTTTCTTCACTGCATGCTGGACGTGGTCTATTCGGTCGAAAATTATCTAATAATGAATGCTGGGTCTCGAGATGGGTGACGGTGTTGCGAATAGTACGCTCAGTAGGCCGATTATGTTGAATTTTCATAATAAAGTTGAATGATTTGTAAACGTTGTTCAGGCGTAAGTCTTTCTCCATGAGGAAATGTCAAACAATACTGAACAAAAGTAACATGACAACTGGAAACGACTCACGCGTGATCTGTTAAAAAAAAGAAGCTATTGAAAAGAGTCAACTGTTATCGACTAATAGACTGCTGTAAGACTGCTTGAGCAAGCTGCGCCATTTAGTTTGTTTTTGACAGCCGTTGAGAGCAGACGACCTGGTGAAAAAAAGTCAATTTCGTGTGCTGATGAAGCATTATTTTTGCGTCAAAAACCATCACCGAACCTTTATAAATACTATGGCTACTCTCAATGAGTTCCGTTATGGACGTACTAGTACAAGTGACGCCGAATGATCAGGTCGTCCAGAAATCGCTGATAAAATCCATGGCATGATATTGGGCGATCGGAGAATAGTAATGCATGTGGTGGCTGTGGCTGAGGCTGAGGCTGAGACTGTAGGCATCTCAACTGAGCGGGTACTTCACATTTCATATGAATATTTGAATATGTAAAAGCTCTCCGCGTGATGAGTGCCGCGATTGCTCACACAACACCATAAACGCAACCTTGTAACCACTTCTTAGGAGTGTTTGGCGATGTTCAATCGTAATCGAAACGAATTTTTGCGCCGTTTCGTTACCGTAGGCGAAGCATGGATCTACCGCACCACACCAGAGACCAAAGAAACTGGTGAATGTGCAACACATAAGGCCAATGTGGGTCTATCGGCCAACAAGATTATGGCCAAAGTCTTTTAAGATTTATGAAATCGTTTACGTTACATCGTTTACTTTGAATAGGTAAAACAATCACCGGCGAATATTATTCAGAGTTTTTGGACAGATTCGATATTGATTTCAGACAGAAGCGACCGCATTTGGTGAAAAGTGTGCTTTTCCATCAGGGCAATGCACGGGTGTAGTATGTATAAGTATATTATCCAGATTCAGCGCCCGGTGGACTCTTTCTTGTTTCCAAACTTGAAGAAATGGCTGGGTGGTAAGCGATTTTAGTCGATTGAAGAAGTTATCACAGAAACAAACACGTATTTTGAGGGCTTTGCAAAAATCTATTATTTGAAATGGAATACCAAAATTCGAAAATTGCTAAACTAAATGTGTAGAGATAAAATGAGACTATATCGATATGAAATAAAATGATTTTTTGCCGAAAAAGAAATCTATTTTATTCAAAAGAGCACTAACTTGTCAAAAGACTCTCGTATATTCGTACTATGAATAACATAGTTTTTCCATAATAGGCAATTTATTTTGCAATCGACCTGCAAAAGAATGCCCAGGTGGCTTATTTTCAACTGGGTTATAATTTGCATTTACTTTACAACGCTGGTGTTAGCTGTAAAAAAAATACAAACGTTGTTTGTGAAAATTTAAGCTAAAAAGCAAAACAAAATTCCCAAATAAGAATTTAAATAAAAATTTAAATAAATACTAATAATACATATGAACTGAGTATGTAGTTTTTGTACATTTTCTTCGTGTTTCCTCTTGCATTCTGAAAAATAATTCATATTTTATTTAAATTTTTTTAATAAACTATGGAACGCGATTTTAATTACGGTTATATTTTGAAGTGCCACTAAATTTTGAAGTTTGACTGATTTTTCGCAACATCACGACGTTTAGCAGGAATTTTCCTTGGGATTTTTCAGTATTCCATTCACAATAGCACGATTTCTTTATTTATTTTACAAAACTAGTAGTCAGAACGGGCATTGTTTAAACAATTTCAACTCAAATGGGTTGAATTAACCTAGCTTACTTATTTTGTGTGGTTATTTTCCATTGTTATTCGTTAATCGACCTACCGTTCTTTTGCTGGTCCGGCGCAAAAGAAAACAACTATTATGAATACACAAATGGTACTTTGAGCGTATCTACATAGGTATGTCTGTACGTACATATTTACGTGTAAAAATTTATACTTGGCACCACTCCAAGCAACCTGAGACATAAAAATCCCATACGCATTCATACATACTCATTTAACATAGATTTAATTATGTAATTACATAATGTGCTTAGAATCAATAAAATTAAAAATTAATTTATGCACTTTTGGTCATAGTTTGTTTGCAATAATTTCTTTAGTGCAACTATAAAATTCGATAATTAAAAGAAAATCGTTAAAGAGGTTCGCTGAATGAATTGGAATAAGAAACCTTCAGTTTAGCAGGACAGAGTCGTATACAACAACGCTCTCGGACCACTTAAATTCACAGAAGGGATATAAACTGAAGAGTCCACCGAAGGATCCTCTGAAGTCTTATGACATCCGAATTTAAACGCAGGAATGTCTGTTAGTCAGTCGATATTGCAACAAGAGGCAAAAAAAAAAAAATAAGTTATGTATATAAACAAAGTTCGGGTGGAACCGAATGCTCGGTTGATATTTAAATAGAAGATCTGTTCAATGTGAGGTAGGCCTACTCTGGACCTAGCAGCTATTTTTGTTCGAACTTAAAAGTACGAAGTTGGTTGAGTTGTGTGAAGAGATGCCTTAAAAATTCAATCTTGATTGAAGCAAGGGGTATCAAGTAAATATTTCGTTGTAAGGGACAAAGGTGTAATATATTCTATGCCCATAGTATAACAGATAGGAGCTCTCTGGCAAAAATATATTCCAAAGGAAAAATAAATAAAATAAAAAATAAAAATAAAATAAATTAATCGGCCAGCCGGAGATAACCATCACTTTGGGCACCGAGTATAGTGAGACCCAGATGAGGAAGCTCCAAGACAGTCAGAACACCGACTTTAAGACTACAACAGGAAATCTTCTAATATCATTTGCACAGCGAGACATCTATGTTCATAATAAAGGAGCATAGTGCCGTGCTGTGTAAGATGCCTGCTAGAAACCAAAGAATCCTCCTAGGTTCATAAGGAAAGAGTTACTCGACTTTACGGACTCCATTCAGCATTACAGCAGAACCGATAGACGTGACATGAGCTACCAATATGCCTTAAATCTCAAACCATAGCAGACGGATGTCTCGAGCTTCTTCGCGAGACCCGTTTATTACTGGCAATACTAAGGTCTGCATAATGTAGTAGACTGAACTCCCACTCATCCAGATTCAACTCCAACATTTCCAACGTATATTTTGAATGCAAGGAGATGCCGCAATGCCCATACCAACTCTTTACATTTTCACTAAAACCTACTCATCTAACCATCCTCTCCTTCTTTGCCAAACTCACGGTAACAGCTCGTTTATTAGCCTGAGATGACGTAACCATTAGATATCCTCTATGACATCGGTCAAGTTTGCCTTTTTTTAAGCGGACTAGTTCTAGTCTAGCAACAACAACATCCTATTACTTAACTACTAAGGTGCCTCTATCTTATAGACACATGTTTAGCTTCAATTCACACAACATAGAATGCATGACTTAAAGCTAGGACGGGAAAATAAAATAGAACTTAGTTAGAACAGTCGAAAAGTTCATCCTTCACGATGCAGGAAGGAACGTTCTTTATAAAATTCCAAGAAGAATTGACGTTGCAAGCCTCTAACTACAATAGCGATTCAAGCAGTTTTCTCCTTAACTCAAGCAAAAGGGCTTTTTGAGAGAAAGTCAGTTGTTCTGTTCAGGAAACCGCACCACATAAAAGAGAAAATTGATAGGGGAAGTGAGAAAAGAGGAAATGGAGACCAAATGGATTAGTTCAAAGGGTTTAAAGCCTACATGTAAATGCTCTCAATTCCTGAGCATTTCCTAGTAGAAACGAGAGAGTTGAGAGTTTTTTATAAAACTTTTCCTCGATTCGCTTAAATGCATGCCAGAGACCATCTATTAGAAAACGATGGGTCATACGATCTATCTCTCTTTGCTAAGACGAAGTTCAAGTTTGAAGAACAACAAACGAACAGGCGCCGATGGTTTACAGACTTACCTATTTAAATACTCGTAGGTCGGAGAATGACAGTGTGGATTGTAATCTGCTGTTTTGGGGATAATTGGAAATACTAAGTGTAGCTCTCTCTTGATACGTTGAACTATGTCAATATCGCGTTATAACTAAGCGATATTCGCCGTTGGCAATGCGCAAAGGACCATAAATCTTACACAAAACCTTTATTTCGAAAACTTCTGACGCCGACTCCTCAGACATTGTCATCATCCGTGCCAACGCACCTTATAACAGGACGCGATTGGTGAATAACTTGCGGATTTTGGTCTTTCTTTGTATAGAGAGGACTTTACTTTTGAATTGCCTACTCAGTACAAAGTAGCACTTATTGAAAAGAGTGATCTGGTTCCAAGACAGACGAAATTATCTACATCTCTCAGAGTTATTACTGTAAGCAGTGATGCAGGAGTCGAGTCGCGTGTGGAATGACAGGAGATATTTCGACTTGTCATTATTCACTACTAAAGAATACAAAGAATCCAAAAATTTTATATAAAATACTAATAAAGTCTTTGTTTGAAAATGTGTCCTTTTGGTACGTATCCTTATCCAACCTGGAGTAAGCAGAACTCATAGCACAGTTGTTCAGGCTAATTTTATCAATAGCACCGGCGTATGCCAACAGTTCTAGATTTGTAGATTAAAGACTTGATAGGGAGTCATTTTATCTGAAACCTGCTTTGATATCGAAAAGTTCGGAGAGGTCCTTCACGACTCTGACAGAGCTTTTGAATCCAAAATCTGCCAAATTTGAAAAAGATCTGGGAAAAAGTATCTAAAATGAAATTGTTCTTCAACGGTTCAAAAAGTCACTTTTGAAAGTAGGAGGTGGAGTTTCACCTGCTTTTACCATGAAAAGTAGAAAGGACCTCTCGATTCGAATTGGAACTGAATGAGGTTGCCGATAAGTTAACTCTCTATTAATAAATTACTATATTTTTAAATCAATTCTCGCTGTGCTTCCATACAGTCACGCAACAGCGGAAAGTTCGCCACCAGTATGAATACTAAATGCTAATCGATATCGAATAATTAAAGGATAACCTCATAAGGACCAATCATTAATATAATTTCTTTGATTGATTTACTTATTTCTAAAATGCACAATGTCCTCGAAACTAGAAAGAAACTTAAATATAATTTGCATTAGAAAATTACACAAGAAAAAATGCTAAAAGGAATGAAAGGACATTTTCATATATTTCACTCATACAAAGGATACAAAAAATTATTCCCGCCATTCGCTGCGCACTGCGTAAAATGAATAAAATGAAAAATTATTGTCATTATCCTTGCGACACACAAGCAAGCTTACACACATATGTATGTACATACAGACATTTTAGGGCATAAAAATGGCTAAGGCAAAATGGCGTGTAGCATAAATGCGACAACTTGCAAGGATATTTCTTGGTAGAGCGCTAAGCATGGAGACGTCGCAATGAAAAATATAAGATGAAAATGCAAAAAATGAACAAAAAAAATATTTTATAATCGAATCACTGTGACGCTAAGTCGCATGCGCTCAGCAAGCCCCAGTCAACCGGTGGCAAGGTCGTCGGTCCTGCCAACCCAACGATTGGCGACAATTGTGCTGCCTGTACTGCATATTAATATGTATGTGGGTATGTATGTAAAAGTGTACATAAACGTTGGAAAATTTTTGCTTGGCAGCGCAGCGCTTTTTAATATTCCTGTCATAGCGCACATCATTTTTTGTCATTTTTCTGCGCTGCTTCAGCACACACACACACACTCATTCTTCCTCGCCTGCTACCGCGACCAGCTTAGACAGTGTTCTCACTGTATTGTCAGTGTTTTTAATACCAAATTTTACAATCAAATTAATTGGTCATGCTAAGGCAAGATTACAACCAAAAGGCGCACAGGCACAGGCAGAGACGGCGAAAGAAGTTTGGCGAAGGACGAAACACAGCGAATATAGAGAAGAAGGCTAATCAAATCCTTGTATGCTTGCTAAAGGTTTATTTTATATATATGTGTGCGTGTGCATGATTGTGTTTGTGTATGTGTGTGTGTGTGTGCTTAGAGCTTGTGCTTTTGGGCTTGTAAGGGTTGCATTTGCATGCAGTCGCGATGAGTAGGCAACGTCAGCGGCGCGCTTATCCTCAGAGGTGACATGCTAATGTCGAAGACTTTGTAGTTGTTGTTGTTGCATTTTATGACTACTATTTTTGCTACTACGTGTGTGTGTGTGTGTTGGCACCAACCAACAAATAATATTTGTTTTGTCGCCCTTTTTTATCCAAGTATCCTTTCTGCTGCGCCTTGCACGTGAGCTGCTGCTGTTGCTCAACAGCGTTACTAATTTATGCAAATATTAGTATGTCGCACCCCCGGGCCTACAGCAGCCGCCCTTTTTGGTAACAGCCACTGCTTCAGCTTCAACTCTCTTGCAGCCTCCAGTAGCTACCTCCCTGCACAGCCGCGAGCTTCTGTTTCAGTCAGTTAAATTCGTTCCGCAATATTTATTATTTGCCTTTTATAGTATTTGAATTTTGAATATTTAATTTTCGCATGAAAACACGCACACACACACACACAGGGATACAAAAAGTGTAATGTACACACTCAGCTAAGCGCTGTCATTGCCTTTTTGCAATGGAAAATTGAAAAAAATGTCGAAAGCTGCACACAAAATTGTTTGGAAAAATTGAAAATTTCACGCTGCCGCGCAATAAATTAAGCCTTTTTATAATTAAATTGTCATACGTTTGTAATTTTTTGAGGATTAAGTAATTTGAAGACAGTATGATGTACTATATAAGATACGCGTCTATGTAGATATTGAGCCCTTTCCCCATAAGTATTATTTGTTGCAGCAATTCGTTGCAGTTAAATGTGTGATTTATGTGAGAAAAAATCATAATTGGTTTCTACACGTTCAATTATTTTGAAAAATATAATGATTACAAATTTTTTGTTGTAATTATAAAGTTATTTTATTCAAAGATTAGTTAGTGGAGTGATTGGTCTAGAAGGTGAATTAAAAAAAAAATTAATAAAAAAATATTTTTATGCGAAATCGATTAAATGCAAATGCAATTAAATACTTATTAAGCAATTAACGAATTTTGACGATCATATGAAAAATATTGGATTATTTGAAAGGTCTATGCGGTTTTTGTCGCTACATGGTGTTAATACACTTATTTCGGTCAACATTATTCTGATTGTGTCAAATTAACACGAGTTTGAAAGCTGATATTTCAAACAAAAATTTCCGCAAAGACTGTTATGTTATGTAAAAAAAAAACCATTTTGATTTGGCGCAGGAAAATTATTATCATCTAAGGAAATGTTGGTATCAATAAGAAACTTCGATACTGCAAGTGTAAGATCTCTATTTATGATCGTCTTCGTAAAAATCAGATTTTTCTCAACAGCAAGAAATAATTTTTTACTCAGAAACTTGTAAAGCACAAGACGTAAATTTTGGATATATTTTAGATAATAACTGCAGCTTCCAGGTAAAAAATTGCAAGCTATTTTGGTTATAAGGATTTAAAGAAAAAGATAGGTTAAGTTCAAAACTTACGTAAATTGAATTTTTGAGAATGTTACGATTCAGGCACAATTTTGATACTATTTTGCTAAAATTTCTCATTAAATTTTTTAAACATTTTCATAACTGTTACGTCTTATAGAAAATAATTTAAAAAAAAAAACACATTTTTTATAACGGGTGATCCATTTCGAGGTTCCCCATAAAAAAAAGAAGCACAGAAAATTATAATTCAAAGAACATTCTTTGGCAGATTATCTCCTGAAGATTATCTCTTTCAAATGTTGGCCATCTCAGATGGTCCATCCATTGAGTCCAATTTTCCATGACTCGTTCGAGCATTTCGACTGGTAACTGGCAAACGACACACGTGTGATATCACATGACCGGCTCAAAACGTGAAATTATCTGCTCACCGCGAAGTGTTCTCTCAATAAATCCATTGTTTGAAGCGATGTGTGGGAAGTGGCGCCGTATTGTTGAAATCAAATGTCGCTGAGATCACGGGCTTCAATGTCAGGCATCAAATAGTCGGTTATCATGGCGCGATAACGGTCACCATTGACGGTTATGTTCTCACCGGCATCACCAAATCGTTTTTTCTTTCTGGATGAAATGGCAGCGCTTGAATCTCTTCAGTTGGCTCTTCGTCCCAAATGCGGCAATTTTGCTTGTTTACACATCCATTGAGCCAGAAATTGGTGTCATCGCTTAACAAAATTTGGCTCCATATCGTCGGATCTTCTTGGAACTTTTCAAGGGCTCATAGAGCGAAATGACGGCGCTTGGGCAGGTCAAGCGGCTTCAGTTTTGCACAAGCTATATTTTGTACGTTTTCAATTTAAGATCTCGACCGTAAGCTGTTTTATACATCAGTCCGAGTTGTTGCGAACGGCGCCGAATCGACTTTCCACGGCCTTCGTGTACACTCTCTCAGCGACGGCCGCTATAATTTCTTCACTGCGAGCTGGACCTGGTCTATTCGGTCGAATATTATTCAATAATGAATGCTGTGTCTCAACATGGGTGACGGTGTTGCGAATAGTACGCTCAATAGGCCGATTATGTTGATCATAAGTTCAGCGAAGTGCGCGAAACACATCCTTTTTCACAGAACTTTATAGAATTTTCGTAATAAAGTTGAATGATTTGTAAACGATGTTCAGGCTAAGTCTTTCAATGATGAAATGCCAATCAACACTGAACAAAAATAACATGAGAGCTTAGCACTACTCACGCGATATCTCTCAAAAAAAGGCTATTGAAAAAGTACCTGTACTTGGAAGACCTTATACATATATACATTAGTGTGTTATTTATATTAATGCTAATAATTTGTGGTCAAAATTTCAAAACAAATTTTTGAATTCATTTCACACAACCGACCGCGTACTTGTATTTATCATTTTTCCACTAGATAAACCTATGATGAGTTCACTGTCAACAGCATATCAACGCCAACAAACGCAAATGGGGAAATCTACATTACAATAACAACATATTTTGCATAATAACCAACTTTAGCGCAATGAAAGGCAATATTTTTGCGAAATATTTGCATTCTAAAACGTAATTTAATAAATTTTATGCATTTTTTTCGTTCTATTTAACAAAATAAAAAAATAAAAATAAATAAAAAAAATTTGTGTGCATTAAAAAAGTAAAACTAACAACAACAATCGCCACTAATAGACAATCAAATGCATATTTATGAGCGGCCGTCAGTAACAAATCACCGATGTGGCGATAGCGATTTGCAAAATGTGGCGGTCCAACTACTGGGAGAGAGGGACAATGCTGTTGCTGGTTTTGTTGTTGCTGGTGGCAACACCAACAACAATAACACCACAACCGTTCAATTGTACTAGCTGTGCGTTGCATGTAAAACATGCATGTCGATAGGCGACGACACTACAAATATACGACTTAGCCTAGACATAATTCCTCATAATTTCATGCATTTTGGCGACGTGCGCATATTTTTACGACACACTGTTGTTCTGTGTGCGCACTTTTGTGCTTTTTTTTTGTGAAATGGTTGGCGTTTGCTGAAGACAATGCCAAATGCGCGTGTGTAGGTAGGTATGTAGCAACACAATGTGCGAATGCGTTTTGAAATGCAGACGTTGCACGTAGTGCATGACACCGTTATCATAAAGTGAAATCGAAAATTTTACAAATGCAAATATTTATTTATTAATTTATGTAAGTATGATATTGCTATTTGAATATTTATATGTATAGCGTACAGCGTACAGTTGTTCACTCTATGATGAGTGGTATTGGTTATACTCGTAAGTTATGTCAACATCTTGATAAGAATGTTTTTTCTTACCTAACCTCACTTCATGCGAAATGCTGAAAGAGCAAAGTCATTATCTTGATAAAAAAATTTTCAATTATTTGTCGTATTAATCATATTTTCTTTAACTTTTTAGGAAAGTTATGCCTAAACTCATTCCCGAATGGATTAACACTTCTACGAAAATCAGCATTAAGCATCCTCGAACAATTTTTATTGTTCCATTGGGCATCAATTACTTATCCATTTTCTAGTTTCCTAAATAAAGGTAATAAAGGTAAATAAAATGCATTTCGAATAGTTTTTACATAAAATTCCTTTTTTATTATAAAGCTTGGGCCTCGACATCATATGTGAAACAAGTCATCATTCAAATGACCTCCTTTTTGGCACATATTGGGCGATATCTCAGCCCTAATTTGTGGAATGTTGGTTTTCTTGTGCTAATGAGTTAGAGGTTTATCCGCATAAACACATCCAGAGCTTCACGGAGCCTCCTCAAAAAAACGACGGTGTCAAATCGAACGATTTCGGTCGCCAATTGACATCACCAAGTCGATAGACTACGCGGACGAGAAATTTCGCTCATGTTGTGACACCATCTTGTTGGAACCACATATTGCCGAAGTTGTGTTCGACCATAACACTCCGAAATGACAATGGCAGTTCCACCGTTATCGTTTTCAAAAAAAATAAGGTCCAATCACACCTCCGGAGCAAAGCGCGCACCAGACGGTACATTTTTTGGTTTGACAGTTAAGTCTGAAAGGTGTCAAAATACAGCCCTGCTCTTTCAAAACTACTTAATGGGTAACCCTTTACATATATGATAATAAAAATATTTTATCACAAAATTTTTCTCCATTGAAAATTAGATTTAATCAAGTAGATAGTGATCTCTTCTAGTTATGACTTTCTGCCTCTTTTCGTGTGGCTTCATAATTTCATTCTACACCGACTTCTGTGGTTTATCAATGTTTTTCAGCGGTTCTTCGGTTGTAATTTTTTTTACCATCAAGGCAGTTTTGCAGAGACCGAAACAAATGCTAGTCAGGTAGAACAAGCTCCAGGCTATGTGGTGGGTGCTTAAAAACATTTAAAACAAACTCCACCAGTTTTCGACTGGCCATCAGAGATGTGAAGATGGCAAACACAATACCTATCCTTTTCATCCATTTTGGGCGTTTTCTTTGAAGAACTTGTTGTAAGCTGCTTAATTGTTGACAGAAGAGCTCAGAACTGATCATTTCGCCTATTGTAGCCGCTCATAACAAGCAATTCCCCTCCAATTGCACTACACACTCAGTTGACGAAGAAACCTCTTCTGGGTCCGAAAGCTATGTCGGTGCAAAATCTTGCCAACAGCTGATACTTTGGGCTAAGTAGGCAATTGAAAACTAAAGTCCTCTCTCCACGAACAAAGACCAAACTCTACATGTTACTCATCATTCAGGTCCTGCTATAACGTGCGGATGCATGGACGATGATGACTTCTGATAAATCTGTATTAGGTAAATACCACAGCCGAAGCAATGATGAGCTGAACGAGTTATACGGCGGCATTGGCAAAGTTAAGCGAATTAAAAGCGGCGGCCACTTTGGTTAGGTAAGGTGGTCTTTATGGATGAGATCACTCCATATTTAAAAGTTTTCGAAGCGGTGGAAGCAGAGAATGATGAAAA
The DNA here is from genome assembly GCA_030068015.2 of Neoceratitis asiatica. NCBI lineage: Eukaryota > Metazoa > Arthropoda > Insecta > Diptera > Tephritidae > Neoceratitis > Neoceratitis asiatica. The sequence continues at coordinate 26,751,131 of CM061524.1, forward strand.
TGTGCATTCTGTTGGAAGGATCATGTGGAGAATGAAGCACTTGGTGTCTCCAAACAGCGTAAGGGACAAAAATAACGGTTTTCTATTGTTTGCTCGGCTATAATCACGTAAGCGGTGCCTACGCTAGTAAAATAGAAGAAGAAGAACTACACTGGCTAAGTCATGCCGTCCGAATGGTCACACCAGCAATGAAAGTATTGGATGTATTAACGCCACTTCGTTGGAGGTACAATATAGAGAAGTACTTGGCTACACTTGGTGTCTCCTACTGGCGCCGAACAGAGATAACGGACCTACAGTTTATTCTAAGCCGCCTCCGAAGGACTGCTGGGTTTTGAGGAGGAGCTTTTAGTTTTGTGACAAAAATATACATTACCTGAAGACGCATCGCGATCGCAATCAGAAAAACGAATTTTCTATAATTTTGAATTTTCGTCTAGCCAGAGTTCGAACACATGACTCTGCAACTGCTTGCATGTAAAAAGTAGTAAAAAAATAATTATGACATTAATCTGAACCGTTGTCGAACTCAAAACTCTCCGTCTGCTTGTGCGCACTGCTAATCATGCGGCGACTGTGACTTCCGCTGTAAAGAGTAGTAAAAAAATAATTTTGAGTTACGCTCGGTAGAGTTCAAAGAGGGAGGAGATTAGCAAAGTGTTGGAACTTCCAGTGCCGTTTTTCAAGTTCCTATTAACGCCATCAGCCTTCTATTTCGCGGCATGCATAGTAAGAGCCATACGGAGCGTACTTTTTTAGTCTTTTAACAAGCTAAACTTGTTCTTATGTGACAGTAATTGCCATGCATTGCCAGCCAAACAGCAGCAGGGTTCAACAACCGCGCTTCCGGTTGCTAATCTTCATACTAAATCCACAAAAAACCGTTCTATTTTACCAAAAATTATTACCTCAACAGCGGTCGATCTCACACCCAATCACACATTTTTTTTTACATTTTTTTTACATTTATATATATATATATATTGTACTTACATAAATACGTGCTTCAAAAACCATAACTACACATTTCATCTCTCCGCCCACGCTAATTGTGCACTAAACCGCAAATCCATTATCAACAAGCACACCACCATCATCTAGTACTAAAAAACACCATTAAGTAGTAACGTAACATAGTAGCAGAAATTTTGCAAAGCACGTATGACCATAAAAACTTTCTTACTTTCATATCGGACTACATGAAATCATAATGATATATATATTTTACTGAAACAAAAATAACAAAACGATAACAACAACAAAATGCGTTATGTTCTACATTAAATGTGAATAAATGCCTGGGAAAGAAGAACGCCTGCACGCTAAAGATATGAGAGTGCGAATTCCGCTAAAACCTCAAATCAAATCGAATTGGCTCATAATAATTTCATTTATAACGCGGCAGGACGTGATCGGCAACATTAAGTAAGGAAGAGCTGATGGAAAAGTAAGGCAAAAATTATTACAGTTTTTGCAGAATACATACCTGTATAAATGAATATGTTATATTCGACTAATTTATTCATAAGTGAGTGAAATTTGAAATTGATTACAAAAATGTTTTTCGAAAAAAATTTTTTTTTTATTTTTTTTTAATTTACAAAAAAAATAAAAAAGTAAAATTTTATTCTAAAAATATTAAAATATCCAAAAAAAAATTCAACTTCTAAAAAAAATTCCAAAAAAAGTTTCAAAAAAAAAATATATATACATATATAATAGGTGATCCAAGTAGAGGTACTTTTTTTAAATAGCCTTTTAACGACAGATCACGCGTGAGTCGTGTCAAGCCGTCTTGTTATTTTTGTTCAGTATTGTTTGGGATTTCATCATGGAAAAATTTACGCCTGAACATCGTTTACAAATCATTCAACTTTATTACGAAAATTCACGTTCTGTAAAGAATGTGTTTCGCGCGCTTCGCTGAATTTATGGTCAACATAATCGGCCTACTGAGCGTACTATTCGCAACGCCATCACACATCTTGAGACCCAGCATTCATTATGGGATAATATTCGACCAACTAGATCACGTCCAGCACGCAATGAAGAAAATATAGCGGCCGCAGCTGAGAGTGTACACGAAGACCGTGTAGAGTCGATTCGGCACCGTTCGCAGCAACTCAGACTGACGTATGGAACGATTTTCGAGCCAAATTTTGTTCAGCGATGAGGCCTAGTTCTAGCCCAATGGGTATGTAAACAAGCAAAGTTGCCGGATTTGGGACGAAGAGCAACCTGAAGAGATCTAAGAGCTGTCATTTCATCCAGAAAAAACAACGGTTTGGTGTGGTTTATGGGCCGGTGGAATCATCGGTCCATATTTCTTCAAAAATGAACCCGGTGGGAACGTAACCGACAATGGCGACCGTTATCGCGCCATGATAACCGATTATTTAATGCCAGAAATTGAAGCTCGTGATCTCCGCTACATATGGTTTTAACAAGACGACGCCACTTCCTACACATCGCTACAATCAGTGGATTTATTGGGAGAACACTTGGGTGAGCAGTTAATTTCACGTTGTGGGCCGGTTGATTGGCCACCAAGATCGTGTGATAGTACACCGTTAGACTTCTTCCTGTGGGCACATGTAAAGTCTGAAGACTATGCGGACGAACCCGCTTCGATTCAGGCCTTGGAGAAAAACATCGCGAGTGTCATTCGCCAGTTACCATTCGAAATGCTTGAACGAGTTATGGAAAATTAGAGTCAACGAATGGACCGTCTGAGACGTAGCCGCGGCCAACATTTGAAAGAGATAATCCTGAAAAAATAAATACCAAAGAATTTTCTTTCGAATGATAATAAAGATCCCCAATTTTCTGTGTTTTTTCTTTAATGAAGTGGGAACCTCGAAATGGATCACCCGTTATATTTCAGCACAAAATTATTCTCATGAACTCAATCATGTTAACAGCAACATATGTTCTGTCAAAATGAATTGAAGCCAAATAAATTGGCTCAAAACTCATCGAAATAATCGAAAATCACTAAATTTTGTGACAACAACAACGATAACAACAACTTGGCACACAGAAATTATAATTCATTGCAAAATGACGCGATTTCTTGTGCACAATGTCATGGATATTTTTAACCAACGCGTTTTAAAAACATACATATATCAGTATCAACCATATCTATTCATAACACTTTTGCTGTTGCTGTTGTTGGTGGTGTTGCTGTTGTAGACGCGCGCCTGCCTTGAATTGTTGAATATGATGAATTTATGATGTTGAATGCGTGATTATGAACACGATTGTGGCATATGCTCCTCGTACATACACATACATACATATATTTTTGGCTGCCGGTCACTACAAATAAGCAACAACAATAACATAACAAAAACAACAATACCAAGCGCCAAGTATATTTTTTTATTGGCTTTGTGCTAGTGGTCTATGAAGCAGCAGCTGAAGGGGCAAGCGCACCACTCACCTACTGGCAAGCACCTGCTGAACGAAGAAACAACAAAATCAACAAACAACAAAAACAACAACAATGTGAAAACACTTACAATAATTCGATATTTATATCGGTGTATATATATGCATACATATGTATGTACGACCTGTCTGCTCCTCAGCCGCCGACGCTTATTGAATTATGATTTGTGAAAGGAAGTGTCCCGCGTCCCGCTTGCCTTTTGCCTACAACAAAGTGAAATGGTATTTTTGCTTCACATCTCTATTGTTGTTATTGTTGTTGTCATACACACACACACACACATGCATATGCTTGTTTCTGCTGTTGCTTGCTGCGTGCTCTCTTCGCTTTTATTTCTTAACATTTATGCGCATCGCCAAGTGGCTGGCTGGCTGGTTGGTTGTTGACGTGCTCGGAAATAATAAACGAAATTAAACATTAATAAAATTATGTCAAATTTTTGTTTATGATGACTTAAATAGCGCCAACAATGCAGTGTGGGTAAATCCCAATCGCTCGCGTAGGTGTAGGCGGGCGTGGGGAGAATTATTTTTTTCCAATATATATATGTATATATATATACATATGTACATGTAACTATTAATATGCAATGCTTACACACGGTTGTATAAAATCTGTTTTTTTATGGCAGTCAATTGTTGTAAAGCGATATGAACATGAGTTGCTGCATTTTCACAACTAGTGAGTGTAAAAGTACTTACATACATATGAATGTAAGCATGTACATATGTACAATATTTGTCTGCAGTTAAATATTACATTTCATTATGCTATTACTGTTTATTTATAGGCTTTTTGCCTTTGCTGTCAAGTATAGTTGTTGATGTCTTACTCAGTTGGACGAATGAATGAATGGTTGGCGGCAATGGGCAGTGCGATTGCCACACCAACAATATATTATACATATTTTTCTTTTTAATTTAAATTTTTTTATTTCATTTTTTTTTTACTTTCATTTATTTTATTTAATTTTAAATAATTTTGTTTCATTTTCTTTAATATGTTTTAATTTAGTTTAATTTATTTATAATTTCATTATTAATTAAAATTTTTTTTTGTGTATTAACTCATTTCACTTCATCTATTATTATTATCTTTTTTATTTTTTCATTTTTTATATTTTTTTATTCTGTTCTCTTTTATATTTCTTAATTTCAAGTTTTTTATGTTATATAATGTTTTAATATTAATTTTCTATTTTTTATTTTTTATTTTTTTGCTTGTTTTATTTTACTTTTAATTTTATTCCACTTTATATTATATCCTTTAATCTTTTTTGTTTTATTTAATTTTTTTGTTGAGTATCTCCCTCCAAGGAAAAAAAAACAAAAAAATAACTCTAATTCTAATAATATAAAAAATTAATAAAAAATTTTATAAAAAAGTAACAAGAAAAAATTATTATTTATTTTTATAGGGTGTTTTTTTATAGAGGTATAGAACTTTAAGTTGGCATTACTTTTCAAGATGGCGACCGATTTAACAGCTGTCAACTCTTGCAAATAGTGCAATTTTATTTTGAAAATAATGGTTCTGTGCGGAAAACGTATCGCGCACTACGTCCAATGATACGGACCAATGATTCCACCAGCCCGTAAAGCGCACCAAACAGTCAGTTTTTCTGGATGTAAGGGTGTTTCATCATACACTTGAGGATTACCTTCACTCCAAATGCGGCAGTTTTGTTTGTTGACGTAGCCATTCAACCAGAAGTGCGCTTCATCGCTAAACAACGATAAAATGGACGTAGTGCGCGATACGTTTTCCGCACAGAACCATTATTATTGAAATAAAATTGCACTATTTGCAAGCGTTGTTCAGGCGTGAGTCTATTCATGATGAATTGCCAAACCAAACTGAGAACAAATCACTTGACAGCTGTTAAATCGGTCGCCATCTTGAAAAGTAATGCCAACTTAAAGTTCTATACCTTTATAAAAAACACCCTTTATTTTATTTTATTTTTTATACAATCTTTTATTTTATATTTTAACTTATTTTAATATTTTTAATTTCTTCTTATTCTTCTTTGCTGGTGGAGGCGTCCCTTACGATATTATATCCGAAGTAACAACAGCGCGCTAGTGCTTCCTGCTTTTCGCTGTTTGGCGCCAGTTGGAAATACTAAGTGCAGCCAGGACTCTCCCCACCTGATCTTTCCCACAGAGTGCAGGTCTTCCCCATTCTCTGCCTCCTGAGAGGTTGATACTGAATCGAAAACTATCAAAACGGGAAAGTACTCATCCATAAGGATCAGATGACCTAATTAATGTCAATGCAGAAAGGACCATAAATTTTACGCAAAATCTTTCTTTCAAAAACTCCTAATTCAGACTCATCAGAGGTCATCATCGTCCATAGCTACGCACCATATAGCAAGGGCGTGAATGATGAGCGACTTTTAGAGTTTTGTCTTTGCTCGTCTAGAGAGGACTTAACTTTTCTATTGCTTACAGAGTTCAAAGTAGATCCTGTTGGCCAGAGTGATTCCGCGTTGGATTTCAAGGTCTACGTTGTTGTTTTCGTTATTGCTGGTTTCAAGATGGACAAAATTGTCTACGACTTTCAACAGTGACATGAGAGCCGAGTCGAGCAGATATTTCGTCTTGTTTTCGTTCGCTACCAGAGCCATACGCCTCGCTTTCTTATTCAGTCTGAAGTCTGAACTTACGGCACTGTTCTTGAGCTCTATCATAAGAAATGGCTCGGACAGGGTCCGTCCTTATCCTGACCGAACCTTTTGGTACTGTTCAGCGCCAATCTACGTTTTAACGCGAGGAAAACAAATTCAGACACAGTGGCGAAACTACAGCTCTTTTTCGTGCTAACGAGGGCTGCTTGAGCATTAATTATTCATAATTATAAATATTGAAAAAACTTTCCCTCTTCTTGCATAGAACTCAAAGACTGATTGGTAACTCCACGCGTCAGGAGAGACAACTTAATCACCAGCAATGTGGTTAAGTTTTGAATTCAGAAAAATTTGTTTTTAAAGCTGATTTCGGTTCACTTGGACGCTACTTCTTAAAAAAAATCTCGCTCCACCTGTTGGTAGTCTCACAAAACTAGTCAAGAGCATTTAAGCAACACCGTTATTTGGTAGAGTTGCGAGTGCAGACAGACCTATCGATCCAGCTCAACCTCTGAAGGTTATGTGCAGATGATTTTTTGACATCTTTGAAGACGTTTTGTTTATATGCTCTTCGTTAGAAAGTTTTGCTCAGTTGTAGATCAACTACAATTCGATGCTTTGGTAGGGCGAAGATGGGCTTCGATATTTCTCTTTGATTCAAATATTTTAGAGGAAAAGAAAGTGGACATCTCAGCTGCTTGTCCACAAGAACCTAACCGAGGGAAAGAGTTAAACATGGCTGGATCACTGAGTTGTCATCAAACAAGGTCAAATTTCAGAAGGAAAGTGAAGAATAACCAGGTTTTGACTAGCATTCGTAATCATTCCTTAATATGACCATAATGTTGGCCAGCTAAGATTGGCTTTCGTCAGGTAGATTCTCCAGAGGTTTAGTGAATCAGCTGGTACCGCGATCTCCGAGGACCATGGTAATGGAACATAGCGATGAATGTTCCAAGTACCAGTACGTTGAATGCTCAGAGAAATGTTGTTTTATATCAGTCCCTTCAAAACCTGATTTATGGTTGGCCAGATTCTCAGAAATAATGACCAACCATTGGCGTTTTTCGAAGAGATTCCCAAATTCTGAGTTAATTAGCGCTTATATCTAGGTAAATTCATTAGATCTAAAAGTTTTTTGGAACACAATAGTAAAGGTTTAACTGTGAAGCACGGAAATCGCAGCTGCCACTTTACTCTGGGAAGAAGTGATGTCGAAACTCTTCTTTGTCGACGACTCCGTATTAGAGAATCTTGCACTAAGTTTACTTTTGGGATATATTTAATGTCAAGCATGTGAATTCTTTACAGCCACTTAGACTACAAATATCTATTATTTTTGAATAATTCAACACTAACAACATCTAGCACGACGGTTCTGAGATCCAAGAGCTTCAACGTGTCGTAAAAGGCGGCTGAAATCGGGTGGCTCCCACGACAGTCACGTTTTTATACAGGAAAGACCCGGATTTTTATCAGAGCAAGGACTGTCAGCAACGACAAGAACTAGAAAGTGTGATCTTCATAAGACTAGTGCTCCATACTTTCAGTTTAAACATTTATAATTCCATGAATTCTAGATCAAAAGTGTAGATTTTCAAAACTAACCGATTATTGCGACACCTAGTGGAACTATTTCGCAACTTTCATAATTTTCGAAGAAATTTCTCGCTGACTTGCGCCGACGGGAATAATTTGGAGCAAGGAAGTTTCACAGCTATCAGAATTGTGAGAAATATGTATCGATTGGTGGCCTCAGCGGATATTTGTATCTCCAAGTTGTTCTAAGTACCCAGAGAAGATGTCACCCACTGCTATTTATTACAGAAATTCCAAAGTTCCATCCTGAATCAAGTTCACCAATTCAAAAGTGCGAGAAATCGCTGAATAATAATCCAAAGGACGATAAACTCGTTAGAAAAAATGAGTGAAGGAGGAATGCGCAAAACGTGTAAATCACCATTAATGATTATGAATATAAAAAAAACCAACAACAACACCAAACACTAGAATGGCATAAATGCAATTTTCCTTTGGAGCAATAACACGAAAAATGCATAAAATTATATACAAAAGATATTTTCATTCACATTTATGACTCCACTTCACTTGACTTGACTTGGCTCGGCTTGGTGTGGTGTGACTAGTCCATCGACTATGGCAACAACAATAACAACACGATGTTGTCCATTGCTAACATGTGCGCTTTAAGGACATAACAATTTGATTGTCATTGCGATTCTGATTGTGATTTTCCCCAGGAGAGAAGACAAAACAGAAGACCAACACACACCCACATGCATACCTGTGTTAAGGCAATGTGTGATTTTTGCGCAGAGGAGTGTTTGTTAGAAATCACGAAAATGACATTCAAGGAAAATTCTTATTGCGAAGTGTTGCGGCCAGGGGGTGGGGAGCAACGAAATTGCTGAAATTTGCAATTTCGCTTTAACTAAGTTAACTTTTGATATGACGTTATGAATGCATAAAGATTTGTGATGTGCATGAGCATACATAACATACGTACTATGGCATTAGGGTGGGTGGGTCACTTGTGCTTTTCATAAATAAAATACTTTAGATATCAACACAATACATGGTTTAATAAGCTATAATTTGAGAGTAAAAATTCAAGTAATTGCTGTTTTCAAATCTTTTTCGAAATTCGAAAAATTTACATTCGAATTTATTTTCGAATTTCGATATTATTATTTTCTAACTAATTTTCGAAATTCGAAAATTTTATTTTCTTGCATTTGAAGCAATTTAACAAACTAATATTATTTACATTTACATTTTTATATTTTGCACTAAAAGGGAATTGGAAATTTCGATATTCGAACATTTTAAATTAAAAACTTTTCGTGTTTACCAAAATTAGCAAAACTACATTTTGTAAAAAAAAGTGACGAAAATTAATATTTTTTATAAAAAAACTTTCTTTATATATAAATTTCTAATTTGGAATAATTTCGAAATTCGAAAATTTTTTCGTTTTTTTCAATTACATCAAAACTAAAAAAAAATTATATACATAAAAATAAAATAAATTTTTTTAGATTTTGGTTTTGAAAAAACTATCAAAACTGATTAATTTTATATTTATAGCAAAAGTTAATGAAATTATTTAGCTTTTAAAATTAAGTTGACTGGTAGATATAAGTTCTGAGATAAAAATATATTTAGCAAATTTTAATATCCAGTTTTTTTTTACTCTTCAGGTATTTTAATACACTTTTCTAATTTTTTCGAAAACACATACTAGATAAAAATTTAAATTTTCACATTTTCGAAAGTTCTCTATTTGAAAATTTCTAATAGAGAAATTAATATCTCTTATTGAATTTTCGAAATAAAATTCAAATTTCGAAATTCGAGTTTTTCGAACTTAAATTCGAATTTTTCGAACACAAATAAAATTCAAATTTAGAACTTTTGGAAATTTCGAAATTAAATTCAAGTTTTTCGAACTTAAATTCGAATTTTTTGAACACAAATTTTCAACTTGAATTTTATTTTTAAAATTTAAAAATTTTACTTTTGTTATCTCCATAAATTTTTTTTAATTCCTTTATATAAATGTTAGAATAAATTTTAGTTAATGAAATTTCCTTTTTGTGAAAAAAAATCTTAGTTAATTTCGTTTATTTTAATATTAACATAAATTTCCATTTTCGAACTTTTCAAATCTAGAAATTTTTTAAAATAAATATATAAGTGTATTGTTGGAAACATATTTTAGATACAAATTTAAGTTTTAAAATTTTGGAAAATTATCCATTTGAGTATTTCTAAAAGCAACTTTTTTTAACTAAGTTAGTTTATTTAAATGTTGAAATAAATTTCAATATTTGAATTCCTTGAACTTTAAGTACAAAATTTTGAAATTAATTTCAAAAAATATGGTTTCAAAAACATATTTTAGAAAGAATTTTTGTTTTTAAATTTTCAAAAATCTCCATTTTGTAAGAGAAAAACTTTTTGAAATAATTTCGTATATTTAAATGTTGGAATAATTTTCAGTTTTCGAACTTTTCAAACTTGAAATCAAATTTTGCGAAACCCAAACAAGCATCTTTCGAAAATAAATTATATGTAAGTATGTTAATGGAAATATATCCTAGATATAAATTACAATTTACAAAAATCTCCATTTGAGACCGTTTAGTGGAAGGACTTTTTAATTTTTTTTTTAATTTTTTTATTCAAATGTTGAAATAAATTTGAGTTTTCTAACTTTTAAAATCTTAAAGATTTTCTAAGAGAAAAGAATATTAGAAATACTTTTTGAAATATTTTTTTGTTGAATTATTTAATAAATTTCAATTTTCGAAATTCTCAAATTTTTCGAACATAAATTCGAAAAGTTTTGAATTATTTCAAAATGAATTAATAAGAGAAATTGACTAGTTTTGCATCTTAAAAATATGAAAAACAGTTCAAATTTGTTTTCGAAGTTATAATTTTGCGGGTATTTCAATAATGCGGTTGCCCTTGAAAAAAACATATGCATATATGCATACATAAATGGCAAGATAATAAACTTAGTCATTTGTGTGATATCCACTTTGGCACTCACTTCAACGAATATGAAAATTGTTATGACCATTTCGTGACTGAAAGCAACTTTCCTAAAGTATACACACATACATACATGTGACTACAAATATGCATTTATTGTATGTAGAGGAATACGCTAACAAATTATTAAGCAAAATTTTAGATATCGAAAATGTGAAAGGTCAACAAAGCTTCGGATTAAAGCTCGGGCAAGCTAAATAAAACTTCCAGTATGAAATCCTTTCATAAAAATACGTTGAATTCACTGATTTGTCTGTAAATCCTTCAAAAAAATGCACTTAAAATCATTAACTTAATAACTTCAAATGAGTAAAATGTATGAGTAACCCTTTGCTTGAAGGAAAAGCTCAATTTGGCCAAGGCTGCAATGTTCTTTTGTACTCCATCAGCAACCCTTGCCCAGTGACGAGGTCATTAAATCATTCATTCCGAACCATTTAGTAATTTACTTTGGGTCGATATCAGAAACACAGTAAATACATAAGTAAGAAAGAAAATATATAAACATATGTATGTATGTAATTTTTCCTCCTCTTTTTTTGATTTTTTGTTTTTGTTGTAATGATTAGGTGAAGGCTCTCGAAGGCAAAACAATAATTCATTACGGCAGCATAGAATTATATGAAACAGGACAAAAGTGGGCAAAATCGAGGGTCATAAACAATAAAGGAAGTATGCCCTGTACATATGTAAAATACATACATATGTAAAAGTGTATAAGTATTGATGTAATATAAAGGAAAAGCTACTGTCCAATAAGACAATGGCATTGAAAATGATTTTTCCCTTTTTTTTCAGAAATCGTTTCCAGATATTCATAGGTCAAGTTCGCAAAGAGTAAATTGAAGGCGAGCCTTGAATGAGAGACCTATTTTGTGCGTACGTTGCTAGAAGCTAACATCGATTGGTCTCACTATCTTGTCGCACCGAAGTTACGAATCCGTTCCAGAACCGTAAAGACCGCTGCGATCGCTCAAGACATGTACAGTGTGATATAAATGCCGAGAGCTGAGGAAGGAAGCAAAACGCATTTACAGAGAGAAAAACAAATAGGTCAAAATGTGTGAATATGAAGAGCTTGAAAAGTTGGTCCTGAAGATTAATACTCGAACAGTCTATGAAAGCTTTAAGTGTCTTACAGCAGGTTTCAAGACGGGACCGTGCTCCACTAGGAGCCATAGTGAACTAATGTCCAGAAATTACTAAATTTATGGAGAAAACACCTCTCCCTCCAGCCTGCTGAATGGCAGTGAGAGTGCAACATTCAGTGATGATAAACCCGAATTACCAATCAATGAAGCTGGAATAAGCATTCCATCACCCGACTATGATGAAGTTCGATTAGAGAGTGATTACTTAAAGAATAACAAGATTTGACGGCAGAACTTTGAGTTGTAGTACTCCATTGCTCAGGTTCTCCACTAGGGTATGCTGGTTAGAGATCCACTAAGAGAAGTTTTTGCTCTGTTGCTTTGTAAATGGTGGGACTCGTTATGAACTATAAAATTTAGAGCTGCAGATGATTGATTTGATGATGCGAGTAAACGTTTTCTGAGTTTCCAAAATATACATTAAGGACTTTGAAACACTTCAGCCATAACTGAAGCAGCAGTGGCAGAGAATAAATGCGACATTGAAGAGTTGTCCTCTAATTGAAGAATAAACTTCTAGTGCTTACGAGAATGTGTGTCGCCTGATGAGGTCTCTACACGCTTTCACAATCAATGATATTCCTGCCCAGAGATTCTGTGATAAGTGGAAAGCTCTTTCCACTGACCTCCTTCTTTAATATCTAACCATTTTTGAAGTAGTTTTGGTCGCTCTGCATTATGAAAACTCTGACCCACATAGTCGTCTCATAAAGGAAATTGTCTGCATTTTCTTTGGAACAAATTAAGAGGTTCCGTGAAATTGATACTTAACACTGGGCTCGAGCCGACCCGCTTCCATATTGTCAGCAAAATTTTGTCCTCGGCGTGTATATCAGCAATATAAATGGCTTTCTTTATCATTGTTCCAAATGAGAGCTTGGTTACTACGGCCAACGGCATTCAGCGTTTACAGATTCACAAAAAAAAAAAAGAATTACTATGTTTCAGATCGTGTGATATCACACCGTTAGACTTAAAAAGTTTAAAGTCTATGCGGACAATCCAGACGAAATGCTGGAACGAGTTATCGAAAATTGGACTCAACCAAAGATGGACCTTCTGAGACGTAGCCGCAGGCAACATTTGAAGGAGATAATTTTCAAAAAATAAATGCCAAAGAATGTTCTTTCGAATGATAATAAATATTCCCAATTAAATTTGAATTTTCTGTATTTTTTTTCCTTAAAAAAAGTAGGGAACCTCGAAATTATATCTACCGACGGTCCTCTTTCGCTCTTGATAGATTTAATCCAAGAGAGCTTCCTCTTGAGCTAGCCTCACATTGGCACACGCCTCTCACTGAAGAGAGGGATAATTGTGTTTCTTCAGTTTGCCTTCAAAAATTGTGAAAACTATTTGCAGTAACTGTAAATTTTGTGTAATTTGAGCGGCATGAAATAAATTTCGTCAATATTTATGCGACTTGCGACCAGAAAATGTAGAAAATTGTGCCAAAACAACAACAGCAAGTAATAATAATACTTATAGCTCAAGCAAAGCAAAAACAACAAGAACAACACAGAAGAACAACAAAAAAATCACAAAAAGAGTTCAGGAAAAGAAAATACCAAAAGAATTATTGTTGTATGCCTTTATATATACTTATATACATAGTATATTAATATAAATATATTTATATTTATGTATATGTCCAAGTATAAAAATGGGTTGAGTGCTTGGCTTGATTTTCTATTTTGCAAAATTGCCGGCAAAATTCTTATAATAAATTGTTATGAAAATCCTTTTGTAATTTCAACCACTTCGCTGCCGGCATTTTTGCTCATAAAACCACTCGACTCTCTCCACACTCCACAACACCGAGCCTTCTCGTCTACTTTCCCTTAGAGAGTGTGTTGTCGGAGCCCGTCTGTCTGCTAAGGAAGGTCAAAAATGATAAACGGATATGAGTCGTATAGACCATTCAATCGTATGGTCCATACAATAGCGCACTCCCTCAACCCCTCACCTCCTCTACACCGTCGACCGCCAGCCCAACGCAAGGTTCAATATAAAATTGTATTGAATAACACGAAGCAATAAATGTGAATTGGCATAAATGTATGAGAGTGAATGAATGATGACGTCTACAGCTACAGTTAACTGTAACTGTTGAGTGGGAGGGGGGGGGCGAAGAAACAGGAAGTCGTCATAGAAATTGCCTTCAAGGAAGTGTGTTTGTCCTGTGCGGAAGGCATGTGTTTGTGCATGTATGTGTGTATGTAAGCATTATACTCATAAGTATGATTACTTACTTTGTATGTATGTATACACGAGTAGGTATGCGTGTACGGTTATTTCCCCGTTTTGATTGTGTAAAACTTTTAAGCTGTCAATATTTTGACTTTTTTGTGTCAGCGCCATTGAATTGAAGTGGGCGTTTAATTAATGGCTTCATTGGAGGACGAAAAATGACAAATGAAAAAAGGGCAGCGGGCAACGGGCAGTAGGCAGTGAAGTGGGCGTATTTCCTTTGTTACATTTATGATTATGTTTTTTTTTTTTTTTGAGAGGGATTGGCTGGAGAGAGAAAGAACGCGGGTGATGGTATTTATGTTTATTAAAGGGTTCAATTGCCGCACGCATTGTATGTTTGTACATTTATTTAACCGAGTAGATTGAAATGTCAACCATTTGGCAAATGGAATTGAATAATCAAGTGAATTTGACAAGAGTTTTCTAAAGAAATGAGGTTATGAATATGTGACCCTTTAATTAAAGTATTTATAGCATTCACGACATAATGTGCTTCACGTTTAGAGTATAAAGAGTTCTTTTTTCCTTTAGTTCCATTTACCAGTCATTACTGACGTTACTGACGCTGAGAAAAAAAAAAACGATGAGGGAGCTCTCCACGTTTTCCAGCAGTGATTCTATGAACAGACTACCAGATAGTTTTAGAGTTTTTCAACTTTAAGTGATTAAAATCAAAAAAGTAATCACTTCGCGAAGAGCTTAATACCATGAAACATGCCACTAAGCTCTTATTATGAGCTTCTAAGAGTTTCAGCAATACCTGACCACTTCGACAGCGTTAAATTATTTCTTCTTCTTCTTCTTCTTATTTGCATTAACAACAGCGCGCCACTCGTTTTTTTCATTTTGCTATTTGGCACCAGTTAGAAATACCACGTGATATCAAGTCGCTCTCCACCTGATCTTTTCAACGGAGTCGAGGTCTTCCCCTTCCTCTGCTTCCGCCAGCGGGTACTCCATCGAATACTTTCAAAGGTGGAGCGCTTACATCCATTCGGACGACATGACTTAGTCAGCGGAACAGCAGCTGTCTCTTGATTCGCTGAACTATTCCAATGTCGTTGAATAACTCGTACAGCTCATCGTTCCATCGTCTGTGGTATTCGCCGTAAATGACCATAAATCTTCCACAAGACTTTTCTCTCGAAAACTCCTAAAGCCGACTCAATGGATGTAGACATCGTCCAGGCACCATATGTCAGGACGGGAATGATTAACATCTTGTAGAGTTTGGGTTTGATTCGTCGAGAGAGGACTTTACTTTTCAATTGCCTGCCCAGTCCAAAGTAGCACCTGTTGGCAAGAGTGATTCTGCTTTGGATTTCAAGACTGACACTGTTGGTGTTGTTAATGCTGGTTCCCAGATAGACGAAATTATCTACGACTTCGAAATTGTGACTGTCAACAGTGACATGGGAGCCAAGTCGCGAGTCCGATGACTGTTTATTTAATGACAGAGGATATTTCGTCTTATCCTCGTTCACTACTAGACCCATTCGCTTCGCTTCTTTGTCTAATCTGTAGAACGCAGAACTTACGGTGCGGTTGTTATGACCAATTATATAAATATCATCGGCAAAAACAGCCATTGCACACTCTTTTAGAAGATTGTGCGTGGTCTATTTAGCTCTGCAGCTCGTATTATTTTCTCCAGCATCAAATTGATGAAATCACACGATAAAGAATCTCCTTGTCTGAATACTCGTTTGGTATCGAACGGCTCGTAGAAGTCCTTCCCATTTCTGACTACGCTTCTGGTATTATCCAGGGTCAGTTTACAAAGCCGTATGAGTTTTGTGGGGATATCAAATGCAGACATAATCGATGATTCCACCGGCCCACAAACCACAACAAACCGTTGTTTTTTCTGGCTGGAAAATGGCAGCTCTTGAATCTCTTCAAGTTGCTCTTCAGTCCAAGTTTCTGCGAACGGTACCGAATCGACTCTCCGCGGTCTTCGTGTACACTCTTAGCTATGGCCGATATATTTTCTTCACTGCCTGCTCGACGTGGTCTATTCGGTTGAATATTATCCGATAATGAATGCGGGGTCTCAAGATGGGTGATGGTGTTGCGTCAGGTCGAAATCCTTAAAACGTTTGCAGGGGTCATCCCATCCATTTGGATGAGGTCTCTCAACCGAGGCTTATTGTGATCCTGCTATGGAGCAGGTATTTTATGTGGCGGGTTTGAATCCTTATATAAAACCATTAGGGGTTCGCCTTCTCTCTATATCTCACCTCAAAACAGTAGTTTTATTTGACTACCCAGAGGCTATTTGGTCTAAGGCTACAAGACGTGAGCTGCTTCAACTATCTCTAAAATAATCGGTTCTGGTCATTCCCAGGTGAATGAGAGCCAAAAACTTGTCTCACTTGCCTGAAATTCTAGCAACGGTCCCATCATCCATACAATACGATGATCCTCGGAAATCGATTCGTAGTTTCAAATACAAAAGTATAACAATCTGAAACAGACTCGATCTACATACATACATACACATATATATCTATATATTTATATACTCATATACGCCTGTTTGCTTGCGGCCATGGCTAATGCCATCTCAACACAAACTTCCCAACTGCCTACCTACTTTGCATCCGTCGGCGACACTCGCACCCCTTTTAGTTAGTTCGATCAAATTTACGAGAATATGTTTGCTTTTAATCTGATTTTTTATTTTATTAAAATTTAACAAGAGTGCCATAAATCTTGACTAAAAAGCGCAGCAGCAGCCACAACAACGTCAACGGAGATAAGTGATAAAAAAAAAACAAGCGGACATAAAAATGAAAAAAAAAATTAAGCACACAAGAACAGCAAAGAACGCAACGAGAATGGACGAATTGGCCAAATGAACAACAACAACAAAAAAAGAAACTAAGAAAAAAGCTAAACCAAAACAAGCCAAACATCAAGCAACCAAATCCAGACGCAGCAGACAAATCAAGGAAAAAGAGGAGCGCAAATAAAATGCTACATACAAGTGCAAAAGGAGTATACATGTGTGTGTGCGTGTGTGTTTGTGCATTGCTAAATTGCAGTAAAGTGAAATTGATCCAGTTGTGCGCGCATAACTGTCCGGCTGCCTGTCGATGGATTGGATGGATGGCGGTTTGCCACTGCTACTGCCAGACCGAGCTGTTGTTGCACAAATGACAACTCGCTTGGTGGCGCACAATGAGACACAACAACATAGCAATTGCTGAGACACAAGAACACAGCAATTGCTCCTCTGCACGTATGAACCGGCGGACAGACTGACGGACGGACGGAAGGTCGCACAGAGTCGTTTGAACAGGCGGAGGTGCGTATGAAATGGTTCATTAGGTTGGTGGTTCTTGATTGGAGGCAACGAGTGGCAATTGCAAAGCGGCCGGCTACATGCTAAATCAATATAAAACACAGAGCACAGTTATTACGCATACATATGTATATACTTAGATGTATATACGTATGTATGTATAGTCAGCTTTGTAGTGCCTTTGAAAGCCTTCAAATATTTATGCGACTGACACCCGCCAGTACACGACCACTGGCCACTGGTCAATTGGATGGCTTTTGGCTGGTTGGATGGTGCGGCAGCGGCCCTCATCATCTTCAGCATCATCATCAGCATCGTCAATGGTCAACGCTAACTCCTTGCTGACCATCAATATCCTCCTTACGTACATATGTATGTACACACAACCACACAAAAATTTATGTTGCCTGATTTGATCGTCACATCTCTGCATGCGAACATCATCTCCAGCCAACAATAGGCGAAAATATCATCGAAAACCATAAAAACTGACAGCACAAAAAGAGGTGTTGACACATTGATTTATCTGGCATGCTACTGTGCGTCCACACGTATGTGCATACATACGTACATACATACTTACATACAGACATACACTCATAAGACCAAACTAAACTGCTCGCATTCAAACGTTATGGCCATATCACCCGGTCAGTCGACCTGTTGCTGTCCACCAGCAGCCGGTAAATTCACAAATTCAGCTACCAGCCGTTTAAGCTACCGTCTGACCGACGGATCGCCCGTCCGCCATCGACCGATATGCCAGTTTATCATCGAAAAGTTGCTCGCAAGCTAGCAGACTGTCGAAAATCGGAGTGATGTATAGTACTACAGCGAGGCTGAGCATGCGCCGAATTTGTGATCTCGCGAGCTTCTTTACGCAAAATGCAAAAATGTACTGGTCGCGAAATATTAGTATATGAGCTTTTTTTAATACAAGGCTTTCCTTTTGTTCTGCTGATCTTCATTCGGTGCAATATCATAACCGTAAACGCAGCGACATTTAGTGGTTAAAACGTTCAAAGTCGGATCCATTTCATGTTAGAGCAGGATGCGTATGTGTAGATGGTCCTTTAGTGTTTCCTCCTCCCTAGTAAAGAACCGATAGTATCTCGCTGGGAGTCCTCGATAATTTCGTTTATCTAGAAGAAAATATCCCACTAGCCAAGCCCTTCCACTACGAACAAAGGCAAAACTCTACAAGTCGCCCTTAATTTCCGTCCTGCTGTATGGTTCAGAAGCGTTGACGATGGCAACATAGACTGAGTCGGCACAAAGAGTTTTCGGGAGAAGAGTTTAGCAAAAAATTTATGGAGCTTTGCATACTAGCGACGGCGAATCCGTAGATATCAAAACAGTTGAGCGAATTAAGAGCGTTCGCGTTATCCGAATGAATGAGAGCATTGCAGCTATGAAAGTATTCGAAGCAAAACCCGTCATTGGAAGCAGATGAAGAGTAAGACCTCCCTTATATTGGAAGAATCATATGAAGAAGGACCTGGGAAGATCCACACTTCTTACGACAGTGGAGAGGAAGGATTTTATATTCTGTGTGTTCCGTTTCACCTATATGATTTGGGTCCTTCACACTTTCTAGTTTCGTCTTCTCTTTCCTTTCTTCTGCGATCCCACTTTCCTCCACTGCAACTTGCTCATTGAGCGGCATATGGAAAGAGATGAATACGATCTGTTCGACGAGCTTCTAAAAAGTTTCAGAGACAGATAGTGACAGGTAAAATAACTACTATCGCGACATCTGCTGATTGTAGCTGGGCTCAGATGGTGAGTGAGAGACGGGAGCAGCGCGGGCTCAAATGTCTTTTCTACCGGGGAAAGGAGAGATATCGGACAATGGGATTCTCCTTTATTTTCAGGTTTCTCCTATAATTAGAGTGATCAAAGACAGATTGAGAACTTTGGTGAGATAGTCTGCTCCCGCTGGGCCCAAATGTTTTAACATCAGCATGCTTATTCTGTCGGGCTGATGGACTTGGAGGCTTTCGCCTTCCCGATACACAGGCACTCATCATCTGCATCACTTCACGCGCTACTATCCCTGTTAGAGAAGCTCGATGTAAAGTTCTTAGTATGCAATATCTTTCATGTACGATCAACAGGGTTTTGGGGAGTCTAGTGTACTAGATGAGAACTCTGTTGAAGGAGCTTAAGGGAAACAAAGTTCAAGCCTCTCCGATTGAGCGCTGTACCTGAGCTGAATAGTCATAAAAAACGAGCCATCGAAGAACTTTCAAGTACAAGCTCTAACTTCAATCCCAAAAACACCAAAAAGAGTGTTCCAAAAGCGTAAAGTGATAGTGTGATTTATGGCTGATAGAAAAGGAGGTGTAAAACTTCAATTGACCTAGGTAAAGGAGCACAATGAGTCTACTCAATGGCTTGGAAATAGTTCTTCAATCTCTCATTTAAACAAACTTACCAAGCAAAACTCTATTGAAAACCATTCTCACCCTACACCGACGATGAATTAAAAATTTTGAATTTCATAAAGCAACATTTAGTCCCACTCTGAGGCAGACTCACAAGTGGATCGCCAAAAAAGTGTGCAAAAAAAAAAAAAAAATTTTTTTTGCTGCAAAAAGTTGTCATGAGAAACCATTATGAAGATTAAAGTGTTCAATAGCACTTAAACTCAACGCTGCCACAAACATCTACAGTTTTTTTTTTTTGCAACAACCAATTTACAGAGCGAAATACATAAGCAAAAAGTTATTTCCGCAAAAAACGGGGGGATTTGGGTTAGCAAATGAAAAAAAAAAAGTTCAAATCAAATCAAGAAAAGGTAAACGAAATAAATTTTATAATTCATCTGCTCGATCGATTGCACGGCAAGCACAAGCACACGCACTCATACACACACACGACATACGCAAAGGCAGTGCGGACAATTGGAAGTGACCTCTGGCGGCTTTACCTACGTATGTAGTATGCATGTCGATCGTGTGCTGATCTCGTTGGATCAACGCATTGCTCACTCGCGCGCTCGCATTTTTCTCCCAGAATTGTGCTGTCGTCGCCATAATATTAATTTGGTCAATTTATATTTTATTTGGAATTTTTAAATTGGCAAACTTTTACCAAGCTCAACGAAAATATATCTCAGTGTGTTTGCGTGCGAGCAATGAGCTGCGCTGCAAAAACAACATATCGCATTTCGCCATCGCCACCAAAAAAACATACATATGTACATATTTATGTATGTACCTCATTTACTGTTCTGCCAGTGAGTTTTTACCTCGTTTTATGCTCTCTTTGAGAGGAAGAGGGGATTTAATTCAGAAATCGCGAAATAATTCGTCAGAGATTTTTTTTTCTATATTTTTTACCTTTTTTTTCTTTTTGTTGATTGCGAGCCCTCAGTTGGTAACTGTGCCGAAAATCGTAGGTTCTGATCCCAACAAAACCGACATCCAATAAGTTTTTTTCGATCCTCCCTCGGCAGAGAATGTTAACTTCCCGGTAAGGGACCAACTAAATAATATGCGGTAACCCGTTGGTCCTCCTAATTTTGTCTATCTGTCAGCCAATATCCCACTCACCAAGTCCTCCCACGACCGACGAACAAAGACCAAACACTGCAAGTCGCACATTATTTCCGCCCTGCTATACGGGTCCCGAAACGTTGACCGTGACGACGGTATTCAAGAAAGAGTCCGTCGGTGGAAGCATAACAGGAGCAAGATCTTCACTACGTTAGAAAAATAAGATGAAGAAGTGGCTGGGAAGGCCCAAAGTTATAACGCCAGTAAAGAAGAAGACTCATTGGATTCTGTGTGCTCCATTTTACCTTCATAATTTCGGGGCACAGAAGTATTTTTCTAAAAATTAGCAACTCAAGGTCTTCGCATTTTGCCTTCTCTTTCCCTTTTCTACAATCCCATTTTTCTTCAGTGTAACTTGCTCATTGAGCGGCATAGGGAAAGAGCGGATAATGCCTAAAAAAGCTTACGTATGCCATATTGTTCAGCGAGCTTTGAAAAAGCTTGAGCGATAGAAAGAGAGAGGGGAAAAATCTACTATCTCGGCATCTACTTCTTGGCTCTCATTTTATGTCGCTAAGGACCAACAAAACCAACATCTAATAAGTTCTTTTTCGGTCCTCCCACGGCAGGGAATGTTCATCGCTCCACGGGAGTTTCTAACATAAAACATCTACTCATAAAGCTCGATCAGCCGTTTGGAGAAAGCTTAGAAAAAACCGCATTTGTTAGAAAAATATCAAGACACCACGAATTTGAGTAAGGACTCGGGCCTTTCTTTAATCAACGTTCAATTTAAGCACGGTTTCTAGTGAGCTTGAAGCCGTGAGAGCTCATTTCTTGCGACAAGAGCAAGCAGATCGTTGGTATTGATCGACAAAAACCGATTGACTGATTTGATTGTTTTCTCAGGTGGCTTTCATCGCTCAGAAACTAAGCATATTTGTTTTAAATGACGTCTCACTAGGCAGCTTAAGTTCTTCATCTAGAAATACTACTGCTTGAATCTGCGACGTAAATAGCTGACGGAGTTTATATAGAGGTAATGCTTCAACAAAGGTACCACTTACAAGACCCCATATCCACTTAAATGGTGTCAGTGGCCGTTTTAAAGATTAATCAGCCGATTTACTTCCATCAAAATTAAAGTTGGTTTATGTTTCATTAAATAAATTTCAACAATATACAATGGACCTAACTATTCTCAAAGGAACTCTTGTAGTCTGAATATGATGGGGTGGACGGTCTCTAACTTTCCTAAGAACGTATGGAGCCTGAAGACTGTATCTGCTTATGACTGAACAGAACTATAACGACTATTCAAGAACTTACAACTGACGCTCTTTAAGTAGTTTGAGAGTCGGAAGACCGTGGTGTGGATGACCCCTACATCTGCGAAAGTATGTACAGAAAGTAGGGAACTGCGACAAATATTCCTATACCTCAAATGATATCGTTTCTTGTGACAAAAAATGTCAATGCCCCAAACTCATCTTCAAAGTATGTAGAAGACTAGATTGGAGGATTTCCCGAAAACATAAAGCCACTAGCAGCTGCACCTACTGTAGATGAAGATCTCAAACTATCTCATGTAGCACGCGTAGTTATAACCCAAAATTTGGCTTCTGTCTTTAGAGCCGTCATACCTTTTTTCGTATCTCTTCTTTGTCTAATTATCTACATAGCCCACCTTTTCTAAAGGTTAAACTCCGTCGAGAGAGATGCTTCCCAAAATCTTCCGTTACATGACTTTAATCACAACTCCTATTACACCTGCTTTAGCGAATACTAGTTCGAGATGACCTCCAAGAAAGTTGGGCTTGACTTAACTTGCAGTCTGTGGTATGCTCTGTGTGGCGAACTGCTAGGAATTTTCGCGTCGAACTCACGGTCAGTGGTCAAGACTCAATTTAGGTAAGTTTCCTGGAGATCACCACACTTATAACCAGAATGGGCTCATTGAAATACTACTGATGAGCTCTAGAACCCCCCACCCACTAGGCAGGCTAATTTTCGCAGTTGGTATGTGATAGTCCTACTAAAGTGTGTAGCATACGCAAAATATTTGTTTTAAGATTTCAGGTTCTTTCTCGTCTGAGAGATCCATGCAGAAGTGATAGTGGTAAGTAATATCTCATTATCTCATTACCCGAGGTTTTAGAGTATTCCGGATTAGCTAGGCATAATTTTGAGCAGCTTCTAGTGTCATCAGACTATCCGTAAAAACAATGATCTCCACGGAAAAGTGATACACCATCTGCCCTTTAACCATGACATTCATGCAATAAGGCCTAAAAGGGTCTAAAGGAGATCTTACGTTAGGTTGGGTTGAAGTAGTTGACCCAACGCATCTAATTTAGACGATACTACGTCCAGAATGTAACCCGATACACTACATACGACCAAACCTGTACTGCTATACTCGTTACTGTGTCTCTAGTACAGGGAGTTAGACTCATTTTCGTACTAACGGTTCCACTTTTCGAAATTGCCATCTAATTTTTTATAGAAGTTACAGAGTAGAAACAATTTAAGGCTGTATTTAAAGTGCAAGAAGCCTTTGGAGGTATAGAATTTCGCTAGGATCTAATCTGCTTAGCCTATCACGCGGCAATCCGGTAATAAATTTGCTGTTCGGGCGTAAAAACGACAAGTAGGCGACTCTGTTCCAGGGTTTTTAGCAGAACTGGAAGTAATAAGCATCCGAGGGCAGAATGAATCTGAAGTTTGTTGTGAAAAACATCTCTCAGCGCTTGTTCCAGATCCAAATTTTTGTTTCCGATTGCATCGAAGGATTTTAAGATTCAAGCTAGATGTAGACGGTAGCGACTGTAGTCGGAGGAGATGTCCAAAGAGAACAACTATCTTTCTTTTGGGTTCACAGAAATATAGGAATAAATTGAGGGGCAGACGAATTTGCTAGGCCAGGTTTGACCAAGCAGGTTCCTGGACGTAATGGTATCGGAAAAAATCATGAGAAATATACTCTTCATACTCTCTTGAAAGAGAGGACATATCTTATTAGGCTTGATGGAAAACGACATGCAGCGAGGCGGTGAAATCCTTTCCGGAGATATTGCAGAAGTTGCAAAAACGATGAGGAGAAAGAAAAATTTAAGTACGAAACAGTCCCCAACACCTCACCTAGGACTTTTCCTAAAGTTTATCGCTGAGTGATCTCCCAACTTCGGTTAATCCGACTCTCTTCTTCGACAACCATAAATCTTCCGCGAAACTCTTCTCTCGAAAACACCTAAAGCTGACTCATCGGCTGTCGACAGTGTAGAGTTTGGTTTTGGTTCGACGAGAGAGGACTTTACTTTTCAATTGACTACTCAGTCCAAAGTAGCACCTGTTGGCAAGAGTGATTCTGTGTTCGATTTCAAGGCTGAAATTGTTAGTGTTGTTAACGCTGGTTCCCAGATAGACGAAATTATCTACGACTTTGAAGTTGTGACTGTCAACAGTGACATGGGAGCCATGTCGCGAGTGCGATGACTGTTTATATGATGACAGGAGATATTTCGTCTTGCCCTCGTTCACTACCAGGCTCATTCGCTTCGCTTCTTTGTCTAATCTGGAGAACTCAGAACTTATGGTGCGGTTGTTATGACCAATTATATCGATATCATCGGCATACGCCAACAATGGAACACTCTTGTAGAAGATTGTGCCTGGTCTATTTAGCTCTGCAGCTCGTATTATTTTCTCTAGAATCAAATTGAAGACTCGCGGACTCTCACCTCTCACCAATTCAAGCTTTAAGAATTTTTCCAAATAGCCAAATGGGCTGACGACTTGCAAGATGGCACTCAAACATTTTATTAACGGTTCTTATGAAATCCATCTCACAGCGAAGAGCTGCTGGCTACCGCCTTACGAGTAACACGAGACGATCACTGATCATCGCACAACGCGCATTAAAGCGTTTATCAGCAATTTGGCATACAAATGGAATGCCAGTAATTCCAGAAATAAAGTGAAAGAAAAAAAAATCGATAAAAAATCGAGAAGAGAATAAATGAAGATAAAAAACAAAAACAGAAAAGAGGAAATATTGCAAAAACCCTTAAAGCGAACGCACAAAAACCGAAATAACTTGAAAATTGTAACAAATCATTGTCACAATTTCGAAACGTTTATGAACCATATTTCCCTTTCTTCTTAAGCCGTGTTGTCAACACCTATCCGAAGTATAAGTAACAAAAAAAAAAAAAAGCTTCAAAGCATTGCAGCAATAAAAGCACAAAACTGTCAAACAAAAGTGTGCCGGCCCTTCCTTTTTTTTCAGCCTCCGGCGGTCGATCACAACTCGCCAACCACGGTCTGGCTCTGGCCATCAACGTCTTTGAGTTGCCGCTTGAAGGGCCGGCGCGGCGCGATCAGCCATCAAGCAACAACACATTGAGCTGCTAAAGCGACTAATTTTGGCATAAACGCTTGCGTTTAAAGCTCATTTATGAACGCGTAAGTGAAGTGAGTTGGTAAATGCGTACGTATAACTGTCCCCTTGAGAGAGTGTGTGGCTGTGAGTGTGTGTGCTGGTGGCTGCTGTGTCGCTTTAACGCACATGCGCGCCGTCAAGCGCAAGAATTGCGATTAAAATGATTAATGTACGCGTCACGTTGCGGCACAATGTTAATTGTCGCCGTTGAAGCTGGGAACAAGAACGAAAGAAGTGCTGCAGAAGCGCGAGGGGAAGCTTGAAGCTGGAACTCAAGTCGAGACTGTGGTAGCAGCTAATTTCGTTATGACTTTAATTTATCGTGCTCAATGAGGTGGACACAATATGCCGTTAGTCAAAGCACTTGTCGACATTATAATCACTTGGCTCAGTGAGTTATGCTTGAAGGCAGCGCGCCACCGACTGTTATTTGAATAAATTTGTTGTGACGCTTGTAATGAGCTGTATGAACTGCTGGAGTTGCTTAGCTCTTATCAAATTGTGTTGATCAAAATGTTCCTTTACGGCAGCTTAAGATGTTGTTTGTAAGACAAGGGCAATATGGAGTTATGAATGGAAGCATTTGGAATATAGTTTCGGAGCACCAATGAGATTGGTAGGAAAATATAAGTTTCTCAAACCAGTTCTATAAAGCTTTGCTATGTAGGATCATTTCAAAAGGTCAAAGAAGACTCTTCATGCCTTCCTTGAGGGTAAATGTTCTTGAGTTCATCTCTCATGGAGTTGTAATAGCGCTTAAGTTGGGCTAAGTCGAGTCTTTGCCCGAGAAATTGTCATTCAAGCCTTCAACGAGCATGCTTTTCAGCAAAAGCTATACTTTTTTTTTTTTTTTGTCGACGATCCTAGCGTTGCCCAACCTACCGTCCAACCGACCGAGGGGCGCGCCTGATGGATAAACGTAAAATCCGGTAGACCGGTGACTGAAAACCAGGTACAACCCGGACTGTCCTGCATCCGAGACCGATCGCGGAAGGTCACGGCTACACTTGCCTCTTACACTGAGCAGCTACAGATTTGCTCATCAGCTTGTTGTTGTTAATGTGAACACTTCGGTGAGAAGAATTGGAGAATTTTGGACACAAAAAATTAAAAGCTTTTTGCATAGTTGAAGGTATGAAAGGTTAGCTAGCACTCAAATTTAGTTGATTTTTCTTCGTACTAATATGGATAGCAATAACTTACATTGCTCGTCAGTGAAAAATCTGCAACTCCACTGAACGTCCTGAAGCGCACAGATCAAAGAGATACTCAGGGATAGTTTTGATGACATCATATCCATCACAAATATTTGGATGTGAGAAAGCTCTGTGCAAAGCCGATGCCGCGCAAGCTCACTTTTGACGAAAAAGAACGACGGGTCGATGATTCGGAGCAATGTTTGGATATGTTCAAGCTGAATAAACCCGATTTTTTGCGTCAATATTTGGCAATGTATGAAATATTACTCCATTTTTTCACTTGGAAGCCCAACCGACAGTCATCCAAGTGGACTGCATACGATAAACCCGCTGCAAAGCGTGGAAAAGCGCAACAGTCGGCTGGTAAGGTAAAAGCGTCTATATTTCGGAAGGAACATGGAATAATTTTCAGTGACCAACTTCAAAAAGAAAGGACCATCAACAGCGACTTATACGTTGCGTTATTGGACCGTTTTAAGGACGAAATCATAGAACGAAAAACAGTCGCATTTGATGAAAAAGAAAGTGCTGTTTCACCAAGAAAATGCACCGGGTCACAAGTCAGTGCAATCGATGGCAAAAATCCATGATTTGGGCTTTGAATTGCTTCCGGATTCACAGTGTTCTCCAGATCTGGCCCCCAGCGACTATTTCTTTTTTAATCTCTCAAAAGAAGAATAGTAATGAATAGTAATTTTCATCGTATGAAGAGGTGATCCCGAAAATGAGGCCTATTTTAAAGCAAAGGACAAATCGTACTACAAAAATAGTTGCAGGGTCGCTATAATCCGTGTATCACCATTGAAGGGAACTATGTGGAATAAAAAAACAAATGAATTTTGGCAAACAAATTTTTTTAGTGCCTACTATGGTACGAGCACCTGTTATGGAGAGTAATGCTTCAAGGATGGGCTGCTCCTAAGGGTGTCTTTATAGAGGTATAGAACTTTAAGTTGCAATAAAACAACGATGGATTATTCGATTGACATGAATTTTATTTATCCGAAAGATAATCTTGTGGCATTACATTTTAAATATGATTTCTGGCATATGACTGCCACGACTGGCGCGGATGTAGTACAATTTTCGATGACTTTTTCCAACATTTGTGGCCGTATATCGGCAATAACACGGCAAATGTTGTCTTCCAAATGGTCAAGTGTTTGTGGCTTATCCGCATAGAGAAATGACTTTAAATAGCCCCACAGAAAGTAGTCTAGCGGTGTTAAATGACAAGATCTTGGAGACCAATTCACAGGTCCAAAACGTGAAATTAGGCGGTCACCAAACATGTCCTTCAATAAATCTATTGTGGCACGAGCTGTGTGACATGTTGCGGCGTCTTGTTGAAACCACATCTCCTGGACATCATGGTTATTCAATTCAGGAATGAAAAAGTTAGTAATCCTGGCTCTATACCGATCACCATTGACTGTAACGTTCTGGCCACCATCGTTTTTGAAAAAGTACGGACCAATGATTCCACCAGCCCATAAAGCGCACCAGACAGTCAGTTTTTCTGGATGTAACGGTGTTTCAACATACACTTGAGGATTACCTTCACCCCAAATGCGGCAGTTTTGTTTGTTGACGTAGCCATTCAACCATAAGTGCGCTTCATCGCTAAACAAAATAGTGCGCGATACGTTTTCCGCACAGAACCATTATTTTCGAAATAAAATTGCACTATTAGCAAGCGTTGTTCAGACGTGAGTCTATTCATGATGAATTGCCAAACCAAACTGTTAGCCAAACAGCTGTTAAATCGGTCGCCATCTTGAAAAGTAATGCCAACTTAAAGTTCTATACCTCTATAAAAAACACCCTTTATAACGACTTCTGCCGTTATTACAGAGGCATATATGGGGAGGCATCTGTGGAACATTGTCTCTGCCCCTGCTTAGCCCTCAGTGCGGTCAGTTATCGCTTTCTCGGTAATTTCTACTTTTATTGCCTGCCAGAACTTGCTGTAGTGTAGGCGTCAATAATTTCATGAACTTCATAAAATGAGCATCTGGAGAAATGAGAATAAAGATTACTAAAATGGCTTAATATTTCAAAAATGTGTGCTTAAAGTAAACCCTATCCAATACAAAAAGAATAAACAATATCTGTAAGAAGTTAGCGCGGTCATACGAGTACTTAAAAATTTTTTTGTGGCGAATTGGGAACCCCTTTTTCCTCCGGTTAATAAAATAAGGGAACTTTGCTTAATTAAATTAAAAAGGTGATTTTTTCAAAAGTCTTTCTTTTGACAGATCACGCATGAGTCGTTTCAAGCTGACATGTCATTTTTGTTCAATATTGTTGGCATTTCATCATGGAAAGGCTTACGCCTGAACAACGTTTACAAATCATTCAACTTTATTACGAAATTTCACGTCCTATATAGAATGTGTTTCACGCACTTCGCTCAACTTATGGTCAACATAATTGGCCTACTAAGCATACTATTCGCAACACCATCACCCACCTTGAGACCCAGCATTCATTATTGGATAATACTCGACCGAATAGACCACGTATAGCACAGTGAGGAAAATATAGCGGCTGTAGCTGAGAGTGTACACGAAGGCCGTGGAGAGTCGATTCGGAGCCGTTCGCAGCTACTCGGACTGACGTATGGAACGACTTGGCGCATTTTACGTCAAGATCTTAAATTGAACGCGTACAAAATACAGCTTTTGCAAGAACTAAAACCGCACGACCTTCACAAGCGACATCGCTTCGTTCTATGGGCTCTCGAAAAGTTCCAAGAAGATCCGACGCTTTCGAGCCAAATTTTGTTCAGCGATGAGACCCATTTCCGGCTCAATGGATATGTAACTAAACAAAATAGCCGCATTTGCGACGAAGAGAAAATTGAGAAGATTCAAGATCTGTCATTTCGACCAGAAAAAAGAACGGTTTGGTTGTGGTTTGTAGGCCGGTTGAATCATCGGTCCATATTTCTTCAAAAATAATGCCGGTGAGAATGTAACCATCAATGGCGATCGTTATTGCACCAAAATAACCGACTATTTGATGCCTGGAATTGAAGTTCGTGATCTCCGCGACATTTGGTTTCAACAAGGCGGCGTCACTTCCCACACACATCGCATCAATCAATAGATTTATTGAAAATATACTTCGGTGAGCAGATAATTTGAGGTTTCGTGTGATATCACAACGTTAGATTTTTTCCTGTGTGGATATGTAAAGCCTGAAATCTATGCGGACAATCTCGCTTCGATTCAGGCCTTGGAGCAAAACATCACGCGTGTCTTTCGTCAGTTACCAATCGAAATGCTTGAACGAGTCATCGAAAAATGGACTCAACAGATTGACTATCTGAGACGTAGCCGCGGCCAACGGCTCAAAGAGATAATCTTCAAAAAATAAATACCAAAAAATGTTCTTTCGAATGATAATAAACATTCACCATTGAAATTTGTATTTTCTGTGTTTTTTTTCTTTAAAAAAGTAGGGAGCCTCGAAATGGTTGCCCTTTATTAGTAATAAATTATTATTTCAACTTTTCCAAAATTAGCTTTTCACCGTTTTCATGCATAACAAATCTGGTATCTGAGCATTGACTGGACTACAAAATAAAAATAAATCTTAACGATCATCACCAGATGAACCCTTTCGAAAGTAGGAGGAAGAAGAAATTAAGATAATATTTACGATTTCATACATAAAAACATTTCAAAACATCATATCTACATAAAGCTTAAGCACCGCAACCCAAAATTTGTAATTTGTACATATGTACGTATGTATGTATTATGTTATGTCAACTTATTACGCTTATAATTATCATCATTAATAAATCTCGTAGCATGAAAACATGAAAGCGCACGCGTGCTGACACATTACACGGTACGCACTTGAAGGCAGTGGAAATTTGTTCATTAAATATTAAAAAGCAACAACATCGAAAAAAAACATTTGTTAGCGTACACTCATTCACTACAAAGCACTTCATTTGTCCATAACGGTGCAAGTGACCAAGTTTAGTCAACAACTACACGTCTCTATGGACAGTCATTCACACCAGACGCAACTTTCCGCCTATCCAAAGCGGAGATCAGTGACAAACGAACATATGTACTTGTACATACATGACTTCCGTTGGTAAGCGCGCGAGCGATGTCCACTGGCCGATTGGAGACATGTAAAATTTATGCAAGAAATGATTGCGACAGCAAAAGCAAAAATCATTAAATATTACATAATTCAAAAAACAAAAAAAATTCATCTTAAATACTCAAAATGTTGAAAAATTAAGAATGTTGAAACATGTAAAATTATAAAAAATAAAAAAGTTATTTTCAAATACAACATCATTCATCTCAGTAGAATTAAATTGTATGCATGAATGGAGAAGCACGAAAAACTCCTGAAATTTTAAAATTGAAGTACCTATACAGGGTTATCCATTTTCGGTTTCAAAAAGAACGTAAATAAAATGCATTAAAATCAATTTTTTTTTTTCAGAAAATCTTTTTTTATTCTAAAATTAGAATCTTGGCATTATATGTGAAACACTACCTCATACAAATGACGGCCTCGTGGATTTGATCAAATTTCGATCCATTTGAGGTAATTTTCGACCACTTTTTGCCACACATTGGTTGGTATTTCAGCCATAAATTGACGAATATTGGTTTTTAAGTGCTCACGAGTTGAAGGTTTACCCGCATAAACACATTCCTTCGCGTAGCTGCACAAAAAAAAAGTACAACGGTGTCAAATCGCATGATCTCGATGCCCCATTGACATCTCCAAGACGACAGCTTACGCGGCTGTGAAATTTTTCTCTCAATAAAACCTTATTCGTTAGTGTTGTGTGGCATGTGGGACAATCTTGTTGGAACCACATATTGTTCAAGTCGTGACCATCAACTGCAAGCCAAAAAAAAAAAGTCGGTTATCATACGACCATAACGCTCCGATTTGACAGTGACAGTCCCGCCGTTATCGTTTTAAAAGAAGTAAGTTCCCAATCACACCTCCAGAACAAAGAGCGTTCCAGACAACAATTTGTTTTTGGTGTAATGACTTATTTTCAATTATTTGAGGGTTCTCGGAGCCCCAAATGCGACAATTTTGCTTAGTTAGGTATCCAGCGAGAGAGAAAGGTGCTTCGTCGCTGAAACAAAATTTTGTTGGAAAAATCGTGGCTCACTCTTTGTAGTTCAAGCACCCGATTTCCGTTGTTGTTGTTTTTTTTTTTTTGTTACAACGGCTGCTTCTACCCCGTTTAGGGTCAGGCAAGTCTAGTCTTAGCCATCTAGATCATCTAACCCAGGAAACTAGCTGTTACGACGGTTTCGGACGGAGAATGTCGAGAAATAGACAAGTTTTCGGCTACACTTTCACTTACAGCAGCGATATTTGAGGTGAAACGAGCAAAACGATTATACGCAGGCCTTACAATATCTATAACCGATCCGGTCTCTTTAAATTTCATTGAAGTTTTACCAATTGCTTGATCAGTTAAATGATTATGTGTACCATAATCTCCTTCTAAGCATGAAACGTGGCCACGTTGGAATCACCATTTTTGTAGTAGATTTCAACAATTTTAACGACTTGTGCGGTTGTTAAGCGATCCGTTTTGATAAATGCCTGACTTTTAACTAAAGCAAAGCTTGTGATTTGTGTGATTTGATAGTTAATTTCGACAAATGTCAAAATACAGCACTGCACTTTCGAAACCCTTCAATGGATAACTCTTAATTAATTAATATTTTTCAATCAAAATAATCTTTGAAAAATATTCTTCATTCCAAAATTTAAAAAAATATATATATTTGGCGCTTTATAATCGCTGAAGTGCCTTCAAGTCGAGCTCCTGCTCCAATTTGTAATTTTTGCGTCTTGATCTCTCCACTTGTCAACAATAAATAAAAGTTCGTTTATTCTGGCATGCATACAGAGCTGCTTGTTCATGCGTCTTACATCGATGTTGTATGCATAGAATTTCTACTGTGATATGCAGCATACTCATATGAACCCAGTAGGAACATAAAAAAGTTTATGCAAAGAGTTTTACAAGAAAAGAGAGAAAAACTGCTTCCTAACTGCCGCAACGAGACATTTTTCGAAAATGTACACTCCAAATCATACCCGTACAAAGACTTCTTAACGTTAATAGTAGTCATATTGTCTGGCTTTATTGTTTATCATCATCGAACACCTTCATCCGCTGACGCAAATAGCGTGACACACAATGCCAGTTGGCAATTTGGTGGCAATAAAAATAATGCAAGCTTTTGGCATGAATTTGCACACATTTTTTTTATAAAATATATGAAATCTTCATTGAAGTCACACGTGTATGACACAATTACTCTTTTATTAAGCCTTTTTTTTGGTATTCTATTTTTTATTTTTTCAAAAACCATCTGTTTCTGCGCGTGATTGGCACATGTGCCTGTAAATAGTTTTAAAGTGACTGAGTAATGACCCAATTACCCACTGACATACATACATATGTTTCTTCTGTACTTATGAAACTTATGGCATTTTTTAATAAATATTTTATAAAAAAAAATTATTTTGGTTAAATACAGTTGTTGTTTATTGTGCATATCAATTTTCCTTTGAGTTTTCATACTCTTACTGGTTGACCAGCTGAAATGCCCTTTGCTAAAAGGACCTTAGAAGAGATCCAGTCTATATTCCAAAAGTCTTCGAAAGAGTACGTTAATATCACAAGTCGCCGATATTAAGGCGATTCCTAGCCAAAAATTCAGCACCTTTAGGAAATCTAATGGATGAGGCGAGAAATTTCTCTTTAAGTAGGGAAGTCATTGAAAATTCTCTTGATGCTCATTTTCATCAACTTTTATAGTTGCCGGTGGTTGACTTGGACGACTAGCTGTGTGGAGGAGACGTGCAAATGGCTTACTTCTACCTTCACGAACTATTTTAAGCTAGGGTAAAGCCTCAAGTCGTGGAGGAGAGTCAAAGGGATTTTCATTCCGCAGTCTGTGGAAAATTTCTATGTGCCTCCTAAAGGCTTTAGACATATTATTCTATTATTTCTACAGTGAACCCTGCAAAGCCCCAGGGTTTATCATTCGAGGAGGCAGCAAGCATATTGCAAAGGTAGGCTGGTTGACACCACCCTAGATTATAATGTTCTCCCGAGTGTAATCATTACCTCGTCACTAAAACGTCTTATCTCATACCTTACCTCTTCTCTCGATCTTGGTTTTCAATGAATTTCTTAAGAATTTGGACAGTGATGGCTGCAAGGTGGTTGCTTATTCAGCTGTTGTAGCGCTCGGGGTTAGAGGTAAAGTCCTAAGTACCATCTATGGCCTAATGCACATGCACTTAAAAGTGGAACTAGTAGAGTGACCAGACATGGGCTTACCATAAACCCTAGTAAGACAGAACTTATCTAATTTAGCAGGAAAAGGATTCCGTTAGCGGTTACCCCAAAATGACGGGCGTTTGTCTTAACTTGTAAGAGAAAATGAATTATATGTAGAAAATCCTAGGCAGGAAACTCTCCTGATAGGCAAACATCGAAGACAGGAGGAAGAAAGCATCAGTAGCTTTATAATGTTACTAGACGGCAATCGGTAAGAGAATTTCTTATAAAGTAATGTATTGAATACCCACAACTATAGTCGAGACTATCTTGTTTTACATAATTTCCGTATGAAGCCGCTAGAAAGAGTAACTAAGCAGCTGGAAATCGTAAAAAGCCACTTAACCCTATGTGTAGTATAGTGCCAGTGTTTACTGCAGGTAGATCTGTCGTTTTAAGACTCAGAGAGTCCAAATCATGAGTTAACTTAGGCGGGGGTACTCCGCTGTTATTGAGCTACGCGATTTCCTTCTCAGCTGCTTGGATTACTAATCACGTAAATTTGCGCCCTGACCCTCCAGCTTCACTATATTACCTTCACACGAGAACTTACACTGGAGCTGGACGAGCACTTAACTACTTCAGGATTGGGTTTAAGCCTGACGGAAAGATTGGTGTGAGAGTCTTTTGTCCAAAATTGTTCACCGGCTGGAAGTTTAGGTTCCCGGCCAATGTAGTGTCTTTCTGTGGGAAGTTGAGGTTATCAAGTAAGCTGTGAATACACTGCTTCGGTGTGTAGTGCGGTGTGTTCAGCCCAAAACTTACCATTACTGCCAATGGCGTCGACTTATTTCAGAATAAAACTCATACGGGTATCGAGTTACTGCGAATAGGTGGGAATGGCTTGTGCACACCCCCGTTTCGTTAATGCTGGACAAAACGCAATTCAGCTCTCGCTTTTCAACTTGCGTTTTGCTTCTGGACGGCTGAGCATTAAACCAACTCGGATTGCGTTGTGCTAGCACGAAAAAAGGCGAGGTTCCGAGATCTTTCTGGGCTAAGGTGGACCGTGAAAAGTCTGGGAAGCTAATTTTTTTTACCAAAATCAAGACTCTCGCCCTTAATGGGAGCTCTAACCTCGTATTGTTCGATGAGAATTCACATGGTAAGACTTGTATTTTTTTTTTTGGATCCCCGCAGTCTACTTGTCTGGTAGTAAAGATGGAATCACCTATACAATTTGCAATAAACTGTGCTGCATTTGCGAGACTAAGACTGAAAATTCTTGAATCTGATTCGTTTATCAATCCGAACATTGGTACTGAAAATCATCGAAATCGGAAAACCATATCATAGAGCCCACATAAAAGTGATTTCTTCAGATATGAGGTTTTGGGTCAAAATAGTATCTAAGAGCGTGAAATTTGGTATTCTACTGACGTAAATTCAATTAAATGTTGACACTGAAAATTACTGAGATCAAATTTTGAAATTTTCCAAAAATTTTATAGGTTAGTGAAAGATATAAAGACTTCGACATGGCCGAAGACTGCCCTTCGATCTTGTTTTTACGCTTTGTGGCATCACAACAGTCATTGCTGATCTGTGTCTAGGGGATATGCATAGGAACATCCGCTTCTGTCTAACCTTCTTTTTCTTCTTTGACGTAGTCACCGCTTACGCGATTATAGCTTCGTCAACAATAGCACGCCACTCGCTTCTTCTCTTTGCTGTATAGCGCCAGTTAGAAATACCATGTCGCTCTCCACCTGGTCTTCCCAACGGAGTGGAGGTCTTCCTCTTCCTCTGCTTCCGCCAGCGGGTACTGTATCGAATACTTTCAAATCTGGAGCGCTTTCATCCATTCGGACGACGTGACAAGGCCAGCGTAGCCGCTGTCTCTTGATTCGCTGAACTATGTCAATGTCGTCGTATAGTTCGTTAAGCTCATCGTTTCACCGTCTGCGGTATTCACAACAAACCATAAATCTTCCGCAAAACTTTTCTCTTGAAAAATCCTAAAGCCGACTCATCGGCTGTCGACATCGTCCAGGCTTCTGCACCATATGTCAGGACGGGAATGATGAGCGATTTGTAGAGTTTCTTTTTGGTTCGTCGAGAGAGAACTTTACATTTCAATTGCCTACTCAGATGAAAGTAGCACCTGTTGGAAAGAGTAATTCTGCGTTGGATTTCCAGGCTCACATTGTTGGTGTTGTTAATGCTGGTTCCTAAATAGACAAAATTATCTACGACTTCGAATTTATGACTGTCAAAAGTGACATGAAAGCCAAGTCGCGAATGCGATGACTGTTTATTTGATGAAAGAAGATATTTAGTCTTGTCCTCATTAACACCATATCTAATCTAATCTTACCTTTACAAAATAGAGAAATTTGGCGAAAAATCTATTAAATAGCTGGCTGCCGTATGAAGTGTGGGAGAGATGTTATTTATATTTAATTCAAAAAAAATTAGGTTATGAAAATTTCTCAGAAACTTAAAAAAAAAAACAAATTAAATATTGAAATAAGCTAATCGTTTCGGTGCCGCTATTTTAGCGTCAATAGATGGCAAAAGAACACTCCCAAAAGCTGCTTTGGTTAGTTGTGTGCTTACTCACCCACAAAAATTTGTCATGCACACATGATTGCACTTGTTTAATA
Organism: Neoceratitis asiatica; assembly: GCA_030068015.2. Taxonomy (NCBI): domain Eukaryota; kingdom Metazoa; phylum Arthropoda; class Insecta; order Diptera; family Tephritidae; genus Neoceratitis; species Neoceratitis asiatica. The sequence continues at coordinate 26,787,624 of CM061524.1, forward strand.
TATTTACGCTATTATTATTATTTTATTATTATTATTATTTTTCCACTTTTGTAATGCGCTGCAATTTTAATTTCAAATTTCCGCTCCAAACGCGAACTCACCTGTTTTTCCACAATTTCATTCTAAAATCTTCTATTCAATTGAAGCTCAATGAGATTGCATGCTGCACCCATCAAATAAAGCTTTGACATAAATTTATAATCACAATTAAAAATAAGTATAAACAACAACAACAACAAATGAAGGGAAATAAAAGATTGAACTGAAAAGAAAGCGAAATAAATTGAGAGTGAAAATTGTGAATGAATTATATAAAAAAAAATTAATTAAAACTAAAAACCAATAAAAAATGAAAACTATAAAAAATAATAATATACAATTTTACTGAGAAACAATCATTTGTATATATGTATGTAAATAAATATGTTCGTTTGTGTGTAAATTTTTGTACTTTACGCATGACCAGCGACGCGCCCAATATTTTTATAGCCAATTGGGAATATATTTACATGCATAAATATGTAAATAATAAAGTCAACACAGTAGCAAATGCCATAGAAATGTTGTTGTTGTTGCTCATTGTTGAAACAGCATTTTCATAGATTCGGTATTTGTGGCAATAAACTGTGTTGTGCCATTTTTTGTGTAGAAAAAAAATTAAAAAAAAAATTCAATATTCACAAACATATATTTAAGTATAGAATAAATTGTATTAGAAAATTAAAATGATTGCATACACACACACACACACACTCTCACACACACATCCCTACCCAATTTTTACGCCGGAAGTGTGCGCATAATAAATTGCTCATCCACCGGATACACATGCAGCGGCAGCACCAGTAGCAAGCTACAGCATGGTATTGTGAAATTTTAGAAAATTTTATTTGAAAAATCGAAAAAAAAAACAATTCATTTACCTTTTCATACTACAAAATAAAATATTGTATAATAAATGAATTAGATTTATTTTGGAATTATTTAAATGCTGAAGCAGGCTTGTTGAAAGACAATGCCAGCAACCAATCAACTCGATCGCAATTTTATTGCATTTACTTCATTGAAATTTTATTTGGCGCAACAAAAAATTCTAAAATCGAGATTTTTTCGAAGAGAAACCATTATTAGGCGCAGATTTTATTTCTAGTTAGAGATTAAAAATATCTATTCATATATTTCGAAATTTTTTAAATAAGAAAGTAAATTTTTCAAAATTTTGCAAGAAATTCTTTTTTCGAAAGTTTCGATATAAAAAATTCCTTTTTTTTTTTGAAATACTTAAAATAAAAAAACCCAGTTTTCGAAAGACATTTTTCTAAATTTTGAAAATAGGAAAATCAATTTTCCGAAATTTTAAAGACAAAACGAAGAAATCCCATTTTTCAAAATTTATAAAATTTGAAAATCCATTGTTTTTTTATTAAGAAATTCCATCCTTCAAAATTTTAATAAAAAGAAATTAAATTTTTTAAATAAAAAATTCCATTGTTCGAAATTTTAGATATAAGAAATTTCATTTTTCGAAACTTTGAAAATAACAATATCCATTTTTTGAACTCCTTAAAATAAGAAATTCTTTATCAAAATGTTTTAAAATTTGAAAATTCATTGTTCTTTTTTAAGTAAGAAATTCCATTTTCTAATTTCAGTACAAGGAATTAATTTTTCGAAAATTTTAAAACAAGAAATTTACATTTTCCAAATTTTTAAGATATGAAAATATATTGTTTTTTGTTTCAAACAAGAAATTTCTTTTTTCGAAATTTTTAAACAAGAAATTCCTTTTTTCAAAATTATTGAAAGAATTCAATTTTTCAAATAATTTAGAATTTGAAAATCCCTTTTCTTTCACTAAGATTTTGAAAATTTTGAAAATATGAATATCCGTTTTTTTTTTAATAAGAAATACCATTTTTCGGAATGTTTTTTATAAGAAAATTAATTTCTCGAAATCATTAGAGTAATAACAATATTTCAAATTTTTAAAATTTTCTAATTCATTGTTTTTTTTATTAAGAATTTCCATTTTTCGAATTTTTTAGTATAAGGAAATAAATATTTTGAAATTTTCAGAAAAAAAATTCCAAAGTTTTCCGAAATTTTTAAAATAAGAAATTCCATTTTTCGAAATTTTTACTTTAAGATAATCAATTTTTCGAATTTTTAAAATAAAAAATCCAAAAAGAAACCGTCAAAAACTCATTGAAATTCGATTTTTGAAGGCGAAAATATTTTTAATTTAAATTAATAATGTTGAGCCCAAACAACCGTGAAACTGGCGTAAGCAACAACATTTATTTATTTCCTGTTTTGGATGTAATTCAATAACCCGCCATCATGCACATCAACGCCAGAAATCTGAAAGCTCTACGAAACAACTCCAAAGTTAAGGATAGAGTCGAGGGGACTATGTTGGGGAACATTTTTTGACTGTCATGCACCTGGGAGTGACCAGTAACGAATATATTACAATCATTTGGAGTTGAGCTAAAGTGAGAAAGAAAGCCCCCCTGTACTTGTGCGTAGGGTTTGAGACCCAACACATAAAAAATCTGCTCCTATGAAACATAGAGTCAACCTCGGGTGAGATACGCCATATTAAATAATGACCACGTCAAATGTTTTAAGGTTCTCGATTTGTGGGCATGCAACTGGAATGTGCGAGAGTTAAAGCGTCGTCCCTATCTCTTAATTCGTTGTCCTCGTAAATGTATCTCATACACTTCATCATTTCCTTGTCTACGGTATTCGCCATACCCAGAAATCTTCCGTAAACCTTGCTCTTCAAGATTCCTAATTGAAAGAATAAGCTGTCCAGCCGTACTCTCTATGTTATCTGCCTTTAGGATTATATTTTCATTCTCTCCCGACCATAGATTTTGGATTATATCGTGGCTGCCAATCTACTCTTTGACTACGATCAATAGGAAAAAAAGTGCGATGCAGCGTTCTTATGGAAAATGAGTCAATGATGATGAGTCAAAGACGGGTTGCTCTAGAATGCTGGAATTTCATAGATTCTCTACTTCATTTCCAAGCGTTCGGATCAAAGCTTCTCAAGATTCATGTTCCAACAGACTCTTAATCATTTATGCTGCTAACGTAGTATTTCTAGGACGAGGTGCTGGCAGCAGGGCATGTTTGCTTAAAACCGCTAGATGGATTATCATTAGATGAGGAATTTCACGGTTAAAGTTGGACTAATAACACTACACAGTTTGTTCTATAATGTATCTGAACTTATGAACTAAACCATGGCTTGCACTGAAGGTCCTGATTAAGTGTTATGATAAGCCCTCCATATTGAAGGCAGGCGCCATCGCTCTCTGAGACCGCTAGATATACAGCGAGCATCAGAGGAACAGGAACCAGCCGTACTGTCAAAGTAACCTGAAGGTAACCTTAAAACTCACGCAACGACCCAGGTATTCTAAACCAGCTCCGCACTTTTGAGGAGCCAAAAAATACTAAAGATTCACTTCTCCCACAGATGAGATGGCCAATTATGGCTAGATAAATGAATGAGTAAGGAATAAGCATCTTCAGGAACGACTGGGGGGAGGGTGATTACTACTAGGAAACGAATAGCGGCTATGTGCTTTGATGCATAAATTTTAACCCTGGAGCGTTCAGGAATCGATAAAAGTTTTTTGGCAAAAAATTGGAGACTTTCGTAGCTACATGAACCACACCTAACCTATTTTTTCAGTAGTCGGAACATTGTCAATGGTCAGGTTTACTTGGAAAATATCTAATTTTCTGAGAATATAAATATTAGAGGGCGCTACTTCATCCTAGGTGTAACAATCTGGTGAGCTCTCCTCCCGATCCCATTGCCAAAGATCCAAAACAAAAAAGTAAGAAACTTCAAAAACCAACAACAAACTAATGAGATAAAAACAAATTAAGCTAAAAGTAAAGCAGTGATAACAGCAGCAACAACAACAACATAAAAAATCCGAATGTGAACACGAGCAAGCAAAAACGAAGCGAGTTGAATGCTGTACATTTAGACAGAAACAAACAGTTTGGACAAACTGAGAACAAGTCGCGCGAGTCTTAACAAAAAAAAAAAAAAAAAAAAAAAAAAACACTTCGAAATTAGAAATAGAATGAGCATAAAACTTACAACAAACACACAAAAACAAGCACAACAATAACAACGAAAGGCGAAAGCAAGAAGATCTGAAGCAAAAAAAAAAAAAAAAAAATACAGAAGAAATAAATAGAATTTCCGGAATCCATATTGAAGAAATTGAAAAATCTAATGTGACAACAACAACAACTGCTTAAACGACAGCCAACAACGACAAGACAATCGATGCGACAAAGGCAAAGTCAAAGAGAACAACGCTGAAGGCGATTGCGCTGCTGACAATGAAATACCCAACGAAGGTGGAGATGGAAGTGCAAGAGCTTGCAATTTGCGACAACAAAAACAAGAACAAAAACAACAACATAGCAATTGCGCCTAAACAGCAGCGACTTAACGCGAATTTGCACCATTGCACCATCAGCGAAAGGTGTTGCCGTCCATTAGATGCGCAACGCCCGCCAACTGCCCGCCGAAGCCAGCAGATAGCCACCTCAGAAAATGACGCGGACGAAGAGACAAATAGAAATAGTTGCCACCATCAACAGCAGCAACACCCAACGCCCTACCTGCCGCGCAACATGGTATGTACTCGCATACATACATACATACATACATATGAGCAGCAACAGTTGGTTTGCAAAATGTATTTTAAATAGAAATGAGAAAAATCCAAGTCATGTGATGAGCAAAACCTTCGTTTACACTGACTGGGCTGCAGGGCTGCTGCGAGCTGTGTGACGGCAGTCATTTGTGATGGCCGCAATGACAAAGCCAGCAAACAAAGTACAGGCGGACAGACGACAGACGGACCTACAGATGTGCAGCAGCGCAGCCAATGGTAGGCTGTCTAGGTTGGGCTGTGTGCAATATCTAAAACTTGAAACCAATTGGTTGAGCACTAGAAAGGAACAACAACAACAACAAAAAAGAATTAAATAAACAAATAAATAAATAAATATATTGGCAAGAGGCAATAACAAATGCAAGTACACGGCACAAGAGCCATGAATGTGGAGTTGTTGTTGTTACTGCTGTTGGCTGAACAAAAAAAAAACAACTTACAACAGCGCAAAAGAAAACATTTATGCAGTTCTAAAGCAGTGAAGATTACCACATTGGCGACAATTATTGTCACAATATTGACTGGCTACAGCAGTAACAACAACAACAACAACAACAACAACAACAACAACAACAACAACAACAACAACAACAACAACAACAAGAACAACAACAACAACATGTAGCCAACATCGATTTTCATGCCAATGTTTATTGACGATCAACACCAATAGAAAAAAGAACAATGAAAGTGCAAAACTCTGATGTTAAAAAACAGAGAGAAAACAACAACAACAAATGAGTAAGAAAGTAATAAACCTAATGAGAGATCAAGAGTTACGAAGTAATGTTCGAGCAAGAAGTCTAAAAGGTTAAGAAGAATAAATTAATTTTGGGTCCCGGAAATAAGTGCAACACTGTAAAGGCTAGAGTGAACTAAATTCATCTAAGTAAATAACACCTTGGTGAAATCTCGGAATCAAACCTCTTAAAATCCAAAACTGTAAAAATTGTTCACACAGGCTGAGACAATTAAGCTTTCATTTATGTCAAGGTATTTGCGTTTTACACATATGATATTAGGTTGAAACAGTTAGAGCATTTGACAGAGTATACTGTTTTCCTTTTTGTTTACGAGAAATACGAGAATTTGGTCTCTTCAAAATTACCTTAAAATATGTTCACACAGCCTGAGACAATTAAGGCTTTTTTTGCTTTATTAAATTTTGGGTGCAGTCCTCCTTCTGGCTAGCCGGTTAAAGTTGCAACACTATATACAATTCCTATTCTTACGGACTCGTCGTAAACTCTCAAATCGTGAGCATCGATGTTACGAGATGCGATGCTACGAATGTGAATCCTTGGGGCACGCTAAGAGAGAGGGAGCTTTTCTCCACCGAAATATTCGGTTGAAGTGCTCACTACAGTCTTTTAAGAGCATCTGTTAAATACATATGCTTCTAAGCGTCAGTCTTGAAACAAACGGCGCGCTATATATATATAGGGGTTTCCTATAAGAGTGAAAAGATTTCTTTAAAAAAAAATACAATAATTGTTAAGGAAAATTCAATTGTTTTTTTTTAAGGCGGAGTACAAACGATACAATTAAGTTCTGAATATAACATCATTCGAATGATCTCCACGACTTCTTTTGCAGGAACGAATTCGATGAACCCAATTTTTGAGCACTTTTTCCACTAAATCAAGTCGTATGTCATGAATAGCACGTTCAATATTGCCTTTTAAAGCTTGAAGAGAGTCTGGTTTATTGCTGAAGACCAATGACTTCAAATAAACCCCACAAGAAGCAGTCTAATGGTGTTAAATCACAACTTCTTGGAGGCCATTCAATGTCATAATTTCTTGAAATAATCGAATCTCCAAACATTTCTCGCAATAATTCGGTTGTTGCACGTGTTGTGTGACACGTAGCCGCGTCTTGTTGGAACCAGATTTTGTTAAGATCACCTTCTTCCAATTTCGGTTATCATCGATCTGTACCGCTCTCCATTGACAGTAACGGTGCTAACCGCTTCATTTCGAAAGAAGTACGAACCGATGATTCCACCAGACCAAAAGCCGCACCAAACTGTCGATTTAGGTGAATGTAATAACTGCTCATAAATAATTTGTGGATTTTCTTCGCACAAGAATCTATATTTTTTTTTATTTACCGCACCACTCAGATGAAATTGAGCCTCACCGGCAAACGATGATTTTCTTAAAAAAATCGTTATCGTTTTCAAGTTGTTCCAAGGCAAAATCAGCAAATTTATGGTGGTCCTTGGATGAAATTGTAAACATTAATGAATACAGCGAAAAAAAATTACAGATCATGACAAATTAAAATTGGCAAAATGAGACTTAGAAATTATATCATCCCTATTGGAAAACTCATTATATATGTGCTCAAAATTTAAACTAATCACGGAGCGGTATTTGGGACCCGCCACGAAACGTACGCACGTCTATAAAACTGTATGTATGTCATCTGTCTATCACACATGATCGATCTGGTTGCTAATTTTTCGATCCGTAGAGAACCAAGCGGCGTGAAGAATTTTCTCGTGTTGTTATCTAGTACTACAGGCAATCATAAGTCGAGACCCGGCAAAGTATCAAGTCATTTGGGGATGTTTCATCAAGGAAATATGAAAGAACTTCAATTTAAAGCGGACTGTTTTGTGACGTTCATTCAAAGGAATGAATACCAGCACCAGCAGTGACTGAGTGCCTCTAAAGCCACGAATCCGAAACCAAATGAAGGGATCGTATATACCAGGTACATGTGCCTTAGAATATTTGCTATGATCGTCAACAGAAGGGTAGTCTCTCATACGATATTAAGGAAATAACAACGTCTCGTATCACTATCTTGTCGTAGCGAAGATGCACACCTTCCCCTGTGCAGTGAGAAAACGCCCGTTATCAAACTTAAGGATGGCTCAATGGCGAAAAACTGCAATTCCAACAGAGAGCAGAACGGTTTTCTACGCTCATGTTCTCTGTCGGCTCTCATCAGGAACCCGGTATGAGGGAATTGTATTTTAAATACCCAAATCGAATTGAAGAGCAAGGAAGGGACATATTATCATGGTTTAACTGTAAAGCTAAATGTGCATAGAAAAGGTTTTACGCGTAATTTGGTTGGCTGAAAGGAGTATACCACCAGCCCATGCGGATCATAGTGGGGTTAAGTCTGCTGAATATCACATATAAAATTTTATTTAACAAACTGTACATAAGATTTAGGATCGACAACGATGAACTGATGGGATCTTATCAATACCTGATAGATCCACCAATGAGCAGATATTCAAGTGGTGTGAAAAGTTTAGAAGTAAAGAATTATCACCTCTTTATCCATTATAAGGCCGCTTTAAACCGCAGTAAATGCAGAGGAAAATTTCTACTATGGAAGACTCGAAACAACAGTGGAGACAGGAAGCGGGTAGACAGAAGTGGCAGCCAATAAGCGAGTATCGACACACGAAGACCTACTCTGACACACCGAAGGGATTCTCTCTCATTAGCATTCCACTTACACTCCCTTATGCATTTTATTACGTCACTAATTCTAGTTTCTGTCGCAAGGCAAAATCTACTCGTGAAATCAGCTTCATAATGGCCAAATCAAATCGAGCTCCTCCTCCAAGTTTTTGTGTCTTGATGTTTTTTTTTATCAACAAATGGATGGATCTATAGTTTATTCAAGCAACCTCCGAACGGCCGATGAATTTTTTTGATTGAATTTTTCTGAGGAGCTTTTATTTCATGCCAGAAATACACTCGGAGGGTTTGACATTCCTTGCCGAGAGGCGACCGCAATTAGAAAAATTAATTTTCTATAATTTTGGATACGGCTCGCACTTGGAGTCGAACCTAGGCTTTCCGAATTATAGTACGTAATGCTAACCGCTCGGCTACTGGCATAAGAAATAAAAAATAGTATCTTTCTTCTCATCATTTTTGTAGTTCTTCGTCATTTTCCACAGGACTCAGGCTCCCAGACTTTCTTGCCGTTGTATGAGGCAATGTCCATCAGAACTCCAATGACTTTTGAAGTGAGCCCTCTTTTTTCAGCAAATATAAGCTCTCCGACTTTCTCCAGTTTCATTTTAGTCAAGTTTGCCTTAAATTACGACAATTCAAGCTCTGCACCAACCGTAGGGCGGCCTGTTTTTTGATTTATTCCTTAAACAGTAGTTTGCATGTCGATAAAGCTACCAATGGGTTCTTTGTTCTGAAAAATTCGCCTAGTCTTATCCAAGGACCAAAGCGGAGCATAGTATGTTAGGTTCCCCCGAAGAAGTCAACGACAGATCAGTACGGTTTTAGAGATGGTCGTGATCGAACTTAGAGCATTTATTGCTGTCTGACTGTGTTTCCAATATGTTTAGCAGCTTCAATGATATCGGAAAATAAACTATAAAAGAGTTGTTTTCAGAATTGGGTTAGCCTCCCCGACTTCGAGCTGCTCTAAGTAATGGCGCTCCTCCCGAGTTCAATTTCTAAGAATAATAGCTTATGGGTCAGTATAATGTCTGTGGTGCAGCGGGCTAGAAACACCTAAGACCAAAAGCATGAGATTGTGGATACCCAAAGGAATGCTGTTCTTCGGGTAAACGCGAGACGTTTCTCAAGGGCATCTGTAGAGATGTAGATGCGTTCCAACTACTCCGAACCTGACCCCACTGACACTCTTCCCCTTCAGGGTTTTGGTTCCACTCAAAGTCATCTGAGTTTCCTTTTCTTTTTGCAAATCCCATAAAAGTAAAATTTCTTTGTAAAAAAATAAAAATATACGCACGCTCCTCACATCATTACCATACATAAATATGTAAATGCGTATGTATGTACATGGCATTCCCCTGTGGCTAAACGCTCAGCAGGTTGCAATTATTTGGTTTTGGTGTTGGCAACGATTGTCTGCGCCTTTGAAGTGGTTATAAATGCAGTTAAGGCGCAGCGCATCCTCAGTGCGTTGTAGCAACAAACAACAAAATTTGTATAGCAATTGCAGCAGCAACAATAACAATTAAGCCACCAAAACAACAACAACAGCAACAACAACAGAGTCAAGTCAAAAGCAGCAGTAATCGATGTAGTAAAGCCGCAAGTATTGTTGTTGTTTTCGTTATGGCTGGAGCCGTTGTTTATGTGGTAATGTGGCAAATAGAATATTTATTTATGTATATTCACACACACACACACACATACATACAAACAGACATATTCGCAGTTTTGTTGCAACAATTGTTACGCACAGGTCAACAGGTTGTTTGCTGCCGTTTTCACAACAGACCCCTTCAGCTGGTGCTGTTATAGCTATTGTTGTTGTTACAGTTGTTGTTGTTGCAGTTTTTATTGTTGTTGTTTTTTGTCAGTACAAAGGCGTGCAACATGCCAAGTACAAGGCAACTTACAATGGCAATGAATTGTTGCCAGGCGCAGCCACAGCCTTCGTAGCCTGTTGTAGTAGTTGTTGGTGCGAGCTATTATTGATATTGTTTTTGTTGTTGTTGTTGTTGTTGTTGTTGTTGTTCTTGTTGCTTCTGCCACAGACACAGCATGTGAAAATTCTCAACATATTCCAGTCGCCATGTATTAGCCACCGGTGTTGATTTTTTCGACAGTTCCGCACAAATGCCAACAACTTGGACATGGAACCGCGAGCCCTCGAGCATCTGCGACAGACGCAACACGCGCAAAGAAGTTGGCATAATAATTTTTTACATCTCTAAACGATTGTTAGGTTTTTTCGCCTTTGGCGCCGCAAGTAATAGTCGCTACATACATATGTACAAAAGTTGCAGCGACTGGAGGGGTTGAGCAAAGCTGAGAAAATGAGCCGATAGTGTGTTAGAGGTTGACTGTGTCAGCGAAGCGCTTACATATTAGACCTCATATTAGTTACTGATCTGCGAACTGGTGGTGTCAATTCCCTTTTATGTTCTCATAGTTGTTGTTGTTGTTGTTGTTGTTGTTGTTGTTGTTGTTGTTGTTGTTGTTGTTGTTGTTGTTGTTGTTGTTGTTGTTGTAACTGTAAAAACTTTCCCCAAATTGAATTTCGAACTATTTCGGCTCGTTCCGGTATAAAGATTCGACTGTGGCGGGAGCTCTTGGAGTTTAGTCGCCTCTTACGACGAACATGTTTTACTTGAGTCCCCCAAACGCAAGGGTAAACTCTCTACTCTCCCAGAGCCATTTATTTGTATTCCAATGTAGATTTAAATTCTACTACCTAATTCGCTCTACGCAAGATGCCAAAATTACAAAAGAGAATTGGCTTAAACGTAGAGGCAATCCATGGTGGATGGTGGGTAACAAAGAAAAGCGCTGGAGGTGTGAACTTATAAGGAGACTCGATTCGTTTCGAGGTCTTAAGCTCCACGAGCTCTGTACTACAAAGTTAAATCGTGCTTTGAGACGATCGATGATGAACTTAGTTTTCGGATGGAGTCAAATTGCGGAGCCTGACTACATACGACCTCAACGACCTTCAGAAGCGACATCGCTTCGCTCTATGGTCTCTTGAAAAGTTCCAAGAAGATCCGACGTTTTCGAACCAAATTTTGTTCAGCGATGAGGTTCATTTCTGGCTCAAAGGGTATATAAACAAGCAAAATTGCCACATTTGGGACGAAGAACAACTTGAAGATATTCAAGAGCTGCCATTTCATCCAGAAAAAAACAACAGTTCGGTGTGGTTTGTGGGCTGGTGGAATCATCGGTTCATATTTCTTCAAAACTGATACCGGTGAGAACGTAACCGTCAATAGCGACCATTATTGCTCTATGATAACCGACTATTTGATGCCTGAAATTGAAGTTCGCGATCTCTGCGACTTTGGTTTCAACAAGACGGCGCCACTTCTCACACATCGCATCAATCAATGGATTTGTTGGAATACCACTTCGGTGAGCAGATATTTTCACGTCTTGGGCCATTGGATTGACCACCAAGATAGTGTAATATCACACCGTTAGACTTTTTGATGTGGGGATGAGTAAAGTCTAAAGTCTCTGCGGACAATCCTGCATCGACTTAGGCCTTGGAGCAACATCACGCGTGCCATTCGCCAGTTACCAGTCGAAATGCTCGAACGAGTAATCGAAAATTGGACTCAAAGGATGAACCATCTGAGACGTTGCCGCGGTCAACATTTGAAAGAGATAATCTTCAAAAGAGTAAATGCCAAAGAATGATCTTTCGAATGATAACAAACATTCCAGAGTAATTTTGAATTTTCTGTTTTTTTATTTTTCTTTAAAACAGAAGGAAACTTAGAAATGGATCACCCTTTATATCGGCGACTATGAGACGGAAGAGATCATTAGTGGCCAGCCTTCTGGGAAATATTGAAAACTTTTTTTTTTTTTTTTTTTGAAATTGCGGTGCCTCTTGAACGGCCAGTCGGAGATCTTTGTCGAGATTCCAGAAGAGCATAAGCTCCTAGCGACAGCCATTGACAATGAAAAAGAGAGCCTAAGGCCGCATTGTTGCATCTAGACCTAAAAATGCTGTTAGAGAACCCTAAGCCAACTATTCATTTTTAGTTTGCCCTGGGGCTGGTAAAATTGTGGTAAAATTTAAAATTTTTCTTAAGAGTATAAGTGGTTTCCCATTCAATAGACTGTTGAATGGTAACAGTTTATCCATATCCTCACTGGGACCCGGATTCCCACTTCGGAAGTTTTCTAAAGCTTAACTTATATGAGATGATGCAGCGAACTTCAAGTTGGAGAATATGCCGGTAGAAAATCACCAAAACTACTTTGATATATGAGAGGAAAATACGTGATGTCCGTTTTGGTGGAGGCACTGCAGATTGAAGGGCTGTTTGTTTGTAGAATGCCTTTGTTTTTGAACTCAACTCCGTTCAGCTGTAGAGAAATCAACTGCTAAAGTGATTTGTCATGATATTTGAATCCAAAGTAGACTCCGGTGGTAACGTAGCAGATTTTCAAAGGTTTTTTTTATCTTATAGAACTCTCTTTGTTCATATCTTTCTCTTCTTTGCTGATCAACGAATAGTCTCGTTATGGCTGAGCGTTAGAGATCCAGTTGAACAGGTGAGAACCAGCTTTGCACTTAGCTTCTAATAAAAAGGCGGAGGCTGAAGCCAATAAACTAGGAGACCTTTGACCATACTAATATCATACCCCTCCCGAAGTGTCACACATCCCTCCACCCCATTTGTCCGACTACACGCAAGCTCCCAAAACACTTAATCAACGAGCTCGCTCGCTGACAACGAGTTAAATTACTTCAAAAAGATTAACCGAACGAGCAGCACACTCGTTCACTTATTTTGGCCGGCTGTTCGGCAATGTTTGGCTGAAAATAGCAGTAAAACATGATGTGCAGACACGAAGAACAAAATCGAAAATTCCGACAAGTTGCAGAAATAACTTACACAGACCATTTCCAAAGCGCACAATGTGGCACCAACAATAACTGCAGCAACAATAACAATAAAAACATTAACAACAACAACAGCAACTACAGCAATAACAATAACAATTATAAAGTCCTATGAATGTAGAAGTACATGACAGCGCAGGCGCAACTGCCAAACAGTCGGAGCTCGTAGAACTCGTAAATATTTGCGCTCATAGGTAAGGTACAAAACCTTCGACAATTCACTACATATACACACACACACACATGTACTTATGTGTACAGCACCAAGGAGCCATTGCAGTGTGCACTGTGTTGTTGTTGTTGCAACATGTTGAGATACCAATAAACGTCGCGTACATGCAATGCGACAAATGAAGCTAACAACTTGAACGGCGTCTGTGAGTCGTCGTCGGCGGCGCTGGTGGTGAAGGTGACGTGGACGTTGGCGGTGCATGGCGAAGTTTACAAAACCGCGGGCGCCGCCACTGCAGCTTGATGACTTTGTAAAGCGCGTAGTGCAAAAAGAATGCGCAGGAGGAAGGATAAGGAGCAGAAGCAGACAGAGAAGCAGAGATGGGAAGTATAAAATGCACCAACAAATTTACCAACAGTCAACAAGAAGAAGAAGGAACAGCGCAGATTCGTAAAGGGTTGTACCCTTTATATGATTGTTTCTTGTTGTTGTTATGATTTTTACAACACGCCTAGCTTATAACAACAATTATAAAATGATAACAATAATACTCGGCTCGGTTTGGCTCGATGGATAGATGAATGACAGCCTGTTGCTGCATCAAAAACATCAAAAACTTACGACCACCAGGAACGGGCAGCAGCCGAAGGAGCCACAGCCAGACGCCATTAAATTCGGTTTTTGTTGTAGAATTTCATTACAGAAGAACTCGGTGACGCTATCTTAATGACGTATGTATAAATTTTTTGATGATTGTTAAGTTATTACTGCCACTGCGCCGCGGCATTGATGGCGGTTGGCGGCTGTCACATTGTTTGACTCACGACTGTGGCAAGTGTAACAAAGTCTGCCGCTGCGCTGGGAATATGTCGAAGTGGTTGGTGGTGGTAAGACACCATTATTATTGGCGTCGTCATAATTCGCACAGTGCTTAAGAAGTAGAGATAATGAGCAATAAAAAAAAATAAAATAAAAATAAAAAATGAAACTTTAAAAAAATAATATAAATTTAAAAGAAATAAAAAAAAAATTAAAAAAAAATAAAAAAATATATAAAAAAAAATAAAACTAAATAAAAATAAATAAAAATAAATAAAAAATAAAATATAAAAAAATAATATATATATATAAAATAAAATAAAATAAAATAAAATAAAATAAAATAAAATAAAATATAATAAAAAAATTTAAAATAAAATGAGATAATATAATATAAAATAATATAAAATAAAAATATAAATAAAATAAAAAAATAAAAATAAAATTAAAAAAAATAAATAAAATGAAAATAAAATAAAGTAAAATAAAATCAAATAAAATTACATAAAATAAATAAAATAAAAATAAAATAAAATAAAATAACATAAAATAAAATAAAATAAAATAAAATAAAAAAAAATCAAATAAAATTACATAAAATAAAATAAAATAAAAAATAAAATCAAATAAAATAACATAAAATAAAAAAAAATCAAATAAAATTACATAAAATAAATAAAATAAAAAATAAAATAAAATAAAATAACATAAAATAAAATAAAATAAATTAAAATCAAATAAAATGACATAAAATAAAATAAAATAAAATAAAATAAAAATAGATACAAATAGATAAAATAAAATTAAATTAGTCAAAATCATATAAAAAATATAAAATAATAAAACCAAAAGTTAATCCTCCTGCAATTTCCCCTCTGGAGTAACGAAGCTCTGGGCTTCAATCAAATCGTTGTCAAATCCGACGAGACGTAATGATCGGGTGGAAATTTCATTCGGTGATCCCGCCCCGAAGAGGTGCCCGAGATATTTTAGCCGATTATTTACACTGCAGCCTTCGGTTGACAGAATGAAAAGACGATAAGCGCAAACTGAACTGACGCTTGGCAACGTACAAGGCAATTGGCCGGCCGGTCGTCAACTGCGATGCTCCGATTTGGACACGAGACGCAGTTGAAGAAGCTTCAGACTTGTCAGAACACCGCCATTCGGACCGTTACGGGAAACCTTTTGATGGCGCCGGTCCGCCACTTACACAGCAAAACAACCACCTGCTGGGATGTTATCGTCGGTATCATCCCAACAGACACTTATTGGAAGCTGAACCACCACCTAGGTACATCAGGAAGGGTGTACTTGAGTATCGAGACGCCGTACAGCAACAAAGACAATACCCGCTGGACAGTACGGCGTACAGAGAGGCCATAAACACTATTCACTGAGAGTCTATTAACACCTTTGTGAACTATCTTCCCGTGATCGGTGTTCTCAGAGTCCAATCACCACCCTTAACAGAACAAGAGCTCGAGCTGTCTCGAGAGACCCACGTAACCCTGGCACAATTGAGATCTAGATATTGTAGTAGGCTTAACAGACTCGACTCTGACATACCCAACACATGTCCCGCATGCTACGAGTCACCGCACGACACTAACCACCTCTTTGCATGCCCACTTAACCCGGTTCATCAAACACCCCTCTCTCTCTGGTCCGAACCCGTCGAAGCAGCACGTTTCCTGGGCCTCCCGTTAGATAACCTCAATGACTAAGACTAGACTTACCTGACAATAGACGGGGTTGTCACAACCGCTACAAACAACAACAACAACGATGACCTTCCATAACCCCGCAATGAAGTTCGAATAGCATTTGAACGCTTAAAAAATAATAAAGCGGCGGGAGTGGACAGCTTACTGGCTGAGCTCTTCAAATGGAACGTAAAAGCGCTCTGCCAAATCAAAAAAAAAGAAGACTCACGGTTTGTGCCAATTATCGTGGAATAAGCCTCCCTAATATCGCATATATGTTCCTATCTAGCGTATTGAAAGGAAGATTAAACCCCACCGTCAGCAAACTGATCGGATCTTATCATAACCATCGATTTTGAAGCACGGCTGTTTCTACGCCACTATGGCTGAATTTGATATCCATGCAAAACTTATTCGGCTATGTTAACTGAAACTGGATGACACGAGAAACACAGTCAGTCGGCTCTCACGTCACTATTGACAGTCATAAATTTTAGGTCGTAGATAGTTTCGCCTATCTTGGAACCAGCATTAACAACAATAACAATGTCTGCCTTGAAATCCAACGAAGCAGGAAGGCAATTGGAAAGTAAAGTCCTCTCTCTATGAGCCGAAACCAAACTCTAAAAGACGCTTATCATTTCCGTTCTAAGATATGGTGCTTAAGCTTGGACGATGTTGACATGCGATGAGTCAGTGGTAGGAGTTTTCGAAAGAAAAGTTTGCGGAAGATTTATGGTCCTTTGCGCGTTGGCAACGCCGAATACCGCAGACGGTAGAAAGATGAGCTGTACTAGTTATACTCATAAGACGACATTGACATCGTTTAGCGAATAAAAAGACAGCGACTACGTTGGTTAGGTAATTTCGCCTTTGAAAGTATTCGATAGAGTATCCGCTGCTGAAAGCAGAGGAAGAGGAAGACCTCTCCTCCAGGTAAAGATCGACCTCTGTTTCAAACAGCGAAGAGAAGGAAGGATTAGCGCGCAATTATTGATTCGGATATAACCAGGTAGAAGAAGAATATCCTTTTTTGACGATTTTTTGCCACAAACCCTCATATCTATCACGAAAAGTATAAAAATGTACAAAAAAAAAAAAAACAAATTGTTGTAAGTGAAAACGACCCACTGTCAGTGCCGCATCGTCGCAATCAGACGATTCTTAGCCATGGCCATCAAACCCTACAGTAAACTGTAGAAGAATCATGCGATATTTCGAAACTCACGCTGTCCGCCTTAAAAATACCTGCCAGCCAAGCAGTCAACCAACAGAGAGAGAGAGAGATGGCGTGGGGTGGCGTGGCATGGCGTTAGTGTAAAGTGGCTGCGCCACCAACATGTTGGCATTCGGACGTTAACAACATTTTGTTGCAATGATTACGCGACAACAGACGACGAAACGACTAAGGAAAATACCATTTTGTTGCCGACTCCATGTTGCTGACAATGCAATGCGTTGTTAAACCACAACAAAACTAAGCGCCATCACAAGCCGACAAGCGCTAACCCGACTTTACTCGAAGAAAACAAGACGACAAATAACCGTATGGTTTTCCGATTCAAACAACAAAATGCAACAAAAAGAAATGCAAGCGTCTAAAGTTCTGACAACATATGGTAGATATTTTTTGCTTCCGACATATTGGCGAGTTGCAACAAGAAATTTAAAAAAAATAATAAAAAATAAATAAAAATGAAAAAACTAAAGAATTAAATCGAACAACGACAAATCGCAAATAATTATTGTAATGCATTTGCACATGTCCCTTTTGGTAAGTCACAAAAAAAAAAGAAAAATAATGGAGAAAAACGCCACAGCAAAGTTCACAATTTCCCAGCCGCTAAAAACGTTCACTCCTTTAAACTCGGAGCAGCACCTTTGCAAGCGCCTTCAATTGCACATCCACCAACGCTTCTGTCACACACACACACACACAAACACAAGTGATCTCTGCTACACGTTGTAGGTGGGCGCCACGGAGGTCCTCCACATCGCATCTCCAGCTGCCGTGTATATTCTCTTTACTCATTGACTATCAGATTTGCAGTGCTTCTTCTTCTTGTTCTTCTTCTTTTTGTAGTTTTTGTCACTTTTCGCTACAGTAAGAACAGCCACTAAGCGCATATTTATATAAATCTATATTTATTTATTTTTATATTTGTCCATATGTATGTATGCGCGTTTTATTGCTCCCTGACTCGTTGATTCCCATTGCGATTGGGTGGCGCTAGCCCATTTGCATATGCACATTTTCGATGACACTGGCTCCAGAAATTGATGGCGGCAAGGAGTCGTGATTATAATTAGTGTAGAAGTGAGGTGGAGGAAGATGGGCTCTGTGTAAATGCACTGAAAGAAATTACGTTTAGGCTTGGGTAGAGATCGCGAAATGGTTTTTAGGGACAGTAGGGATAATAAAGGATTAAACAGGAGGAGCTCGGGTCGAAAATCCCTTCAGTGGATATAAAGTGGCAAATATATATTTCTTTTCTGGCATAAAATGATATGAAATAATCTTAACTAAACAACTCGGCTGAGAAACCCAGCTTTTGAGGATCTAAATGTCTGAGGGCTGCCTTCTACCCGACAAAAGGCAACACAAAAACTGACGCTTCCGACTTCCACCATTGTTACCAAGTAAAGAGAAGCAAGCTTTGTATTGGTTGATTGCGGGAGAGAAGCTTCATCGTCAGACAATATACGTCTACCTCTAATTTGATTCAACGAAAGAGGTTGTTATTAATGTAAGCTCCGACGAGGGAGAATATCTTTTTGGAATATCCGACTGAACACCGCCCCTGTAGAAACGTTAATATAGTGAGAGATAAATTCAGTGCCAGAGTGGTCAAAGAAGTTATATTTGGTACAATTCAGGTCCTCAGACGTTACCTTTTAGCTACCTTCCTTGCTTAGGTATAAAATCGATCAGTTGTGATACACAAAATGCGCATGTCGATTTTTTTTCGGGGAATGTATATTTTCTGAGATTCTTAAAAGGTCTCGGACCACTATTTCTCCCTTCTATAGGAGTTATCCATCCCTATGTTTTAAAGAATGATCGCTAAAGATCAGTTCTTCTTCAGAAATCTCGCTCCGCAAAAGGACAGGAAAAGAGCAGCCAATATTGGAATGCTTCGTTTGACTGGAGTGGGATGTGATGGAAGGATAACAATGTCAAAGACGAGACTCGATGTATTTGTAAAGCAATGAGAAGGAAGCCTAAATATGTGAATGCCAAGAGCTGTCTAAACTTGCTGTCGGTATAATTTCCCTAAATATCTATCGACAAATAAACCGAATTAAGGAAAATTAAAAAAAAAAATTTTTTTTGGGAGGTGTAGTAAGTATAACAAAGTTTCGATCTGAATTCACAATCACCGACACTAGAACAAATGCTCCATTATTAGGTTGTAACGAGGCTCGAAAAGCATTTGGCAAGTTAAAAAAACAATAAAATATCGGTTTCCAATAGTTTAGCGCCTTAGATGTACAAATTTGACATTGGGGAACTCAAAAGGGGCATACCTCTTGGTCAGTCAAAATTTGCATATTGGACAACTGGAATCCGAGAGTGCTCTACCCGATTCTATAGAAATATGTTCTAACCGTCTGTGCTAAAAGTCTCCCGTAAAATGCAAATACTGCAGGCCATGGAACTATGATTTTTTCGAATGTATATTCCATCCACCGCTTTGTGATCTTTCGGGAAAACAATTGTTAGTCGAACTTCGACATAGTCAGGCAATGGATCGACATCGATGGGGGAATCAGGTATGCCAACTCTTGGTGTTTAATTTTCACTGTCATTCAGTTGACTGGAGTAGTATTCCGTCCATAAATTTAGTATACTAAAAGCATCAGTCGCTAGATCATCCGGTCTTGAAACCTTCTTTAATTCGCCGCGTCTTTTCATAGAATTTTCAAGCATTATACCTATCGGCCAGCTTCTCAAACTTTTTATACTCAGGTTTCTGGATATCTCGGTTTTCTGTTTGCAAACGCTTCTCGCTTCGATTTCAACTCTCGGTTTTTATCCCTCCCCGCAATACTCATCGTACCAGCTTTTTTTTGCCCTGCTTTTGTAGCAGCAGTACGTTAGGAGCTTGAGGTGTCGCTACACAGTTACTTTATATTGATATGCTGATGAGTGCTCTCAGAGAGCAGTAGTGCAAGTCAAGAAAACCATTTGCACTTTTTCGACGCCGAGCCTTCCTTGTGCATGTTTATGGCGTCTTGACTATACAGAGGCGGCTGCGATAAGATAGTGATCCGAGCCGATGTTAGGTCGAAGGGGCGTACACATTTCAAGAACACAGCAGATCAGGTGGCAGCCGTGTAACTTCATGAATTTTCGTATGCTGAAATCTAGTACTACAGACAACCATATTTTGGGTTCCGACGAAAGGGATGTACCTTAACCCATTTAGGGATGCTTAATCATGTGCACAATTTTGTCTTCCGTCAACGCCCATAGGTATGCTCCAGATCACCATAGGAAGCAAATTTTTTAACATTGACATCTTTTTCCGTGGGGCGTCGGCACAAATCAGCGAAAAGTTGAAAAACTTCGCTTGTTGTGATTTGTGACGAAATATGCATCTACTGAGGTGAATGCCATAATTCGTAGACTGAGTCTCTCACTCACCACGCGTTCGACACTAAATGTGCGTATCTTTCTGTTTCCGCTTTAGTAAGGGACTGGACATTCAAAGTACATGTCCTCAAATCTGGGCCTTTAATACGTTTGGAGTCCTTCATTCTTCTAGGCTATTATCTCTCTTTCTTTGAAGCTAACAAGCCGGTCTTAAGCTCAGCATGTAGCCTCGCTTCGTGAGTAGGTTTATGTTTTAGAAACATTTAAGAGGCGAGCCACTTGCGTCAGTTTTGATTACACTCGTAGTCGCCTTTTTTTTGTTTACAGACGGTGCAGTTAATACCTCAGTGAACCCTTACGCCGTCTTTAACTCCATAAAAACTTCCTCTCTTTTAGCAGTAACCAAAGGCTCCACACGTATTAATTATTGCATCTCGCACAAGGGTTGCTCCCGTTTCTGGGATGTTCGACGAGAACGCAAGAATAGGAATTGGTTATAGGCTTGCAACTATTGTGGCATACCCACTAGGAGGACTACACTCCAATAATATTGTTTTTTTTTTTTGTATTATTTGAGAATATCTTCGAGTGCAACACAGAGCACACGGTACAGTCATCCTTGCGGCAACTGTTGCAAAACTCAAATTCACAGAGAAAGCTCTCTAAGTGAGCATGTTCTGACATACTTTACGGGAACTTGGAAGATGGAAGCTAACATCGAACTTAGCAAAACCCATTGAGCTACTTTTCTGTTCCTTCTATGCAAAAGCCTTTGAGTAACAAAAAGACGCATACACAAGAGCACAAAGGAAGTTTGACGCCTAACTGTTGCTTAAATTTGTATGACTATGTATACTTTTCCCTGATAGATGCCAAAAGAACAAAACGATATCTCCAAAATACGTACGTTCAGATATTGCTAACCAAACCGATGGAGCAGAGTAGAGATCATGCATCCATCACTTAGATTGCAAAGATGATTATCTAAAGATAAAGGTCATAAGGGAGCAGAAGAGTCAGTTCCTCGAAAAGATGAACTGCGCTCAAAGATCCGCACATTTCCTGGGGACTAACGATGAAGACATACGGAATTTATAGAGCGATTTCTGCGACAGAAAAAAAATAACTGTCATGCGCTGCTCGCTGATGTTCTCTTACTAGTTTCGTAACCTCCTAAATGTAGGCAACGTTTTATTAATTAGTTCGGAAAATCATTGCCTACATTTAGGGGCGATGTATGAAATAAATATAACAAAAAAAAGCAATATTTTTTCTCGCTTATGAAGATGTCATAGCTTAATAATTTTAATATTTTTTTTATTAATTTAATTTTTTTGGCAATACTATTTTTTCGCGTAGTATTTTTAAAGGATTAAAAATTAATACTTTTTTCTCCCAACTAAAAATACCACAAAATCTCAAGAATTTTTCCAAGTTCTTTCTCAGCTAAAATACCCACCAACAAGCATTTACTCGGCACTCGTATGCCCCGCACGTTGAACAACCGCCCGCATACAATGTCTGCCTGGCTAGAATTCGCAAAATTCAAATCCTTGTTTTCTGAATCGCATTCGAGTAATAATTTTATTTTTAATTCCTGCTGATACAGACCTACAAAAATCTACTAATAATGGCTTGTGTGGTTTATGTTTATACCATTTGCTGTTGTTTGCTGTCGCTGGTTTTTCCTTTTTTTTCTGTAGCATTTATTGCTGTTGGTGTTGTTGTTGTTTTTTCTGGTGATTTCCTTAACGCTTTTAAAACGCTAAACAGCAATGTCTTGCAATGCAGATGTTGTGGCGATGTCCAATGTTATGTTGTCACGATATCAAAGCATTTTAATTGGCCGATTTATAGATTTAATTACGTATTCATGCGAAACATCGAAACCGTGATTCGTAAAAACACACACGCTGCCTCCTGTTGCATGTATGTATGTATGTATGTATGCATGTACGTTATGTCCACGTACGACTGGACTTGTATGTGAGTAGTGACGAAAAGCCAAAGCTAATATCAATATCAGCCACCAACGCCCGTACGAACCATCGCTCAAGTCCTGGAATTAGCTTGCGCACCTTGCCACCTGAGCCACTTACTGAGCGTCCTGTACACACTCCTTTAACGCGATTTGTTATTGTTATTACTACTAGTAGATACTGCTGTGGCAGTGAATGTCGGATTTTGTGTAGATTTCAATTGCTAAGACAACGCAAGATTTTCGTACAACTCCCAGGCGGCGGCAGTGACGCGACTGCGCTCGTAAACTGTTTGGCTGGGGGTAGGTGAGTTTCAGAGTCGGCGCTGTAATGCCATGTGACGCAGATACGCCAAAGATATGTGTATGGCAAGGGAACAGCGCAAATCTGCAAGATCTTGCAGCACTGATCAGCAGCAGCAGCAGAAGAAGAAGCAGTGAAAGAAGCCGAGCACATAACTGCCGTACAAGAGGCGAGACAAATTTTCGCAAAAAAAACTTTAAAAAAAGAAGGGAGCGAAATGACAACTGTTGTCGCTTCGACACAGCTTAGCGTGGAGACTCGTCGGGGGTTACTCATAAAAAAACGCGTTCATCGGTATCAGTGAATCGCCGTCTGTTCGCGCAACAAATATGATAATTGCCAAAGGGGCGACGCTACAATGAGCGATAAAATGGACAAGTGGAACACTCGAAATGTGAATATTTTTGTTGTGATCGTGAATCTCGTATTGATTTTATTGATGGTTTTTGATCGCTACGTCAAATTTAATTGGTTGACATTTTTATGGAGAAAATGTCAGAAGATGTCAGAATTTTCCAAGATAATTATTTGCATTTATAAAAAGGAAAAAACTTTATAGCCGTTAGGGTAGAAGCGGTAGTAAAATGTAATGACAGAGGTTGGAGTCGAGTGCAACACGGGGAGAACGGGACAGTCATACTCGGCGCAACTGTAGCAAAACTCAAATTCACAGAGAAAGCTTTCTAAGTGACCTTCTTCTGACACACTTTGTGGGGACTCGGAAGATGGAAGCTAAAATCGAACTCAGCAAAATCCATTGAGCTATTTCTCTGTCTATGCAAGAGTCTTTGTGTAACAAAACGACGCTTGTATAGGAACACATACAAAGTTTTACGCCTAACTGTCACTTTAATTTGAAGGACTTTTCTTTTCGCTAAAAGATGCCAGAAGAACAAAAATATGCATCAATGCATATTGTCATCCAAACCGATGGAGAGGGGTCGAGATCATGCATCCATCACTTAAGTTGCAATGAGGATTCTACAAAGTTAAGGATCAGAAAGGAGCAGAAAGGGTCGCAAGTTCCTCGAAGAAATTCCTTGGGCTCAAAGACCCGAACATTTTCTATAGGAATGAGAGGCAATCTGGGGGCTAACGGTGAACACATACGGAATTTATAGAGCGAATTACATGACAGAAAAAAATAACAGTCAGCGATTAAGGTACAGCAGTTTACTACTCCACTATTTTAAGATTCAAAAGAAAGTGGAGATCTACTCCCTCTCTTATAGTAAATAGATCAGAAATGTGAGGAGATATTCCCTCTCTAGGAAGATCGTGATGACGTAACGCTCTCCATTTTTATGAACGCACTCTTATTTGAAGGTAGTGAGCACCTACTCCTCCTCTGGGAACTCTGAGCTCGCCAAAAAGGGAAAGACGAAAAATCTGCTCTGCTCGTTACACAAATCGAGCTAGAGAAAGGCGTTAGACTTCAGAAGAAAGTGTGAAAATCTTATAACTTTACAAATATTATTTTTATATTAACGCAGAGAGGAAAGCATGAGTGAGATTTTAGTATATCTCCTCTGTTTGGAGACAGCCACGATGCAAACAGGGGCCTCACAGTTCAAAGAACTAAATGAAAACTCAAAACTAGATACCAGCAAGCTCTTAAACTTCCAGGAAACCGGCGACGTTCTAAGCGTCGAGTACTCCATCGCGAACTAAATTGTACATCCATCTGGCAACAAAAGGATCAAAACTTCTATGTAAGGTGTACCAATCAGCACAAGTAATTGAATGTAATCCTTTTTTATAAAGGATGATCCAAATACAGATACTTTTTTCAGAAGCCTTTTTTGAACAAATCGCAAGTGAGTCGTATCAAACTGGCATTTTGTTTATATTCAGTATTGTTTGGCATTTCATCATGGAAAGACTCACGCCTGAACAACGTTAACAAATCATTCAACCTTATTGCGAAAATTCACGTTCTGTAAAGAATATGTTTACCGCGCTTCGCTTAACTTATGGTCAACATAATCGGCCTACTGAGAGTACTATTCGCAACACCAACACCCATCTTGAGGCCTAGCATTCATTACTGGATAATATTCGACTGTGTAGACCACGTCCAACACACAGTGAAGAAAATAGAGCGGCCGTCGCAGAGTGCGCACGAAGGCTTTGGAGAGTCGATTCGGTGCCGTTCGCAGCAACTCGGACTGACGTATAGAACTACTTGGCGAATTTTACGTTGAGATCTTAAATTGAAAGCATATAAAATACAGCTTGTGTAAGAACTGAAGCCGCTCGACCATGCCAAGCGACATCGCTTCACTCTATGGGCTCTTGAAAAGTTCCAATAAGATCCGACGTTTTCGAGCCAAATTTTGTTCAGCGGTGTGGCGCATTTCTTAATGGGTGTGTAAACAAACAAAATTGCCATATTTGGGAGGAAGAGTAATCTGAAAAGATTCAAGAGCTGACATTTCATCTATAAAAAAAACGCCTTGGTCTGATTTGTGGGCCGGTGGAATCATGGGTCCATATTTCTTCAAAAATTATGCCTGTGAGAACGTAACCGTCAATAGCGACCGTTATCGCGCCATGATAACCAACTATTTGGTGCCAGGAATTGAAGCTCATGATCTCCGCAACGTTTGGTTTCAACATGACAGCGCTACTTCCCACACATCGTATCAATCAATTGATTTATTGAGAGAACACTTCGGTGAGCAGATAATTTTACGTTTTGAACCGGTCGATTGGCCACTAAGATAGTGTGAAGTCACATCGTTAGACTTTTTCCTGTGGGGATATGTAAAGTATAAAGTCTGTGCGGACAATCCCCCCTCGATTCTTGCATTGGAGCAAAATATCAATCGTGTTATTTACTAGTTACCAGTCGAAATTCTCGAACGATTCATCGAAAATTGGACACAACGGATGGACCATCTGAGATGTAGCCGCGGCCAACATTAGAAAGAGATAATCTTCAAAAAATTAATGCCAAAAAATGCTCCTTCGAATAATAATAAACATTCCGCATTAAATTTGAATTTTCTTTCTATTTTTTAATTAGGGAACCTCGAAATCGATTACCTGTTATTATTGACTCTGAAAAGTTTCAACAAACAATAGTAAAGCCTTCTGACAAGCCACGGGAGAGTTTCTGCAAAGCAGTGAGATTACTTAAGGGATTTTGACTTGTCTTGAACGAGTATCCTATCTTTCATGCCTTTCTCTACTTCGAAAAGCATGAAGTAAAACTTGGTAAGTATTCAATGAAACGATCTGAGATGGTATACAGGGTGCATTTGGTATATTATATTTCGTCGATTTCTTAATTGTACTAGCTTGCCCGCCTGTCCCCTCACTAAGTCGACCAATTTCTTGCTTTTGTAGACGCCACCGAAGTTGAGTTTTTTTAATTTTCATCTGAAAATAGAACAATCTCAAACTCGTCTGACCCTTGTAAGTAATTTTCAGTGGTTTTTATTTATTTTAAATGGAAAGTTTTGCAAGATCTTGCATTTTAGCGGTGTTCAAAAAATTTACTGGGGATTTAATTTTATTTTTGGTTTATTTAGTGTTTATTTAATGCTTATATCGTTTTGAAATCCTTTTCTCGCATTTTTTTATGCCATAAATTTAAGAGCTTTTCAAAAGGGTTGAATTCCCCGTTTTGAATAACCTTGCGGCGGTTTCTACTTTAGTCACAGCGACTTTTCAAATTACGCTCCGATAGACAATGTTTTCACAACCAAAATAGAGTTATTTGCATGTAAAATATGCGAATAATACGGTAATTTGAATTTATATCTTATAACCTCATACGAATATGGCTAACTTAGTTTGCGCTTGTCCTAAATGTCTCGGAAAACCCACTAAAGCTATCAGCGGCGTGGAATATGCTAATATCGTGTGATTTACTTCAGCAAGCAAAATGCAAATGAAA
This sequence comes from Neoceratitis asiatica, assembly GCA_030068015.2. Taxonomy (NCBI): domain Eukaryota; kingdom Metazoa; phylum Arthropoda; class Insecta; order Diptera; family Tephritidae; genus Neoceratitis; species Neoceratitis asiatica. Next base: position 26,814,192 of record CM061524.1, read on the forward strand.
TACTTTATCAAAACGAAATTAATTAATTTAATGGCGCTTATGAATTTTTAACACTTTTCATGGTCTGAAAATTTTTAAGTCAGCAAAAGTACGATTGTTTTGGAGTCATAGTGGCTTAATCAGAATTAAACAAAAAAGAGAGACTGTCTTCGGCCATGTCGAAGTCCATATACCTTTCATGTACTTTCAAAATTCATTGAAAATTGTAAAATTCGATGATTTAATTTCACGTCTGTAAAATAACAAATTTCAGTCGCTTTGCTATATGCTTTTTTGCCAGATGTTTGACCCAAAATTTCAAATCTCAAAAACTGAGGGACCAGCTCGCGTTCAAACTAGAGCTCCAGATATTGCTCAAACATTATTGAGTACTGCGAGCATTTGAGCAATGAGCACCACCACACACCTGCTCATTGCTCATTACTCGAAAAATTTTCGAAGCTGAGCACGAGCATTTCGAGTATTTTGACAAACACTTTGACTTTTTTCCCAAAACTTGCGTTTATCCATTTTAAATTTATTTATGTAAAGTTTAAAAATCAATGAAACGCCAGAGAGATTTTGACAAACAAAATTAACATCTTTTTGTTCTGCTGAGCTGTTGGGCAATAAGCAAGTATCGAGCGAGCATTGAGCTGCTCACAGTGCTCGATACCCGTGTATCTGGAGCTCTAGTTCAAGCAGACAAATTGCTAGAACAATTGAGCTCGTCATTCTGATACGATCGGTATAAATTTCGGCGGGTCTATCTGCATCTTCTTCTTCTGGTAGTTACATACTTCGGACCATAGTTTATTTACCATTTCATATACATGGAAGGTATAAAAAGCCTATCTAACTCAAGTAATTTTAATTTAAGCAAATAAAATTTAATATACTTTTGCTTCACATGTAAATCCTTGATTTGTATGTACACGTACATATATCCATAAGCGAACTTTTTTAGCCAATTTGCTGATATAACTAAATAACTAGTTCACCGGACGAAATTTTATTAAGAAGGCGAACTTTCGCAACTACAGTGATTATTATGTAAATTATTTTGTCAAAACTATTTAAAATTATTTTATTGATAAATCTACAAAGCTTTTGCTTTGGATGATAAGGAGTTAAAGCTCTTTTGATAAAAATAATGGTAATAAGCCCAAAGGTTTCCCTTCTACCGCTCAAGCTACAAGAGGGGCGCCATCCATATGGCATACTGAATTTGCCGAGTCATGAAAGCAAGATTGTGTCAAGCGCCATATTTAAAACTGCTCAGCTACTGAAAACCAATTCATCAGCAGATATATAAAACTATTTATAAAGAGTGATCCAAGTGGAAGTACTTTTTTCAATAGCCTTTTTTTTTGACAGATTACGCGTGAGTGGTGTCAAGCTGTCATGATATTTTGTTCAGTATTGTTTGGCATTTTATCACGGAAAGACTAACGCCTGAACAACGTTTCCAAATCAGTCAGATTTTAATACGAAAATTCACGTTCTGTAAGGAAGGTGTTTCGCGCGCTTCGCTCAACTTATGGTCAACGTAATCGGCCTACTGAGCGTGCTGTTCGCAACACCACCTCCCATCTTGAGACCGAGTATTCATTGTTGCATACTATTCAACTGAATATACCTCGTCCAGCACACAGTGAAAAAAATATAGCGGTCGTAGCTGAGAATGTACACGAAGACCGAGACCGTGGAGAGTCGACTCGGCGCCGTTCGCAGCAACTCGGAATGACGACTTGGCGCATTTTACGTCGAGATCTTAACTTGAAAGCGTACAAAATGCAGCTTGAGCAAGAACTGAAGCCGCACGATCTTCCTGACTTGAAAAGTTCCAAGAAGATTAGATGTTTTCGCACCAAATTTTGTTCAGCGATGAGGCTCATTTCTGGCTCAATTGGTATGTAAACAAGCAAAATTACCGCATTCGGGACGAAGAGCAGCCTGAAGAGATTCAAAAGCTGCCATTTCATCCACACAAAAAAACGGTTTGGTGTGGTTTGTGGGCCTATGGAATCATCGGCCCATATTTTTTCAAAAATGATGTCGGTGAGAACGTAACCATCAATGGCGACTGCTATGGCGCCATGCTAACCGACTATTTGATGCCAAAAATTGAAGCTCCTGATCGCCGTGACATTTGGTTTCAACAAGACGTCGCCACTTCCCACACATTTCATCAATTCAATTCGGTGAGCAGATAATTTCACGTTTTGGGCCGATCGATTAGGCACAAAGATCGTGTGATATCACACCGTGAGGCTACGTGTGAGGGTATGTAAAGTCTGAAGTTTATGCGGACAATCCCGCTTCGATTCAGGTCTTGGAGTGACACTTCACTCACGTTATTCGCCAGCTACCAGTCGAAATGCTCGAGAGAGTCATCAAAAATTGGACTCAACGGATGGACCATCTGAGACGCAGCCGCGGCCAACATTTGAAAGAGATAATCTTAAAAAAAAATTGATGCCAAAAATGTTCTTTTAAATGATAACAAACATTTCCCATTAAATTCGAATTTTTTGTGTTTTTTCTTTAAAAAAGTGGGGAACGTCGAAATGGATCACCCTTTATTTATATGCATTATTCTCTAACTTGGGAGAAGTCTTTTAATGTTTGATAACTTAATATAATTTCGCTTAATAATTTTACCAATTTCTACACAAGTCTACGGCATTTTTTGTGTGCAAAATAACATTTCATTGTCATTGGAGAAGTCTTCGGTCAGTTTTAATTTATTATATTTTAGTTTTATTTTAATTCAATTTATTTTATTTCAGTTTAAATATTTTATTTTGTTTTATTTTATTTTATTTTATTTTTTTATTTCATTTATTTAAGTTTAATTAATTTTTTTTCGAATTTTACAAAAAAGTGTAGATAATGCCAGTTTTCAAAAGCACAAACATGCATAATTAATTTTAAATAATTATTATTTTTTAATGTACATACATATGCACATACAGACATATGTATATTCATTTTATCAGCTACCTTTTGTCTTGAACTCATTTTAATTGTATGTCATGCGTCAGTGCTTACCTGATTTGACGTGGCAACAATAAAGAAAATATGAAACTTGAGCAACCTTTCCCACACGTTCAATGCTCGTATGTGCAACACATGGTCATGTATATATGTATGTACGCATTTTAGTATAATAAAAATGATAATTATAATGACAATATTAATGTCTTTCCAAAAGAAAATTGAAATTCTGTGCAAGTTTACATTTAATAATTTCGGGGTTTTGCACAACGCAACTCCAACTCAAACTGTGGGCAAAGCCTACACATGCATGTGTGTGTATCGAAATACATACAGATAAATTTATACTTTGATTCCTCATGCCTCTTCAGCTGTCCATCAGCAGCTCAATCATACCGTCGAGCTTTGACTACATTTCAGGTTGTCCCGCAGCGCCACACGTTTGATGGCCAATAAAGATATTAAAAATGGTATGCCATAAAAAAATTTATACGAACGATATGGTTTATTAATAAAAAATAAAAAATGAAGAATTAAGAAAAAAAAAGTGAATTATAAATTTTTGATTTCGTACGAATATGCCAAGCACATTTGGTCATTAAATTGAGTTTGGGGTTTTCCAACGAAAACAAACTTGAAAAAAGTTTTAAAAGAGAATTCGACATATTAATACTGGCGTTATGAAATTTATAACTGTTTACATACACACATACACCTATACATACACCTAGGCATATACGTACAAAAATGAATGTCCGCGTTTAAGTATGCCATTTGAGGCACTTTCAAAATTGCTTTCCAAACGCAGTTATTTGTAAAATTATGATTGTTCTGTATGCAATTCATCACATGAAAGTAAATTGGTTTGATATGTGATTGAAAATTTTAATTATGACAGAATAACCCAGTTTTTAGAGGAAAAAAAAATTATGTTTTTTATTTCGTTAAAATATATGTCAAGAATTTTGAGTTGTAATTCTAGTTAATAACGGGTGACACATTACGATGCTCCCTACTTTTTAAAGAAAAAACACAAAAAATTCATAAATATGGGAAATGTTTATTATCACTCGAAACAACATTCTTTGGCATTTATTTTTTGAAGATTATTTTTCTCAGATGGTCCATCCGTTAAGTCCAATTTTTGATGACTCGTTCGAGCATTTCGACTGGTAACTGGCGAATGACACGCGTGATGTTTTGCTCCAAGGCCTTAATCGAAGCGGGATTGTCCGCATAGACTTTAGACACCGAATGTTCTCTCAATAAATCCATTGACTGACGCGATGTGTGGGAAGTGGCGTCGTCTTGTTGAAACCACATGTCGCGGAGATCACGATCTTCAATTCATGCATGAAATGGTTGGTTACCATGGCGCGATAACGGTCGCCATTGACGGTTATATTCTCAACGGCATCATTTTTGAAGAAATATGGACCGATGATTCCACCTGCCCACAAACCATACCAACCCGATTTTTTTCTGAATGAAATGACAAGCTATTGAATCTCTTCAGGTTGCTCTTCGTCGCAAATGCGGCAATTTTGCTTGCTTACATACTCATTGAGCCAGAAATGGGCCTCATTGCTGAACAAAATTTGGCTCGAAAACGTCGGATCTTCTTGGAATTTTACAATAGCCCGTAGAGCGAAGCGATGTCGCTTGGGAAGATCGAGCGGTTTCAGTTCTGGCACAAGCTGTATTTTGTACGCTTTCAATTTAAGATCTCGACGTAAAATCCGCCAAATCGTTCCATTCGTCAGTCCGAGCTGCTGCGAACGGCGCCGAATCGATTCTCCACGGTCTTCGTGTACACTCTCAGCTACGGCCGATATATTTTCTTCATTGCGTGGTGGACGAGGTCTATTTGGTACAAATATTAGCCAACAATGAATGCTGAGTCTCAAGATGGGTGATGGTGTTGCGAATAGTACGCTCAGTAGGCCGAGTATGTTGACAATAAGTTGAGCGAAGCCGAATTGACGGTAACAAACTCGCCGTTATCGTATCCAAAGAAATAAGGTCCAACCACACCTCCGGAGCAAAGAGCGCACCAAATAATACCAAAAAAAATTTGTTTGGGTGTAATGGCTTCTTTTCCATTATTTGAGGATTCTCTGATGTAGGTCTTCGTATACGCTTTCACTTACAGCAGCGAGATTTGAGGTGGAACGAGCAAAACGGTGATGCACAGGCCGATCCAGTCTTATAAAATTTTTTTTAATTTTTACCAAGACATACTAATGATTACTCGTGACGAAGTGAAATTGGCATGTAAAAGAAAACCTTGACCAAAATGCTCCCGATCTAGATGGTATTCCCAACAAGGCTTTGAAATTGGCTATTGCGAAGAGAGTCGAGATGTTCATAGATACGTTCCAAAGGTGTTTGAATGAAGGTACTTTGCCTAGACGGTGGAAAGTGCAAACGTTAGTACTTCTCCCCAAAGGTAATAAGAACCTGGGTGATCCATCCTCCTATAGCCCAATATGCTTGCTAGGCACCCTGGGGAAGCCTCTCGGGAATATTATTAGTGAAAGGCTATTGAACTTCGCAGAAGAACGGGGTCATCTCTCGCCGCTTCAGTTTGGCTTTAGAAAATTTCGATCAACGGTCGACGCTATTGTAGTTATTGCTAATACAGCGGTAGCAGCTATTGAAGGAAAAGGGTGGAATTTAGTGAGGTTGTCTTTGGTAAAAAAGAATACTGTGCCGTAGTTACGCTAGATGTTAAAAACGCATTTAACAGTGCGAGCCGGTGTTGTATATTGGATACTCTCGAAAGTATGAAAGCCCCAAATTATGTATTTAAAATAATTAATAGTTACTTCACAGATCGGATGCTGAGCTATATAAGCGATGACGGTTCCGACGTCTATACGACGTCCTCCAAGGATCTGTGCTTGGCCCGCTCCTTCGGAATTTAATGTATTACGGCATACTAAGGTTACAATTTCTAAATAGAATCAAGGCAATAGGTTGTGCCGACGATATCACTGCGGTCACAGCGGCGAAAACTATATTCGAGGTTAAAAACAAGGTCAACTAATCAATAAAAAAATTATAGATTGGCTCTCAACAAGGAAACTGCAACTGGCTACATACAAAACAGAGACTGTACTAATTAGCAGTAGAAAGTTGGTAGAAGTGATTAATATTCGAGTAGGGCCTGAGCTGATCACATCTAAGCCCACAATAAAATATCGTGGCGTTGTGATGGATAACCGATTATCTTTTAAAGCTTACATAGAGTATGCGGTTGATAAGGCTTCAAAAGTCCATGCTTATCTATCCCATATTATATCAAATAATGGTGGGCCTACACACAGTAAGAGAAAGATATTAAGGAGGGTGGTAAGTTCTATTCCGCTGCACCAGTTTGGGTCGAATCATCATATATTCTTCCAATTGACATCATCGCAAATTCCAATTGACATCATCGCTGAGGAAATGAAAAGGGTGTTCTAATTGTGGCCATTAATCGAAGGGAAATCGCTGCCGAAGAAAGGCATCGGTCTATAAGTGACTGGCAAGAGCGAGGGAATAACTCTGCGAAGGGCAGATGGACTTACGAGCCCATTCCTTTCTGAAGCCGGTGGATGGAAAGAAAACACGGCGACACCGACTTCTTCCTGGCGCAATTCCTTTCAGGACATGGTGCTTTCAGGAAATACCTCAACAGATTTGGGCATGATAATTCGGCGTCCTATCCAATATGCCTAGAGTGGGAGGAAGATGCCGAGATATCGCTCAGGCACCACCAGAGCTTTGAATGAAAGCAGTTTATTAACTTATAAGTTGCCTTCCCTGTGGATTTGAGAAGAATATCTATGATTTCGAAAGTCATTTATATAAGTTTAAGACAAGCAAAAATTTGAAGGTATCAGGATCTTTAATAAAGAACTTACAACGTGGTGCCCTCCGCGAAGTATAGCAAATATGGTAAAATGCCATGCTAGCTTCGATCGGAAACTCGTCCTTTCAGACCACGCTTAATTGGCTATTAGTAGAGCGGAGCGGAAACAAGGGTTTTTCGTCTACTCTTGCCCTTGATTTGTGGCATTCTTGATAACCGGAATATGGAGCGGAAACAAGGCCTTTCCGACCATGACTCTATGATTACCGAGGGAGAAAGGAGCGGAAACTTGGACTTTCCGTTGCGGCTCGTTGTGAAAGTAACGCATAATAGCTAATGTGCGTACTAGCCCCGCGAGGTAATACTTTATTGATAGTTCCGTGGGGAGAGGTCGTGAGGTGTTTAGTAGGTATGTGCAGCTGTGAGGTTGCAAGTCGTGCATAATGTTATGTCAGTGTAGCAGTACTCATGAGAGTTTCCTTTTCACGAGTGTCATCCAAAAAAAAAAAAAAAAAAATACGTTTGAATCACCATTTTTTTTAGTTGGCTTGGACAGTTTTAATGCGTTATGAGGTCGTTAGGCGACTCATTTTAATAAATGACAGACTTTTAACTAAAAAAAACATGTTTGGTGTGACAGTTATATTTGATAGATGTCAAAAGGCAGACCCGCACTTTCGAAACCACTTAATAGATAAGTGCTTTAGTTGAATTTGTATATAACTTTTAATCTATTTCTAAATATAGTCCTTAGGCTAACTAAAAAATAAACAAATTTCCCAGTTCATTTACCTATTGGAATGTTTGGGCTAGAGAATTTCCTCTTCACTGCATGTCAGTTGTTAATGTCAATTCAAAAACGATCAACTTTTTAATTACACGTAATGAAATAGCAATTAAATGACAAAAAAATTCAATACTTAATTATGTGCAAGCGTGTGAGTAGTAATTTGAGTGTGCTTCTAACAGCTTCAACTTTTTCACTTTATTTTTTTTTTCTTTTTTTTTTTTAAGATTTTTTTATTTTTTTTTTTTTGCTGAAATAATTGCATTCTAGTGCATAGACACTCAAAACAAAATACATTTGAACATAAATACGCACATTAAAAATGTATGTTTTTTTTCAAAACTTACTTTTTTTAAAGAGTAACCGTGTCTTGTTGTCATAAATAAACGATGACAGTAATTTTCATGCCGCGCATGTTGCATGCCACGTAGGAAAAAAGTATAAACGAACGAATGGCGAAAATATACAAAAGCGTGCAACAACAACAATAACAACAACAACAACAACAACTCCAACTATATCCACTTTAACCAACTACCTATAAGCGCTACAAAACGCCTTTGCGTGTCACCAATTGCTTAACGAGGCTAACGACGGCTAAGCGCCACAGTCAACACAACACACACGCACACATAAACACAAACACACACGCGGCGACGTAACCACTTTGCCGCTGTTTTATGATATTTTAATAATTTTCTAATTGCTCGAAATGCCAGCGTAAAATGCTGACTGCCAGCAGCACCCCTTTTCATAATTATATATGTCTACACAAGTGCATATGTATGTATGTGTGCATGTATATATATATATGTATTTCTTAATAAAACAATTTTTATGCACTCGTTTTTATTGTTGTTATAATTCATATTGCAGGCATGTGAATTGTTGCTGTTTTTTCTTACAATTTTTTTTTGCATTCTTCTTCTACATGTTTGTATGTATGTTTACATATGCACGTGTGTGTGTGTATTTCGCCTTTTCGCCTGCTTATTTAGCCATTTGTTGTGCCTAAGTGCTGACATGATGTTTTTATAGCTGACATTTTTATAATATTTTCATAAAAGTTGTTCCTCTTGTTGTTGGTGTTGTTGTTGCTGTTGTTATTGTTGTTGTTGTTGCTGCTCTTTGTCTTTCTTTAACTCGCGTGAGATGCTGCGATTTTAATGGGCGCCAGCGACATTGGTATTGCGCTTACTCATATCGCTTATAGACATATATACATACACACATACATACATATATACATGTGTACATATATATATTATATGTCTTAGCTTTGAATGTCTTACTACTGTTTTTTTTGTTGTTGCTGGGTTTTAATTGGGCGCCACCGGCGGGCATTTGCTAAACTTCATTAACCAGCTGTCTTTTCTGCTGCATTAAAACTCATATGCACATATGTATGTGTGTGTGTGTGTGTGTGTGTCTGTATAATTTTTATTTTGTTCAATAAAAATATGAATAGCGCACAGCGGGCGATCGTCGATCGACGATTTTGCTCGCGAAGAATTCTTTTATTGCCTACCACATGTATACGTACATATGTACATACATACCTAACATACATATATACAGACTGTGAAAGCAGATGAAACAACGGTGAAGGAGATTTTTATGAGTCACCAAAGGTGCGTTTTTTATGGAACTTAGAGAATTCCCTTTTTGATAAGTTACCCAAATTCTTATCTTCTTCTTCTTCTGTTTCTTCTTCTTCATATTCTTTTTCTTCCTTCCTTCTTATTTCTTCTTTCTTCTTTCTTCTTTCTTCTTTCTTCTTTCTTCTTTCTTCTTTCTTCTTTCTTCTTTCTTCTTTCTTCTTTCTTCTTTCTTCTTTCTTCTTTCTTCTTTCTTCTTTCTTCTTTCTTCTTTCTTCTTTCTTCTTTCTTCTTTCTTCTTTCTTCTTTCTTCTTTCTTCTTTCTTCTTTCTTCTTTCTTCTTTCTTCTTTCTTCTTTCTTCTTTCTTCTTTCTTCTTTCTTCTTCTTCTTTCTTCTTTCTTCTTTCTTCTTTCTTCTTTCTTCTTTCTTCTTCTTTCTTCTTTCTTCTTTCTTCTTTCTTCTTTCTTCTTTCTTCTTTCTTCTTTCTTCTTTCTTCTTTCTTCTTTCTTCTTTCTTCTTTCTTCTTTCTTCTTTCTTCTTTCTTCTTTCTTCTTTCTTCTTTCTTCTTTCTTATTTCTTCATTCTTTTTTCTTCTTCTTTCCTCTTCTTCTTCTGTCTCTTCTTCTTCTTCTTCTTTCTCTTCATCTTCTTCTTCTTTTTTTCTTCTTCTTCTTCTATCATGATAAGTTACCCAAATACTTTTATTCTTCATTTTCTTTCTTCTTCTTCTTCCATGAAATCAAATCCGTCAGCACTTGATCTTTTTCCAACGGATCGGGGATTCGTACTTGTACTCGTACTTCGTACTACCGGTTAGTTGATCAAAAATCTTCGGAACTGGCAAGTTTGACTGCACCAAGACCAATTTCTCGAGCTCTAATCGTTTAATCGATCGAAACCCTTCGGAACTGGCAAATTTGACTGCAACCAGGCCAACTTCTCAAGATCTAATAGGTTAATTGATCGAAAAGCTTCGAAACTGACAAGCTTGACTGCATCCAGACCAATTTATCAAGCTCTAATCGGTGTCGTTGATACGATAAGAACCATAAATCATGTGGGAAAACCTCTCATTCCTGAAAACTGCCAATACCATACTCGTTTCGTCATAAGTTACCATCCTCCGGAAAAAAATGTATGAAGGGCGCGAATATTGAGATTTTAATCCTTGTTCTTTGAATAGAATAATTGTGATAAGTCACACAAAAGAGATCTATCAAACATTGTTTGTCACCAAACGGCTCGGAGATATCCTTACCAGTTTTTACGAAAAATTGCCTTTCAAAAATAATAAAGTAGAGCCAGTTTCTCTTCCGCCCTATCTCAAGAAGCGCCTTAAAATGAACGAAGAGATGATGTATGTACTTTTCCTCGTGTCGATGGAACCCCGATAAGTTTCCATCTTTTCGCTGAGGGTGGGCTTACATCTTACAATATTCCAGCACAATACGCTTAGTTACACCTCATATTTAGAGTGAGGGTTATCAAATGAACAAGGCAGACTCAGATCCAAACATTGTTGTTGTTGTAACCGCAAAAATATACCACAAAGTGGGTTTTTGGGAAATATTAAGGGAGTGACAGCCCTTGGTCGGATAAAAATCCGGCTCGTTTCTGCATAAAGAATAATGAACTAGGACATGAGGTATTTTAGTCGCCTCTGGTCGACAGACGCGCTTTACCGCGGGTAAATTTACCGCGGCAACATCTAACCCTCAGGTTCAAAATGTTATGCCTACTTTTACTCAACTTCATTATTCCGAGGAGCTGATTTATGCACAGTATTAGCTCCACGAGCGGTGGTCGTAATAGCCAGTGGCGAGCTGTACGTACTGCTGCTCGGAATGTCAAATCAGACCAACATCAAAAATTAGAGAAATATAATTTTTCCAATTACTGTCGCCTTTTGGCAGGGAATGTCATGCATTCGAAGCGTATTTTTGACATGGCACCAAAGCTCCTCATAAAAACCCATCGGTCGTTCAGAGGCGGCTTAGAATTAATTATAGGTTTTTTCAGTTGTTGGAAAAACATCAATACGCACCCCACAAATTGGATAAGTAGCTCGGCGCAAACGCACGTTGTTTCTGTTTCTTGGTCTCTCTCTCTCTCTCTCTATTTCTTTCTCTATCCTTATTTAGCTCTACTCTCCTCTGTGGGTCTTACTTCCTATTCGCCTCTCGATATCTTTGCCACGAGATACTCGTTGCATTAAACTCCTTTATTTTTTCCACGTGCGACAAAGAATTTATGATTGTATTAGGCGTCGGTGGGTATTTCGGCTACAACAGAGATGGTGATCCGAGTCAATGGTAGGACCTCGGTGAGCTGACGCATCAAAACATTGGTAACCTGCCTCAGCCGATAAGACACAGTTCATTTGGCAGGATTTCGTCGTATTGCCGAGAATGTCATTATCTTCGGCCAGCACGATCTTGGTAGCCTGATAGCGACCTTCCTCATATAAAAAAAGTACTTGATTCTGCTGTCCACTTCTTTCCGTTCGCTGGGTGAAATTTTGAAAAATGTAAAAAGTCGAGAAGCTTGCCATTAGATGTAGTTTAAAATAGACCTTGCCTTAATACCAATACTATATTCAGGTTTGAGTTAGAAAAGCGGGTAGAGGGAAAGCTCTTCATGAGCAGATCCCTGAGTGGGCAGAGGTATGTGAAGCGCCTAAGATTGGTTCACACTGGCCAAGGCCGGTTGGAGCTAGATTTAGGCAATATATACTACTGCTGCGTGACAGGATCTACTCTCTTCCTCGCTCCCTCCCTCTCTCTTCCCCTCTCCAGGAGGTATATGAGCAGTGTTACCCGCCTATTGGTGGCTTTCCGCTTATGCGTGATGGATCTGTGTATTCGAATTTCTCAATCAAAACGAATTTTTTTCTACTTTTTTAAGGAACCCCACAGTTTCTGAGCATAGCCAGGTGATTTCCTCGCGCATATCTTGCCATTTTGACTAAACGCATAACTTGCAGAACTCAAAGGTATTCATAAACAACCATAGATAATGTCAAAATAGAGATCAAGCGACGGACGTCTTCCGCCAAGAGCTGCTACTTAAGTTAAAAAAAAAGCAAATTACAACAACAAATCACTATATACAAACAACCCAAGCTCTTTAGCGTCTTTTACTTTAACACCAAAGCCGCTTTCCACACCAACTCTGTCAAGCTAACCGAAATTCTCATGCCATTTATATGGAAATAGAAATATTTTCATGCCTGCCAGTGTTGTCATATCGCATTACGCACTAATTATGCTGTTAATTAACCCTTTTTTACGAAAGAAGCTTTCACAACGGACGAGCGAACGTTGGCTTAGTAGCGCGCAGTCACCTAATGGATGTAATAGAAACTGAGCACGCGTCAGTGAGAGAGAGAGAGAGAGAGAGGAGCAGTGGAGCAGTGGAGCGTAGTGGAAATTAGCAAAAAATATTATTTTTCCATTTCTTTAAACTTCTTTACAACAAAAACAAGCAATAATTCTCCAAAGTACTTTTTAACAATTGCTTACGCGCATTAACACGCTCTGCGCTCTTTAACCGTTATTTTGTTCATTTCCACTTGACTGTTTTGTGCACCCAAACACCTTTTGCTTTTATCACTACACCGGCTGTGCTATCTCCTGCTGAGTCTCTATCCTTCACCTGCCTGCCTATCGAATTACCCAACCAACGGACTGTTGCTCAGCCATGACCTTCTCATTGGTTTTCGCTTTTTAATCTTATTAAAATTTTCATATTAATTAGCTTTTGTCATAGAAAGTTCTGCGCTTGTAAATATTTACATATGTATGTATCGTATTCCAGTTAACTAAGTTTGCGACAAGCAATGCATATCAATTACTTTTATGCCTCACTAAGTCAAGTCAAGCTTTCGAGGCAAATGCCATAACGCCACGGCGTCTACAATTATGATTTTGTCGAGGTGGGAGGTGCGCAATCGTTTGCTTAAATGGAGCAGAAAATTTATGTGGAAGCGGGTGGAGGGAGCGAAGTATTAACTCTTGTTAACAGTTATTGTTTTCAACATAAGGCTTAGCATTTTCTCAGCGAAATTGAAGTTTTGAAGCGAAATATCTATGCCTCAAGTTCTTCATTGGTTCTTCTTCTGTCTAATTGACGTTGCTGTAATTTTTCCGAGTCTACTATGTTTTACAAACTAGTTGTTTTCCTTATTTCACTGTCAGCTGCCAAGTGGAGATGCCAACTAAAGGCAGTTTCCCACTCCACTTATCTTTGCAATGTAGTACCGCTCTTCGTTACCTGATGAAGAATCCCTTTCGAAAACTTTCAAAGCAGTAGAGTTTTTGTCTCACCGGATCACATAACGCGGTCTGTTCGATCGCTGCTTTGTAAGTAGTTCGACTAAATTATTGTTGAAGGTCTCACCGTTTCATCATCTTATATATTTGCCCTCCCTGGTATGTAAAGCACCATAAAACTTCCGTAAAATCTTCTTTTTTTCGAAAACTTCTAATGCCCTTCTACACAAATTTGTAGGACGGATTGTGATATTTGCAGCGTCTGTTCTTCGTTCGTCTAATGAGAACTTCAGTTTTCAATTCCTTGGTTTCAAGAAAGAACTTGTCGCTGATATTACTTTCCTAGCTTTGCATTTCATATCAAACCTGGTACTGAATCGTATGCAGTGGTCCTTTTCTGTCAGCCATAGAAGTTAGGAATACCCGAAGTTACTGGGAGTCACATTGGACAGTCTGCACTGCTTCACTCCGCATACGACCGCAATTGCCACTAAATGGCAGAGCCGCAACAAGACAATACAAAGAAACGTTGCTCGCATCAAACAAGGTAATTGGCCGGTCGTAAGCTACGCAGCTCCTACTCGGAAGCTAGGGATTAGCCAGACGCAGTTGAAGAAGCTACAGACCTATCAGAACACTGCCCTAAGGACAGGTACCAGCGCATTACTTACACAGTGAAACATCCAGCTGAGGAGCATAATGCTATGATATGCTAAGCCAAACTTTCACCTAAACACATCAGGAAGGGAGTACTACACTACGAGACTCTTTACAGAAATAAAGACTAGAACGGCTGAGCAGGCATACCGACAGGCTTTAAACACAACTCAATGAAAGCTTGTTAACACCTTTCCGTGAATGGTGCTGTTCTTGGAGTCCAAGCAGCACCTATTGCAGAGCAAGAGCTTGAGTTGCCTGGAGAAACCCGATTAACATTGGCACAATTAAAGTCTGGAAATTGTAGTCAAATTAATTTCTACCTATCCAGATTCGACCCCGATATATCCAACGTATGTACTGCATGCAATGAGTCCCCGCACGATTCTAATGACCTCTTTGCATGCCCACTCTAGCCAACTCATCTAACATTCCTCTCACTCTGGTCCGAACTCGTCGAAACAGCACATTTGGTCTCCCGTTAGATGACCTCGATGAGTTAGACTAAATCTACCTGACCCTAGGCGGAGTAAGTGAACTGCTACAACAACAACAACCAAACTCATATATAGAGACAGAGGACCCGCCCATTCTCTGCTTTCAAGGTGTTTTAAGATCCACAAGGAGATGGTGTGTATCGATCCTTTTCTTTCGAGCCTGAACAATACTTGAAATTCAAGAATAGTGGATTTACCAGATCGGTTATATACGACATTGCGGTGGCTTATGTCATAATAATTGGCGCAGTCTGAGGAGTTGTCCTTTTTTGAATAGCTCAGCTGTTAAACCACCGACTCTCATTGTTTTACTATCTTGTAAGGAGAAGTGTTCTCTACGTAAATTCAGTTTGCTCTGGGCATCGGTCATCGGATTACCTCTCTGAGAAAGACGCAGTACAAGTCAAATAGAAAAACGGCAGCCTGTTTGCTGTGATTGCAGCTTTTCTACGTTGAATTTGTGTTTCTTGACGGGCTCTCTTTGTTGCAGAGAGACCTAACTTTGCTGATAAAGGGTAATAATCTGCGTCAATGGTCGCTCCTCGAAGCGTACTCACATTGCCAACATGGAAACATGTATTCTGCCTATCAGAATATGATCGATTGCACGATTTTTGATCCCGTGACTGTAAGTGATGAAATTTTTTGTGCTTGAATCTGGTGCTATATACAACCATATTTTGGGCAGCGATGAAGAGTCAATCAAACTCTACCCATTTGGGAATGTTACATCATGGAGGCTGAGTACTCCGACTATTGTGCTTGTAATATATCCCCTTTACTACGCTATAACGGATTTTTTGAATTCGCACAATTTTAACATTGCGGCGTCGATAGTGCCAATAAGTAAGTTCTAAGTGCTCATAAAAAGCATTATTGGTCACAACTCCCTTCTCTCACATCGGAACATTAGCACAGATCAGGGAATCGTTGGAAAATTTCGCTTCTCTGGAGATTTTGGTGAGACATTAATCTCTGGAGATTTTGGGGAGTGCATGCCAGCACTCAGAGTCTTTTACCCACCACAAACCTAACATCAAATTTGCGCTCCTTTTTATAGCCGCAGTAGTATATGATACGCGGATCTACTCGTTTCCGTCCGACCTAATCTTCTCTCTTCGGAGTCATATTGTTCGATTTGTTAATTGAGGTAGGATTTTATGTGGTCCATCCGAAACCATATGCAGTAAAATATAATTCTTAAGTTGAATTTGTTCATATAATCGAGCGAGTACAGTATCTTTAATTCTTTCTTTAATTTTTGCCCAGAATTTTTTGGCATTTCATAATGGAAAGACTTACGCCTGAACAATATTTACAAATCATTCAAGTTTATTGCGATAATTCACGTTCTGTAAAGAATGTGTTTCGCGCGCTTCGCTCAACTTATGGCCAACATAATCGGCCTTCTGAGCGTACTATTCGCAACACCATCACCCATCTTGAGACCCAGCATTCATTATTGGATAATATTCGACCGAATAGACTACGTCCAGCACGCAGCTGAGAGTGTACACGAAGCCCGTGAAGAATCGATTCGGCGCCGTTCGGACTGACGTATAGGACGACTTGGCGCATTTTACGTCGAGCCCTTAAATTGAAAGCATAGAAAATACACCTTCTGCAAGAACTGAAGCCGCTTGACCTTCCCAAGCAACATCGCTTCGTTCTATGGGCTTTTGAAAGGTCCAAGGAGATCTGACGTTTTCGAGTCAAATTTTGTTTAGCGATGAACTGGCTCAATGGGTATGTAAAGAAGAAAAATTGCCGCATTTGGGACGAAGAGCAACCTGAAAAGGTTCAAGAGCTGACATTTCATCCAGAACAATCAACGGTTTGGTGTAGTTTGTGGGCCGGTGGAATCAGCAATCCATATTTCTTCAAAAGTGATGCCGGTGAGAACGTAATCGTCAATTGGGTCAATGGCGACCGTTATTGCGCCATGATAACCGACTATTTGATGCCTGAAATTGAAGTTCGTGGTCTCTGCGACATTTGATTTCAAGAAGACGACGCCACTTCCCACATAGATCAATGGATTTATTGAGAGAACACTTCGGTGAGCAAATAATTTCACGTTTTGGGCCGGTCATTTGGCCACCAAGGTCGTGTGATATCACACCGTTAGCATTTTTACCAGTGGGAATATATAAAGTCTAAAGTCTATGTGGACAATTCCGCTTCGATTCAAGCCTTGGAGCGAAACATCACGCGTGTCATTCGCCAGTTACCAGTCGAAATGATCCAACGTGTCATCGAAAATTGGACTCGACGGATAGACCATCTGAGACGTAGCCGCGACCAACATTTGAAAGAGATAATCTTCGAAGAATAAATGCCAAAGAATGTTCTTTTGAATGATAATAAACATTCCCCATTAAATTTGAATTTTCTTTGTATTTTTCTTTTCTTTAAAAAAGTAGGGACCCTTTAGAATAAGGCTGGATTGTGTTTTATACTAAAAAAAAAATAATGATTTGACTACTTTTCAACTAGTTTGGAAGTGGACTTTAACTAATTCATTTGACTGCTGGGCATATGCACTATTTGCATTGGGGACATACCCATAAATAAAACAATTGCATATAATATTAATTTGCACACTACACAAATACATATAAACTTAAATATTCACATGCGCTTATACATATGTATATATATATATTATATAACTACACATATGTTGATTAGAGCAAGCTTCAAATGCTTTATTTGAAGCATGTTGCATAAATGCATAATCTGCACACACACACACACAGAGATACAGAATTGCACATAAATGCATTTGCTTACATTTGGCATTCATGCTACAATTAGTTGCAAGTAATACTTGCTTGTTACTTTCTTAGCTTACCAATTTCACTATTTGTATAAATATACGCTTGAGTAGGCGTGTGGATGGATCTCCAAATACGAGTATAACTATGTATATGAGTGTGTGTGTGTGTGTTTCATTTGCATTTGATATCATAAATTTAAGTAAATTGATGCATTTTCTTGCAAAATTTGAAGATGTTTACTCAGAGGCTGGACCATCAAAATTGTGGAAAGTGCATGCATACATACATATGTAAGTAATATATGTAATGTACATAATGTATGTACATGTAAAAGCACATTTGCATTGTAGTTTACTTTATAGTTGTTGTACAATAAGTTTTGCATTGTAATTTTGCTGATTGCAATGTGTGTGGACATGCAGCATATACATATGTATGTATGTACGATGGACATTGTTATTGTAACAAAAAATAATATTATTGCACTTAGAATCACAAATACGTTGGCATAAAGCAACAAACACACCTTTGTAAATGCATACATATTTACTTTAATATGTATTTACGTGTGTGTGTGTGTGTAATTTGCATTTGTATTTACTTGACATTGCTTCTATTTGATGATAAATAATTTTGTTGCAATTGTTGTTGTTATTAGCTCTGCCTTTTGCGTAGTTATGTTACATACAATATTTGCATTAATTAGTCAGTGAAATGTACATACATAAATTGACGAAATTAGTGAGTGATGAACTTGTAGAGAGAATCAAATATAAATATATTTTATTTTATTTTGCTTTATTTAAATAATTTTTTATTTTATTTTTTTTTTTTTTTATTGTGTTTTTTTTTAGAATTTTATTTTATATATTTTTATTTTAATTTTTTTTTTTATTATTTTAATTTTTTTTTCTTTTTTTAGAATTTCATTTTAATTTATGTAATTTTTTTATTTATTATTTATTTTATTTCCTTTTTATTTTATTTTATTTCATTTTAATTTTCGGTTATTGATGTTTTAGAAATTTAGTTTATTCTATTTTTTCTAATTTATTTTGTTTTTTTTATTTCACTTTAGTTTATTTGAATTTTATTTTATTTTATTTTATATTATTTTATTTTATTTTAGTTTATATTATTTTATTTTATTCTATTTTACTTTATTTTATTTTACTTTATTTTATTTTATTTTATTTTATATTATTTTATTTTATTTTATTTTATTTTATTTTATTTTATTTCATTTTCCTTTATTTATATTAATTACATTAAAGTAATTTTATTTTATTTTATTTTATTTTTCTTAATTTTATTTTATTTTATTTTATTTTAATTTACTTTATTTATTATTTCATTTTATTAAATTTTATATTATTTTAGTTTGCTTTAAGTTATTTTTTTATTTTATTTTATTTATTTTTTTAAATTATTTTATTATATTTTATTTTATTTTTTTTTATTTTATTTTATTTTATTATTTTACTTTATTTTAAATTAATTTATTTTAGTTTATGTTATTTTATTGAATTTTATTCTATTTTATTCTACTCTATTCTATTCTATTCTATTCTATTCTTATCTATTCTATTCTATTCTATTCTATTCTATTCTATTCTATTTTATTTTATTATTTTATTTTATTTAAAATATACTTTATTTTATTTTATTTTATTTTAATTTATTTTATTTTTTTTATTTTATTTTATTTATATTATTTTATTTTATTTTGTTTTATTTTATTTGATTTGATTTTATTTTACTTTACTTTATTTTATGTTATTTTATTTTTTAATTTTTTTTTTTTTAATTTTTTTATTTTATTTATTTTACTTTTTTTTATATTTATTTTTTTATATCTTAGTTAAATTTTTTTTCTATTTTAGTTTATTTCCTTTTATTTTAATTATCTTAATTTATTTCCTACACACGAAATACGCCAACGAAACGCCACTCTTTACATTGGAAGAGCTACAATAGGCGGTAAGGAAACTTAAGCCAAACAAATGCCCTTGACCAAACGGCAGAGGTACAAAAGGTAATAGCCGAAAACCGTTCAAAAGTGCTATTAGGAATGTTTACCAACTGTCTTAAAGCCGGCATCTTCCCAGAAGTTTTGGAGAAGACAGCAGCTCGTTTTAATAAGTAAAGGGAAGGGAAGCCCAGAAAGCCCAGCAGCATACCGGACTCTCTGCATGCTTAACACAGTTGGTAAGCTTCTCGGGATACTACAGAAACTACGTATAGAAGAAGCTCTTGATATTGCAGGTGGCTTATTACCCAGGCAATATGGTTCTAGACGTGGCAGATCAACACTCGGGGCAATTGAGAGTGTAATAAATAGTATAGAAGTAGCGCTTAGAGGATGCCTAGCCACCCCGGGCATGGCGTACGGAATGCATTCAACAGCGCTTAAGGTAAGTATATGATTGAATCATTAAAAGAAATCTTTAAAATACCTACATACCTCAGCTCTTTGAAAGACACCGTCCAGCAGTTAACAACTTCTGAGGGACCACACCACTTAAATGTCGCGTCAGGAGCAGCGCAGGAATCAATTATTGACCCACACCTCTGGAACGTTAGTTTCGACGGTATATTAAGTCTCCAAATGCCCGAAGATACATACCTAGTTCGTTACGCAGACGACATCCCAGCGATAATCACTGCACAAGACTTTGAAGATGCGCACAGAAAATGAAATCAAGTGATGATAATAGCAGAAATGTGGCTTTTGCTTGAAGAGGGAGCCCTTAAACCTGCCACTGAAACAACTGAGCTAGTATTACTAACAAGGAAGTATATTAGACATGAGGACAACCACGGAGACTCTAAGGACAAAAAAGATTGTCCATTACTTGGGTGTAAGACTGCGCTCTATGTCTTATTCACTGATCCCAAATTCAACATGTTGCAGAAAAGGCTTCTAAAATAACATTCTAACTCAGCAGACTGATGGCCAACATAGGGGGATCGACACAGGAAAAACGGAAGCTTTTGATGTCAACAACACTGAATGCGAGAGCTTTGGGCAGACTCACTAAGGAAGAATAACCGACGTAAAGCCCTGGAAAAAGTTTATCGCACAGCTGCTCTGAGTGTAGTCTCGGCATATCGAACAGTTTCAGGCGAAGCTGTATTGCTAATAAACGGATGCACACCCATGGACTTATTAGCATTTGAAAAAAAAAAGAAAATGTGGACGTTGAAAAGACAAGGAACAATTGCCACCACCACAAAAGAGGAAGTAAAGAACGATACCCTGACACAATGACAAACTTGTTGGGAGCAGGGACATCAGCATGAAAAATGGAGAAGTGAATTATTAAACTACACAGTTGTTATCCGGGCACGGATCTTTTAGGAAGTATCTGCATAAAATGGGAAAAACTGAAGTGCCGGCTTGCCTATACAACGATGCGAACGAGGATGACGATGAGCACACAGACTTTGGTCGGCCCTCTTAAAGCTGACAACATTATAACTGTCAAAACGAGGAAAACTGGAATAACGTGAAAAACTACACAAAAAACGTACCCCTTACCCCCATACGGGCGCAGGTAACGACATGTAAGTCGTAGGCCGAGGAATATGAAATGCCACCTTGAAGTAATGTGAAAGTAGTCCCAGAGTGGGCGACAGTGCCTCAGAGGAGCGTTTTTTAGTTCTTTTTTTTTTAATTTAATTTTCTTTTTTTCTTTTCTTTTTTTATATTTTTTTTTTAATTTTTATTAATTTTTTTATTTTTTTTTTTTTACTTTATTTAATTTTTTTTTCTTTTATATTTTTTTGTAATTTATTTTATTTTTATTTTTTAATTTCTTTTCTTTATTTAATTTAATTTTTTCCAATAAATTTAATATTTTATTTTATTTTTTTTATTATGTATAAATTTAATGGTTTTATGTAATTTTATTTTGTTCTATTTTAATTCACTTTTATTTTATTTTTGTACTTTACTTAATTTTATTTCAGTGTTTATTCATTCTATTTTTTTTATAAAATCATTTTTTTATTTTGTTTTATATTATTTTATTTTATTTTATTTTATATTATTTTATTTTTTAATTTTTATTTTTTATTTTTTATTTTTTTATGTTACTTTAACTTTGATCTTTTATTTATTAATTTTCCTTATTTTATTTTATTTTTTTATTTTTTTTACTTTATATTATTTTATTTTACTTTATTTAATTTAATTTTTTTTATTTTTTTATTAAAATATTTTGTTTATTTCATTTTATTTTATTTTATTAAAAAAAAAATTAATATTTTACTTTATTTTTGATTATTTAATTTATTTATTTTTTTCGTTATTTTAATTTAATTTTTTTAGTTCACTTTTCTTTTACTGTTGTATTTTATTTTTTTATAGTTTAGTTTTAGAGTTTTTATTTTTTATTTTATTTTTTATACATTAATTTTTTATTCGTTTTATTTAATTTAATTAAATTTTAAAATTTTTTTATATATATTAAATCTTTTCATTTCATTTTACTTTCATAATTTTTATTTTTATTTCTATTAAATTTATTTTATTTATTATTTCATTTAATTTTTTTTTTTCGAGGTAAAGACCTATTTCATGTAGTCAACTTAATAATTAGATAGCGCACCTATGAAAAGAAAGTCCTTTGAAAAGGACATCCGCCAAACTTAAGTTACACTTAATTATTTGTTTGTCAAGTCTCTTTGTACGGATTTATTACGTTTCTTTCATGAGCTTAAATATTCTCACACTTGTAGAACGTATGCGCGTACATATGTATGTTATATATGTATATATTTGGTATTATTTCCGTTTTCCTGCTCGCAGACAAATGCCTCATTATACCCTTCATTATTTACATTTTACAAGAAATTGATACCATAAAGTCAAATGTTTGCTCAAATTGATTTCCTACGAGAATTGCAATGACTAGGTGCATACATACATATGTACATATGTGCTTGCAAAGATATGAAGGGAAGGCAAACAAAACGAAGTTGCTGTAGCTACGATTTATGGGGTATTCCAGTGAAACTAAATATAAATATTTTTACTTTTTACGGCGATTAGATAGAATATTATAATGAAATATATTTTTTATGATTAAAAAATTTAATTATTGTTTTTTAAATAAATAATGTTTCTTCATAAGCAGAAGTTGAAATAAAATTTAAAAAAAAAATTTCCGAATTTTAGTTAATTTTTTGTAATTAAATATTTTTTATTTTAAGCATTTTCATATGCATGCGCATACTTAGGTACATATGTATGTATGTATATAATCATTTAAATTTTCTTAAAATATTCAGACCACTTTGCTTGGAATACACCACTCTGCAGTAATTGTAAAATCGCTTTTCACTTCATGCATACGTACATATGTATTTATTTAGCATATGTATATGTCTGTATGTACTGTACTTATTACCAACTGACAATGAGTTGACCTTTTTGTTGTGACTCTTTTGGACTACGCTGTCGCTGTCAGTTCACTTCACTTATCAACTAAATTTTGTTATTGTAATTTTCTACTGTACTGTGAATATGGCAGACTTGCTGGCGGTCTGTTGGTTGGTGTACGAATATTTAGTTTCATTTTCAGTGAAATATTCAATACCAAGCTGTATTAATGAATGTACTTATATAAATATGTATTAAACATATACATGTGTATGCCCATACAGAGGTCTATATGTTTGTATGTAGATATAATACTATTTAAACTTATATTTGACCACATGAATATTTACACAAAGCGACTTCCTTTTTTGTAATTTTCATTCAGAAAAATACATATCTTTGCATATTCGATATGCAGTGATTTTTGACTTTTTTATTTTGTATTTTAGTTTCTTTATTTTTTGATTTTAACTTTTTTTTAATTTTTATTTTTTTTTTCTAAAGGGAGAATATAAAATAAAATACCATTTTTACACAATGTACGAAGGAATATGGAAATATTTAATTTCTAAAAGTGAATTCTTGTGCATTAATCAATTGTACGAGTAAAATGGTAATTAGTTATGTGAATCCCGAATTTTCGGTATCCGATATATGGTCGGAAATTTTAGCTCAAAAATTAAAATTTTTTTTTCGAGAATTTACAAAATTGTGACCTCTGAATCCCACGCTAAATATTATTTCGTATTTGTATTAATGGGTGCTGTCTCCTTCACAAAATAAAATATTTCACGGCGGCATCGACACTAAAATTGTTATGCAATAATGAGATATCATTTCTTCTCTCTCAGCTCCGATTTGCCAAGGCTTATTTGAATTGTTCAGCTCTAGTCATATACTACAAACCCCTGGAGGAGTATGGAGCTGCTGAACAATAACGATCAAGAGTTGACGATACTTAACGTTTATTAAGCTTAATTTTAGATATTCTTTCGATACCTTTCGGTCCATACAGCACGGAGGTGTACAGCAGACACTGCTGCGGTGTTACACATAATAAGTTAGAAAGAATGTGTGACTTATGTGCGAACTCCGACACACTTGGCTCAAAATCAACCCAATCTGACCCTGCAGCTGCATTCCATTCAGTTCGACTCTTCATCAATTTGTTTAGCCTGCTTATTTTAATTTCTGCGACAAAGCAGAGCCTATCGATCAAAGCGACTGCTATGTGCCGTAGTCTACATCTGCTTAGAGCAGACCAATCACAAAACTGTTGGAGAATCGTCTCTTCCTTCTCGTCATTCTCTCTATTGCATCTTCTGAAATGTGTCCATAGCCATTCTGAATGCTATCCTAAAAGTCAATGCTCCATCAGAATCCCAAATGCCTGTAACCTATCCTCCTTTTTACAGAATGTAACCCAATTAACCTTCTCTTATTCTATTTTAACCAAGTTTGTCTTGATTTGCTACAACCTTTGGTTCTCATCTTACCTCGGTTTGCCTGCAAATGCATTTCTTTAGTAGCAGCTTACATGTGATTAGAGGCATCCCAATGCGTTCTTCATCCGGAAGTGACTGCTTGGTCATAACTTGATTATCAATTTCGTCTGCCCGGCAGATCTTCTTTATGCTTGTGTAACCAGAGACCTAAGAGGGGGTGAGACTGTTTCGCTCAGACATATTCTGAAGTGATCCGCCAGTCCTGTCCAGCACGATGGTAAGCAATATACTTCCCCTCTTTTATACTACCGAAATTAATACAAATAAAATAACAAAACCAAAAAATAAATATGAGAATTAAACGAGACGGAGGTCGCCAAGGGAAAAATCAGCAAAGACGACGTTAATGACGCTCCTAGGGCACGGTACAAAAACACTTAGTGAGTCGCAAGCAAAAGGCTTGTTGGCTAATACAAAGCTAATCGTATGCCCAGTGCTGGACCAAATATAGGGGCGCGAATCGAACAAGAGTAACAATGGAGCATGGGAGGAGTTTTTAGTTCATCTAAGAAATATACTCGTAGGGCATTCTCTGTAGAGGGACGACCGCAATTTGTAAAAATAATTTTCTATTATTTTGGATGTTGCTCGAACCTGGACTCGAATCCTGGTCTTCAGAATGGTAGTACGTAATGATAACAACACGGTTATTGCGGAGCCACCATTTAGGACCTGCATAACTGTGCATGGTTTCAGCGCCAACTGGATGAGGATGTGTGGAAAGTGAGGAGCAACACGGAGTTAATTTGAGCTACACTAAACTTTTTGGCGAACCAGGCATTTAAATCCATTACCAACTGTTTCGGGAAATTAAATCTTGGCGTCAGCCCTGCAAACCAAAACTGAATAACGAAGAGTGTTGACCAGAAAGTTCTCGTAAGTAGGCTATTTTTGGGGGAAGGGGAAATAAAGCTTAAGTGTGTAGTAGTGAATGAAGATGCTGGGATCAACCTTCTCGTTATCGTCGAGGTGGTAATCAAGTCGATGTTTTCCTGATCAGGGAAATGGAAGGTGAGTGAATATCCTAAAGAAACTAGAGAAAATTTACAGAATATCAGTGATTAGTGGAGCACAAATTTTGCGGAACATTTATGGTCCTTTGTGCGTTAGCAACAGCGAATACCGCGGACATTGGAACGAAGGGATGTAAAAATTATATGACGACATAGACATAGGTTACGGGGATAAGGGACAGTGACAACGCTGAAAAGGACATGTCGTCCAAATCGATGGAAGCACTCCAGCTTTGAAAGTATTCGATACAGTACCTGCTTTAGAGGAAGAGGAAAACCTCCACTCCGTTGAAAGGAACAGCAGAGAGTGACCTGGCTTCACTTGATATTTCCAACGAGTGGCGCGTTGATTCGTTGCTAAAATCGTTAAAGCGGTGTCCACGAAAAAGAAAAAGAAGAAGAAGTAGGGCACATCAAGCTCACATCATGTACTTTTTGATGTGCCTCCTTCGAGCCTGTTGGCTCAGAATAAATCGTGCACGACAACCGTGCAGCTCTACAGCCCGCAAAACCCCCTGCGGGTCAGGGATTCAAAAATTCACATGCGGTAAGGCATGCCTGTCGTAAGGGGCGACTAATACCCAATAGTTCCCGCGACGGTCGGCTCTTTATACCGGAATGACCCGGATTTTTATCCGTCCAAGGACTACCACTGCCGCAATATTCCCCGAATCATAATTTGGGGAATTTTTCTGCGGTTACAACAACAACAAAAACAACAACAGTCCGGAAAAGATTGTTTCGTTTTCATATCGTGAAAGCTTTGGACATGATTTGAAAAAATCGAAAACCATGCTTTCGAGTGCTTACATTCATTAAAGCAATTCACCTTATGGATATGTAAATAAACCAAATGTATGTATCTACATAAGTACGTATATATATGTAGATATTTACATAAATCCATATGTATATCTCAACAAATATTCCTCGTATATCATATTCACCCGGTCAACGGTCAATGGCGGGGCTTGCACTCATATCCGCAGCCAATGCGACTGACTCTAGTACGCATACATATGTACATAGAAATGTATAATGAAAAAACAATAATAACAAAAGTAAAAACCAAAATTTTTAACAAAACATTATTACATAAAACAAACTTGTGGCACTAACTATCGGGGCCGGATGCGTCTGAAATCGATCGTCATGGTGAGAAATTTTGCATTAAATGAATGAGTACATGCATTTGTATGAATATGATGCAATATGAGTGTAAGTATGTTTGTTCGTGCATGTGTTTATTTCTGTCGACCAAAAAGCACTTTTGTATAACTGTCACTATGATGATTTAACACTCGTTTTATGCTACGACGAATCGCCGTGAGCGCATTTCCCCTACTCGTCATTCGCTCGTCGCTCGTCGCAAGTGCACTGGTTACTCGGTGTGTTAACTGACATTTGTGGCTTCTTTTGCTATTTTAATGTGAATTTGTGACGTAAACGGGAAGCATTAATGCGGCAAGAATACTAAATATTTTATTTTTCACACACATTAATATCATAATTAATATAAATTTAGGTCTTCTGCTTGCTTGCACACACCCACACACACCAGCGGTGTATTAACATGCATTTAATTTCCCTTTAAAGCCAAAAAATGCAAGGAAAATATTAACTGTAGTTTTTTTTTGGGTTTGTATTTGTGTTTGTGCTCGCTCCCTTGGCATAAATCATTTTTAATGTGTAAAACCGCAATTTGTAAAAATTCCCAGGCATTTAAGTGGATTTTTGGTGGTTTATTGCAAGTACAAATGCTGTTGTTGTTGGTGTTGGCGATGGCAGTGTTGTTGTTGTTGTTGTTGTTGTTGTTGTTGTTGTTGTTGTTGTTGTTGTTGTTGTTGTTGTTGTTATGGTTGTTTTCCATATTGCAGGTCAATTTGTTGTTGAATGTAGAGTGCAGAGATTCTTACAACACTTAACAATACTCGTATGTATGTATGTATGTATGTATGTATGTACATATAAATAAGTAAGTCATTTCGCATTGCGGTTAATAAAAAATGTAATTCAATATTCCTTCAACAGTATCTCTCACACATTTGTTGTATGCTATATTATACCCTTTCCAATTTCATAGCGGCTCTTTGCTGTAGAGGAAATGCTTTGTGCATTCATGAACCACAGCAACAGCGGAAGAAGAAGAAGAGTGTGTAGAGTATGAGAAGGAAAAAGAAAAAAACAGTTAACGAAGTAGTAATTAATGAAAGTGGCAACTAATTGACTTCACACAGAAATTTGCACGAGTTGAGAATGCTTGCAAATTGCAGAAACAGTCTCAAGTTCAACGCGTCTTCTTTGAGACCCTACACACAGCACTGGCTTTTAAACTCAATATTATTTGACTAGACACCAAGTTGGCCAACAACAGAAGACTTTTTTACGGATTTCCTAAACATATTCCTTAAACACCACAGATCTCTGCTTCCAGAAAACCGAAGGCTTTGAGAAAGTACTAGCAATGCTCTCTGCAAAAAGTGCTTTTATAGTCAAGCGCAGCTTTCAGATAAGAAATGATGAAGTGTTCACATCTAACACAAGGTAAGCATCCCTCTGGAAGCTCGACTCTTCGTCGAAAATTCATGAAGCAGTAGACTTTCTCAACTCTTATTTGTTCCAGAATTGAAGAAGAGATCCAAGAGCTGGAAAACTGTATTCTCAAAACATAACAAACGCAAAAGAAAGCTTTCTAGCAAAGTCAAAAGAAACAGTTGCTTCAAAAAAGCACAGCGAGCATCTAGAGAAATCTTCTAGGAAAATGCTGAAATAGTAGATTTTTCCCATCTGCCATATATTCCAAAAAATAAATGAAAACTAAAAAGGTGGAACTCTGAGGATACAAGAGTCAGCACAAAGCTATCTGGCAAGGTTAAATGGAACAGTTACTTCATAAAATCAAAAAGAGGGACTAAAATGGTGGGACACTGGCTTCTCTAAGCATAAAACACCCACCAGAAAGCTTTTTAACGAAGCCAAAAAAACTGACTGATCACGAAAGTATAAGATAAACCTTGGTAAATCTTCATTGCTAAAACTTTAGAAGAGAACAAATTGAAGACAGTTCTCTCTAGAGCTCTACTATGACAAATAATATTTAGATTAGGGATGGTGTAATGATACACATGTATGTAAAGGGCACATTTATGAGAGGATATTTCTTGCAGAAGCAAGAGGAAGGCTTTTGGACGAAAAGTTGATCAGCTTTCTCATCTGTCATCTGACCCAAAAGCAAAGAGACGTGAAAGACAGGAACATCGCTAAGCATAGAAGAAGCAGTAAAAAGCTAGAAAGCAAAAATACCGGCAGAGCTTTTTTATGAGGAGATTTTATTTCATGTCAGAAATTCACTCGGATGGCTTGGCACTCCTTGCAGAGGGGCGACCGCATTTCAAAAAAATTAATTGTCTATAATTTTAGATATTGCTGGAACCTGGACTCGAACCTAGGCCTTCTGAATTGTAGAACGCAATGCTAATCACTCGGCTATCGCGGCCACCATACCTACATGTTTACTCCAAGACAAATCTGTGAGCGACGTTATAGTTCTTGGTATCGAAAGAGGACTTGCCTTGCAGGAATATACGCTAGTGGTTCTTCTCGATATAGAATGAGCTTCTAACAACTCTTTTCCTTCAGTGTTAGTAAGCGCTCTTCCAGAAATTAATCTCGATTAACCCATATTGCAACTCCTGATGTCTTTGTTTAAGAACAGCACCATCTTTACTGACGTGCTTAGCGCATACGAATCCAAATACCCCTAAAGGAAACAGTTTCATCTACACTCTTTTGGTGCCTCACAGTAAATACATTTTTTCCGTAACCAGGAGCATGGCAGCATTAGCAGATACAACCGCCCTCACATCCCCAAATTCTAAGTGATTGATTCCAATATCACCTGGGTGCAGGGAAAGCAGACTGGGCATGAATCTGGCAAAACAGATCTGGTCCTCCTTTACTGAAAATACAAACAACTCTTTCTGAGAGGTACGAAGATCACTTTTCCGTTTTCGGAATAGTTTTTTAGATCGAAGATTGCTCTAATGAGATAAAGAATGTCTGGTGATATACTAGAACAAAATGGTCAAGGCAATACTAGTTCATTTTTAGCCATTAATGGACCAATCCCAAAGGTTCGAAAGAATTTTTTTGAAAAATAAAAAAAATTGGATACAGAACAGCTGAGAAAGAAAACTTCCCACACAACCAATAAACTGCTTACACAGACACTTTAGGTTTCAGTTATCAAACTCAACTTTTACCAAACCATCTTCGACTGGCTCTTCTAACGGGCAATGACTCTGATGCTGAAGTATTTATCTCTTAACTGACAGACAGCAGCTGCTGCTGCAACCGAAAACAAGTGGAACACCTGACAGTACAACTCAGATGCCTAATATGCCCAGAAAGGTATCGCGTGTTCCTCTTCTCTCCTCTTTTCAATAACTTTTATGGCTTTCGAACACGATCCCAACGCGATACGACACGCGCACGGCACTTCACTCCATCCAAACATATGGCTCTGTCCAAACAACAACTCATTAATATTTGCATTTCCTTTGATGGTCTTATAAGAGAGGAATGTCCATCATTACCACCAATATTAGCGCTACACGACAAACCAAATCAATAATAACCGCCTCCGCAACACACAACCCGAAGTCGCCAACAATTTTGTCAGCTTTTATTGAGCTGTCCAAGTGCAGGCAGGCCAAGCGAACGCAACTCAGCACAGCTGGATGAGAACTGAAGATGAGAGATTTCTTTGTGACAGGCGCTTATTAACATAACTAAACAACAACAACAACAATAACAATAAACGCTTATGATCCTCCACAACAGCAGCAGCAGCAACATAGTCGAAGGCATGTGAGTGAGAGGACTCCGGCATCCGATATGCTGCTGAAAGCTCGTCATCACTGACTCAGCGACTAACTAAATGCGCGGTTAGCTGGTTAGGTTGGGTTGCGTTGCGTTCCGTTGGGTTCAGTGAGTGAGTGAGTGAGTGAGTGAGTGAGCGAATGAATGATTGAAAATTAATTAATTATTGCAAATATTTATTTCGTATTTTTATGCCTTCAACAACCGCTGATGGCGACCGATTGGCAACGTTTTAATGTCTCATTTTGTCATTTAGCTACTCGTACGAGTATGTTTGCTTGTTTGTTCGATTTGTATGTGGCGTGTGTGTGTGATGTTGTAATAAAAACGCTTTTTATTGATTTCCTTAAAGGGAATGAAAAGATAGGAAGACAAAGGGATTCAATTCAAAGGAGGAGACGTAGCGTTGGGATGGCTGTATGTCTTCTGGCTTGGAAAGACGTGAACTTGCTGATATACAAATATGAAGGAAAGTTTTGTAAGAAGACACATAATGGGTAGTTCGAAAGCAAGCAAACATCCTGCCACTATTTTGGAATGCTTGAACTAACGCAGAGGAACGGTGTACCCCAAACGAGCTTTAGAACCATAAAAGTGCCAATGCGAATGAGCGCTATGAGAATAAGTTTTTGGTACAGTCGAGTCCACGGAAACTTCTCGCTTGTATTTAGAGTCGAAATGAGACCAGGTTCCTAGTGTCAAGATCTGGATTTAGCTAACAACTTGAAATTCTTCCGGCACTTCATTAAGGGATAGATCAGAGAGTCTATAAGTCATAATGCGAAGAGAGGATTTTGCTCAGATTTTCGTTTAAGACTTGTATTGCATCGTTTTGCTGTACTCTTCTCAGACGGCTTTTGATACGCAGCACTCAAACCGTTCGTTGTATGCATAATCGGTTTACATCCTACCAGGTAAGTGTTCTCGTCAGCAATGCAAGAAACATGGTGCTTACTATCGGGAATTTCTTGTACAACATTTTTTCTGAGAACTCCATGGTCTGATCGGCCGTTAAATGAAGTTCATATACTCGAGCATGTCCAACGAACTCATCGGGTGGAGTCTTATTTATACCCAAGGTACGAATGATATATTGTATAGCTTGAGTGTTGTCTACTTCACTATTTTTCATTCCAGCTCCCACCTATACGGCTTCAACTGAGAGCCGTTACTAATAGATCAACTGATTTTGGGAGTTGAAGAGATACCTGCATACTAGCCGTCGTTTGTGGACTAAGCTTAATATATATGGTGCTCTGGATTATAGCCGTTCCATCTCAAGTTCTCTCCCTTCTGTTGTTCTTACTCTAAAGAAACATTACTGAGCTCTCTCTTTTCCTGCCCTCCCTCATCGAGCTTCTTCCGTGATTTGTGGTAAGCATTTTAACATTTCTCGTAGTAATGAAGGTACCTACAGTCTCGCCGCTTAACGGTTTATGGAAAGAAACTATATTTTCAGTTCAGAAATACTTTTCGAGGTATATACTTTCCTAATCGGGCGGGGCGATTCATTTAGCAATAACTTTTCCAAACCACTTGCAATGTTGACCTGGCTTGAGCTCGAAACCGTGGCCATGCACATTGCTAAAAGAGATTGGACCAACGACCGTTTCACCTGTGTAACAGTGACACTGGAGTTAATAAAATAAATTAAAAGTTAAACAGGGAACCAATTGTATCCTCTTTTTGCCACTTGGCATGAAGTGGAGATACCCAGTGTAGCCAAGTCCTTCTCCACCAAATCTTTTCAATGGAATGGAGGTTTCATTCTGCTTCCACTGACGGATGCTGCATTGAAGAAGCTGTGGTATTCTTATCCAACAGGGACAACATGACCTGGGTAGCACAGCCGTGCTTCATTCGCTGACGGAGCTTTGGGTGTTGCTTACAGTCTGTTCATGCAGCCGTATACGTTTTGCGGCGATACAAAATTCAGACATAACGGTGCAGCGGCGTCTCCTTTCGTCTTGTTGAAGACTGGTTTAAAATCCACCAAGAAGTGGCTTGTTCTTTTCGCGGAGCATCTCTAATATTTGGCTTATGGCGAATATCTGGTCAATTGTAAATTTTTAAGGGCTAAAGCCGCACAAATAAGGTCCAATCAGTTTGTTGACGGCGGGCTATAGTCTTTCGCACAATACCTTTGATAGGACTTTGTATGCGATGTTAAGGAGCAGATTGTGACATCCCGATTTATGTGGATTAGACAGAGCACATTTAGATTTCAATCGTCCGGCATGCCTTCGTCCGACCTTATATTAGAACCTCTTCATAGTCGAGCACAGGAATATCTGCTCCACCGTCGTTGGGGAATCAGCCTCGCCATCTCCTTGTATTCCACTTTCAATGCCATTCTGGTGATCCATTTCGTGGTCCTTTACATTAAAAAAAAAAAAAACTCGAATTTAATGTGGAAAGTTTACTATCATTCGAAAGACCATTATTTCGCATTTAATTTTTGAAGATTATCTATTTCAAATGTTGGCCACGACAGCAAAAAGTATAACGGTGTGATATCACATGATCTTGGGGGCAACTCGACCGGCAAAAAACGTGAAATTATCTGCTCACCGAAGTGTTCTCTCAATAAATCCTTTGATTGAAGCGATATGTGGGAAGTGGCGCCATCCTGTTGAAACCAGAAGGCGCGGAGATCACGAGCTTCAACTTCAGGCTCCAAATAGTCGGTTACCATGGCACGATAATGTTCGCCATTGAGGGTTACGTTCTCACCGGCGTCATTTTTGAAGAAACATGGACCGATGATTCCACCGGCCCACAAGCCTCACCCAACCGTTGTTTTTTCTAAATGAAATGGCAGATATTTAAACTCTTCAGGTTGCTCTTCGTCCCAAATGCAGCTATTTTGCTTGTTCACATATCCATTGAGCCAAAAATGGGCATCATCGCTGAACAAAATTTGGTTCAAAAACGTCGGATCTCCTTGGAACTTTTCAAGAGCCCATAGAGCGAAACGATGTCGCTTGGGAAGGTCGGCCACCTTCAATTCTTGCACAAGATGTATTTTGTAAGCTTCCAATTTAAGATCTAGATGTAAAGCAACCGCCAAGTCGTTCCATACGTCAGTCCGAGTTGTCAGTCTGAGTTGCTGCGAACGATGCCGAATCGACTCTACACGGCCTTCGTGTACACTCTCAGCTGCGTTGTTCGGGTGTAAGTCTTTCCATGATGAAATGCCAAAGAATACTGAACAAAGATAACATGACAGCTTGACACGACTCACGCGTAATCTGTCAAAAAAAGGCTATTGAAGAGAGTATCCCTACAGTACAATAAGAAATAACTTTCGCTCTCTCTCTCTCTCTCTCTCTCTCTCTCCCTTGTCTCGCACCAAAACCGGAAACCATATTACATTGGAGAGTATAGAAGATTATTTGCCAAAAACAAATTGCATTCGAACCACCCTGTTCATATCTCCCGTATTTTACTGCAGGTGTAGCCACTAAAAACATTTTATCAAAATTACAACAATAAAAAATGCAGAAATAGGCGCCAGGCAGTCACCACAGCACAAACAAAATTTTTATTCAACAAAACAAATAAAAAATTCTCAATAAAAATATGTTTATGCAACTGACATGTTTTTATTCAATAAATAAAATTTCATTTCAATAAAACCACACCAGACCACCCGGTAAGTACTGTATTATTCATGCACAAGTGAAAATGTTTTCCAAAAAAAGCAAACAAAACAGAAAAAGAAACATTCTCTTCATAAAAAAAAAACACATTTTGATTTCTGCCATAAATTTTTGAGAACACCTATAAATTGGTTATATGTATTTACATATGTACATAAATGCAAAAAGAAGGTGGGTCACAAGCCATCCACTCTGGTCACTTCCCTATAAATTTCCATATAATTTTGTGATATCATTCTTTACACCAAAAAAAAAAACATTGATTTCTACGAAATAATTCAACAACAAATTGGTTGACTGACAAAATCACATAAACAAAAGGATATTAAAATACAGCGTACCTTTGGCTGAGTAACGGTAAACAATGTTGCTTGTAAAGTAGGTAAAAGAGTTTGAATTGGTTATAAAAACCGAGAAAAGCTTGGAGAAATGTTTTATATTACGACTGTTCCTCTCCCTTTCTATCACTCTCTCTCTCTGTGGGAAATCAGCGTTCGTATAATGAAATCTAAAATCACAATTTACATAAAAGTTGTGTTGCAAGCTACGAGCTCATACACGTATTTATATCTTTAGTATTATGTTGGGCTAGGTTTTACGAGCTCAACTAAAGTGTGGCTTCTTTTGTTAGAAAGAATGTAAACTAATGAAAAAACCTCAACTTTGCTTTTACTGTTGTTTAAGCAACGTCGTGAGGCACGTCAAATTAATTAATATTATCAAGGTAATCTAAGAAGAGGACCAGGAAACGTGCTGTTTCCTTAAGTTCGCAACGCAACAAGAGTAGATGTTAGTTAGATCAGTTGGTTTGATGGTGTTGAAAAGAGTCGGTTAGTGTCGTGGAAGCCTCGTTGCAACTAGAACACACCTTTAGTATGCTGAGGTCGGATATAGATAGGTAGGAGCTTACTGTTTACAATATTCAGGCATTAGTTATGCCAAGATTACACAAATCTCACGTGGCAACGTGACAAGAGCCCGAACTGCGAATACTTCATTGATGAATGAAAAGGAGAGACTTAGTGAGCTTGTTTTTGGACTCTCTGGGAAATGTATTTTCGTATTCGTATCGTGCCATTCAATGGTTTAAGGAGTAGCTAATAAAAGGGCTCAAATCTGATCTGAATTCATTTGACTTTTGAATGAAAATGAAAGAGCTCTATTACATTAGCGTTCCGGCTCGTCTAGATTTAGCACAAGTAGCCTCCAGAAACAAAGTGCAGCTGGATCTCTCTTCTTAAAACATAGTCCATGAAAATAGGTTAGGTTAATTTGAAATTAGGTTATGTTCCACTGACGGCCTGCTACACCATAGACTTGTTGGTCTTATAGTGTCACCTGGAGGTTGAATTTACTTTGAGGTGAGAACGTGGAAGACGCAAAGTTTAACAGAACGTTGATAAACAGATTTGAGATTTTTTTACTCCCCTGAAAAGTACAGCTTCCAGATATTTTGAACGTATTCTAGCGGATTCCAACGGCTCACTCTTGTGAGCCTCTCTGCATTTGATACATGCGTAAGTGCTAGTAATGCCCATTGTGGCCAGTTATTACGCCTACAGTTTATGGACTCCTTCTCATACTGCAACCTCCATCAGCTCGTCCGGAATTTTTATTGCACAGAGTCTTTCGTTCTTCATGTACTGGTTAGGTCACCATATGACAGGCACTTTTAGTAATCTCCTGAACGATTTCATTACCCACAATTCCCTTGTGGTCTTTAATCCAGCAGTAACTCCCCTACAGCTATCTTATACACTGTCACCCTGATCCTGAGAGCAAGTTTTTCCTCTAGCTTCCAGCAGTGTTAGCTATACCAAGGGCTTTCCGTACCTCTGAGTGATTTCAACTTACTGCTTCTACAGATCCTACTTGGATCTATTATAACGTAGCATAAATATATTTCTTGAAAGTTATATCCCCACAGAATTGAGTAGAAAATGCTTAGATGGGGGTTCGGTGAAATTCCAAGCCTTTCGTCGTAAGAGTTGTGATCCTAGAAGCTCAAGGAGCCTCACAAATTTGCACAATTGGTTTTACAAAATAATACAAAAGAAACTCACAAACTTGCTCGAGACTGTGCCCGCCTTGAGCTGTTACATAGTTTATCTCTCCGAAAACGGGTCGATTTTTAACAGAGAAGCTCAATTTTCTTCTTCTTCCGTCCGTAAAGGAAAGGCTTCGCAGTTCTCAGCAATTTCGCTGTAAAGCGGCCGCTATATAAGTTTAGTTGTAATACCAAAGAGAGCGAAGAAATCCTTCACAATTCTTGAACATACCATGAAAGAGCTCTGGGTATTGATATCCGTTGATTTGTCCGGGTAGATGTTGACCTGGCCTGGTTTCTCCAAATCGCCCTTGGAAACAGCCAGCTTATAGGCAGCAACAAACTTCGTCCGAAATCCAAGGCAATTACCTCGAAACTCATACCCCTGACAGATAGGTAGGTCTGCCTCAGCATATTTGGGGCTGTTGCATCATGGTGGCTGAATTTTGTGACTGTTATGTCGAAGATATCTACTTTGTCTACCCTGACGTTAGGCTCGACAGGCACAATTTTGACATCGAGTACGGAGCGTTTTAAGTGCTCATAGAAAGCATTTTCGGTCACATTGCCCTTCTGTACCTTCGAGACGTTCCTTTGCATCAACCCTGTAGTAGATTTCACAAGGACCCACCTTCTTTCGTCTTTGTTCCGTCCATTGCAATTCATGGACGACAGTGACTCAGCATTAAGCTTACGATGACATCATTGTGATCCATAAAATCATTACAGTAGGAGATCTCTCAACAGAGGCTTCTTTCTAATTGTGATTGGGGAAAATTTTTTTATGGTGAGTAGCGAAGTCCACACATAACCACGGGGCGAATAGCCGTCTCACTTTAGCCCGTCTCCATACGGATGTTTGTTTCCTACCCACAGTATGCTTTCTCGAAGACCGATTTTCCTGAGTTGCATAAACCATGAACCAACCATAAAGAAATCGTTTCTCTCTACTTCCAGGTTTATGTCAATTAAAAGCTTTCCCTAACTTGCAGGGAATTTTACATATGATCCATCCTCCAGTTCTCAATAGAAAACTCTACCACTAATTTTACTGTTATGTTTCGATCCAGCCGTAAAAATATTTAGTCCTCACGTCCGTCAGTGGCCCTCAACCTTCCTAGC
Organism: Neoceratitis asiatica; assembly: GCA_030068015.2. NCBI lineage: Eukaryota > Metazoa > Arthropoda > Insecta > Diptera > Tephritidae > Neoceratitis > Neoceratitis asiatica. The sequence continues at coordinate 26,851,234 of CM061524.1, forward strand.
AGCTGTCAAATTATGGAAAATGTACGATAATTGAAGAACTGTTATCCACTTTTTCCTAATTCTCTCTTATCAATTACTAGTTCAGCTCATTTCCTAAAAGAAATCTAAGCCATTTGATGTGATCTTCATTTGTTTGACAGCAAAATGTGCACACAAATGAATTGAATTATGGTAAAATGTCATTTTTCAAACACTTCTCTCGCTTAGCACAACAACAGCAACAACAACAGCCTGTTTTTGGCTATGGCTACTAGTTTTTGTTGTTATCAGAACGCTGTGCTGAAGGCAGCGCAAAAGAAGTCAAGTTAAGTAACACCAAAAACGGTCACAACTCGCCGAGTTGGCTGTTGGCGGTCGTCATTCGATTACAAAAGTTGAAAAATTAAAACAAAAAAACATTTTTAATCGCTCAGTTTGCATGTGGCATGTTGCCAGTAAGTAGCAAGCAAGCAAATGTGGCAATTTTAGTGACTTTTGATTGTTGTGACTCTGTCCGTCCGCTGTACCAGGCGGTCGGTAGTGTCTGTAGTGTCAGCGGTGTTCACTCACCAAACCTCACCTAAATTGACTGACTGTCGGTGGGGAGTTTTTTGTTTTTTCTTCTTTCCTTTCGTTTTGTCCAAACATATTTTAATTGAGTGCGGGGTATGAGTGCTGCGGGATTTGAGTTTAAGCGTGTGTTAATCTGTGATGTGGCAAGATTGACATTCTCACTCACCTCGTTAGCTGTTTTGCAAATGATTATGGCTAGTTAATCAAAGATTTGAGATTGTCATTTAGGCGGCGAATAATAAAGCGACTAATAATTGTTTGAATATTCAAACGGCGATAGCGGAACTTGCTAGTCAATTTGCGGTAGACGAATTTGCAGGGCTTCGGTGGAACCTGGAATTGCGATCTAATTACCATTTACCATACTACGAGGCGGGCCTTTGCCACCAACCCATAGTACGCAAAGGAAAATATCAGAGGTCAAAGTTTCTATTTTCAAGCCTAAACCGGAGAACATTTCTCACAAATACTCCCCTGCTCTCCTTTTTGATTATATCAAATACTTTCAGTGATGTGTTCAATGGATTCCTAAACCGTAGAGAGTGATCACCTAACATATTATATTCAGATTTCTGGAAGTGCCAATATCAGGGGAATCAAGTTAAGAGAGAAACGTTGCTGCTCACTTGATCCTGAAGATTTTTTTCTTAGATAGATATGCTACTGTTCAGTCGAATTTCGTACATAAGATTAAAGTGGTTACTGGGCATCAGCTCTCCTCGGCCACCAAACGGACCGGTTGTAATACCATTAATCGCTATTCAAACCGTCGGGTGGATTGGTTGACATTACTTTGCATCCGCTATTTCTCTCATATCTGTAAAGATTGTCCGCCTTATAGACTTAAGCCTTCTCCTCCAAAATACTTGGCATTCGCAAAGGAAGCGCCTTAAGGTTTTCAGTTCACCCTACTTTCTATAACTCCTGCAGAAGTCATTTGATGGTACGCCTATCCTCTCAGCGTGTCCATCTAATAGAAGATATCCCGTTAGAAGACCCATCACTGTGGTTATTTCGTTTCTTTTCAGTGAGATTTCATGCCGGCCACATTACTTCAGCCTTGTGGCAAGAGTTGAGACTCATCATCCTTCATCTGTGATGAGTAACTCTCTTATAGTGGCTTACAGGTAGAGCGCGGCAGGCCCAGACCCAACAATGATGGATGGATGGGAAGTGACATTCCTCATACCAGATTCAGAGAAAATTGCTTAGCCATCACGTTTACTGATTTACGGCAATTTTCCATCATTTCCGATTTTATGGTGGTGGATTAAAATGCTCTAAATGCCGCCTGGCTATCCGAGAAGATATAGATACATTTCACAGAGACAGTTGACAGCCTCATTTATAGCCATCAGTTCAGCCTGAAAAACACTGCAGTGATCCGGTATACGAAAGGAATTGCAGATTCGAAGTTCTTTGTGTAAATTCCTCTACCGATCTTGAAGTGGCGAAAGGACTGATAGCTGATGAACTTAGCATTATCCACCTCAAATCGATGGCAACGTGGATGTGTTTCATGTAGGGCCGCTATGTTGTACTATGAAGTATTTCTCATTGAGGATGCATACACTTTTCCATGGTAACGTGAAGGTTTTCTAAGCCCTACCGGCAGTTTCGTTTATTGAAGCAGCCAATAAGGTGAAAATAAGCTTCATCGTGAATTATGATTTCTCAATGAGAATTCTCATTTGAGCGAAGTTCTCGAACCAATTGAACCTTATAAGACCGGCCCAAAACGTGAAATTCTCTGTTCGGGCATCAAATAGTCGGTTACGTTCTCACCGACATCATTTTTGAAGAAATATTGGTCCACAAATCACACCAAACCGTTATTTTTTTTGGGTAAAATGGCAGCTCTTGAATCTTTTCAGGTTGCTCTTCATCCCAAATGCGGCTATTTCGCTTATTTACATACCCATTAAGCCAGAAATGGGCCTAATCGCTGAACAAAATTTGGCTCAAAAACGTCTGATCTTCTTGGAACTTTTCAAGAGTCCATAGAGCGAAGCGATGTCACATGGTAAGGTCGAGCGGCTTCAGTTCTAGTACAAGTTGTATTTTCCACGCTTTCAATTTAAGATCTCGACGTAAAATGCGCCAATTCGTTCTATACGTCAGTCCGATTTGCTGCGAACGGCGCCGAATCGTCTCTCCATTTTCCGCTACGGCCGCTATATTTTCTTCACTGCGTGCTGGACTTCGTCTATTCGGTCCAATATTATCAAATAATGAATGCTGGTTCTCAAGATGGGTGATGGTGTTGCGAATAGTACGCTCAGTAGGTCGATCATGATGGCCATAAGTTGTGTGAAGCGCCGCGTGAAACACATTATTTAGAGAACGTGAAGTTTCGTAACAAAGTTGAATGATTTGTAAAGGTTGCGCAGGTGTAAGCCTTTCCATGATGAAATTTCTAAAACTACTGAACAAAAATAACATGACATCTTGACACGGCTCACGCGTGATCTGTCAAAAAAGGCTATTAAAAAAAGTACCTCTGCATGGATCACCCTTTAGTTCGATCGCTTCAAGTTGTGTAACCTATAACTCGTATGGTTCTCCAGTTTTGTCCTCGTCCATCCCTTTTCAACCTAAAGCAATCTCTTCACCTTGCAGTAAGTATTTATTAAGATATCAGGAACTATGAGAATGGAATTATGATTGGTCTGATGTGATCATTAATGGCGTAACAGGGTATTTTAAGTGCATATTCTGTCAACATTGGAATATACTGGTGATTCCAATCTTTGAGAACTAAGTTCCAGGCGTTCGCGTCTGGGCTCCCTCGTCTGTTCTGGAATCGGAATTAGCTACCCATAATATTGACAGACTTGAAATTGAATACAAAATTACTCTTGTTAACAGATGCTACATCAGTCTGAGTAAACAATGGAAGAGTAAAGTCCTTTCTGGAATCACAAAATCCAAACTCTACAATTCCTTCATCACCAGTCCTACTTTGGACTCAGTAGGCAATCGAGAATTAAATTCCTCTCTCGACGAACCAAACACAAACTTTAAAAGTCACTCATCCTTCCCGCCCTGACGTATGGTACAGAAACGTTGGCTTCAGATGGCCCTAGGTGATTTCGAAATAAAAGTTTTGTGAAAGATGTATGGTCCTTTGCGCGTTGGCAACGGCATAGTTTAGCGAATAAAAAGACAGCGACTACGCTGGCTAGGTCATGTCTTCCGAAGAGATGAAAGCGCTCCAGATTTGAAAGTACTCGATTGAGTACCCGCTGGTGGAAGCAGATCAGGTGAAGAGCGACTGGGTTTCACTTGGTATTTCCAACAGGAGTCAAACAGCGGAGAGAAGGAACGAATGGCGCGCGCTTGTTAATTCGATTATAATCGCATAAGCCGTACCTATGTCGAGGAAGAAGAAGAAGAACTTACACGTGTAAGATATAACATAAGTCACTAGCAATTCCTACCGACAGTCTGGTAACATTCTGGCATATTATGCAGATACAGATATTAATCTTTAGTAAAAGCTTAAGTGATTTCATAGCCTGTATCAGCTTGAGTGGAGGAATGGCATGTTCAAAAAGCAGACATACCCTCTGTTTGGTGAAAAGCTGGTGAAATTTCTCCAAGTTCTTTAATGTCGAGTGGCTGATAAAAAACCTTAATTTTGTCTGCGATGCCTTCCTTCCTGCTTTGTGGGAAGTTAAGGTGTCAAGAAAAGGTTTAAGCTCTGCATTTGTTGCTGGTACAGTTAGATGAAAAATAGTTTTGTGTGAATATATTTGCTTTGACCCCCCCCCCTCTGCGTCCCATTTTGGTTCGAGTAAAAAAAAATGTGGCAATAACTACACAACTCAAGATAGCACGATGTCCACCACACGAAAATATTAATAAAAAAAAACTACCGAAAGCGAAAGCCAAAGGAAGACGCAGCACAATGCTCCCTTCCAAAAGTGACATCTCACATCATAATAGCCGCTCATCAATTTCCATTAAATTTAATATGTAACAAAACACACACACAAACACGCACACACACAAGCAAACGGTTGCTTGCGCTGAGGACTGCTGACCATAAGTTTTATTGCACAGAGAAAGAGGGAAATATAAAAATATGAAAGAATAGAGAAAAATGCGCAAAAAAATATACGATAATGGACAATATTTGCAACGACAAAGCAGAAGAAGAAGAAGAAGGGGAAGAAGAAGTATAAAAAATAACTCAGCTATTATGGCTAATGTTGACCGCTGCATGATAAAAACAAAAACAAAAAACACACAAAAAAATGGACAGACATAAAAAAGCTTTTTCATAATTTCAGCATTTTTACGAACAACCAAAACCAAGGGGGACAAACAAAAAACTAGTAGAGCAAAAAGTAGCAAAGAAACAAATGAGCAACAAATACGTGTGTATGTGTGTCCGTGCGTGTGTTCGCTACTATTTGTATTTCTATAACAATAATAAATATGATATGAGTATAATAGATTTTTATCACCAGCTCCAACCATTCAACCAACACACACAGTCAACCAACCATGAACTACAGCTTACCCACTCGCTACTACCCAACGCTCGAAAGATGGTAGTGCTGATAGCATAAAAAGGACGACAATTCAGCCAAAGTGTCCACTGACTGACCATATGGAGTGCGTATTTAGTCATACATTTTTGGTCATATAAAGATAAATATAATCAGATACACTCAAATATTTATATGAAAATATGTCGTTTTCACTTACATACATATTTAGGTATGTATGTATGCACATATAAGCAAATTGAAATATTTAATGTGCAACATATTTGTTGTGACATACGAAATGTGCAAAAAAATATTGAAATAAATGTGCGAGCGTTAAGTGAAAGTTTTGATTTATGAGCCGAGATAAAATGGCTCTTAAGAGTTGCATGAGTAGAGTCTGCAGAGGAGATTTGAAAATGATATTTTACTACATTTTCATGTTTATTTTCTATTTTTGGTGCTTTAATAAAGAGATATATGCCAAAAAAAGAAAAACATGCTTAAGAAGGACAGTGACCAACGAAAGTATGATGAGAACGCCAGAAGTGCGCAACCTGGAACTATGGCAAGTACAACAGAAATTTTTGTTTGGTTTTTTTTTTTAACTGTTTTTTTAAATTAATTTTTAACATTATTTTTTACCTTCGAAACAAAATGATCCAAAATTGTCTGCTTGACCTGAAACTAGTCAAAAAAGTTTCCTTTACTTTAAAATTACTTTTAAAGGGTGATCCAATAAGAGGTACTTTTTTAACAGCCTTTTTTTGACAGATCACGCGTGAGTCGAGTCAAGCTATCATGTTATTTTTGTTCAGTATTGTTTGGCATTTCATCATGGAAAGACTTACGCCTGAACGACGTTTACAAATAATTAAATTTTTTTACGAAATCTCACGTTATGTAAAGAATGTGTTCCGTGCGCCCCTCGCTCAACTTATGGTACATAATCGGCCTACCGAGCGTACTATTCGCAACACCATCAGCCATCTTGGGACCCAGCATTCATTAATGTATAACATTCGACCGAATAGACTTCGTCCAGCACGCAGTGAAGAAAATGTAGAGGCCGTAGCTGAGAGTGTACACGAAGACCGTGTAGAGTCGCTTCGGCGCCGTTCGCAGCTACTAGGAGTGACGTATGGAACGACTTCACGCATTTTATATCGAGATCATAAATTGAAAGCGCACAAAATACTGCTTGTGCAAGAACTGAAGCCGCTCGAAATTCCCAAGCGACAACGCTTCGCTCTATGGGCTCTTGAAAAGTTCCAAGAAGATCCGACGTTTTCGAGCCAAATTTTGTTCAGGGATTAGGCCAATTTCTGCCTCAATGGGTATGTAAATAAGCAAAACTACCGCATTTGGGACGAAGAGCAACCTAAAGAGGGCCGGTGGAATCATCGGTCCATATTTATTCAAAAGTAATGTCAGTGAGAACGTAACCATCAATGGTGACCGTTATCGCGCCATGATAGCCAACTATTTGATGTCTACAATTAAAGCTCTTGATCTCCGCGACATTTGGTTTCAACAACACGTCGTCACTTCCTACACATCGCATCAATCGATGAATTTATTGAGAGAACACTTCGGTGAGAAGATAATTTCACATTTTGAGCCAGTCGATTGGCCGCCGAGATCGTGTGATATCACAACGTTAGACTTTTTCCTGTGGGGATATGTAAAATCCAAAGTCTACCTGGACAATCCCGCTTCGATTCAGGCCTTGGAGCAAAATATCACGCGTGTCATTCGCCGGTTACCAGTCGAAATGCTCGAACGAGCCATCGAAAATTGGAATCAACGGATGGACCATCTGAGACGTAGCCACGGCCAACATTTGAAAGAAATAATCTCCAAAAAATAAATGCCAAAGAATGTTCTGATAATAAACATTCCCAATTAAATTTGAATAATCTGTGTTTTTCTTTTCATCAAAAAAGTATGGAACCTAGAAATGGATCATCCTTTACAAAACAGCATTTATTGACAGTGAGAGTTGCAGAGTTCAAAATTTTGAGGAAAATAGCGAGAGCGATTTACGCAGACGACGAACGACGAACTATACGATTTATACGACGGCATAGTTGTAGTCTAACGAACTTAGATTCAGCGGCTACTCTGGTTAGGTCATGTCGACTTCGAAAGGCTTGAAAGTTGTCGATGCAAAACTGGCTGAGAGAGAGAGAGAGAGAGAGAGAGAGCGGAGTAAGAACTACACTGCGCTCAAAAGCACAACTGAAGTGAGACCTGGCACAGCTCTAAAAATGAGGTTAGTATTGACCCGCAGCAGCTATAAACTATTTAATCTTTATTTAACAGTTTTGAAATGAATATTCATACACACATTGGGGCAATAATACAAAATAGCACTTTCTTGAATAAATGTCGAACGTAAATATGTACAACAACAATAAAAATTTAACAACTTGCGGCAACAGCTACCGCGCCTAACAGTAGCTGCCACTTCAAAAAAAAAGAAAGAAAGAAGGAAAACAAAAATATGCAGCAACTATGCTGCGGCATGGAGAGACTTTCTGACACCATGATGGATGCAGAGGCTGAGAAAATGTGGCACATGATATCCATAAATACGTCACACAATGTGAAAGTCGTCATGGTGATGACATGCAAAGTGGCTGCAGTAGTGGCAATAGCAAACAACAACAACAAATAATAATAATATGTACAACAACTACGCGTAAGTAATGTAACTGCTTATGCAGTAGTATGTGGCAGCTACATGCTTGCAACTATTGCTTGCCCCAAGCTATTCTACGCCAACTTGCTTGCCGCTCTCTCTCTCTCTCTCTCCCGCTCCTTGTGTAGCTGGACAGTCTTCTTTTCATACAACCAACTCATCCATCCATCGATCGATCCATCTCATAGCCATTAGCGGCTAGTTGACTGCTGCTGCTGTTGTAGTTGTTCTTGTTGGTGTTCTTGTTGTTGCTGTTGTTGCTATTATGCATATCAAAATATTTTCCGGCAAAAATCTCAAAGTCACACCGCCAAAATGTGGCAGCGACGCGCGACACACATTTGATTTGCAACTCAGTGACGGTGTTGCACATACATATTTACATGTGTATATATTCGTCTATATGTAAATATGTTTGCATATATGTTGTTGTGTTTGCCTCTCTGTTTGTCCAGCTGTCGCCGTATGCGACGCTTCGCCTGTCATGATTGTTGTCAATATATTTAACTGTATAAGAGTTGTAGACTTACTACACACACATATACATACATGCATACATACATACATACATACAAACTTGTTGCATGTTGTATGTTGCAACAATCCATATTAACAATATTGGCAATCTCAAGTGGTGCGAGTATACATATGTATGTACGCGTACATATATTTCTACTGCCGTGTAATTGTGTTTGTAATTCTTTATGAAATGGGATTTTGTCATTTATTTATCGTTTTTTCACATTGCAATGAAATCTGATTAAAATGTGTCGTGATTGTTGTGAAATGAAGTGAACTGACAGTCAATTGACAGTTTTCTCTTCGAATAAACTAGTACTGTTACCAGTTGACTCTATGCAAAGAGGCAAACTGTGAAAGAGTCAGAGAGAGAGAGAGAGTGAGAGAGTGAAAAGGGGAGAGGAGAGTGTACTGTAAAATATGTTTAGCTCGGAGAGTGCTGCGAAAAACGTTAGAATAAATTTAAGACTAACTTTAACGTCTTGATAACCAGGTTACGATCCTAAGGCCGAACAAAAACAGAGGAGGTGTTCCAACACGCCTCCCTCAAGCATGTCTCCCTACTTTTTCTACATGTCACTGCTTTTAATGCCCATTCTGCTCACATACATGATGTTGGCAGTCTAACAGGACGTTATGTCGATCCATCTTGTTCTGATCCCTCCTCTAGCTCTCACGAGAATTTTATTGTACATAATCTACAGCGTCTTTCGTATTTCATGTACTGATTCGGACGACATTCGTATAGTAAAGGGTGATCCCTTTCAAGCTTCACTACATTTTTAAAGAAGTAAACACAGAAAATACAAATTTCAATGGTGAAAGTTTATTATCATTCGAAAGAATATTCTTTGGCATTTATTTTTTTGGAGATTATCTCTTTCAAATGTTGGCCTCGGTTACGTCTCAGTTGGTCCATTCGTTGAGTTCAAGTTTCGATGACTCGTTCGAGCATTTCTACTCGTAACTGGCGAATGATACGCGTGATGTTTTCCTCTAAGGTCTGAGTCGAAGCCGCATTTTCCGCATACACTTTAGAGTTTGCCCATCGTGGCATTAGAACGTCTAACGATGTGATATCACACGATCTTGATGGCCAATCGACCGGCCCAAAACGTGACATTATTTGCTGTTTTTTGAAGAAATATATACTGATGATTCCACCGGCCCACAAACCACACCAAACTGTTGTTTTTTCTGGATGAAATGGCAGCTCTTGAATCTCTTCAGGTTGCTCTTCGTCCCAAATGCGGCAAGTTTGCTTGTTTAGATACACATTGAGCCAGGCCTCATCGCTGAAAAAATTTGGTTCGAAAACGTGGGATCTTCTTGGAACTTTGCAAGAGCCTGTAGAACGAAGCTATGTCCCTTGGGAAGATCGAGCGGCTTCAGTTCTTGCACAAGCTGTATTTTGTACGCTTTCGATTTAAGATCTCGACGTAAAATGCGCCAAGTCGTTCCATACGTCAGTCCTAGTTGCTGCGAACGCCGCTGAATCGATTCTCCAAGGTCTTCGTGTACAGTCTCAGCTACGGCCGCTATATTTTCTTCACTGTGTACGTAGTCTATTCGGTGGAATATTATCCAATAATGAATGCTGGGTCTCAAGATGGGTGATGGTGTTGCGTATAGTACGCTCCGTAGGCCGATTAAGTTGACCATAAGTTGAGCGAAGCACGCGAAACACATTCATTATAGAACGTGAAATTTCGTGATAAAGTTGAATGATTTGTAAACGTTGTTCAGACGTAAGTGTGATGAAATGCCAAACAATACTGAACAAAAATAACATGGCAGCTTGGCACGACTCACGCGTGATCTGTCAAAAAAAGGCTAATGAAGAAAGTACCTCTACTTGCAACACCTTTTACTTGTAATAATCTCATTTACTACTTCCTTTCCCACAATGCCCTTGGTACCCATTAAATAAACAGTAGTTTATCTACAAAAACTGGAGCCACTGCTTCTCTGCTGTTCAGGACATTTTCTCACTTAATACGTTTTGAGATCACTGCTGTACGTACCGCGAAAACCTCCGACTAAATAATACAGCTGTATTCTGGAAGCTCGAAGGTTTGCTTAGGTTTCAACTCAGCGCAATAGATTCTGTCGTCCACTCAGTCAGCCACTTTTCATTCGTCCATGTAGTTGTAAGTTCCGTTGGAGGAACCTGTGTTTCTTTGCACCCACCCTTTTTCAATTTAGCCTGAAACTTTTTTTTTAGATAAAATATGGCGATGTGTAGTTTATTGTATATACCTTTCCCTTGTTATAGAGCTTTGCTTGAAGGCTCTGACAGAAAATTCACCATAAGTCACTAATCTAGCAGCGGATCTCGATTGATGATAGGTTGAGTAACCTGTCTTAATCCTCAAGGTGATCTAACGGGAGGCCCAGGAAACGTGCTATTTCCCCCTCTTGGGTGTTATATGAGTCGGGTTGAGTGGGCATGCAAAGAAGTGGTAAGTGTCGTGCGGGGATTCATTGCATGCGACTCTCACGTCAGCCGGTTCCACGTACCGGAGTTGCCCCGGATTTCATCCGGCCAAGCGCCCCGATTAGGTCATCAAGAAGACTTAGTCAATGGTGCGAAACCTTGCAGCAGGTTTGTTCCAAATCCTTCTTATCAGGGCTGGCGTCGAAACCAACCAACGGATTATTTATACTGCGTGTACCAAAGACGACTCCACCTTTCTTTCATCTCGGTTAGATGCAACCAGTGCAATGTTTGAGTCATCTTAAGAGCTGTTCAGGCCTTAAGACGCACACAACAACCAAGATCTATGAATCACTCCCTCACCCCCCATTTTAAGAGCGTCCTTACGAAAAGATTCTTCTTCTCCTTTATTAGTATTGTTTGGCGTCAGTTGGATACACTACACATTGCCAGGTCCAACAGTCTAGAGTTCATACTATTCCTATTCAAGCGGAGGCTACAGTAAGTTAAACTTTCAAATCAACATAAGGCTACCAACTTATAGAGGAAGAGGACCGGGCAAAACTTCCTCATCGACGTCAGTTATCTCAAAAAATATGAAAGCAGAACTTCTCTCAGAAATACTATTTAGGCCTCCAAAGGGACTTGGGCTAGTTTAGGTAAAATAACTCTTCTGTGGCTTTGGCAGCAATGTGGTAGTTTAAAGTTATTTCTAGGGTTTAGGCTTCCCTAAATGTACTAGCGGCAACTCGACTCGAAGTTGTTGTGCTCGACACTCTTCCAATGTGAAGTTTTGTTTTATTAACTCAAAGTATAGCGCATAGAAGTTTAGTTGAGCTTAGGAAACTCTCCGCTTTTGAACTTTAATCTGATGCTTTCTCCGTGAGAACATAGACTCTTTGCTTACAACTAATTAGCCATAGTATCTGACCTCTAAGCATATTCTTACGAAGTTAGAAATGGTAGAGTCGCCGTTTCGTGCGGTTGAGAGTTCGATACTTGTTTTTAGTGCCGCAGCTCTAGAGACTTTGACTTGGAAGCATTTTCTTTCTAATCCTTCACTCCACCTCCAGTTAATTTGCAGTCATCATCGGTACAAACCAGCAGTTCAAGATTGTGGAAAGTTCTTTCATTCGAGAACTTGTTGTGAAATGACTTCCAACCATCCACTCCTCGCCGACTCATGCCAGTGGGAGTCCACTTCGTGGGCCAAATTTTTTTTCTTGCCTGTAAGGAAGCTGTGGTATCAAGATTTCCTTCTGATCACCTTTATGAAGGAAGTACCTCTCGGCAAAAACTAGCGACTTCTAATAATCGAAAGGAAGAACTCGGCGGCCGCAATAGCCAAGTGGTTAGCATTGCGACTACCATTCGAAAGGCCATGATTCGAGTCCAAAATTATAGAAAATTAATATTTCTAATTACAGTCGCCTCTCGGCAGGGAATGTCAAGCCCTCTGAGTGCATTTCTGACATGAAATAAAACCTCCACATAAAAATCTATCGGCCGTTCGGAGGCGGTTTTGAATAAACCGTAGCTCCCTCCAATTTGTTGGCAAAAACAGCAAGTCGCAAAGCCACAAGGCGGAGAAGATATCGGCCGAAAATCGCTCCAGTTTACAAGTCCCAACTTAATTAAACCCCTCTTCCCGCACTCAAATTCAATTGGATCTACAAGATTCCACACACAAGTTGACACCAAATACTCCCCAATCATGGTGCAATCACCAACATCAACACAATCACCATCGCAGAGTCACCATCTACCGTCACCTTCCAACACTTTAAAAGCTCATTCCTTCAAGCCTCCACAAGTAATAGTCAATACATAGAGCTTGCTTTCAGCCGCCACGCTCTCGCGTCGACTCGAGTGTGTGTGATGGGCCGTTGATGCGCGATGCGATGCCACAAGAAATTGGTGCTGGAATTGGACATTGTCAGGCGTTTGTGAACTGCCAAAGTGGCGTATGAAAATTGGCATATCTGCACTGAGCAATCGAATTGTGTCGCTGTAGCGTTAAAGCCAATAAATAGGAAAATGGTGAAAAAGAATAAAGAAAACTAGTACCAAAATAGTTAAACAACAACAACAACAACAACAACAACAACGATAAACAGGTATTGCTTGCCTCACAGGCTTTTCAAACTAAAATTTTGGTTACCAGATTTCTTGACATATACAACGGGGAGTGCATATGTCTTCTGTACATATATACATACATATGTACATATGTATGCAGTTGAAGCCTCTTTAAAGCGATGTTGGTATGTTTGTGTGATGCTTAGAAACTGTCCGCCACATTGCGGTCTTGCCGATAGAAGTCAGCGATGATGTCGCGATGATCGGCGCATTAAAGACGGAAAATGCGGCAAAATCACTTAGAGATTAGCCAGCGAAGGTGCTATACGGTTGGCATGCTAAACGGCAACAACAACAACAACAACAATACGCTTAAAATTGTTGCAATAAAGAAGTGCAACATGTGCGATGAACTAAAAAATGTCGTGACGCAAGTGAAGTTTGAAAGCGAGGTGAAGTGAGGTGCCAATAACTTAACAGATTTACTAGGCGAGTACGTGTGCTAAGGACTCGGCGCGCGGCTAGAGTAGAGTAGAGTAGCCAGCAGCAGCCAATCTTTCAACACTTCGTTGCACGCTTCGTGAAGAGAAGAAAAGAAAGAACAAGTCGATTGTTTTCCTTTGTCGACCATGCCCACCAAGTTGAGCGAGTACCAAGTTGTTGTCATAGCGTGCGGCTGCGCATCAGACTGGCAGCTAAACAAACGCATGCAACACCTTCGTAAGTGGAACATTTTCATTTCGAACACTTTCAATTGACACGCCCGATTTGTTGGTGGTGTTGTTGTTGTTGTTAGTTTATTTTTTTCAACCATCTTTCACCGACTTGCAACACTGATTTGCTGCCATTACTGTTGCGTCTCTTTGCTTGATTATCGCCAGCAACATTGTTCCGCTTGTTGTTGCTGCAAATTTGTTGCAACTGACAGATTTTTTATGTTTCTCGTGTGTGTCGTCGGATTGGTAACATATGTTTCACGACTGCGGCAGCAATGACGATCTTGACAGCCAGCGGCAGCGAGTAGGCAGTCCTTTGTAGTATGGCTGCAAAAGCCGCTAGAAGCAACATATACATATATATGTATATATATATAAGTGTGCTAACGTTTTTGTTTTTGTTGTTGTTGTAGTTTTTAATATTATTGCTTTTGTTTTTATTGCTGCTGCGCGCACTATTGGCTGTTTGTTCCTCTTACATTTTATTGTTCTTGTTGCGAGTTAACGCTATTCGCCGTACTTCCACACTCGTATACAACTCGCTGCTTTACTTCACTGAGAGCCATTCACTCGTCGCCGTCGTCGCCGTCGTCGCCGTCGTCGCCGTCGTCGCCGTCGTCGTCGTCGTCGTCCACTTGGTCAACCAACTGACCATCCATCCCATCGACCAACCAACAAAGCAAACCAATTGTTGTGCGATAATTATCGTGAGAAAAGTTTTGCGAATTTTCTGGAATTTTAATTGTTCTCCGATGTAAACGAAGATTGTTGGTGTTGAACAAGAATATAGCGTAGAAGGTGCGTAAACAGTTGATTGAGAACACACCACTCGTATGTACATACATATGTGAAGAGCGAGAAGTGCTGGTGAGGGGAATTAATGAATTCGTTATTTCTGTTAGATCGTTGGGTTGCCATATACCACATATAAGGTGAGAGAGGAAAAAATATATAATAAATGGAAATAAAAAGAGATGGCCCAAGATTTTGGCAAATAGATAAAGGCAGAAACATTTTCTAAAAAAAATCGTATGATGCAAACAACCAATACAATCTAACTAGTCAAGTCCAAAGTCGATAAAAACTATTTGTCGCAAAGTCAATATTTTCCAAAGTCAATAAGCACTTTGGGGCTCCCCGAGCCACTCTCTATTAAAGAATGATCTATAAAAAATTTTTAATAATGGGTTTTACCTCCTCAAAATGTTTGCAGTGGTTGCCATTACGTGGGGTCTCCCGTTCAAATTTTTCTTTGAAGCACATTTCCAACAGGTCAATTGAAGAGTCCCCGTCCTACCCTAATAAACACGTTTTTTTTTTTGGCAAAATTCATTTTTTTTTATTCAACATAGTTCCCTTCAAGAAAGATACACTGGTTATAGCGACCTTCCAACTTTTCTAAACCATTTCTGTAGTCTTTTGCTTCAAAATAGGTCTCAGCTTCGGCGATCGCCTCTTCATTCGAAGAAAATTTCATGCAAGCGAGCATTCTTTTGAGAACAGAGAACAGAAAATATTCCTTGGGGGCCAGATCTGGAGAATACGATCCAATAAAGCTATGACTATTATATTGTTAATGGGTCAAGGTAGTCAATGAAAATTATTCTATGCGCATTCCAAAATATAGACGCCATAACCTTTCCAGCCGACTTTTCCGTTTTACCGCACTGTGGAGTGGGTTCATCGCGTGCAGTCTACTCGGATGATTGTCAATCGGACTTCGGAGTGAAATGATGGAGCCATGTTTAAACCATTGTCACATTTCCACGCAAAACCTCGGGTTTATTATGCTTGAACATCTCCAAACACTGCTCCGAATCACGAGCTCGTCCTTGTTTTTGATCAAAATGGAGCTCGCGCGGCACCCACTTTGCATAGAGCTTTCTCATACCAAAATATTCGCGAATGATATGATGTACATCTTCAGTTGATATCTCTAGAGTATCTGATATTTTATTCCCTTGCAATTTACGGCCATTCAAAACTATTTTGTGACTAATCAGAACTGCACCTCTGGAGAACAGACACTGCAAACACTAGTTCACCTTCAAAGAAATATGACAAGCTGTGTAAAAAACAGACGCCGAACAATGCCAGAAGCTATGTTAGAATCAGGAAGATTTTCTCGTTCGATACCAAAGCAGATTTCAGAAAAGGCGTCTCGAGGCACGAGCTGCAAAGCTAAACAGAGCTGGATTATGCTGAAGATAACCGCACAGTAAGTTCTGCTTTCTCTGGGTTAGGTTAAGAAGCGAAGAGAATGGGTATGGCAGTGAACGAAGGCAAGACGAAATATCTCCAGTCAGGGTAATCGCGTTTTGGTTCCCACGTCACTATCGACAGTCATAACTTTGAAGTTGTAGATAATTTCGTCTATCAGCAACACCAACATTGTCAGCATTAAAATTCAACGCAGGAAGACTCTTGCCAACAGCTTCTACTTTTGACTGAGTAGACAATTGAAAAGTAAAGTCCTCTCTCTACAAACCAAAGGCAAACTCTGCAGAAGTTTGAACGATGACGACATCTGATGAGTCGGTGCTTGGAATTTTCGACACAAGGGTTTTGTGAACAATTTATGAACCATTGGCAGCGACGAATACTGCAAACGATGGAATGATGAGCTGTACGAGATAAAAGGTGTCATTGACGTAACCCAGTGGTTCAAATCAAGACGTAGCGGCTATACTTAGATCCTTCATATGAGCTACAACACTTCCGTTGTATTACCCTCCGGTTGAAACAAAAAAAAAGGAAAGAAAGACCTCAACTCGGTTGAAGATGGTAATTAGGGGTCCTGAAACATGATATTTGGAGCTTTTCGTCAGAAATTGTTTTCGGTTGGGCTCCAATAACACCATTAATAGAAAGGGAGTCCATAAGATTTCACTAATGTCTTTGTTAAGTAGTACTGTTTTGTATTCGGTAGCATCACAGAATATACTACCCACTAATCCTTACATTAGGGGTGGTGAATAAGTAACATTAAGAGACCTCCGACGTCCAGATGAGTTTAGGATAACTTTTGGCTGGCCAGTCCATTTATGTATTAATTCCTCATGTGCTGTCGACCACTGATTCGGAGATTTTGTTGTGTTTCTGTACGTAAGCGCGAACCGCTGTAGCAGAGACAATCCCAGCTGATGAAGATGTAAATGTTAATCCGTAATGAGGAGGAGGCACCATTTTGCGAATTTTTGAAGAGAATTTGACAACAAAACTCTGTCCATTGTGGTCAAACCATGCTACTGTGATACTGAGCAGCAGCCACAAGGCGTCTAAAGCTTTCATTACAGCGGGTAAGGAGATATATCGAAATTAATGACAAGCTCTTCATGAAATAACTGACCTGAATTCCGTAAGGGGTTTTATGTGACTCCGATCTCGCCTTGCTGTAGTGCTTAGCTAAAGTTCAACGACTTGATGGTCGAATAAGCTCAGTTTGAATTCCTCACTAAGTCCTTTCAAGCGTCTTGTAGTTAAAACTTACATATTTTCATGAAAATCGAGAAATGGAGCACATTATCAATGAACATCACTTCCTTGAAACTTTTCAATTACACAACGCCGCAAGTGCTATCTACCGAATGCATCAGTAAAAAGTACTTTCAAAACCATTACGTAGTTATTAATGGTAAATATTATGTTCGTACATATGTTCGTATGTATGTACGTATGTAGGTGTGTACTGCAGATATTAAATTTAACAGCAAACTCGTGGTAATCGTAATTTGAATCGACTTTATCGCAAATATTAACATTCGATGTATATGTATGTATGTTAGTCAATGTGTTTTCAAATTATTATTATGGCTATTGCAACACACACCAACGCATAGACATTTTGTAGACTCCTTAAAGCCAAAAATGTGTGAGGCACATAAAGGAGGCACAAACAAATAGGCCATAGAAACGAGTTTTCAGCGTTGACTGGAGATCATTTTCAGCCTTATCTCTTGTACATAATATACCCATAAGGATTTTAATATTTGCACAAACAACAAGTAAACGTTTTTTAAAGATATATCTAATAAAAACTGTCACTAACTAACGCACATTGCTTTCAAAGCATTATTGTTTTTGTTGTTGCACATTCGGAGACTATTTTACGCAGGCGCAATTCGCTTGTCGTCGACGACAATAAATGTGTGGTTAAATAAAGCACATTCTACTCATTGGCACATACAGTGGCGGACAAAAGTCTACAAACACCCGCTGTTTTCGTTGAATTGAAAGTCCAAAAGGTTCATTGGAAAATTTAACGATACAGTTTATTTCAACTATTTTCTCTCGTCATAAAAAACCAACAAAAATAATTTTTTTACATGAAATAGTACAGTTATGACAAAAATAGCGTAAATCCAACAATGACAAAAGTCTACACACATTACATACAAAACTTATATTAGTGCAAAAACCTTGATTCGTATCAAGTAACTTGATCTTTTTAGTATTTAGTTGGTTCACCATTTGCATCAGCAACAGCTTGAAGCCGCACGTGGCATCGAAGCTACTAAATTTGTAAATTCTGAGGGAGTAATACTGTCCCAAGCTTCAATAAGACGTTCTTTGAGTAAATGCTGAGCTGGAAATCTGATTTTTTCTAATTTTTCGCTAAAAAATCCCAGACATATTTAATAGCATTCAAATCTTGGCTTTGAGGTGGTGTGTGCAGTTGCCTTGGAGCATGATAAATCAACCAATCCTTAACAATATGGGCCGTGTGCTTTGGATCGTTATCCTTTAGAAAAGATCCAGCCTGCGCCAAGCTCCAAACTGTCCACCGAACGCTTCAGATTTGCTTCCAACAAGGACTTATATTTACACTGATGCATATTTACACTCAATAAATACAAGCTTTCCAACTCCAGCTGCTGTAACCGCTCCCTAAACCATTAAGTTGCCGTCACCAGGCTTCATTGCTGGTACTATATTTTTGGAGTTAAGTGCAGTGTTTTCTCCAAACTTTTGATCTTCCATCGCCGCCGAATATATTGAACTTCGATTTGTGTGTAAGCAAGATTTTGTCAAAAATCCTTTCCTTTTTTAAAATGTGCTTTAGCGAGCTCCAAACGAAATTTACGATTTTTTCCAGAAATAAGAGGCTTTTTACGTGGCGTTCTATATACTGTGGAAGCCGTTATCGTTCAGAGTTCTTCGAATTGTTCTTGAAAGGATACACTTTCTTGGCTGAGCTTGCGTTGTTTTCGGCTAATTTTGGAGCAGTAACTTTAGGATTATCACTAACTTCCTTCAGAATCAAGCTGATGTCTCTTAGAGTTAGTTTTTTCGGGTGGCGAATACGTGGCTTGTTTTTGGTGGATCAACTTTTTTTTTTCAAAGTTTTTTTACAATGATCTATACCTTGGTGGACGTAAGTTTAAAATTTCTAAAATTTCATTTTCTTTTCTGTGCTGAATAACCAAGTTTCTTACGTCAGCGGATATTTCTTTTCTAATGTGTCTAAATCACAACTAAATTCAATACTAGCATATTAGAAAACATATTAAAAAAAAAAAGGAAAAACAGGGTACCTAACTGTCGTAACAACACAGCATATCGACATAACTGCTAGTAACCCCGTGGTGTATGTAGACTTTTGTCAATGATATTTTTGCGTTGTTGCACCATAATTATTTTATTTTATGTTAGAGAAAAGACTTGCTTTAGAACATTTGATTAGAAAAGATTCAAAATAAAACTTTATACCTAAATTTTTCAGCAAAGTGATAGTACTTTCTACACAACGAATACAGGCGATGGATGTAAACTTTTGTCCGCCACTGTATGTAGGCATGTAGGTTTTGTTATTGTTGTCAAAGTGCAGGTTAAAATGAAAATAAACCGCATTTGAATTGTAAAAATAATAATAAAACTAATTTTAATAACATACTTATTTGCGTTATACGACAAGCGTGGCGCAGTCGCTCAAGCGCCTATAGTAGGATACAGAAAAGACATTAGTAGTATCTTAAATCCGCTGATGTCTTCAATGCGATTATGATCGTTTGCGCACTGTAGACACAAAACCACGAGACTTACAATATTTGTATGTACATTTATTGTACTTATATATATTTAGTTTGGCTGCTATGCAGATTCGCATTTGACGCCATTGGTAGTTGGAACTTTAATAGCCTTGGATAAGATAAAAATTGAAACTTCTGGTTACAACTGCGGCTGGCCGCATGTAGGCAAATGATAGAGTTTGCCTGAATATGACTGCATGTATGTTCATATGTAAATATATACGACGCTCACTCTCCTTTGCAAGCGAGCACATATTAAATGACAAGATATGACCATCTAATTGACGTGTTGGTTGCATTAATATATGCGTTAGTTATGTGATTACGAGTATTAGAGGCCGCAGTGACATAAATTTTTTTTTTTAATTTTTATAAATTTATATTTATATAACACTACTATATATACATACGTACATACATAATTGTAAAAACAATTTTTTTAACGTGTGATCCATTTCGAGGATCCCTGCATTTTTAAAGCAAAAAGCACAGAAAATTCAAATCTAATGGGGAATGTTTATTAGCATTCGAAAGAACATTCTTTGGCATTTATTTTTCGAAGATTATCTACTTCTCAGATGATCCATCCATTGAGTTCAATTTTCGATTACTCGCTCGAATATTTCGACTAGTAACTGGCGATTGACACTCGTGATGTTTTATTCCGAGACCTGAATCGAAGCGGGATTGTACGTATAGACTTTAGACTTCACATATACCCCATATGAAAAAGTCTAAGGCTGTATTGGGGTCCAATCAACCGGTTCAAAACGTGAAATTATCTGCACACCGAAGTGTTTTCTAAATAAATCCATTAATTGATGCGAAGTGTGGAAAGTGGCGCCGTCTTGTTGAAATCAAATGTCGCGGAGATCACGATCAGGCACCAAATAGTCTGTTAACATGGCGCGATAAGGGGCGCCATTGATGGTTACGTTCTCACCGCAAGACAAACCACAGCAAACCGTTGTTTTTTCTGGATGAAATGGCAGCCCTTGAATCTCTTCAGGTTGCTATTCGTCTCAAATGCGGCAATTTCGTTTGTTTGCATACCAATTGAGCCAGAAATAGGCCTCACCGCTGAAAAAAAAATTGACCCGAAAACGAGTGATGGTGTTGCGAATAGTACGCTCAGTAGGTCGATTATGTTGTTTATGTGAAGCTTCGCGCGCTTCGAATTCTTTACAGAAGGTGAATTTTCGTAATAAAGTTGAGTGATTTGAAAACGTTGTTCAGGCGTACGTCTTCCCATGATAAAATGCCAAACAATACTGAACAAAATAATATGACAACTTGACACTACTCACGCGTGATCTGTCAAAAGAAGGCTATTGAAAAAAGTACCTCTACTTGAAACACCTTTTACTTGTAATAATATCCCCATTAGATAAACAGTAGTAGTAAAATAAAAAAAAACAGATTTCCAGCTCAGCATTACTCAAAGAACGTCTTATTGAAGCTTGGGACAGTATTACTCCCTCAAAATTAACAAGTTTAGTACCTTCGATGCCACGCTGACTTCAAGCTGTTATTGATGGGTGGCGGACGGTGGACCAACTAAATACTAAAAAGATCAGGTTACCTGTTGTTAACTAAAGTTTTTCCGCTAAGATAAGTTATGTATGTACTGTATTCAGACTTTTGTCAATGTTGAAAGAAACTGTGTCGTTAAATTTTCCAATAAACTTTTTGGACTTTCAATTCAACAAAATCAGGGGGTGTATGTAGACTTTTATCTTATTGGCTTTATTTAAATTTAAAAATCCTTTTAAAAGCCACTTAGGGCAACTTTAATATAAAACGGTTCAGAACATTGGGCATCTAATGCTCCTCCTGAAGTTCTTATAAGCAAAATATATATATATATATTTCAATATATACATACATACATACATACATACATAATAAATCTATTGTTCGCGGTCAACGGAAGGCAACCAGGTGGTGTGTTCTGGCGACCAAATAGAGATGTCAGCGAATTGAATTATGAAATATATTGTATCACGGCTTCTGGGCCACCAACACCAAATATGGACTAAAAGAGTACACAGAAGCTGTATTATACAAGAGACAAGATTACAACGCCCCGCGAACAATAAAAACAACAACAACAACGGGAACAAGATTTTATTGACAAAAAAGGCGCAAGAA
This sequence comes from Neoceratitis asiatica, assembly GCA_030068015.2. Lineage (NCBI taxonomy): Eukaryota > Metazoa > Arthropoda > Insecta > Diptera > Tephritidae > Neoceratitis > Neoceratitis asiatica. The sequence goes on from CM061524.1 coordinate 26,872,917, forward strand.
ATCTATTGTTGTAACAAAAAACAAGCGCATACATAACTGTTTGCAACAAACATAACCAAAAAACTATGAGAGAACAATGAAAACAATAGACTTAGAATGCGATAAAGGAAGTTAAGAGTCACAAAAAATATGTACGTATGTATGTTCCATATAAAAAAATAGTAATAAATACACAAATAGCGACTAATGCGGCGGCGCTGCTATTTGGTACCACGATGCAGGCTATTGCGCCTGGCCTTGTAAGCAACCACCAACAACAAGTAAGCTCCACATACTCGTATGGGTATACAATATGCCAATTGCAACTGCTACATTGTGTCGTCCTTTTGGATATCTTCATATGTGCGCCACTTATTGTTGGACGCACGAGTGCGCGAGCGCCTTGCTTGCATTTAGCAGTATTTATTTGTTGCTATGGCACTATTAACTCTCCACGCTTATCGGTACGGTCGCTAAATGCCGCCAATAAGCAGGAAGGAATGGACGCAACATGCGCGCAGGCGGCCCACAAACGAGTCACTAATGTGCACATATGAGTTGTTTTGTTGCATGTTGGGGTGTTGCATTGCAGAGTTACTTGCAACGGTGTTGGCTACCGTTTGCGGTATATGCGCTGGATAGTCGTTGTGTTGTTGTTGTTATTGTGTTTCTGCTGTAGGTGTTTAGGTTTGGTAAGCAGTAAAACAATTGCAACAATCGTTTGCCGCTTTTGCCATATTTTCTAGTTTGCAACAACCAAAGTTGAAGAAATAAAACAATCTAGAAGAGAATTTGTTGCTGTAAAATGAATTATACTTTTAGTTTTTCTGATTCTCCTTACAAATTTAAGGACCTACAAGTTTAATCTGCCTCTAGATGGCACATATGACACTCCAGCTGGGAGCTATGCATAACGCACAGATGGTTCAAAACTTATTGACCACCTGGGTGGAGGTATTTTCTCGCGTAAGCGGACCGCTGCAGCCAGTGTCAGGCAATTTTGAAGCTGTAAGACACATATGTACATAGATACCGCACACTCAGGAAAGGACAGAAGGTGGCTTAACAGAAAAATGTTTCTCTCGCTTGGATTCTGGTCACAGAGGTATAGAAGAAAACTATATGGAAAAACGAACTTGCTAAGTATTTTACCATCAAGCAAATTCTTCGAGGAAAAAAACACATAGGTATGTCTCCCGACATGAAAACTTCTAATTTAAAAAAAAAAATATTTACAGACAAGCCGTGTCAAAGTTGGAAACCAAACTCTTACCGACCGAAATAGGACTGGAAGTGTTCATATAGCTTATGCTCTCCGAAAACGAAAGACATATTAAAAGGAATTGCGGTCCAAACGCGGTACATCGCTGAGAAAATGACAAGAAAGAGGAGACGAGCTTCTACCTGTTAAGCGATGGGTTTACTTCAAGCAGAATTAGGCTTGGATTTATTGCAATCACTTTTATGGATAACTTTGCCGTGTGACATTAGGGAGTCTAAATGCATGTAAAATGTGCTATAAGGTAAGAACAATATTCGTGATATCACAAAGAGTATAATCTAATTTTATAAAACTATTCAAGTCTTTATCAAGCTAAGAGATGGGTCTCCTGTTGATCCTAGCACCAGTGTTTGTAATAAAATCAGAAGTGTGATACAGTAAAAAAAATTTATATGGAGATTGGGCAGGAAAGAAATTATATTCAGCTGTTTATTTGCTGGTAAAACTTCGAGAACCCTAAAACCTAAATTCAATGGAGTGGCCGAAAAACTGTCGTTTCTAACGTTACCAAATTCGTCATTAGGTGTCTGTTCCATAATTTCAAGTTTTTTCTAATTGTCTCCCTAAGGATTTCCACGACCCGAAGCCGTAGATAATATCGTCTGCTTTTAACATATAGTGAGAAAAAATTTGTCACTAAGCTTCAATAGCATAGTTCAGGAATAGGCCTTACACAGCAAGACGATGATTAGAAGCAAATGGCAAAGCATGGAACTCCCTTCAAACTTATTCCTTAAAGTGGAGCCAATTTGCCCTAAGTGCAAGGGTTTATAAAAAATGATTAACATGAGCATTTTCGAACTCCAAGGGGGAGCAGATGACACTTCGCAACAATCGTGTTTTTGATGATTCTTTATTCCGCACCCTCGCTTTTATTTGTAATCTCTGAATGTCCGGCTTATACGTATGTACATAGCTTTATATGAAACAACACCAATTTGCAACCACTGTTTTATTGTTTTTGTTGTTGTTGCTATTGCTCCACTACCGTCATTCGGTAACCACACAAATATTGCATTATCTCAAATGCAAGCGAAGTGCTGAACGCATACCGATGCTATATTTTTGCTACTTCGCTTGATGGTGGTAGCGGCTTTCCGACTCCAACTAGCAACTGGCATTTGTGGTTACCTGCTTGCTCTGGCCTTGCTTGGCTGCTAGACATTTTTGGGCTGTGGTCGATGTGCAGCTACCGATTTGTTGCCACTCTGTCGCTTATACAGTCTTCAATATGCCTGATTTTATTGTTGTTGTTGTTATCGTTGTTGTTGTTGCTACAGCTGCTTTATGCCAAAGCCATTGCCTCGCCTGCGCTTACCATTGCTGCTGTTGTTGTTGTTGATGCTGCTCGACTTTTCATTATTTGTTTAAATACACGTTCATATCTTTTGAGTGCTTTTTTTTTGTTGGTTCGGAGCCATTTAGCGTACAACAACAACAAAATTTCTGTTCCTTAATTCCACAACGGGGTTTGCACTTGAATGAGTTGTGGCTACCCGCTTGGCGATATATTCTTTCCCAGCTACGCTGTCTACGGCATGGTTGTTGTATCTGCTTTAATTGTTGTTGTTGCTTTTGTTGTTGCTGTTGATGATGATGGCGGTGGCGGTTGTTAGTACCTTTTTAATGTGGTTAATGCTCATCGTAATTTTTCCACCATCGCAGCGCCACACATTCGTTTATTTGCAGAAAAAAGTATAAAAAAAATTAAAAAAAAATTTTTTTTCTCGTTTTGTTGGCGTTGCATTTGTGACAGTGGCAAGCCAACAAGCTCATGGTCTTTCGCACTGCCACAGAAGGCTTCTTGGCTGCCGGGCTCCACGCCTTTATAAGCTGCCGAAAAAAAATATGTATGGCTGTATGTATGTCTGTATGTTTGTATGTAAGAGGACATTGCGGGTCTTTTGCTGAAAAATCTGCATATCTTCATTTGGTTTGTGTTGTTGCAATGTGCTGCCGCTTGGCTACTGGCCACTGTATATAATAAATACTTTGCCAATATCCTGTATTTACAACTTCTTACATTCTTTACCATTCTTCCCTCACGTGGAAGCGTTCATACGCTTGTATGTATGTTTGCATGCATGTATATACATATGTGTGTGTTAAGTGTGGCAGCATTTTTACTAAAATAATGAGAATCATGATATCTTTTTGGTAACTACTATCCTAACCAGCAACCGGCCGGCCGGCCGTCCAACCGTTCAACTTCTACCCGTAAGCGTCGAAATAGCTCCGCTCCGCTCAGTTCGTAGTTCAGTAGCTAGCAGGCGGTTTTGATTTTTCGCCATTTTGCTTCGCCTAACAAATTGATATGCAAATTTTTCTCGTATTTTCGCTTATTTCTACATCTGACATTGGCCGTGGCGCTGCCTCTCTGCCGCCGCTAAACCCATTCATACACCAAGCAATACTGCACATAAGTCGGGGGAGTAAATAGGGGGGGTTTAGTTGAAAATTAGCAGAATTCGTTAATTAGTATCAGCGGTCACCTAGTCTACTTCTTCTTCTTCTTCTTCTCTTCTAGGCATTTAAAAAGGTAGCAGCAAACTATGCTAATCTCCTCGCTTCGATCGAAATTGTATTACTTAAAGTTGTTATTATTTCTTCCATGTGCATTTGGAGGCTTGTAGTGTGTTAATTATAAATAAGCAGAAATAATTACCAAGTCTTCGGAAGACTTCTGCTTAATAAACTCTAGTTTCTTCCCTTCGCGCTCGGCAGTAATTGGAGAGCCAGGTGAAGCTAGGCTCTTCTCCACCTAATCTTTCCAACGGAGTGGAGTTCTTTCTCTTTCCCCGCTTCCACCGGCTCGTACTGCATCAAATAATTTCAAGGCTGGAGCGTTCTCATATATTGGGGAACTTGGCTAGAGGCTGTCAAGGCAGCTTCAAAATCGACGAAGGGTTGGTGTAGGTTTCCAGGGAATTTTTAGTACTCGACGCATTGTGAATATCAGGTCAATTGTAGATTTGCCAGGTCTACAACCAAACTGATAAGTTGTACTCAGCTTTAATCACCACAATATACTGGAAAAAACATTATAAGCGATATTGAGGAGACTTATCCCAAGGTAATTGGCGCAGGTTGTGGGTTTTTGAATTGGACAGAGTACATTAAGGTTCCAGTCGTCAGGCATACATTCTGCAAAGAAGCTGATGCATGCACCTTGTCAGTTCTTCGTCGTCATATTTGAATTACTCGGCCATTAAATCATCGGCTCCCCCTAATTTTTTGGTCTACAGGCAGTCAATTGCTATTCGAGCTTATTATAGTCGTCTAATAGAACGTCTATTCCATCTTCATTGTTTGGGGATTCGGATTCGCCATCTCTGAGTTCTTCACTTTCACTGTCATTCAGCAGGCTGCAGAAGTATTACCTTCATACACTAAGTAAGCTCTGGATATCTGTCACCACATGACCTCCTTGGTGCCTACATGTGCTTGCTTCGGTCTTGAAATTTTCTGCAAGTCGCAGCATCTTCTCATAGAATTTTCGGGATTTTTCCTGCTTTTCAAGCTTTTCATATTCACGCATTTCGTCACATTTCTTGTTTTCTGCAAACACATACGTCACGCTTCCCTTTGTAACTCTCGGTATTTACCTCACCACACACGTATTGTGGTCAATCGCAATGGCAAGTAAATAGTCTGTTCTCTCTCCACTGCAGTACGACATTCCTCATCATAACAGCTCATTTTCTGGCACTAAAAACCAATTGTTTCCGTAGCGACAGTAGGTAGGGATTTTCATATTCCGTTAAACAGTTTACCTATATCGAATTGCTGATTAGCGATCTCAGAGAGCAGATTTGCAAGTCGAGTAGAAAACCTGCTGTCTGCTATAATTGCAGCTTTCGACGTCGAACCTTACTTGGGTTTATAGACGATATCCTTTGCTGCACTAAGGCAGTGCGTACCTTCGCTGCGAAAAGTTAGAGATCCAAGTCGTTATTAACTCCTCGCAGTGTGCGCACATTCAAAACGCTAAAGACATGTGGTCTATCACAACATGATCGATCTGGTTGTGTGTTTTTCGATTTGAATTTTTCGTGGGCCGGAATTTCATAGTACAGACAACCATATTTCGGTTCCCGCTAATAGGTACGTCCCAGGCGTTCATAGAAAGCACCCTTGCTCACATCGTATTATTATTGTCTTTCGTTTCAAAATGAGTATAAATTAAATCATAATCATCGCCTTGGCCTTATTTCCGTCAGATCATTGCCTTCCACTCCCTTAATTATAGGATTATAAGTGTTGAGGTTGGGTATGCCAGCGATACTTAATGTGGATAATACTATGCTACACTCATTCATCGTCATTCGTACTTAACCTTACACTAAACGTTTCATTCTACCAACTATCGTGGCTCCCCTCTTGATTAACAAATAACAAACAGTAAAAAAGTACTTATTTTTATAAATTTAATCTCTCACCATAATTAGCATAATTTTAGACAACATTTCTTATCGCATCAATAAGAGAAATGACTGAAATATACGAAGGTAGTTTGATAAGTCAGTGCCTTTTTGAATTGAATATATTATATTTTGGAGAATAAACGTTTTATTTCTCAACAAAGGCTCCTTTTAGCTTTATAAATTTTGTGTGACGCTTTTCCAAGTTTTGTATTCCTTCTAAGGCCCTTCAAATAACCGTTTGTTTCTGTGATCATCTATTCATTCGACCCAAATTTCTTACTGGCCAGCCATTTCTTCCGGTTTGGAAACAATAAATAGTCGCAGGGGCTAAGTCTGGAGAATATGCTGGATGGCGTAGCAGTTCGTAGCCCAATTTATGAATTTTCACCATGGTGACTACTCATGTGTGTACCGGTGCATTATTCTGATGGAACAGCACTTCTTTTTCGCTAAATGCGCTCCTGTTCAATAACTCTGTGTGGTATGCGTCGCTGATTCTTTTACTTTTTTCAAGTTAATCGATGGGAATGACTTTTATGATACATATATCCGCTAAGTTGAGATGACTGCAGCCTCAATCATCTCCCACACTTTTATTCTCCCATCACCTAAAATCATTCCATGGATTTTATGGACGATTTATAACGTGACGACATCCTTTGGGCGACCTGAACGTTTGGTGTTAATTGTGCTAGTACGAACACAACGGAACTCAGTTAACCACTTCTTAACCATTGAAATTGATGGTGCAGAGTCCCCATAGTATTTATCAAGTCTTTCATTGGTTTCTGTGATGACTTTTTACGCAAAAAATAATGCTTAATCAGCACACGAAATTCACTTTTTTCCGTTTTCGTTAAAATTTACGAAGTCGCCTGTTTTCAATGGCTATCAAACACAAACTAAATGTCGCAGCTTGCTCCAGCAGGCGTACAACAGTATATTAATCGACAACAGTTGACGTAAACAGTGTTGTATTTACAGTAACTGCGCTCCAAATTCAAAAAGTATGTGACTTATCAAGCGGTCCTCGTAGTTTAGCAACTGCAAAAACGGAGTTAACAAAATCAGAAAGAAAAGAAAAAAATATCACAGAGTTGAAGGAAATGCACAGAAGGCGAATAAGCTTACTTCATTAAGTACGAGTATGAGTAGTAAATAGTCAAAGGCATCAGCGAGTATGAGTACGCGAACGAGTAAATGAACAAACAGCGAGTTCCTACCGGCAGCAGCGAAACACAAAAAAAAAACATCATAAGACTTAACAACATTGCTGTTCCTCGCGTAAAAATGGACAAAAATGAGCCGACAACAATACTCAAACAACAACAATAATAAACTTAATAACAAAACAACGCCATTGCTAGTAGTTGACCATAATGCGGCGCAATATGTTTGCCCATACATACATACATAACTGAGGAGATATTTTCGCAAAAGCATAATGCAACGGACATGCATATTCTTATTATGCGCTCGTACGCTGTTCGCTCGTTTGTTCGTTTGTTCGTGAGTGTTGTGTTGTGTTGTGTGGTGTCCATCGGGCAGCGGCAGCCATCACACAAAAAGATGGAGGCATCGACGACGTTCGACGATGAAGCGTAATTTTCAGTGGTCGCATGTTATCCGCAAAATATTCATTTTAATATCTTTTCAATCCAACAATCGCGCCAAACGGCGGCAAATGTGCTACGTCTGTTTGTTTGTTGTTATTGTTGTAGCTGACAGTGCAGGCAGGCAGGCAGGCAATGAGTGAGTAGTGTTGCGGCTCACTGGTAGCTGACCAACAGTTGCAAGTCAATACGTTTGTTATCTACATACATACATGTACATAAGTAAATATTATTAACCCATCTGTGTGTGAGTGTGTGTGTGTGTGTCGATAGGGCAGAAGACCATGCTTGCCTTTTAGTCAACAACAACAACAAGAACAGCAACAACTGAACTGCGCTTTATACTACGCACAATCGGAGCTCACTCACACGAATAACCAACGCCAAGCGCAGCCATGCAAGCTACAACAGCCAACAACCAACAACGATCCACATTTGCTAGACTCTAGCCAACACATCGTCGCATCGCATCGCATCGCATCCTCCTCAGACGACTATCTCGCATGCAGGGACGCACGCACGCACACATTTACAAATATGATATCCATAAATCTCGCTAATAACCAATCCTGGGTAATGTTGAAAATGCAAATTGCTCATGTCATATGCCCTCTCGTAAAATATATCGACGACATAGCTGTGGCGGATGATGTGAAGCTTGGAGCTGGGAACAAAAGGAGTGCGACTGCGTGGTATTTTTTTGTTTTGTTTCGTTTTTTTTTTTTTTTTTGGCCGTATGATGGCGGCACTGAGACGAAGCTGGGTGGAGTGCTGTGTTGGGCGTGAGACTGTAGACAAGGCAGAGGACGTGCTGCTGCAAGCGTTCCCCTACAGGTACAGCAGCCAGTTAGGCATACTCTGCGTGTGCTGCGTCGTCGTGTACTGGTTGTTTGTGGACTGCCCCTACCTACCTGTCTCACCTCACCTACCCACAACTTACCTTGTTGTGTCGGCGGATTTGTATTGCAGGCCAGCTGATGATGATGGCTGGATGGAGAGTCCGTGTATGCGAGGAATAGTCTTAAGCTGGGAAATCGTCGCTGGGTGTATGGCTGTACGAGTGCACATCATGTTGGTTTTGCATTGCTGGCTTAGCATATGAAATGTGTACTTTTTGTGAATGCTTATAATTTTAGTTGTTGCTTGTTCGCTGTTGTTGTTGTTGTTGTTGTTGTTGTCCGAACGTACATACTCATATTGTTTGCATTCTCGCGCAATTCTCATTTTCCTGTTTTTTTCCTGCCGCATCGTTGCAGTCAAAACATTCCAAGCATAATCCGCACATCCACAACATGGACCGGCTGCAGACGTGGGGACGTAGACGACGCAGCATAAGCATACGCATAATTGTGGAGGCTCGATTTATGGGAGTACACGTATATGTACGTAAATGTATGCATACCACTTTGTGTTGTGCTTCCATGTTTCGATCGAGCCAAGCATGCGGTTATAAACTTGGCCAACTCCTTTTCCGTTGGTGTTGTGGGAAGAAGTTGAGTTTCGAGTTTTCGGTTTGCGATTTGTGACATCTTCTCATAGTTGACATGTATCCATTTTGAATTTAACCAATACATACATGCATATACGAGGTGAATATACAGGCAAAACCTCAAAAACATATATATACGTATATATGTACATATATATAATTATATATAAGTGCATATTTACCAAGTTGTAACTTGTGTAACATTGTAGGCCTGCATGGAGCGTGGACTCATTGCTAAAAATTCGATTTTTACTCGAAGAATTACAGGTTTCTGGCTCCGAAAATTAACCGAGTCTCAGACCTTCTTAAAATCTGAAGTCGTTATATCCAAAAAAATGTTGCCCAGCTCGAGACTTAGCAAGTAAGTGAATCTAGACTTAACATACTTCATATACGGAGCTTGCTCTTCTTTGTCAAGGGAGCTCTAACACAGGAGGCTTATGATTTTCGCATTAGGAGTTCTAAAAATACGGTTCTAATGGTATTCACATTGAATCTACCGATTCTGACATCACTATCAAAGTGTATCTGATATAATTGCATATATAGGGCCATGATGGATGGCGGAAACCTCTTTTGCAAGTCACGAAGTTTTAAAGAACCCCATCCATCTTCGGACTCATCATAGTATAGTGTTTAATAGCATCAGACAAGTATTTTTTCAGCAGAAGAGTTACCCTTCGTGAGCTTTTCAATCCAATCGCAGTCTTCAACTCATGTATTAGCTGCGCTCAGCGATGATTAACATATTAAAAGATCGTTAGGGATAGTCGAAAATATAAGAGCCCTGATAGAATAATAAGAGAGGAGATGAATTATTGTTATTATGGTTGTTTTTGTATCACCTAAATAGTCTTAGGTGCTGTCATCGAGATCATCTAAAGCAAAATTCTAGAAACGAGCTATTTCCGGGAGTTGAACCAAGAATAAATCGGTGTTAGATGAGCATCTGAGATGAAATAAAAGTTCCTCATAAAAATCCGTCTGCCGTTCGGAGGCGGCTTAGAATAAACTGTAGATCCCTCTAATTTGTTAGTAAAAACATCAAGTCGCAAAACCACAAATTGGAGGACAAGCTCGGCCGAAGCTCGGTTTCAAAGCGCCAAGCAGTGCTTGAAAGTTTGCTACGTGTAGCATGTTCGAAAGGTCGGCCTCCAATAATACTCAGATTAGGTTAAGTTGGAGTTGACTGACCTATTAATCCTCCTCGGGACCACTTAGACATCTCCCGTCTGCTCAAGTAAAGACCTTCAACTAAAGAAAACCTATTTCGATTTCGGAAAGAACAGTGGAGAAGAAAACACCCTAATAGGCTGATTCCACTAGGCGAAAAATCTGGACCTGAATTACAAAAAGTGATAAATCCGAACCTTAATAAGGAGACCTCATGAGTTACCTATAAGTTCCTCCATGTAGCGTTTGGCTTACAAGTCATTGTATGGAGTTTAAAATCTCCTTCATAGCACGACGGAGAGGAAGTGTTGGAAGGAAAATATTAGCGGAGTTTCTACGGAGAGGTTGTTAACTAAGGACACGTCGAGGACTGATATTAAACTACTGATTTCATCCTTCGAGTGAAACTAATAAAGCAAGGAATTCCAAATGGATAAAATAACCGGCTACTAACAGCAGTTTATATACCATTCGACCCATTATTTCGCTAAGCCAGCCATATACCTGAAGAGTAACCTGTAGAGCTTTGTGTTTATTCGTCGATAGGGCATTATATTGTTGTCCATTCAGTCCAAAGTAGCATCTGTGGGAAAGATGCCCGTTTCCACTCAAGCGGTTATTAACCAGAGTGGCCGAGGTGTAAGTTATTCCAGCCAGTCCTTATTTTGATTTCTTCCTTTTACTCCTCTTTGCCTCACTTTCGCATGGGTGGGTGGGTGTAAGTTTGCAATTCACTTTTCTTCGCTGGGGAGGTATGTGGTTTTGTGATGTGCGGCCTTGTTTACAACATGGAATTTATGGTATACACGAATGCGCACTTCACGCAAAACAACACAGCCACCGAATACGTGATGATTTTTAATAAAACAATTTTCCTTTTTAAGGAATAATAAAAAATGCATTTATAGGAGAGCGAGTAGTATGATGTTTATTTAGTAGTGAAATAGGGGAAGTGCATGAAAATAATTCTAGAAATTTAAGAAATTATTTAAGCTTGAAATTTTTTTAAAATAATTACACCAAATACTTCATTATTACAAAAGAAGAACAGAGAAATTTTTTTCCATCTTTTTTATTATTATATATTCTAGTTTTATTTATTTATCATCATTCTTAATTTTTTCATTCAATTTAATATGATAATTTTATATTTTAATTTATTTCATTTTAAGTATTATATATTTTTCTTTTAAGTTATTTTATTTATTAATTTTATTTTACTTTATTTTGTTAATTTTTTAATTAATTTAATTTTGTTTTATTTTATTTTATGTTGCTTAGGTTCAAATAATTTATTATATTTAGTTTTGTTTATATAAATTTAATAATTTTTTCTAATTTTTTTGTTTAAAATTATTTTATATTATTTTAATTATTTTATATATTTTCTTCTTATTTATAATATTTATTTATTTTATTTTACTTTATTTTGTTTTATTTTTTCTCATTATATTTATTTTATATTTTATTTTAGTTTTAGTTTAGTTTTTTATTAATTAAATTTAATTCTATTTTTATTTTCTTAATTTACTTTACTTTAGCTCATATTATTTTCCTTTTATTATTTTATATTTCATTTTTTTAATTTTATTTTAATTTTTTAATTTTTTTATCTCATAAATTTTTTTTTATTGTAATTTTTTTTTGTTCTGTTTATTTTCTGTATTTTATTTTATTTTATTTATATCAGTTTTACTGATTTAATTTTATTTTTATTGTTTTCATTTTATTTTTTTTTCTATTTTTTTTATATATTTTTTTTATTATTTTTTTGAGTTTATTTTCTTTTGTTTTATTTCATTTTATTCTATTTCATTTTCTTTTTATTTTATTTTAGTTCATATAATAGTCATAAAGGGTGATCTGTGTAGAGGTACTTTTTTCAATAGCTTTTTTTTGACAGATCAAACGTGAAGAGTCGATTCGGCGCCGTTCGCAGCAACTCGGACTGACGTATGGAACGACTTGGCGCATCTTACGTCGAGATCTTAAATTGAACGTGTACAAGAACTGAAGCCGCTCGACCTCCCCAAGGGACATCGCTTTGCTCTATGGGCTCTTGAAAAGTTCCAAGAAGATCCGACGTTTTCGAGCCAAATTTTGTTTAGCGATGAGGTCCATTTCTGGCTCAATGGGTATCTAAACAAGCAAAATTGCCGAATTTTGAACGAAGAGCAACCTGAAGATATTCGAGAGCTGCTGTTTCAGCCAGAAAAACTACGGTTGGATGTGGTTTGTGGGCTAGTGGAATCATCGGTACACATTTCTTCAAAAATAATGCCGGTGAGAATGTAGCCCTCAATGGCGACCGTTATCGCGCCATGATAACCGACTATTTGATACCTGAAATTGAAGCTCGTGATCTTTGCGGCATTTGGTTTCAACAAGACGGCGCCACTTCCCACACATCGCATCACAATCAATGGATTTTATTGAGAGAACACTTCAGTGAGCACATAATTTCGCGTTTTGGGCCGGTCGATTGGCCACCAAGATCGTGTAGTATCACACCGTTAGAATTTTTCCTGTGGGTATATGTAAGGTCTAAAGTCTATACGGACAATCCCGCTTCGATTCAGGCCTTGGAGCAAAACATCACGCGTGTCATTCGTCAGTTACCAGGCGAAATGCTTGAACGAGTCATCTAAAATAGGACTCAACAGATGGACCATCTGAGATGTAGCCGCGGCCAACATTTGAAAGAGATAATCTTCAAAAAATACACGCCAAAGAATGTTCTTTCGAATGATAATAAACATTCCCCGTGAAATTTGAATTTTCTGTTTTTTTTTGCTTTAAAAAAGTATGGAGCCTCGAAATGGATAACCCCTTATAATTCTTGTATATTTATTTAAAAATTTTTTGATTTTAGTTTAGCTTTTAAGTTATCTTGTTGTATTTTGCTTTATTTAATTTAATTTTCTTTTATAATCTTATTTTCTAAGCTCATATTTTTTACCTTTTTTAATTTTATTTTTCATTTTAAATAATTTCATTTTAATTTATTTAATTTATTTTTTGATGTTTGTTTTAATTTTTTTTAAAGAATTCTGTTTTATTTTATTTTGGTTAATTATATTATTTTAATCAATTTTATTTATTTAATTTTTTAATTTTTTACTTATTCATTTATTTAAATTTTTCAGTTTACATTGTTTTATTTTATTATTTTCTGTGTTACTTTCTTTTTATTTTATTTCAGTTCATATTTTTCTTATATTTAATTTATCTGGTTTTGTTTAATTTTATTTAATTTTTTTTTTGCTTTTTATTTTCTTGCATTTAATTTTATTTTATTTATAATATTTTTATTAATTTTATTTTATTTTTTTGTATTAGTTTTTATTTTTATTTTTATTATTATTACTTATTTTTATTATTTACTTATATTTTTTAATTTTTTGTTTCAGTTTGTATTGTTTTTTATTTATTTGTTTTTTTTACATTTGTTAATATTATTTTTATTATTTTATTGCATTTTATGTTTTTCTTGTTTATAACATTTAATATTTAAATGCGAAGGTCATTAGCTTTGGCGTTGCGATTTTCTATACAATTTCTATTTATATGCATACTTATGCATATATATGTTTCTAACATATATATTTCCGAGGTCATTGTTAGGCCTAATCGAGCTCAACATGTCCACCAAAAGACCCCATCATCAATATTTATGCGATTTTGGTGTTGAACCAAATGTAAATTTTACTGCATTAGAAATGTAATTATTATTTTAATTGAACAGCATCAGCCGTAGCTACATACGAGCATATACATACTTATATACATACATATGCATGTACTTAGGTTGCATATAAAAGGCAGTCGTAACAATAACAGATAATAATAGCATACACTGTGTGTAATAAGTAAGTGGACGGCGACATCAGTTGCAATATGTATATATATGTATGTATGTATGCATGTATGTATGAATTAATATCAAATTTTAACTATGAGTATTTGCTAATGCATCTGCGTCCACTTATCTAAATAAAAGCGTTTATTTATTGTTGTAAATTTGCATATATTATATGTATATATATATATATATATATATATATATATATATATATATTTATATATATATATAGATATATATATATATATATAGATATATATATATATATATATATATATATATATATATATATATATATATATATATATATATATATATATATATATTTACACTCTATTCAAAGTGGACTGAAAATATTATTGTAAATACTATGGGAGTTATGTGACTGCAATCGCACTTGGCAGGGGAGAATGAGTTGTTAAATGGTCCAAATAGCACTAGTTCGAAAAGTACCGAACTTATAACAGTTAGAAAAATTTGTGATTTTTTAATTTTATTTTTGACTTCTGCGACATAGGCGATTGGAAATATTAAAATCCTTAATTAAAAAAAAATTTGATAAATAGAAATCTCAAAATTTTGATCAAATTTGATGAAAGGAAAAATTTATAGAATGATTAAATCATAATTAAAAAATAAATTATAACCGTTATAACGGCTGATCCATTTCGAGGTTTCCTACTTTAAAAGAAAAAAATCCTATTTAATGGGAAATGTTTATTATCATTCGAAAGAACATTCTTTGGCATTTATTGTTTGAAGATTATCTCTTTCAAATGTTCGCCGCGGCTACGTCTCCATGGTCCATCCGTTGAGTCCAATTTACGTTGACTCGTTCGAGCATTTCCACTGGTAACTGGCGAATGACACGCTTGATGTTTTTCTCCAAGGCCTGAATCGAAGCGGGATTGCTCGCATAGACTTTAGACTTTACATATTCCCCATAGGAAAAAGTATAACGGTGTGATATCAAACGATCTTGGTGCCATCAATCGTCCGGTCCAAAACGTGAAATTATCTCCTCACCGAAGTGTTCTCTCAATAAATCCATTGATTGATGCGATATGTGGCAAGTGGCGCCCTCTTGTTGAAACCAAATATCGCGGAGAATACGAACTTCAGTTTCAGGTATCAAATAGTCGGTTATCATGGCGCGATAACGGTCGCTATTGACAGTTACGTTCTCACCGCCATCATTTTTGAAGAAATATGGTCCTATGCTTCCACTGGCCCACAAACCACACAAACCGTTGCTTTTTCTGGCAGCTCTTGAGTCTGCTCAGGTTGCTCTTCGTCCCAAATGCGGTAGTTTTGCTTCTTTACATACCCATTGAGGCAGAAATGAGCCTAGTCCCTGAAGAAAATTTGGCTCTAAAACGTCGGATCTTCTTGGAACTTTTCAAGAGCCCATAGAGCGAAGCAAT
This sequence comes from Neoceratitis asiatica, assembly GCA_030068015.2. Lineage (NCBI taxonomy): Eukaryota > Metazoa > Arthropoda > Insecta > Diptera > Tephritidae > Neoceratitis > Neoceratitis asiatica. The sequence goes on from CM061524.1 coordinate 26,888,163, forward strand.
GTCAATGCCAAACAATACTGAACACGACTCACGCGTGATCTGTCAAAAATGGGCTACTGAAAAACGTAAAAGATACATATTTTCAACCAGTGTGTGACTAGTATATTTGTGAACTGGTATACAAGTTATTCTATTTTATTTATTTCCTTCCAAAAAAAATTCTTTTAGTTCAAAATTCAACTAGTTCTTATCCACTTCCATTCAATTAGTATGAGTCTAATATATTTCTGAATGATATCGGACACTTCATGAGTTATAGTCGTGTTAGTAATAACAATTGATTGTATGAGTGAGCAGATTGGTTCGACTTGTTTGACTTACTAACCAGTTTCGTGGTAGTTTTAAACTAGTTCATTTAACTGCAGTGCAGTGTAGTTTTGGCATTGTATATACATATTTATGTGTTTAAGGATGTTAGTTCTATGTATTTTATCTAACCATTTGTTGGCAAATATGAACATAACATTTTAGTAGTTAAAATAATTTGCGAATACATTACAATATATATACATACATATGTAGACACATATACACGTACTTTCATATGTATATATATATATATATAGATACATATATTTAAGCCCATATTTCGTTATTAGCTCGCGATAGTGTCAATATTAACATAAGCTTCAGCTTATGTAAATACACATACATAAATACATACAGATATATATATTTATTATTGTGGTTTTTGTATAATGCACTAAATGCATAAATATTTCATATAAAATATCGTAATTCCTTCATATATAAATGTATTTAAAGGAATGGCTGGAAATTTATTGATAACAGTTCCACCCGCTCTTCTAGGTTGCTGTATGGAGGCTCTAGATGCTGCCGGCAAGCTACATGAAGATTTTTTATAATTGTTGAAACCTACTACGAAAATGGTGATTCAGACGTCAAACGATACGTTTCGTGCTATAAGAGAACATAATCATCCAACTACTCAAGCAATTTTAAAATTTTAAAGAAATTTGAAGAGACTGGATCGGTTTCAGATATTGTAATGCCTATGCTTCATCGTTTTGCTCGTTTCACCTCCCGAAGAGCCGTATTTGTTTATATCTCGTTGTTCTCAGGAGCTGGGGCTTTCCTACAGCATATTTTGGCCTATTTTGCACTTGGACTTACACCAACATCCATATAAAGTCCAGCTCACACAACAACTGAAGCCAGCTGATCATTCACAACGCCGTAGCTACGTCGATTTGATGCTTGAACAACAAATTTTGGACCGCGATTTTTTCAACAACAAAATTTCTTCAGCAACGCGGCACATTACTCATTCAGTTGATACCCAAATTATCAAAATTATCGTATTTGGGACTCCGAGGATCCTCAAATAATTGAAGTAAGGCCATTACACGCCTAAAATCTTCCTGTCCTTTGCGATCTTTGGTCCGCAGGTGTGATTGGGCCTTACTTCTTTGAAAACGATTATGGCGAAACTGTCATTACCAATTCGGAACATAACCAACTTTTTTTTTTGGAAGAACACGCCTTGGACAATATATGTTTCCAAAAAGATGGTACCACATGCCACGCAACGCTAGCGAATATGGTTTCATTGCAAGAAAAATTTCCCGACCGCGTAATAATCTCTCATCTTGGCGATGTCAATTGGCCACCGAGATCGTGCTATTTGACACCGTTGGACTTGTGGATGTTTTGTTAATGCGGATAAAGTTCTAACTCTTGAGCACTTGAAAACCAACTTACGTCAAGTGATGGCTGAGATACCGCCGAATATATGCCAAAAAGTGATCAAAAATTACTTCAAACGAATCGAAGTTTGCAAAAATTCACGAAGAGGCCATTTGAGTGATGTAGTACTGCTACATTGGCGCAGTCCCCGTTTGCGCTTCTACTGAACTTCATACTTCTAACAGAGTAGAGGTCTTGTGTAATCTGTAGTCTTTAAGTACGAGTTCATGAAACTCAAGTTATGTTCATCGTCTTGTAGATCGGATAATACTAATATCAAGATCGCATGTAAAACTTGTAAGCCTTTGGAAGGGATCAAGTGAGTTCAAAGAGAAGTAAGGTCATAGAGGTAGTCAGTCATTCCCTTTCGAACAAAAGTAATGAATATTCCCATCAAACTCGCGCAAACGTAGTCTCTTAGGTTCGTTGAAGAAGCAGATCAACTGTAGATACTCTGAAACCAATAATTAGGTCGTTTGTGATCTCCAAAGAGTTAGGCTCAAATAATACTGTAATCTTACTGTCGTTTAACGAGAACGAGAATTTTGTCGGTGTCTGGAGAAAGAGACTGATGACAATGCTTCTTTTCTTGCATATGTTCTGCGCTCTGTTGCTTTAACTACACTTTTCTTTAGGTATTTATCTCGAATATTTAAGCTCAAGACAACTAGTGCCGAATTTTTTTGGTCAGCCATAAATTAAAGGCGTAAGAAGAGACGTAAGCTTGCAGAAAGAGAAAAAAAAGCCTGAAAGGCTTAGAATAGTTCATGGAAAATCCGGCAATTGCAACATCGACGCTTGGAAACTCCTCGAGGTGTGCTGTTGTGTTTCTACTCACCTCAAAAGTACTATTGTTTACCTTCTGTATGATCGAAAAAGCCTCAAGTGCTAGTTGCGGATAGCTGACCGAAGAGAAAAAAATCTCTTATAAAATTTTATATTCGGAGCGAGCAGTGAGATAAAGTTATGAGCAGTCTGTATAACAGGCATGATCTGTAATCTATTGCATCAAAGCTCAAGTCGTGCAAAGAACTCAACAACTATAAATGAGAAAACTGCTCGGGAAGTGTTCACTTCTGCCTTATTACCATGTTGACAAGCTTCCGAGGTTCACAACTGAAATTTTGTAAAGAAAGCAACTCTTCCGTTTAAGGTCGAAATAATGAACTTCTTCCATATCCGTGAAGATAATCATAAAACTCGTGAGCAGTAATGAAAAGTTTTGAATCTTACAAAACTTACAAAATATCGCCTCAGAGTAAGGCAACTCTGCCGACTGATAGCCTCCACGAGGAGGTTGTTAAGTTAATGTGCTATGCATACATACATATAAACATACAGCGAGGTATACATACGAGTACATACATATGCCAGTATGTATTTAGTATATTAACAACTCGACGAATAAGAACTTTGGGCTACTCAAAAGCACACACAGCACAGCTCCACCTTCCATCAATTCGGCCAGCGCTGCGTTCATAATGTGCGCAAGAGCTACATTTTGCATTTATGTGTTTATATATATACCATATGTTTGTATGTATGTAAGTTTAAAAAATGTTTGCTTTTTATGATTTAATTTTGAATGTTGATTTTTACATTTTTTTTCACATTAAAAATTTTTTTTTTGTTTTGCTCTCATTACTTGCTGCTGCTGCTGCTGCTGCATCATTTGTTGCTTTCACTATACGTATGCGTACATATGTATATACATATGCACGTTTATGTATATAATTTTATATTTTATATTTTGTTGTTGCCGCTGTCATGCTCCAATCAGCGAACGATTGAACCTTCGAACGACCGCCCCAACACGAAGATGATCCAATAGCACAGACAAGCGAAGGCAAGGGAAAGCGAGGCAAGGCAAAGCGAAAAGCACTGAAAGATGCGGCAAGACAAGGCGCGTGAAGGTGCTGCGGCAGCGCCTTTGCACCACGCATATTGGCAGTCCAACGATCGAAGTTGCCGGATACAAATTCAATAATTTTCATACCAATGCGCTCACGGACGTCATCAAAATAATAATGAAAACCATTTTATGCGCTATTCAACGGGTTGCCATAAAATCGTATTGATGGATGGATCGATTTTTTATCGGAAATATACATACAAATGCATACGGAAGTACTAATTTACGATGTTTGAACTTGTAGGTGAGTTTCCTACTGAAAAGAGAAAGAAGTTGAATACAGCATATTATGATTGGCACTAAACTCTCAGTAGTTTTGTGGAACAAACCGCAACAAAAATTTGTTTTTCCTATTGAAGACCAAGTTCTATCGAAGCGGATCCTGATTCTAGTCGTACCTTCCGCAGTTCCCGAAATTTTCCTATTCGAATTTCATAATTAAAGAATGTCTTTGGGTCTCTCGGACAGTAATACTGAAATACTCGCTAGTTCGAGATGAATTTCACCCGTCCTCACACCTCTTCATCAAAGGTATACATATTCGTCGCAGACGAGAGGAGTAAGTTTCAATTGTTGCTAATGTGAACAAGTCAATGTGACCGAGATGATACAGTACTAGACGAAGAGAGATTTTCTTGCTAAAAAGCCAGAGAAAAATCTACAGAGCATGAGCTCTGAGCGAGTTTTAGAAATGTGGAGGAACCTGAAACTTTAAGGCAATGCACTTGATCCACACACTGCACTCCATCTCTGAACGGATGAGATGGGACAATACTAGGTGGAAAGAGCTCCTCTCGCTAAAAAGCCAAAGAGATATCTACACTTAGGAGCATGAATTCTGGGGGAGTTGTAGAAATGTAGAGGAACCAGAAACTTTAAGGCAATTCCCATGACTCACACACTGCATTCCATCTCTGAAAAGATGAAAGGTTTTTATGAGGAACTTCTATTTCACTCTGTTGGAAGTTAATCTGGCCAGTATTCGATAGCGGAAACGGTGTAGAAACTTTGAACACACATTGTTTCAACCCCACGGGTCGGATCTCTAGAGACTCCCAGTCACATCGCAAGAGACTAGTTCGGTGGCTTAATTATATTGAAGTCCAGCAACCACTTCCACCGTGCTTAGACTGCTGTGTAAACTGTATGAGTCCCAAGCTTTTCCTATCTCGAACCAATCATCGGATCTCAAGGTAGGTGCAGTGTCAAACATGTTCTTTAGAAAGTCATATTCTTCTAGAGTTTCCACGTCCACGTACGTTCATCCCAATCCATTGTAATCACTTCGTGAGTATTTTTAAGTAATATGTTCGATGAGGTTGTTACTCTCCACCAGATTCCTCCATTGTTGACTTCGCATGAATCATACAGCATAAACATTGTGTAAACTTTCAGACATAAGAGCTTTTTTGCTATGACCTGCTTCATGTTTGGATCCTTTATAATGCCCTCTGGGCAAAAGTATGGATCTAGATCGGCCCACTTCCAGAGAACTCCAACAATCACTTCTTTCATAGCCTTTTTGTGCCTTTTGTCAACAGTAGAACGCCAGTCATTTGATCTTTTTGATCAAATCTGATGCCAATTGAAGACAGCAAGTGAGCTCAGGACGCTTTCTAACTTATCTCTCCAGCGGAGCGGAGGTCTTCTTCCTCACCCCGCCCCCTCCCCCTACTCAGTCAGGAAAAAAATCCAAAGCTGCAGAGTAGGCTTAAAAATATCAAGACGCAAAACCACAAATTGGAGGAGATGTTCAGCTGAAAATCTAAATCCATATCAACGTATGCCTTGTGAAGCTCATCGTTAGTTCGTCTGAGGCATTTGGCAATGAGCTAAGTACCATGAATCTTCCAAAAAGCCTTTTTTCTCGAATACTCGACGTCTCGCCGAATGTTCATCCTTCACGGTCATAAAATTTCCTCTTCCAACCTCGTACCACATTCCTGAATTCCCTCAATACTCGTACATCACTCGATTATTAACTAATCACAATAGGAATTGTGGCGCGATTGCTTGTTATTTTCCTAATTTCCGCAAGGTCATTTCAGCGAGCGTGTGGCACATTGCATTGTGTGCAGTAAATAGTCCAGTATGCGTCCACCACAACCACCACAAGTGCTATGAATGTACTCGTACTACTATGTAAGTCACATCGTCCGATCGATGCGGCGATAAGCAACATGCTGCCGTCGTTTCATAGTTTCGTTTCGTAGTTGCGGCTGTTGAGCATGCGCATGCGCACAATTGCATGGCTAAATCGACCAAAATGCGGCAACTGGGCATGCAAACTTTACTCGTTAGCTATTGGCGGCGTATTTACGAGTATGTATGTGTATATGTACTCGTATGTACTTACTCGTAGAAGTCAACCTGCACAGCTCAATTCAATTCAAATTAAATTAAGCCAATAAATTACGCCGGATATTGGCAGGTACGGTGGCAGGTAGGCAAGCAGGCAGGCAGGCAGTCAGGTTGGCGAGCAAAAAATCCCAAACAAGCTGGGTGAGCTGAGTCCAAAGAGTGCTGTGGGTAAGGTGGTCGCGCGCGGTCGAGTGGTCAAGTCACATGGATAAGCAATATATTGATTTTGCCGCCATAAATGGCTACAAAGAAACTGTAAGTTGCAAGTTTGTTGCTTTGAAAAAAGAATTAAAGGAGAAACATCGATTAAAAAATAACATAAGAAAAAGTTGCAAGGAGGAGACCTGAGCTCCAACAAATGAGCTAAGTTGGTGGCATGTGGAGAGAGTTGCTCAAAATTTCTGACGAATTTTGAATTTCCTCTTGTCTCATCTTCGGTTTTTGCCAATTCCAAAGAATTGAATTAAACTGCATCATCGGATGCCGGAGCATATTAACAGAGGCCGAGTACGTCGAATATGTCAAAAATTTCGGTCCAGTCTGTGTGCTACCGTTCGCGAAGTTGCTGAGGACCACTTGGTTCTAGTCATGACTATGACTTGAACTTGCGACAGCATGTAAGAAAGTTTGTGCTGGAATTGCTCAAACCCGCCAATAACTAGCATTGCATAAACCTTGTCGACTCCCACAGCTGCGAACCTGTCCACGACGATCCATCATTACATTGGCTCCTGCCTGTTATTGTTTCTTAAAAGGAGAGGGTTGAAACCTGATCGAATGGGCGAAACTAGATGTGGCAAACACCTCGTTTTCGTTATTTGCTTCCACTCTTGCGTGTCTATCTTCATAAGGATGGTGTTATGGGCACTGTGCAAGATAAGACGGCTCGATCTTCTCAACACCTGCACCTCGCAAAGCATGGGAATTCAACGCCTCATGGTTGTTGTTGTTAGCACCGCAAATAATATTCCCGTTTTAGGTAATCAAATCTGAAACCACAGCTGCACGTCGTCTTCTATGCTTGCTTTGGACTCAACCGACTCCACCTTACCTACCTAATAAAGATGGTATCGTAAAGTAGGTTCAATCCAGCAGTCGTTCAGAGACGAGCTAAAAACAAATTCCACTCTTCAAAATTTTGTTGAAACAACAGCAACACGGACGCCATAATTTTGGGAAGAAGCTCGGTACGAGATCGCTAGATCAGCAGATATTGCGTCGAAGCAGTAAAAATGGCTTCTAAGTTCACCTTTGCAACATTCAGAGATGGTGAACCCGATGCTACAATCGATGACGATATACGTTCCATTAGCCGACTATGTTGAACACTAACAACAATATCAGTCTTTAAATTTGCTCTTAAGAACAGTTGCTACTTTGGACTGAGTAGGAAACTGAAAAGTAAAGCCCTCTTCCGACAAACAAAGACCAAACTTAGCATTCCCGTCCAGCTGATGGTATGGAGGACTGAACGATGACAACACGAGATGAGTAGCGCTAAGAGTTTTCAAGAAAAAGGTTTTTCATAAGATTTATGGTCCTTTACGCATTGTCAGCGGCGAATACTGGAGTCGATAGAAGGATGAATCAGAGAATCAAGAGATAGCAGCCACGCTGGCTAGGTCCAGTGGTCCAGATGTGGATGAGAACTCTCCAGCTTTGAAAGTTTTTAATGCAGTACACGCCGATGGAAGCGGAGGAAGAAGAGGACCTCCACTCCGTTGAGAAGATCGGTTGGATAGCTATCTGGTTTCATTTGATGTTTGAAATTGGCGCCAAACAGCGAAAATAAGGAGGGAATGGTGTCTTTGTCAGTAAAGAAGAGGAAGGAAGGCTTGCATCAGATAATGGTTAGAACTTCACCAGCAGCGCCAGAAGGAGTCAGCCTCTCCTCATGTTTATTTCTTTCTACATCCGTGTAATAAAGGACTCTTGTGGTGTATGACGCGATGTTCTTCTCTGATGGTCCGGTCATGGCCTTCTTGTATCTACTTACATATTTGGACTTCCTTTTGCTCCATCAAACTTACAGAATTACACTACTAAAGAAGATATCTCTTCACTGTGACCTATTTGGCTTACCCCCCCTCATTATGGTCTCCCGGAATTGAATTGCTGGAGTCCGCATATTTCTTTAAGCGCGGGCCATTATTCTCCGCATGGCAGCATTGGTCTTATGAGCCTTCTAAAATAGAATTAGTTCATTCTTCTTGAAGACACAGGCGCACAGTGATGAAAAGTTATTCGCGCTTAATATTGAGTACTCTTCATACTATTAGTACATTATTCCTGCCACAGCAAAGCAATATTACTTCCTTTCATTCGTAATTTGATTTGCAATAGGCTGACAACTGCGTCAACTACCGAACAGCAAACTCTACTCGCTAAAATGCTCAACTCGTCAACGCTTATAAGCTCGTCTCAATACTTCATAGACTCGCTGCGAAATGAATTCATATTAAAGTAAATAAGTTGCTGAAACAAGTTGCAAGTAGCATTATCATACGCAACAACAACAACAACAACTGTAGCTGCAATAACTATAGCTGCAATAACTATAGCTGCAATAGAGGAAGCAAGAGTCAGCGACCGACCATCAGCGGCGGCCATAGCAACATCATTATCTGCGCATCATTTGTTGTCATTCAAACATTCGCATACACTCGTTGTTACCCACTCTCCCGCTCGTTCATTTTATTCGCTACTTACTTATCTACCGTACGAATTGCTCGAGTCGACGAAGATTGTCGCATGCGATAAAATGAAAGCAGTTTTGCATATCGAGTAAATAAAAAATTAAATTGAAAAAAAAAAAAACAGAAAAAAAAATCAGTTCACAATTGTTATGTACAATCGCAGGCATAACAATCCATATTATAAATTTGTGTGTTTTTCCTTGCGCTACTCAAACTCGTGTACGCAATAATCACTGTGTGTGTTTGTTGCAAGCTCGTTGAAGCATAAAAATGCAAAAATTCTGTTGCGCATTGATCGGTCGGTCGATATATTTCTTTGTATGGCGGGTGAAGAGGAGGAGGAGGATGAGGAGGAGCAGGAATAAGCAGCAGCAGTAGCAACAGCAGAAGAATGATGACCACAGCGATCGCTAAAATGCTCTACTTGTTGCGCCGACGAAAATAAAAAATTGGTTTTTTTTTTTCGCTTTCTTATTTGCTGCTCCGTTGCATATTGTTGACGACGACACACGCCGGCCATGGCGACATGCTCATCCGCTTATCAAACTCACTCACATTGCATATTGTATGACATTTTGCAAAGCGAAGCTGGTTGGATGGAGCTGTAGGAGATCAAGCACAAAGCACAACAACAACAACAACTTTTATTGACTTTTGTTTAGTATATTAATAAGATTTGTGAGATGGCTTGACGGCGATCGAAATGACATACGGATCATTGTTCAAAATGCAGGTGGATTCGTCGAACGAATCAAACCAACATTTTCACAATACTTAATTAACGTGTAGTACGAGTAATCAGAAGAGGAGGAGGCTCAACGAAACCTCTTATGTGTTCTAGCTTCCTTCTCGATAGCATTATTAAAGAGCTTATCGGGGTTCTCATTACTAAGGCTTGTTTTCTATTTGGATTAGGAATACTACAAATTCTCTCTCCTTAGAGTACAGACCGTTATGGAGGTTCGGGGACATTGGTGGATCGATATTTGTTACACAGAGCACTCAAAACTGTTCACACAGGCATTCAATTAACTAATTGACAGCATTTCATTTTCAAAAATTTAATAAATTGAGCGCAAATTAAGTTGGCAAATGATGCAAAATTTTTATGTAAATATGTAGAGATAAATGCGATGGAATTCTTCTTCCAGACAGAAATCTCTTCTAAATCGGAGGTATGACCTTAGATTTACAAGAGATTTCATGGACTGCCGTGATTTATACTACTTCTTGAAATCATGGCGATTTCACATACGTATGCATATGCTTTTCCAGAGATACCTGTCCAAGTGTAGGCTTGTGCGGGTTTAGCCGATCTTCTACCGAAAAGAAGTGGACGAGAAATCATACTTACGCAAATTTATCAGTCCATCAGCTACCAGTGATTCATTTTTAGACTGAACCTTCTAAATTCAGTCACAAATAATATGTTTTCCTTTCGCATTTTGGATCACAACATGTATGAACCGCTTAGCGGCCCACGCAAATACTACATCAATGTAACAGAAGTCTTCCTTCGAGCGTGTTTCTCGACTTAAATATACTAAATAGATCTAGATGTACGAGGATGGTTTCATAAGTCAGTGAATTTTTGAATAAAAAATATTTTCCTTTCGGCAAATAAGCATTTTATTTCTCTTATTATTACCTCGTGCATCCCAAAATATTATGGTAGATGACCTTGTTGGCCGATAATCCATTTTGGTCTTTTCTGGCGCGACGATCTCTTTTGGAAGACGGGAACTTTGGGCATCACTTCTACTGGTACGGACAGTAAACCACCTCTTAAGCATTAAAATTGATGGAGCAGAATCGCTATAGTATTTAAAAAGCCTTTCTTGGTTTTGTTGGCGCAATAATAATGCTTAATCACGAAATTCACTTTTAAGCGCTCAAGGTTTAAAGTTTTATCCGCATAAACACAGTTTTTCTCGTAGTCTCTCAAAAAAGGTCAAACGATGAAACAAATTTGCTTATTTATGTACCCACCGAATGAGAAATGAACTTCGCCGTTGAAGAAAATATTTTTGGAAATATTTTGGACTGCGATTCTTGTTGTTCAAGCACCTAAAAAGACGTAACTACGGCATTGTGAATAATCAGCTGGATTCAGTTGTAGTATGAGCTGCATTTTATATGGATATAGGTGTAACTCCAAGTACAAAATACGTAGAGAAATATACACATTAGGGTCTTCAGCTACACTTTCACTTACAGCGGCGATATTTGAGGTGGAGCGATCAAAGCGATAACACACATGCCTTACAATGTCTGTAACCGATCCAGTCTCTTCAAATTTCTCTAAAAATTTTACTAACTATTGGAGTAGTTGCACGATTAAGTGTACTATAATTTCCTCTTAAGGCACGAAACGTGGCCACGCTTGTATCACCATTTTGTAGAAGGTTTTTAAAATGTTAGCAGGTTGTAAAGGAATCCTTTTTCATAAATGCCTGACTTTTAACTAAAACAAAACATGTTTGGCGTGACAATTAGTTTGACAGTTGTCAAAATACAGCCCTGGACTTCCGAAGCCACTAAATGGATAATCTTTCATGATTTTTTAGAAGACAGCGCTTCTGAAATGAAATTATCTAAATGCAAAAGAGCGTCAATAGTAGAAGTTCCTTCTTAAAGGCAACCTAACTATGACGAAGTTAAGCTTCTGGAGGCACTATCTGTCTCCGTCTTTCAACCAAGATACGGTAGACCGAACTTTCCCATGCATTTTAGAATACTTTATAAAGCTTTTCAAAATCATTCGCAGCGCTGCAATTACTTCGTTGGCGCCGATCATTGAGACCATGCAGACTCTCTGCAGCCTCTCTTGATATTGATGTAGGTTTTAAGAAACTCTTCAATACTTTAGAGCTCCGTAGAAAGGTATTACCTTAATATATGAAACGAATATGTAGTGCAAGCGGGTTGGTGAAAGATTACAAGCGCAGTTTAACCACCATTTACATGCATATACAGTCGGCGGACAAAAGTCTACATACACCCCCCGTTTTCGTTGAATTGAAAGTCCAAAAGGTTTATTGGAAAATTTAACGATACAGTTTATTTCAACTATTTTCTCTTAGCATAAAAACCAAAAAAAAAAAAAATTTTTTTACATAAAATAGTGAAGCTATGACAAAAATATCAGGTAACCTGATCTTTTTAGTATTTAGTTGGTCCACCGTTGGCATCAATAACAGCTTGAAGCCGTCGTGGCTTCGAAGCTACTAAATTAGTCAATTTTGAGGAACTAAGACTGTCTTTTTAAGCTTCAATAAGACGTTCTTTGAGTAATGCTGAGCTGGAAATCTGATGTCTTCCAAATTTTTCGCTCTAGAATCTCCGGGCATGTTAAATAACATTCAAATCTGGGCTTTCAAGTGGTGTTTACGTCCCTTGGATCATGATAAAGCAACCAAACCTTAACAATATGTACCGTGTGTTTGGATCGTTATTCTGTTGAAAGATCCAGCCTGCGCCAAGCTCCTAACTGTCCACCGAAGACTTCCCATTACCTTCCAAAAATGACTTATATTTCAACCGATCAACCGATCTATATTACCCTCAATAAAAACAAGCTTTCCAACTCCAGATGCTGCAACCGCTCCCCAAACCATTACGTTTCCACCACCATGCTTCACTGTTGGTATTATATTTTTGTCGTTAAGTGCAGTGTTTTCTTTTCTCCAAATTTTTTCTCTCCAATCGCTGCCGAATATATTGAACTTCGATTTATCTGTAAGCAGAACTTTTTCCAAAAGTCCATTCACTTGTCTAAAGGTGCTTTAGCGAACTCCAAGCGAAGTTTACGATTTTTTTAATTTTTTTTCAGAAATAAGAGGCTTTTTACGGGGGGCTCTACTGTGGAAGTCATTTGCGATGCTTTCGATTAATTTTCGAGCCGTAACTTTAGGATCATCATTCACCTCCTTCAGAATAAAGCTGATGTCTTTTCATGTTAGCTTCTTCGGGCGGCCAACTCGCAGCTAATTTTCGGTGGATCCATTTTTTTCAAAGTTTTTACAATGGTCTGTACCTTTGGTGGACTTTTTTTTTTTTAATTTCACCATACGATTTCTTCTCTTTTCTGTGCTGAATAACCAAGTTTCTTACGTCAATGGATATTTCTTTTCACGGAGCCATTGTTGATGCTAATGTATTTAAACCAAAAGTAAATTCAATACTAGCAAATTATAAAACATAATTAAAGCAAAAATAGTAAACAAGGGGTACCTAACTGCCACAACAACACAGCATATCGACATAACTGCTAGTAAGCCTGTGGTGTATGTAGACTTTTGTCAATGATATTTATGCGTTGTTGCACCATAATTATTTTATTTTATGTTAGAGAATGGATTTGTTTTAGAACATTTGATTAGAAAAGGATTCAAAATGAAACTTTGTACCTAAATTTTTCAGCAAAGTGATAGTACTTTCTACACAACGAATACAGGCATTCCGCCATATTAGCCTCTACGGCGTATTCGGGTCCAAAACTATACCGAGGTTCTAAGTGCTAAGTTTTGGCTTACTAATTGTTCCAAGTGGCTGGCTTGTCAGAGCGCTAAGGGTTTCTTTTTTGATAAACTTTTAAGGGAAATAAATCTTTTATTGTTGAAGTAAGAAGAAGATTTATGAAGAACTAGTCTAAAATCGACTCATATGAAATTTACTAAACACAAATACATATTTTCCAATAATTTATGCGTGAATGTGTAAATAAATATATATTAACGGTGTTTTAATGTGGCAACATAATTGATTTAAATCGTAAATTCCATTTGACTAAACGAAAATTGAGATTTTTCGTTGTTGAGATTTTCCGCTAAGTAAATGTTGATTTCGTAACAATTCGGCGCCTAATTGAGTTGTTGTTGCTGTTGCCGTTGCTGTTGTTGTTGCAATACAATTTTCATATTCACAATAATGTTTAGATTTAACAAAACAACAAAACAACAACAACATACACACAAACACATGGTATTTGAAAGTATGCGCATAGCAAAACACAACAACAGCAACAACAACAACAAACAATTTTGAGCATACATTTGAAGTGGCAAGAACTATCAACAACCTGCCACTTAATGTTATTAATTGAGATCATAACATAAATACACTTGTCGTCTGTGCGCATTGCGAGACGATCAGCGGCGCACATCGCGGCATGCAACATGCATAACTCTGAATATGTTGTTGAACTGCTTACATACATACACACATATACAGCTACTACATACCTCATAGTCGATATAGACAAACAAGAAGATTTTTGTTGTTGTTAATAGTGTTATATGAGTAACTGGTGGCATGTGATAAATGCTTGTGGCAGCAAACAGCAACCGAGTAAAAGACCTGCAACTCACCAACGCACATACATACATATAGGCAGGTAGGTAGTCGTCTAATAACCAACTCGCCAACAGCAGGGGAAATCCAAAAAAACAACTTGCGTCTTCTATGATAGCTGTCATGCCACCTCTGCGTGTGGCGTACCAACACCAACCAATACCACAGTGCCACTTCAGTGCTTCACAGTGCTTCACCGCGCCGAGTTATGACAGACAAATAGTGAAATTTGTTGCATTTAAATGATAAGTTGTCAAAATGGTCTGGAGAGATTAGGTTATGCGCCGCGATGATGAATGTGCGATACAACACAGCACAGACAGTCGCGAAGTTTGGTACAATAACAACAACCTCAGTCAGTAAAGTGGGCTGCTGAAGTGTTTCCCCCATATGGGATGGCAGTCTATGGCCAATTCACTGACAATGTGTTGATGGTTGCTATGCCGCTACTCACTTGAGTTTGTTGGCTTGCGCTTGCTAGCTTTGGTTCTTGTTGGCTCTTGGCTGGCTGGCTGTGCTTTGGCTGGGTTGGTTAGTCAGTTAGTGGCATTGCGCTTGCCACAAATAATTACCACAAAGATATTTCATGCTTATGCTTGGGAAATATTTAATGAGCTGCTCAGCGCAGCAACTGACTGACACACGCTGACGTGGCTTGTCATAAATGATGAGCGGTGGAGCGTTTTGGCTGGGGATTTCTTTTCGCCTTTTTCTTTTCGAAAACACATATGTGGAGTGTTCGAAAATGTTATGAAGTGGCACATCTGTTCTTGTTGTAAAAAAAAGTGTTCTTTGGTGGTTTTAAACGTCTAATTATGGAAAAATATAAATTTAAACATTTGTACGCCGCTGTTAATCTGGCGGCTGTGTCTATCCTCTCGACTTTGCTTTGAGAATGAGTTGAGATAACAGGTTGAGAGGGTGGCGTCCTTAATGGGGAGATAAAAATCAATAAAAAAATTATTCAGCATCACAGTTTAGGTATGTCGGTAGGTAGGCTTGGCAATCGATTTGGTAGAGATTAAACTAATTCTGATAACATGATATTCAGTTCAGTTCCCTTTTAACTTCTATCAGAGAACTTCCAAGTCCTTATGCTGTCGCCCTCTCTTAGAGTGGTATATGAAAAATTATACGTCCTTAGAAATCTATCTGTATTAACGAAAGAGCATTTAGTATAATCAGTTTCAATCACACCTTAAGCATCAAGTCGAGCTTGTCTACTGCAAGCTGTGGTCTGGTTCTTCCTGATACGCACATTTCGACTGGTAACTGGCGAATGACATGCAAGATGTATTGCTCCAAGGCCTGAATCGCAGCGGTAGTGTCCGCATAGACTTTATACTTTACATATCCCCACAGGAAAAACTCTAACGGTGTGATTCACATGATCTTCGTGGCCAATCGACCGTCCCAAAACGTGAAATTATATGCTCCCTGAAGTGTTCTCTCAATAAATCCATTTATTGATGCAATGTGTGGGAAGTGGCGCAGTCTTGTTGAAACCAAATGTCGCTGTGATCACGAGCTTCAATTTCAGGTTTCAAATAGTCAGTTACCGTGGTGTTATGACGCTCGCCATTAACGGTTACGCTCTCACCGGCATTAATTTTTGATGAAATGATTCCACCGGCACACAAACAACACCAAACCGTTCTTTTTTCTGGATGAATTGAACCTCTTCAGGTTGTTCGTCCCAAATGCGAATGCGGCAATTTTTCTTGTTTAAATACCCATTGAGCCAGAAATGGGCCTCATCGCTGAACAAAATTTGGCTCGAAAACGTCGGATCTTCTTGGAACTTTTCTAGAGCCCATAGAGCGAAGCGATGTCGCTTGGTAAGGTCGGGAGGCTTCAGTTCTTGCACAAGCTGCATTTTGTACGCTTTCAATTTAAGATCTCGATGTAAAATGCGCCAAGTTGTTCCACACGTTAGTCCGAGTTGATGCGAACGGCGCCGAATCGACTCTCCACGGTCTTCATGTGCCCTCTCAGCTATGTCCGCTCTATTTTCTTCACTGCTTGCTAGACGTGATCTATTAGGTCGAATATTATCCAATAATGAATGCTGGGTCTCAAGATGGGTGATGGTGTTGAGAATAGTACGCTCAGCAGGTCGATTAGGTTGGCCATAAGTTGAGCGGAGTGCGTGAAACACATTCTTTACAGAACGTGAAGAAATTCCAAAGAATACTGAACTAACATGACAGCCTGACATGACTCGCACGTGATCTGTCAAAAAAAGACTATTGAAAAAAGTACCTCTCCTTTGATCACCCTTTATTTGAAATTTTTCGTAATATTTGAAATTTCAGCTTGAAAAACTTGATCGAGTAGCTTCAAAATGAGTTTATGAGCTGACTTTCTTGAGAAGACTGCCACATCGACAACAAGCTCCGTATATTTCTCAAAACTATCAGAACTTGGAGTGAGATATTGAAACATCTCGGCACGATGAACGGTCTAAACAGCAATGAAAGCTATGATTTCAACTCTTCGTTGTCTACGATGGTATACGATGTAAGGAAGATGGAAACTTTAGGTGTTGATTTGAACCGCCTTAGGCATTAGGCTATCCATCTTAACCAACCCATCGTACATTTTATCACCGGGTCACACTTGCATCGTCATTTTAGAGCTAAATAAGTGGCTCTAACAACAATAGATGTTTTCGGCTTGCTTGCCATTTTACCCTTTATAACCTCAATATGAACCACCGCTTTTCGTGTGTTCTTACGAAGGTGGTGTGTGAAATCATACCGTTTCAACTCAACAACAATAGCTTTCAAAATATTTTCTTTTCTTTCTACAATTTTACTTGTCAACCATCAAGTTAACCTTTCATTTGCGAATTACTAGCTTCGACAACGACTGATTTTTATTATCAACTTGGGAGAGCAGCACACATCCCATAGTCCCACAAGCATATACAAATTTTGTGAATTTTCCAATTTTCCGATTTTCCGATTTTCCGCGCATAATGAAGATGTCAGCAGAAGAGATAAAACTAAAATTATGGAGAATAGTTGCGTATGTATATTGATGCGTATGTTATAATGGCGTGAAAAACACAAGAAGTTTGCGACAAGCGAGACATAACCTAAAAATATTTACTACCCCTTTTTTTTTGTAATAGGCAAAGCTGTGCACATTTGGGCCATTTGGACTATTTTGGGGTGTAATTTCTTATTTTACCAGCCGCAAATGGTCAGTTCTAGCCTTTGCTGTTATTTTACCGGAAAAAATTCGAAATGAAATATTATTTTCTGCCCTCTTTTGTCGCAAACTTTTATGTTATTTTTCCTGTGATTTATTTTACATAATTTTATTCAATTTCATCATCATTTTTTGAAATATTTCATTTTATTTTGTTTTATTTTATTTCGTTTTATTTTATTTTATGTTTTATACCTTTCATGTACATGAAATGGTATATTAACTTTGGTCCGAAGATTTAAGTAACTAAAAAAAGGAGAAGAGATAAACCCACCGAAAATTATACCCACCGTACCAGTATCAGGAAGATGCACCTGTACGTTTGAACGATCATTTGTCGAACCGGCCATATCGGACCACTATAGTATATAATGGCCGATTTTTCAGATTTGAAATTTTGAGTCACAAATCCGTCAAAAAAGTACCTCAGAACGTGCGATTTCGTATATTACACATACATAATGAATTGCGCATTGGTTCTGAAAATCATACAAACCGGACGAATATGATGATGCCATATGTGGGAAGTGACGCCGTCTTGTTGAAATCAAATGTCGCAGAGATCACGAGTTCAATTTCATGCATCAAGTAGTCGGTTAACATGGCACGATAGCGGTTGCCATTGACGGTTACGTTCTCACCGGCATCATATTTGAGGAAATATGGACCGATGATTCCACCGGCCCACAAATACGGAAATTTAGCTTATTTGTATACCAATTGAGCCAGAAATGGGCATCATCACTGAACAGCATTTGCCTCGAAAACGTCGGATCTTCTTGGAGCTTTTCAAGAGTCCCTAGAGCGAAGCGATGGCACTTGGGAAGGTCGAGCGGCTTCAGTTCTTGCACAAACTGTATTTTGTAAGCCGAGTTGCTGCGAATGGCGCCGAATCGACTCTATACGATCTACGATAACACTCTCAGCTGCGGCCGCTATATTTTTTTCACTACGTGCTAGAGTGGTCTATTCGGTCGAAAATTATTATTATTAATGAATGTTGGGTCTCAAGATGGGTGATGGTGTTACAAATAGTACGTTCTTTACAGAACGTCAATTTTCATAAAAAAAGTTGAATGATTTCTAAACGTTGTTGAGGCGTAAGTTTTTCCATGATGAAATGCCAAACAATACTGAACAAAAATAATGTTACAGCTTGACACAACTCACGCGTGTTATATATGTAATGGATTTTATATGTTCATGAAAGTTATAAAGACTTTGGCATTGCCGAAGGCAGCCGTTCTTTATTGTTTTATTGCATTTAAAAAAAATTTTAATTTTTTTTTATAATCTTTTTACATTTTACTTAGTTTTATTTTATTTTATTTTCTTTTGCTTCCACTTATTTTAAACTATTTTGTTTATTTTATTTTCATATCATTTAATTAAATTATATTTTTCCATTTCAATATTAATTTTATTTAATTTTTTATTTTCTTTTCTTTTTAATTTTTTATTATATCTTGTTTTTTTATATAATTTTTTTTTTTAATATTTTATTAAATTATTTGTTTTATTCTTTTATTTTCTTAAATTTATCTTATTTTATTTTATTTTGTAGCAATTGTTTTAAATCTTTTGTATTATACTTTTTTTTGTTAATTTTTTAATATTTTTTACATTGATCTATTTTATTTATTTATTTTATTTTAGTTTATTTTTATTTTTATTTTATTTATAAATTTTTTTTTGTTAAATTTTTGTTTCATTTTATTTTACTTTTTATATTTTATTTTATTTCATTTTATTTCATTATCATTTTCTGACAGATTCATCCTCTGTGCTCTTAAAGTCTTGCGGTAATCCTTAGAAAAAAGTATGAAAGAAGTTATGAAAAATTTTCAGCAATTTTGCACAGTTATATTCACAAAATAATAACAAAAAATTATTATTGACCTTTGCCAGCTCCCAAGGGTGGCACAATATTTCAGACACGGCCACCCCTTACAACTACAGCAGCAGCGTATGAACTACCTTTCCCGCTCCTTTTGCTTCTTACTCTTCTTCATCTTGCTCTCCTCCGGCTTGATGGAAATATCAATAGTTATAAAAGTTATTGAACGCAATTTTCTTCAACTCCAACTCATGCGTCCGCACACTCTTGGGCGAAGGTAAAGTTAGATTTTCTCTTTAATATTTTTTCGGTTTTTGTTGTAATTTTTTTTTTTTTTTTTTTTTTTTTGTATACATTTCTCTCTATCAAAAATATTGCTTATTACTGCTGCAATTTGTCGTAAGCCCTACACATACTGGTCGTGCTGGTCTGAGCCTGCCATTGACCAGCTGGTTTTATGAGCCTTACTGATTGGAATATGATATGAAATTGGGATTTATGCGAAAGTTTATTGTTTTTGCTTTTATTTATAAGCGAACGGCAAGCAGTTGTGTGTGGATGTGAAAATTATGAGCCTCCTTGGACTCAATGGCCTTGCAGTTATCCTCTTCGCTTGGAAAGTTTTATTCATACGGCAAGTTATTATCCTTTGGGACTTACTGGCTTATGGTTATGAATGAAGTTATTTACTGTGTTGTTGCCCTCGCTGCTGCTGCGTCTTTGGTGTATTTCACTGGTGTTAAGTTGATTGGAAAATAATTGCGCAAAAGTTGCGTGTGAGTGAATATACGTGTATGTGGTGAAGTCCTTCAGATTTCTGTTCAATTCAACTCTCAATCTTTATTATTTTCTCTAATATTTCTGCTTTTATGCACTCAAGTTTTGCTCCTTTAACTACATACCTACGAGCATTCGATTGCTGTATTAAGACATGTGGGGAATTTGTTAGTGACCTTATCAGTTTGGCGGCGTCGCCCATGTGCTCATGCATTTGAGGCAAGTGCATGCACATCCCAAGAACAAAGCGTACAGCGGGCTACTGTATATGTTTTTTTCTCTCATTTTTTAAACTAGATACTACTTTGCACTTTTATATTTCAGCTATTACGACTTCAGCTACCCCGCCTTCAGCTACCTCGACTACATAGCAGTCGAACTTTGAGGAGTTTGAGAGAAACTGTGGGTAAACGAGCAAACTGGCTGCTTTTTCATGCTACTCTATATGGACAGTGTGCATATGAGTGGAAAAAGCAAATGTTACAAGTCTGCTTGTTTGTGTGGGTGCAAGAGTGGACAGAAAATTTAGACACTCCTTGAGTTAGCATACTGAAGGAGAACCTCAGCTGAGTACGTGCACGAAATGATCTTCTAACACTAAGAGCGCATGAAACTAGATCACATTAACAGTCTATAAAAAGTCTGTAGCAAAGTGGGAGATTGAACCGATACAATATTCTGTAAAAATCCGACCTCCAAAGTCGCATTGTAGTCCAGTCAACGGAATGTAAGAAAGAAGGGAATAACATTATTCATTCAAGGGATAACCACAAAGGCAAACTACAGCAACTACAAATACACGGTATATGGAAGCCCGAACACCGAGTATCGACTACGGCAGAGATATGATTTTTTTTGGGACTTTTAAACACAACTCAAAGAAGAATCAAAGATAATCCAAAAAGAGCCTGTTAAGGGAATCCCTCTCTTTGTGAAGTACTGACGGGTACTAACAGCAGTGACTTAGTTACCAAGGCAATGATGCTATTCCAAGTACTAATAGTATTTACGCATAAATTCAAACTAGCATGGAGACAAAGCTTAAGGAATGAGCAGAAGGAAAAATTATTATAAAAAAGTTCTAATTGAATAAAATAATAAGTATTAGACTGTAGCGTTGTTTTTTTCTACTTACTTTGCGTGTGAGGAGGTAGAAAATCCGTTTTGAATCATAAAACCATAAAAACGTGAAAATTGTTCCAGCAAAAGCGAAACTCAATTATGAAAGACCTGCAAAACGTTTTCAGTTGTGTGAGAGCAAACAAAAAAAAAAGGAATAAAAGCAGATTCACAGATTCAAAACTCCTTTATAGAATTCATAAAAAATTAGTTTTCAAAACAAACTGAAATGATTCCAAAGGTATTAAGGACATAAAAATATTGTGACAGACATAAATAAATAAAATCCCTGATTTATAAGCGCAAAAAACCATTCATCATTCTACTTTCTACCATATTTTCGATAATAAAGGGTGATCCAAGTAGTGATACTTTTTTCAATAGTATTTTTCTGACAGATCACGTGTGAGTCGTGCCAAGCTGTCACGTTATTTTTGTTCAGTATTGTTTGGCATTTCATCATGGAAAGACTTACGCCTAAGCAACGTTTACAAATCATTGAAGTTTATTACGAAATTTCACGTTCTGTAAAGAATGTGTTTCGCGCGCTTCGCTCAACTTATGATCAATATAATCGGCTTACTGAGCGTACTGTTCGCAACACCATCACCCATCTTGAGACCCAGCATTCACTATTCGATAATATCCGACTGAATTGACCACGTCCTGTACGCAGTGAAGAAAATATAGTGGCCGCAGCTGAGAGTGTACACGAAGACCGTCGTGGAGAGTCGATTCGGCGCCGTTCGCAGCAATTCGGACTGACGTATGGAACGACTTGGCTGTTACCTTACGTCGAGATCTTAAATTGAAAGCGTCCAAAATAGGGCTTCTGCAAGAACTGAAGCCGCTCGACCTTCCCAAGCGACATCGCTTCGCTCTATGGTATCTTGAAAAGTCCAGTAATATTCGACGGTGAGAACGTAACCGTCAATGGCGACCGTTATCGCGCCATAATAACCGACTATTTAATACCTGAAATTGAAGTTCGTGATCTCCGGGACATTTGGTTTCAACAAGACGGCGCCACTTCCCACACATCGCATCAGTCAATGAATTTATTGAGATAACACTTCGGTGAGCAGATAAAATCACGTTTTGGTCAGGTCGATTGGCCACCAAGATCGTGTGATATCACACCGTTAGACTTTTTCCTGTGGGGATATGTAAAGTCTAAAGTATATGCAGACAATCTCGCTTCGATTCAAGCCTTGGAGCAAAACATTACGCGTGTTATTCGCCAGTTACCAGTCGAAATGCTCGAACGAGTCATCGAAAATGGAACTCAACGGATGGACTATCTGAGATCTACCCGCGGCCAAGATTTGAAAGATTTTATTTTCCAAAAAAAAAAAAAAAAAAAATGCCAAAGAATGTTCTTTCGAATGATTATAAACATTCCCCGGAGATTTCCCTGTTTCCTTATAAATTTCTCTGTCGGTTTACAAACGTATGTATTTCTTCTACGAAGAGATTGAGGCCAGATTGAATGACTGAAGAGTGTTATGACAGCTTTATTCCCATATTAGGAATTTGTTCGGAATTATTAAAAGCCTGCGGGGAGAGGAGCCAAAAAACTCTTTTGCTCTTATTCTCTCCAAAGTTGGAGTCCAGTATTTTGTCTCAGATTATAACACAGCTAAGTTAAGCTAGTTTTAGGAACATCCATCCTCGTTCATTTACCCTAAGATCTCAAGATTATTTTTGAAAATTTAGAATTGTCGAATTGGCTGCATTGGATCGGGCAAATTACTTGCAGATTGAAAGCTCCGACTTAACTTAAAAAAAAACTAGAGATCAGGGTTAACAGCCTAAAAGCCTGCTAGTTTTCGCATTCCCAGGAACTAACTAGTCTTAATATAGCCAGTGTGTAAAAGTTATGAAAGCTTTTTCCTGCTTCAAAAGCTTACACGCATATACCTTAAAGCTACATCCCCCCCCCCCCCAAATTTTTCCTTCTCTTGCTTTTTGTCATTTTCCTTTATCACCTCCACCCCGCACTCTCTCTCTCTCTGCCACTGTGCTCTGCATAAATCTGATATGCTCGTCATTTGTTACAACAGATATAAACAACAAATAATATACGTGCACCTTTAACGGTTAACACGAATATTCCATTTTCAGCGTACGAGCGTACACACGTGCAGCAGCCACAGTCAGCTTGCGATGAGTAAAAGTAGCGTGTGTCGTACGTACGTACATACAAGTATGTAGGTGCCGCAACTTGCTGTTCATATGTGGAACACTGCTATGCGGCAAGTGGCAAGTAGTGCGCACAATAGGCGTAGCAGACACGTGATGTCTACGGCTCGAGTGTAGGAAAGACCTTGCGAGTTGAGGAGATAGAAACGTTGCTTGCTGCTGCTGCTGCTGCCACTGGTTAAAGCTTGACTATTTTCGGTCGCATAAATGATACGTGCTGTTGTTAGTGTTATTGTTGTTGTTGCTATATGTTGCAAGCTGATTGAAGATTCCAATTGTGAAACAAACGAGCAGAGTAATTGAGGTAAAAATAGCAACGACAAGCAGATGGAAAAGTTGGCGGTGGTGGCAACGCATATGTGTGTGCAACAAAGGCACATATGTGTATATATGTATGTATCTATGTGTGTGTAGTATGTCTAAAGCCTAGCTTAGCTGCTCGTAGGTAGGTGCGGCTGTTAAGGCCAACAATCGACCGTTGCCATTGTGGCAAGTGCCGCGCTAATGTCGGCTAGTGGCCCAAACTGATTGCAGTGATATACAGGTTGCAAGTATATAGCTAGCTGCTAGCTGCCGTGTTGCATGCAGCATAATATTGTTTGGCGCAAAATTTTATATTTCTTCATCACTCGGGCGTTTTTTTTGTTTGTTTGTTTTTTTGGTTGTTGAGTTATCAGATGGTGGAAAAGAAGGAAGGAAAAGGCACGGGTAGTACGTACTCGTACATGTTGCCACTTGCAACTTGCAGCAATTAGTGTAAAATTTGTGATATCAATAAAATTTCATTTGTCGCGCAAATTTTTTGGTGGATTAAAATATATAAAAAAGTACTTGCAACACATGCAACATGTACGTGCAACATAGTGGATTTTGCTGTTTTCGCACAATTATCGACAAATACCACGTGTCACATGCAACTAAATGACTTCATCATCCGAAGGCTGCGAGTGACTTACATATTTATTAATTTTTTTTTAATTTTTTTGCAATTTTTATTTTTATAAAATAACTAAATTTATAAAAAAAACTCATTGCAAGCATTTGTTGTCATTACAATTAGATAGAACGCTACTTTGCAGAAATTTTTTTGATATTAATATTTCTTGCCACACGCAGCTTGCAACACTGTGAAAAAATATTTTTTCATTTTATAAATTTTATTTTGCACACATTTTTTTAAAACCCCAAAAATGGAAAAAAAATCTACTTGCAACACTTGCAACATTTACGTGCAACATCGTAGTTTTTGCCGTTTTGTCACAGTTGGCAACAAATAAATTTACATTTAAATTTTATCAAAAACTACTTGCAACACTTGCAACATGTACATGCAACATTGTGGTATTTACCAATTTCGCATAAATATTGACAAATGAACTTGTGAAACGAATAATCCGATGAAAAAACTACTTGCAGCACATGCAACACATAGCTGCAATGCATTAAAACAACCTGATTTCACTCAATTTTCGCCAAATATTGTACGCCACAGGCAATATCAATAAATTCTTCATGTAACTAAGCTTGGAACAACTTGTTCTTCTTCTCAAAATTTTTGCTCTAATTTTTAGTTTAATTTTTGCTTTAATATTTTATTTTATTTTTTATTATGTGTTTAATTTTTTTCAATTTATCTACGTTTTTCTCTTTTCTTCTACCATTTTTACACATTTTTCAAAAAATTATTATTCGAATCAAAAAATTTGTTGGAAAACTATTTGCAACATTTGCAACACCTACATGCATCGTGGCAGTTGTCAATTTCGCACAATTATCGTTAAATGAAGTTGTGAAACGAAAAGTGCAATGAAAAAGCTACTTGCGACACCTGCCACATGTACATGCAACATCGTGGCAGTTGTCAATTTCGCATAATTCTCGATAGATGAACTTGTAAAACAAAAAATTCAACGAAAAGGTCACTTGGTACACTTGCAACACGTGCGACATGTATCTGAAATGTATTTATACTACCTTATTTTGCCCAATTATCGCCAAACAGTTTATGCCACATGCTCAATTAATGACTTTATCGACCAAATAAACTTGCCAAATATAATTTTTTTATTTCAAATTTTTTCGTTTTTTATTTATTAATTATTTTTCTTTTTCTCATTTATTCACCTATTCGTTCAACGTGCCACAGCCAACTTCAAATTAATGCCAAATTAATTTCACCCAATTACAGACAACTAGGCGCCACCATCCAGCCAATTATGCCACATGCCGCAACATCAAAGTACCAGCGCCAGCATACACATACATCAAATGTGCCAAAAGTGGCAGACAGGCGGCATGTTGCAACACTTGACGATGCTGTAGTTTTTAAATTTTCATAAGCGCTAAATTTTTTGCATGCTGATTTCATAATTCATGGACCGCAGTCGCCGTCCTCTGTGTGCCGCTCTTTAACTCAACACTGAATTGCGTTAGAAATTTTAGATTTTCCACATTGCTTGCCAACGCCTCAGCCGAGCGGCCTACCAACTCCACCGCCAGACTGTTAATTAGTCATAAAGATCAAACAAATTGCATGCCACATGTATTAAATGCAACAAATGGCTGCGGCGGCGCACCGACTGACATACTATTAGAAATGTATGAAAGATGAGTATGTATGTATGTATATACAAGCAAATATATTTACTAACAAAACAGCGAAATAATTATGCATAAATTTCTGCCACAACGCGCACAGCAGCGATCATCGTTGGCTGTCTGGGCTACTCAAGCCGCACGTTCGCGCCCTCAGCTGCTGCTCACACGCTGCGCTTTGTTGCCTATGTCTGGTGTCATTTCGCGCCGGGAGGTAACATAGACTCTTAAGTGGCCGCTCTTTCTTCCACCATCTTCTGCATTGCCCTTCTCAGTCACTTATTAATCTCGTCTATGGCAATGACAAGTTGCAATTATGAGCGCATATTTGCGCCATATATGTATGTACGGGTATTTCAGTGTGGTATGGGTATGTCTGCACGGCGATAGTCTCTCTCTCCTCACGCGCGCGCTCCGTCTCCCCACACAGCGCGTCACGCTACTGCCTTCTCCACGCTTATGAAATATGACGTTGAAATAAATTATTTTTCTCGGGAAAAATGCAACTCGGTGGAAAATCGAAAATTATCATGAGACAGATGTGCCACAGCTAGGATGGCAGCAGACATGTAATATGCATTTGCAACATTTATTTCTTAATTTTGTATTTGTACTACTTCAGCGTTTGTTGTTTTCATATTTAATCATTTTTTCATGGTATTTTTTTTTATATTTTGTTGTTGTTGTTGTTGTTGTTGTTGCTGCTGCTGTTGTTGTTGTTATTGTTGCGTTAATACTCAGCCATACGCGACGTGTTAAATTTTGCATCGCATTATGGCCAATAAAGTCTACTGCTGGCTGGTGTGAAGGTTGCGGCGGTGTGTGGTGGTGTGTATGTATGTGTGTGTGTTGTGTTAAAGTGCTTTTCCATGCCATCGGTAGATATGTTACTTATTAATATGCCGTTATTTATAACAAAGTGCGCATATTAAATGGTCTTTGTTAATTATATTTCTGGGAATTTCTCAGAAGGTGTGGTGCGGCAGTGTGACATTGGGGGTGTTGAACTGCGACTTTTTATCCTTGACAGGGGATTGTGCGTATAGCTAATGAATCCCGCAGTGGAGCAACTATTCTTTGAACTTTTCTTTACCTGTGTTTTACCCTTATTTTATCTCGTAAAGGTCGCTCCAAATAGTTTTGATCAGCTTAGTCGATGAACAGATCGATTTTTCCGCTACCAAGTTTACGAGTCCTTTTAGTTTTTAACTCTTTACAAAAACTGGGGCTAGTACGAAGAGCCTCAGAGCAAGTGGTGGTTCTCCTGAAGAAAAGAGCTCACCCATATTAAGAGTTTCAGGTCTCTCCGGTACTTGGGAGTACGGCTCCGTCGATTGAAACTCGCTTATAGAGAAAAACTTTTTCATATATATATCCGGAATGAGAACTCATGATGATCTATTGTTATTCAGCATCGTTTAAAATTAAATCACAAGACGTCAAAGACGAAGTAACTAGCGTAAAGGAACTCCATTTTAAGTAATCGGCTCCTGCCGCTTAGTTACTCTTCAAGCATCATCGATTAGAGACTCTGATTCGTCATCTCGTGGTGTTTCTTTTTCACTATCACTCAGCAGACAGGATAATCGTTTCCTCTATGAACTCACTAAGGCCTCGATATTGGTCACCAGGTTGCCTTCATGTATTTGTAGTTGCATTTTTCCATAGAATTGCTCCTCTCAAGGAGCTTTCCAAGCTCTTAGCTCTACTCACGCAATTCGATCTGTCGTCTATATAAGATGTGCTCTCCTTCTGTTCACGGCATCCATTCCAAGCGACACCTGCTGTAGTCGTCTGCAACGTTACGGGGTAGGCAATATATTTATTCTGTGGATCTATATACCTCATCTTTTGAACTCTTCTTCTAACATAGCTGAAAATAAACTCCTTATGTAGTGATCGCAAGAAAGAGCTTTAAATGGCGAATGAGCTGTTTATGAGCGCTCTCAGAGAACTAGTTCGAGCGGAAACCCGTGCGGCTTTCTGTTTTTATTGCAGCTTTTCGTCGTTGAACCTTCTTTTTGTTTGTTAACCGGTGTTCTTTGCTGCACCGGGACGCGTATTTGTCTTTACTGTAACACGATATGTGAACGTCGGAGCGTATGCACGTCTAGAAAACTGGGGGAAAGTCGCTCGTCTATCAAAACATGATCGATTTAGTTTAGTACACGTGGCGGGTCCCAAATCTTAGTGCACAACCTGGCTAAGCAAATATAGTGGCCGCAGCTGAGAGTGTACACGAAGACCGTGGAGAGTCGATTCGGCGCCGTTCACAGCAATTCGGACTGACGTAGGGAACGACTTGGCGCATTTTATGTCGAGATCTTAAATTGAAAGCGTACAAAATACAGCTTGTGCAATAACGGAAGCCGCTCGACCTTCCCAAGCGGCATTGATTCGCTCTATGGGCTCTTGAAAAGTTCCAAGAAGATCCGACGTTTTCGAGCCAAATTTGGGAAGAAGAGCAACCTGAAGAGATTCAAGAGTTGTCATTTCATCCTGAAAAAACAACAGTTTGGTGCGGTTTGTGGACCGGTGGAATTATCGGACCATATTTATTCGAAACTATTGCTGGTAATACGTAACCGTCAATGGCGACCGCTATCGCGCCATGATAACCGATTAATTGATACCCGAAATTGAAGCTTGTGATCTCCGCGTCATTTAGTTTCAACAAGACGGCGCCACTTCCTACACATCGCACCAATCAATGGATTTATTGAGAGAACATTTCGGTGAGCGGATAATTTCACGTTATGGGCGGGTCTATTGGCCACCAAAACCGTGTGATATTACACAGTTAGACCTTTTCCTGTGGAGATATGTAAAGTCTGAAGTATATGCGGACAATCCCGCTTCGATTCAGGCCTGGGAGGAAAAAATTACCCCTGTCATTCGCCAGTTACCAGACGAAATGCTCGAACGAGTCATCGAAAATTGGACGCAACGGATGGACCATCTGAGACGTAGCTGCGGCCAACATTTGAAACATATAATCTTCGAAAAATATATGCCAAAGAATGTTCTTTCGAATGATGATAAACCTCGAACCTCGAAATGGATCATAGATGGGAGTTTTAATTGTTTCAATATGAGTTTCTTTTGTCAATATAAAGCATTTGAAAGTTTTATAATTGAACTTGCATGAAATTAGCTGTGAGCCACTGTACTTAAATATGTAAATATATCTACATTTCGACTCGCCTTTATGGCGTTCTAAATAATTTTTCCACTCTTGACTTTCAATTATTCTATTAAAATTTAAATCTAATTTCAATTAAATAATTCATTCGCTCTGGTAACAGTACAGCACACATATGTATATACGCAAAACTGCATGTAAATATGTATGTATATACACTAGATGCATGAGGGTATTTATCAAATTTATTTCACACAAAGCATGCAAATTAAATTTCCGACACTGCCGGCAAATAATTCAAGTATTTACTAGTGCTTTACAGAGATTACAATGGTAACAGCAACAGCAACAACAACAACAATCGTATGAAAAAATATAAAAATCAAAAAACAATAAAAATTTATATTTTTCATTTTTAATTTACGCAGACATGAAGATGTCTCGGTCTAGAAATTATAATTTATTCAGTGCGCTCACCCAGAGATCAAGCAACAGCAGGCAGCAGGCAGCAGCAACAGGCAATACACGAGTGCTCATAGCAGCGCCGAGATAGATAGAGAGAGAGAGGGGGTAAAGCGCGCTCGCACGCTGGTGCTGAGGGGAAACTCAACTGCCAATGTGACAGCGGAAATAAAAATAAAATGTTGAAATATTTTCGCGAAGCGCAAAAAATCAAAAAAATATATATATACACATAGATATATATGTGTGTTTATAGATATGTATGTATGCTTATGTAAATATAAAAATTAAATAAAATTCCGTGGCACTTAGCACATCTGCTTGGCGGCAGTTGGCAGCCGCGACGCGTCTATTATGATGAAGTGCCGCCGCCAACAGGCAGAAGAAGGGAGAACACCAAAGACCAGCTGGTGCTGTTGTTATTGCTATTGTTATTGTTGCTAGCTGTTTGCTGTTGTCGTTGCCGTTGCCGTTGCCATTGTGTTGGCGCAAAATTTTTGGGTGGCAAATGCGTAAAATATTTAACAAATATGCTGAGTGCAGTTAAAAACAACAATTATAGCAACAACAATTGTGTAGCTAGTGTTCAACCATAGCAGGGCCGGCGCTGGGGGCCGAAAAAGCCGGCGACTATTACAAGACATTATGAAGTACATGGCATGGCGCGCGCTTAATAGTTGTTGAAGATGATGTATGAGTAACGGCATGCGCGCACATCCACATGTACTAACATATGTACATATAGCCATCAATGTGTGTGTGTGCGCAGTCAACTGTGGCAACCTGCACTTCACCAACTCCAAATTCGATCTATGTAAAGTGGGCGTTTGGGGCGCGTGCTGTTGCCGTTTGTCGCCTGCATAGAGGGAGGGAGCGCTGGAGTGGTTACGCTAAAGTGCAGACAAAATTTTTGGAATATCCATTACAATGCAAATGGGGCGCAACCATATGCATGAAGATTCATATACATATATACTATATACTATATACACATGTATGTGTGTATATACGTATGTATGTATGTATGTATGTATGTATGTATGTATGTATGTATGTATGTATGTGGGAATGTAAAAGCATTAACACCAACTTATAATTGTGTCAAAAAACGGTCACCATAAATATATTGCTTGCAACATGTGTCACTTAGAGCATATTGACGTATAAGATGTGTCCCATGGAATACGAGACTGATGGAAAAATTATAATTACAATAAATAAGCAAAGATTATTCATAAATTTTACTCAAAACTCAATGGCAGATAAAAAATGTCGAAGCTTAATAGCAATAACGTGAAAAACTGTCTAAAACGCTGTTCACACTGGCACTCAATTAGGTAATTGAGCTCATTTTAATAACTAAATTCCGAATTACACCATGTGCTACTTGCAGCATGCATATAAAGTATGTACCACGTGAAAAGAGAATGATAAAAATGAAAAGAAAACAATGTTCCAAGTAAGATGAGAGCTCCAAAGCTTCGAAGTTTATAGCGATGGAGTGGAGGTGCAAGCTGCGAAACTGTTCACACAGGCGCTCAATTAATAAATTGAGTACATATCTTACTAATTCGCACTCTGAATTATGTTCTACCAAAGAGTTTTTATATCTGAAAACAAGATCACAAAAATAATAAAGATCTAAAGATTAGAGAATAAATGGTAATGGCATAAACAGCTGACTAAAATATTGTTCATACTGGGACTCAATTAGGTATTAGGTGAGCACATCTTGGTAACAAAATTCCCAATAACATTGAATAACATATGCCACTTGTAGCATGCATATAAAGTCTGTCCGACGTGAAACGAGAGTGATGAAAAAAAAAATGATTTAAATACGGCGTAGAGAGCAAGCTGAAACTCTGTTCACACAGGCACTCAATTAATAAATTGGGTGTATATCTTACTAACTCGGACTCTGAATTACTTCAAACTTCGCGCTTCTAATATTATTTTTCCTTAATTAATTGACAGTAAAATTTACTAAAATTGATCATACAAACCTGTGGAATATATTTAATAAGACTAGCTAGGAGTCTGAAAACAAGATGCGAAAAATTCTAAAGGTCTTAAGATTCGAGAATTAATGGTAATGGCAAAAAAAAAAGCTGACTTAAATATTGTTCACACTGGCACTCAATTAGTTAGTTGAACGCATTTTAGTGAAAAAACTCCCAATTATATTAAAATTAGCCATATAAAACTCCTTCTTCTACAACTGATTGGCACTAAATTATCAAAAAATTACGCATACAATCCTGTACAATATATTTAATGAGAGAAATAAAGGCAATGTCATGAACAACAAAATGCAAAAGTATGGGAGGTCTGTAGTTTCGAGGAGTAGTAGCGAAGGAGTTGAAAGCTGTCTGAAACTTTATTCACACTGACACTCAATTAGTTAATTAAGGGAATTTTAGTAACAATAAATAACCATTTACACTAATATCAGCCATTTCATTTATTAGGATTTAATTGAAAGAAAATTATCATAAGAGAGTGCCTGCAACCCTGGAAAGTATTATTAATGAGTGGAAGAAGTGGTTTATTATGAGAAAAAGAAAAGTTTTCAACATATTAAATCGAAAAGTACTCAAAGAGTGACAGTAAAAAATAATGTTAAGTAAATTTATAATAATTTTTAATTAAAAATGCTTTAATGCTCAATTTATTTTGAGAATTTACTGAATTGGCAGTATTGAATTTATAGTTAGAGTATTATTATTATTCTCCTTTCATTCTTTTTAAAGATAAATTCAATCAATCAAAAATGTATTCTGTTGTAGATCGCCTAAAAATTTCACTCCTCCTACAATAAACCATTTTTTTAATTGAATATGTGTGAACACCATGCTGATTTAAAGCTTAATTGCCTTAGGCTGTCTGAACGCACTTGTGGAATCGTAATAAATGCGAGTTCGTTGTTAAAAAATGTTAAAAATTGAGTCAACTTTACAGCTGTAACAAACTGTTATTAGAAATTTGGATGATTTTTATTTTTGATGAGCTCTTTGCAGTGTTTCAATTGCAGCGATTGGCCTCTCAAAGACATATTCTTATTCAGCAACAATTTTCTCAATTCGTCAAGACCTAGTATAGTAAAAGTATATGTAAATATGTTTACTTCAATACATAAGTACATACATATATTATCATAAGTATAATTGTATGCCCATTTAACCATTCGGGAGCGTGCCACTCATAAATCCATTGAACTTCATTCGATTGACGGCCATAAGATTTATGCCGTCCCACTTGTGGTGAATCCAAAGTTATGCATTATGAACGCCACCAGCACATTATACAATATGTACATACATACATATATGGGGGAGGGGTAATTACCCATTATAACTGTAGGGTTGTGATTAAGACTCAAATTATTGCTTGATTCGGCACAATAAATTATCAATTTTCTTATTATTTATTCACATTTCGTTCATAATTTTTACTTACAAAAATTACAAAAACAAAATTTATTCGTATAAATGATTTATTTACGACCAACGTCTGACTCTCCAAACCTAGAGACAATCACAGAGCAGATATTCCAGTATATGTAAATGTCATTTAAAGGGATACTTAGGTTTGAAACACCTTGAATATAGCGTAGCTTGCTAGAAACTTCATAATTCCCGGTATGTCCTTTATCTTTACCCCTATATTCCCCCTTACAGCTTTTAATAAATTCTCCCAACCACACTATTATAACCATATGGTTCGCAATGAATAACTCTCGTAAACTCAGCTTGGATATAACTATTTAAGCGGACCCTAAGGCAATTGCGAAAAAGACGGCAAATGGAAGTGATTCCGATTCACAGTTTCTTGGATTCATTAAGGACTGGAGAAATAATACTTAACTTCTCACGGAAAGAATACTTAACTTCTCACGGATGGGACCCATCTTAACGGAACAGATGGAGCGAACTATCAAAAAGTAGGCTTCCAGACCATTGTAGTGTTTTTCAGGTGAAAGTGCCTGCTATAAAAGAAGCGGGCTCAGCAGAATACACATCTGGGAACAGCAATGCTAATGAGCTTCCAATTGTGAGACCAGTGTTTTGTTAACGCCGGACATAGCAGAAATGGGCGTTACTCTGGGAGGGTATTAGTCCAACTCAGCATGAGCTGGGCCAGCAGTTCAATATGTACGGACGCGGGAAGACTTTAATTCTTTATAAATATTGAGATAACTCGAGGTATAGTTGGAGATGGTTAACTTAGCTGCAGCTAAAAAAACGATAACTCAACTAAACTCCTAACGCTAATCCAGTATCCTCGAAAATGGCACACCGTGATATCCGACTGCTCATTAGACGGCAAAGATAACAAATATTTTTTTCTGTTCCAATCAGAGAGTGTATACTTAGAATCTCTACTACAGTCGAGAAGGTCAGGAAAAAACTTTATAGTTACTTTTTTTTCGAATAAAAATTACTTCATTCCAAATTTTGTGAATGCTATAAATTCTACAAGCGCTTTGTTATGTTTATTTATAGCCTACTGTACTTACCTCATAACCAAAAGACTGATGAGCTCTAATACTATTCGAAGTAAAAAGATTCAATCTCACCATAGGCCTAAAATATCTTCCGAAAAGCGCCTAATTGTAGGCAACACTTTTAGAATTCAAATATTATGTTGCAAACGTTGCCTACATTTTCGCTCACAATTGAAAGTGCTTTCAAAAAGAATTTAATTTAAAACATGGAGAGCATAATGCCTTGATCTTACGCATCAGAAAAATCTTACACAAAACAAACTAAAAAAATAAAAATTATGAAAAAAAATACAAATAAAAAAAATTAATAAAAACAATAAACATAAAAAAAAACAATAAAAAAAAAATAAATAAACTATAATAAAAACTAATATATATATATAAAATTAAAACAAATACAAAAACTACAATAAAAATAAAAATTGAAATTATAATTATAATAGAAAAAAAAATTTAAGTAAATATAAATATAGTTTTAAAAAAAATAATAATAAAATCTAAAACAAAAAAAAATAAAAAAAAACAAAAAATAAATATAAAACAAAAAAATAAAAATAAATATAAAACTAAAAAAATTATAAACTAAAATTAAAATTTAAACCAATAAAAATATATATAAAATAAAAATAAAAAAAATAAAAATAAAATTAAAAATAAGAATGAAAAAATTAAAAAAAAAATAAAAACAAAAAAATTCAAAAAATATGTATATAAAATAATAAATTTAAAAAAAGAAATAAATAAAAAAGGAAAATAAAAAATAAAAATTAAAACAAAAATAAAAATAAAAATTAAAATTCAATTAAAATAAGAATTAAAATTAAAACTAAATTAAATTTACTATTCAAAAAAAAAGAAAATAATAAAAAAATCATTATTTATAAAATAAAATTAACAAAAATAAATTAAAAAATAAAATAAAATAAAAATAAAAACAAAAATTAAAAATTAAATTCAAAAAAAAAATAATGAAGAAATAAAAAATAAAAATAACAATAAAAATAAAAAATTAAAATTAAAATTAAAATTAAAATTAAAATTAAAAATATTAAAAAATTTATTTACTATTAAAAGAAAAATTAAAAAATTAATAAAATAAAAATAATAAAAGTTAAATTTAAAAATAAAGAATAATAAAAATTGAAATAAAAATTAAAAATAAAAATATAAATAATAAAAAATAGTGAAAAAAAAATAAAATAAAAAAAAACAAAAAAAAAATTTTTTTTAAATAAATAGAAGTAAAAAAAAATATAAAAAAATAAAAATAAAAATAAACACTAAAATAGAAAAAAATTTAAATTTAAATTTAAAAAAAAATAAATATAAAAAATATGGAAATAAAATAAAAATTTAAGTAAAAATAAAAATTATAATTAACATTAAAATTAAAATTTAAAAAATATATAAAAATAAATAAATAATAAAAATAGTAATAAAAAAAATAAATAAAAATAAAAATAAACATAAAAAAATATATATATAAATAGAAGTAAAAAAAATATAAAAAATATAAAAGAAT
Source organism: Neoceratitis asiatica (assembly GCA_030068015.2). Taxonomy (NCBI): domain Eukaryota; kingdom Metazoa; phylum Arthropoda; class Insecta; order Diptera; family Tephritidae; genus Neoceratitis; species Neoceratitis asiatica. The sequence continues at coordinate 26,923,570 of CM061524.1, forward strand.
GAAAAAAATATAATAAAAATTATAATAAAAATTATAATAAAAATTAAAATATAAATAATAATAAAAAAGAAAAGAAAATTAAAAATAAAATAAATAAAAACATTCGAAAATATTTGAAAACAGTATTTAATTAATGCATAATTAATATTTTAATTCACGTTTATTTGTTTTAATTAATTTTTAAAATTAATTTGTTATTATTTTATTACTTCAATATATTACATATTTATAAATTGCATTGCACACCGTTAGTTATTCCTAATTAATTATATCTACATATGTATGTATGTCTACGTTATGTTCTGTAGGTATGTGTATGTCTATGCTTAAATGCAAATATTTAGCTTAGCCACAAAACGTTGCTGGTAATTTCCACACTTTTACGCATTTATTTATTTTAATTAAATTTCATTTTTTTTGACTACATAAATTATTTAAGTGCTAAATATTAAATATTAATTCACTTTTAATTAATTATATATTTGTATACATATATGTTTGCATATACACACATATATATAATTCTAATACAAGCTCACTGTGCACTAATTTAATGCCACTTAAATGCATATTAGTTTTTAATGCTTTTATACTTATTTATATTAAATTTAATATTTTTTTAAATTTTTTTTAATTTTTTTCTCACTTAATTTTCTAAAATTTCGATTTTTTTTCACTGCTTACCTACCGAGTATCTTTCGATTTAAGGTTTTTTGTATTTTTTATATTTTAAATTGTCGTTATTTTTTTATTACAATATTCATATATACAATTATATATATATATATATTTATACTTATTTAGCATTAATTATTAAGCATTTATTTTTTAACGATATGTGATACACAAAAACCTTGTTTTCAGTTTTACTACTTTTTAAAACTAAATTTTCCTTACATTTGCTGCAATTTCGCACGATTTTTACAGTATTCGCTACCACTCTCCTCTCCCACTCAGGCCAAACTACTCAACCAACTCGCTGTGCAACTCGCTGTGCGTCTCAACAATTTGCCCGCAACTGTTGGTGGTCGGCGTCGTTGACGTTTCCTCATTTTGATTGTTCTCCGTTTTAATTTTGCCCATTAAAAGCCAAGGCTCTGAAGCGTCTAAAGCTGTGATATTCGTAGGACTCACTAAATTGTCATCTCTTGCGCTGAGTGTTGTTGGTGTTGGTGATTTACTACCATCTTCTCCTCCGCCTCCTCCACCGTGTTCGCCATGGGTTTGCGTTGTCATGCCGGGAAAATTGTAGGGAGGCGCTAGAAATGGTGGCAAGCCCAGCAGTCCTGGTGGATATTTGCCTGAGCTGGCGCCATTCGGGAAGTGTGGTGGTGTGAGGCTCGGAAAGGCGCCGGGGCTGTGCTCACCACCGGGCTATGGGAGAGAGAAAAAACACAAAAAGAAAGAGAGAGGGAGAGAGAGAAAGAGAGAAAGAGAGAAAGAGTGTTTTGAAATGAAACAAACATACAAGTTTTGAGATTAATGTTGTCAACTCAGCGAGAGCAGACTTTGAATGTACTTTGTGCCTCTTATAGCAGAAATATTTATAATGAGCTTATGCTCTTCTTAGAGTTTTCTAGCTCTCTTTACTAATCCTCGCACTTACCTTTGGTGGCAATCCATTGAAGAATGGCGGCAAATATGGAAAGAATAATTCTGGCCGCCTCTGCATGAAATCCGTCTCGTTTGGTATACTTCCGGGCCGATGTAAGGGCAACTCAAGTGACATGCGTCTGCCACGTCTGGATGTGGGATTCGTCCACATGTGTGTGCCCATATGGACCTAGGTGTGAGTTAATATAAGAAAAGAAGAGGCATATTTTGTAACGATACTATGTAGCCAATATGAAGTATCTAAATAACCTGCATTTCAAAGCCCTAAACTATCTAACAACATATGTTAAACAAACCTTCTTTCTACGGTACACAGTCAGAGTCATTTGGAAGCTTTAAATGTAAGCCCTCCCGTTGTGATACCCGCGTTAGAAGTAATAATGGCTCGAGGTTTTATGGTGATCCACTGCTCATCACTTTTTACTAAGCAAAGGTTCAACGTACTCGTCATTATTATTCGAAAAAACAAGCAAAAGAAGGTTCGAAAACAATGAAGAGAAAAGACCTCCGCATGTAATGAGTGTTTCTACAGACTCTGAGCATACTAAGGTAACTATTCCCACACAAAGACACACCTAGTTCTCAAAGGCTTTATAAGACTGAGACTCATCATTCTGTCGGAGCTGCTTTGATAAATGGGAAGTCAAGTCTATGCTTATAGAAGCTCTTCTTCAGCTACAACGAGGTCGAAATCTACTAATTTTGTTCAACTCTGGTGATACCTTCCCGAATCTGTACCAATAAAATTGAGTTTTTCTTTGTTTGTTTAAAAACTGATCTCCAGTACAAAATCGTTCTTGAGATTTCTTTTTCTAACTCAAATTCCCACCAAAAATTACCAGATCGAGTGACATACGAGTGATATGGAACACTTACCTTCAGATTCCCCTTGGTTGTGAAGGCCTTCTGACACACATTACACTGAAATGGCTTATCCCCCGTGTGCGTACGCATATGGATCTGAAGCGCAGAGGACGAGCTAAAATTCCGACGACAGACGTGACAGAAATGTTTTTGATTCGCAGCAGCAGCAGGATCGGTACTCAAACTTGGTGGACCAACTGACATTAGAGCTTGTTGAAAGTCCAAAGGGCCGGCAGGGAAGCGATGTGCATCTGTGGACAGCAAAGAATTATGTGACAATTGTTGTTGTTGTTGTTGAAGGTGATGGAGTGGATGCGTAGGCGGGTATTGTTGTTGTTGTTGTTGTTGGAGTTGGTGGTGGTGTTGTTGGAGTTGGTCGTGGTTGTGATGATAATGGCCGTGTCCATAATGCAGTTTCATCGTTTGCATAGTGTCGTGCGGAAGTGAGGAGACTAAACGCGTTAAAATCGGGAAGGAACACACGTAGTGAAATACAACAAAAAAGAAATATTTGTTTGTGCGGGAGGACACGAAAATGTGGACACAAAGGACGAAAATTGGAGAGGCGGATTAAGTGTAATGAAGAAAGAGAGATCTCGTAGTAGGAACAAAATACTTACGTAATTGCATTTGCATCAGCGATTGCTCGGCATTATTGGGTGGCATGCCCAGATGTGGATGCGTAGCGAGTTCGAACGGTGAGTGAGTTGTTGGTGGTGGAATCTGCGACTCCAGTGAATTGTTGATCACAGAAAGTGTAGGTGGCATGTAACCATGACTCATCGTTGGCAGAGTCTGTGTTGGTGATAATAGTGCAGGTGTTGTTGTTGGTGTGCGTGGAGATCTGGTAATGGCATTGATATGCTGTTGTTGCAACGATTCACTCTCCGCATCTTCGTCGAGTTTCTCTTGTTTGATTTGAGCTGACGCGATTTCGTGCTCATTTGGACTGCTTGTTCTTGGTTTGTCGGCAAAAAAATTTGCTGTGTTTGTTTTTTGATTATTTTTTGCTGGCGCAGAATTATTTGACTTGGTGCTACCCGTCTCATCTTCGTCTATGATGGGTTTGGGGAAGAGATTACTGCTTACTGTTAGCTGAAAGTAAGATGGGTTAAACTGAAGACGATCTGGGATTAATTATGTTAAGGTAGACTACTAAGTAAGCATTATTTTAGGAGTCGCAAAAGATTTACAGGGATACGAAAGATAGGACCATATGTGCGTTATTGAGGAGGCCTATCCAACGATAATTGGCGCAGACCGTGGGTTCCCATTTTTCTTTTTTTTTTTTTGGATTGGGCAGAGCACACATAAGTTCCATTCGTCAGGCATTCCTTTGTTCGACCATATTCTCGACAGAAGCTGATGCATGCACCTTGTCAGTTCTGCGCTGCCGTCATCATAGTCGGGTGATGGAGCGTCTATACCATCGTCATCGTTTCACTGCTGTAGTTCCCTCCATGTACTCAGTATGTCCTGATTATTGGTTGCAACAAACTTCAACTTCATTTATACATGGGTGTGCTCTGGTCTTGGAACTTTCTGTAAGTCGCCGCATCTTTTCATATAATTTTCGGGCACAACTCTTGCTGGCCACCTACTCCAACTCATCATACTCAAGCATTTCGTTCTTTTCTTGGCTGCAAATGCATCTCGCTTGCCTCTTCAGCTCTCGGTATCTACCCCACCCCACATGTATTGTGGTCGAAAGCAAAGTTACGTGGGAAGCAGTCTGCTTTCTCTCCACTACAGCAGGGCAATCCTCATCGTACCAGCTTTTTCTATGGCTTTTCCGAAATACAATGGTTTCTGCAGCAAGCGATACGTAAGGACCTTGAGATGCCGTTCTATAGTTCCTTTTTATCGAAATACTGATGAATGCTCTCAGAGAGCAGGTGCGCAAGTCGAGTACAAAACTACACCGCTGTCTGCTGTGATTGTAGCTCTTCGATGTCGAACCTTCCATGTGTTTGTTGACTAGTGCACAAGTAAAATACTGGAGACATGTCTCCCGCAAATCAAATTGATTTGGTTGTATGTTTTTCGATCGGGCGACATCCTTAAAGAAATTCTTGTGTTGGACCAGGCGATATCGATCAGTCTCAGCCCATTTAGGAATATTTCGTCGTGAAAGCTGAAGTTTTAGACTGTTGCGTCAAATATATCTTCTTTGTTGTTCGCTCTGGTGTTCAAATTGCCGAGCCCGATTTTGACAATGTAGCAGAGCAGCCTACGTTCCAGGCGCTTATTAAAGCAATTTTGGTCATATCGTCCTTCTCTTTCGTCGAAGCGTGGGCGCAAATCAGCGTTATATTGCAGAACTTCACTTTGAAGAAGATTATGAGACCAGCCGTTCATCCATCGGATTGAATTCAAGAACTTGGCGGTTGAGTCTCTCTCTCACCACGAATCGGACATTAAATTTGAACTCCCTTATATGGCCGCAGTAGTAAATGTTACAAGGACCTACTATTTCCCGTTCTTATTTCATCCATCGCACTTGTTGGACGGCGGTGATGTCAGCCCTTAAGAGGACACCAACCAGCTGGGCAGCGACACCTACCAATAAAGGGACCAGACATTCCCAGTACTTCCCCTCAAATCGTGATTCTTTAGACGTTTGCAGTGGTCGTCACCAAAAGGGGGGTCTCTCATGCAAAATTATTTTTCATTTTTCATTGGAGTATAGTTTTTGTGTGGTGGGTATCGAGCCCTACGCAAAACCGCACACTTTCTTACTTTCTAGCGGATTTTTGTTGGAGGATTGGTAGAGGATACTTGGTTTAAGATCTGAAGTCGTTAGCTGCTTCAACCTTATGTATGAAAGAGCTCGTTTCTGACCACTCCCAAGGGAATGGCGAATTTTCCTCACTTGCGGGTCCACACATGAACCCATCCTTCGCGTTTTGTAACCACTGAAGTGATTTTTAGCCGAGCTCCTACTCTAATTTGTGTTGGGCATCCTCATGGCTTTTCCAACAAATGGAGGAACCTACAGTTTGTTCTCGGAGGGCGTGAAATTCCCTACTGAGAAAAAATAATTTTCCATAATTTTGAACGGTAATCGAACCAAAACTCAAACTCTGGCGGTCGCCTCCTAGTATATTCCCATTTATTTCAGCCCGACGTTACATAGTTTTCTTCCATCACGTTGTGAGAGTTCTTATTAAAGTATATTTTAAGAATTTATGAATGCAACACAAATAAATCACCTTCGCTCGTCCTCGCGTGTTATGTACTTGCCACACTCTTATGTGTTTTTTATTTCTTCATTTGTTGTTATTGCTGTATTTGCTTGCTTATGCCACCAAATTGCAAGTACTTCATTGTGTAAGCAGCAATGACTCTCAAGTTTTAGTTACGTTGGGAATGTGGGTATTGCTTGTTGTTGTAGGGCAAGCGCGGCGTCTCGACATTAACATTCGCATTGTTCTCCATTTAAAATGCAATTAAAACTTTGTTGTTTTCGGATTTTTTTTTGTTTCAAGAAACTTTTTCGTTGTACAACTGTCTTCTGCTGTTCTTCTTCTTCTTTTATTTTGTTACGACAAATGATCATGAATAGGTAATTTTTCTTGTGTAAAAATTGTGTGTAAATTATTTTTCTACAAGTTTCGCAAAGGAGATTATGAGACCTCAGTTCTTGCGCTTAGGCTGGATTTACACACGTTGCGTAGGAAAAACATATTTAAAAAAATTTTTTTTTAATTAAGAAAGTAACGGAGCTATATAGTGGATAGGATTTTCTCAATAATTGCTATTATGATCAGCTCGATTCATTAGTTTTGAAACTGACTCATGCTCAATACTTTTGAATCGATTTATCATTATTTAAAACGGGAGATCCATTTCGAGGTTCCCTACTTAAAAAAAAAACACAAAAAAATTCAATTTAATGGGAAATGTTTATTAGCATTCGAAAGAAAATTCTTTGACATTTATTTTTTGAGGATTATCTCTTTCAAATGTTGAGACCGCGGCTACGTCTCAGATGGTCCATCCGTTGAGTCCAATTTTCGATGACTCGTTCGAGCATATCGACTGGTAACTGGTAACTGACGAATGGCACGTGTGATGTTTTGCTTCAAGGCCTGAATGGAAGCGGGATTGTCCGCATAGACTTAAGACTTTAAATATTCACACAGACAAAAGTACAACGGTGTGATATCACAGAATCTTGGTGGCCAATCGAACGGTCCAAAACGTGAAATTATCTGCTGACCGAAGTATTCTTTCACTCAAATCCATTGATTGTTGCGCTGTGTAGAAAATGGCGCCATCTTGTTGAAACCAAATGTCCTGGAGATCCCGAGCTTCAATTTCAGGCATCAAATAGACGGTTATCATGGCGCGATAACGGTTATTATTGTTGTTGCTGTAACGGGCTATACGCCAGCGCCGTCCAGGGTCAGACAAGTATAGTTTTAGTCATTGAAGTTATCTAACGGGAGTCCCAGGAAACGTGCTGTTTCGACGTGTCCGGACCAGAGGGAGAGGGGTGTTAGATGAGTCTGGTTAAGTGGGCCTGCAAAGAGCTGGTTAGTGTCGTGCGGGATTCGTTACACGCGGGACATGTGTTGGGTATGTCAGGGTCGAGTCTGGATAGGTAGGAGTTAAGCCTGCTACAGTATCCAGATCTTAATTGTGCGAGGGTTACGCGGATCTCTCGAGGCAGCTCGAGCTCTCGTTCTGCACCGTCCTGTCCTGCGGGTCTTGTTTGTATTGCTGTACGTCGTCCCGATAGTCAAGTACACCCTTTCTGATGTGCCTAGGTGGTGGTTCGGCCTCCAATAAGTGTCTCTTGGGATGATCCCTACGGTAGCAACCCAGCAGATATTTCTTACACAGCATAACATTATGTTCCTTAACTGGGAGCATAGATATTTCACTGTGTAAGTGATGCTCCGGCGCCATCAGGAGGTTTACCGTCACGCTCTGAAGTTCGGTGTCCTGACAAGTCTGCTTCTTCAACTGCGTCTCGCTAGTCCCCGACGTCCAAATCGGCGCAGCATAGCTTACGACCGGCCGGCCGATTGCCTTCAGGTTACTTTTCGCCCCAAATGCGAATGCGACAATTTTGCTTGTTTACATACCCATTGAGCCAGAAATTGGTCTCATCGCTGAACAATATATGGCTCGGAAACGTCAGATCTTCTTAGAACTTTTAAAGAGCCCATAGAGCGAAGCAATGTCGCTAGGGATGGTCGAGCGGCTTTAGTTCTTGCACAAGCTGTATTTTGTATGCTTTCAATTTAAGATCTCGACGTAAAGTGCACCAAGTTGTTCCATACGTCAATCCGAGTTGCTGCTAACGGCGCCGAATCGACTCTGCACGGTCTTCGTGTACAATCTCGGCTACGGCCGCTATATTTTCTTCACTGCGTGCTGGACGTGATCTATTCGGTCGACTATTATCCAATAATGAATGCTGGGTCTCAAGATGGGTGATGGTGTTGCGTATAGTACGGTCATCAGTAGGCCTGATTATGTTGACCATAAGTTGAGCGAAGCGTGCGAAACACATTCTTTACAGAACGTGAATTTTCGTAATAAAGTTGAATGATTTGTAAACATTGTTGAGGCGTTACTCTTTCCATGATTAAATGCCAAACAATACTGAACAAAAATAACATGACAGCTTGACACGAATCAGGCGTGATCTGTCAGAAAAGGACTATCGAAAAAGTACCGCTACTTGGATCACCCTTTATAAAGAATTTATAAAGAATTTAACCTATATTTGCCCTCTTCAGCGCAATAATTATTGCCAACTGCACTTGCAGTAAAATTAAATGAACCAAACTCAATGCAAAGCTATTTTCTTGTTCTTCTTTTTACTAAATACAGTTAATAATTTACTCATAATTTGTCGCAAGCGCCTTATTCGTGCCATTTGTCTGCATTTGGCAGAAACCATAAGCCAACAAATATGTCACAAATATCCTTTTAAAGCTTGCACAACAGACACAACAGGGTGCAATTATGCTGAGAGAAAGGAGACAAAGCAAAGAAACAATAATAATAATAATATAATAATAAGAAACAACAATAAAAAAAAAACAAAAAAAATCATGTTGTTGTATTAATAATAGTCTAAATAAAGCAGAAAATAGAGCGCAGCGAAAGGTGTAGATTGGCCACTTGCCTTACTAGAGATATTACTTTAATGGCCTTTTCATGATTAATATACCGTTACAAGTGGTAATATTTTTGTTATAAGTATTTATGTCCAATATATGAATTGCTTTATTCCAGCCAGACATAGTACAAACATGCGCTCACATTTGGTATGTTCTAATTAATGATACGTAAGTAGTTCATTGTGCTTCATACACACTCGTACCGTACGAGTAAAGCAAAAGAGCATCGCAAAAAAGTTCATATTGCAAAAATGTGCTAACAATAGCAACAACAACAACAACAAGCAAAGCAAACGAACAAATGTTGGGCACGCATATCTTATGACGGCAAATAATGACGTTAGGCTGGCTTGCTGTCAGCTGTCATTTGTTAATATTCTCATGAATTATATATGTACGTATGTATACGAATGTGATTCTAGTGAAAAGAAAGCATTCCAAGGCACACTACAGGCTACAAGCATAAATGGAACTAATAAAGCGCGGAGCTAATTAATATTTTTTTTATTACTATAATTATTATAAGTGTGATTAGGCCAGTTGATTAGCTACAGTTCGGCATACTACCGCTGTATGGTCAGCTTTAAACTGAATATTTTACTTATCGTAAATAAATAATACTTTGTATGTGTTTTATATTTAAATTAAACCTTTTCCCACTTAATTAATTTCAATTCCACATAATAAATGGCCAACACAGTGTTGACGCAGCGTTATTCTTTAAACCATGAGTGTAGTCTAGGAGCAGCATTATGCTACCAACTTATCGATTTTCGATACCATTTCTCAAACAGCTGTTTTTTGTATTTTTCTTAGTACAAAATAGAATGGATATTTAAAGGAATTTATTCTTTTTTTTCGAGTTAAGCAATTTTATAGTTGCTTTTCCGGTAAATTCTACATTCATTACGGCGATTTCCATAAATTGAAATACAGCAGAGATAGTATTATGAATTATATCCAATAGCCGTATAGAGGCGGCTTAAAAGCATAATATACATATCAAATTATAGAAGAAATTCAGACAAAGATGGCCGAGGGAGGCCACAATAGCCGAGCGGTCAGCATTGCGTACTACCATTCGAAAGACCAGGGTTTGTGTCCTGGTTCGATTAACATTCAAAATTTTATGAAATGAATTTGTCTAATTGCGATCTTCCCTTGACAGAGAATTTAACAGGTCAATTGGAAAGTCCCCGGAAGAAAAAATGAAGTTCATATGATTTTTACTTAGCCTTAACCTTCAAAAGATGCGTTCATAAAGCAGTTTTATCGTTAGTTTCTGAATTATAGCGTTTTGAGCGAAGCAACCTTTGTTAATGTGAAGGGAAAAGATACAGATCAAGCAAAAACTTGGCTTGATGATGAGATTGCGGACACTGCGCCAGGCAAAGCAACCATCAAGGATTGGTATGCTAAGTAGAGACGTTGTGAAATGAGCACATAAGGCGCTGAACGCAGTGGACGCCAAAAAAGGTTCTTACCGACGAAAACATAAAACAAATCCACAAAACGATTTTGAATGACCGTAAATTGAAATTGAATGAAATAGCAGGCACTCTATAGATATCAACTGAACGTGTACATCATATCATTCACGAATATTTGGGTATAAGAAGCTCTGTGAATAGTGAGTGCCGCGTGAGCTCACTTTTGACCAAAATCAATAACGAGTTGATGATTCGGAGCAGTGTTTGGAGATGTTCGAACATAATAAACCCGAGTTTTTGGGTCGATATGTGACAATGGTAGAAACATGGCTCCATCATTTCCCTCCGAAGTCTAATCGACAGTTATCTGAGGGGACCGCACACAAAAAACCTGCTCCAAAGGGTGGAAAAACGCAACAGTCGGCTGGCGTCTATATTTTGGGATGTGTATGCAGTAATTTTCATTGATTACTTTGAAAAACCCATCAACAGCGAATATTATGTCACATAGTGTTATTGGACAGTTTGTAGGATAAAATTGCCGAGAAACGGCCGCATTTGAAGAAAAAGAAAGTGCTGTTTCAACAAAACAATGCACCGTGTCACAAGTTAGTGAAATCAACGGAAAAATTCCATCAGGTGGGCTTCGAATTACTTCTGCATCCACCGTTCTCACTAGTTCGGCCACTAGCGATTATTTCCTGTTCTCAGATCTCAAAAAAATGCTCGCCGGGGAGAGATTTTCGTCGAATGAAGAGATGATCGCCGAAACTGAGGCCGATTTTGAAGGAAAGGCAAAACGTACTAAAAAAAATAATATCGAAAAGTTGGAGGGTCACTATAATCAGCTTATCACTCTTGAAGGGAACTATTATAAGAAAATGAATTTAGCCAAAAAAAATGTGTTTTACTATGGTAGGACGGAGACTTTTCAATTAATCTGTTAAGCCCATTGAGTGAATTTCTGACAAAAAATAAAAGCTCTCAATCCCTCGGCTGTCCGAATGCGGATTAGAATAAATTGTATGCTCTTAAATTTATTTGTTTAAAACATCAAAACGCAAAACTACAAATTGGAGGAGAACTCGCTTCAGCGGTTATAATGCTAAGAAAGACGATAAATATGGAACGCCACTCTGAAGTAATGCGAAAATGGTCTTAGGGTGGTGAATACGTGGGCTGAGGTGTGAGTGATATTTTTTTTTTCCAAAATATTACGAGCAGGTTATGAAGAGAGTTGCATTATCGAGGCATACACCCCATTACCAAGCGTTATTTTTTCTTATTACTTTACTTAATGGTTCATAACCTCAATGTAGTACCCATTATTTACTCTGCGATCTAGCGATTGGAACTTTTGATGCACCACGCCAATATAATCAAAGAAAATAGTGAACAAAACTTTTCATATACAATCGGTATTGACTTTCCTAGACCATTCTAATGGAAATATGATGGTTTTACGCAAATCAGGATCATTATGGACTTTATTCAACATGTTATGGAATTTTTTTTTTGTTTGGTTTTTTTTTTTTTTTTTTGTTAAAAACCCACTAACTAAAAAAGAACTTCGTTGTCACACGCTAGATGAATAAACTTTTCGAAAAATTTACATATATATATTTACCGTCTTATATCGAACTGGTATAATTTAAACCTTAAAATACTAGTTCAGAGATGTTTTTCATGAAGTATGTTTTCCCCATCAAATTTTTTACTCACCTTTACCTTATTGTTGTTGTTATTGTTGTTGTTGTTATATATTGGCGAAGTTCTCTCACAATTCATAGAAAGACTTGCAGTTTGTGTTGTTGCCACACCAGTTATTGTTGTTGTTGTTGCTGCTGTTGTAGTTGTGCTATTATTATGGCTTCTGCTGGAAGTTGTGGCTGTTGTGGTAGCTGTCGTAGTAGCAGCCAAAGTTGCCGTTGTTGTTGTTGTTGTTATCGTTGTTGCTGTTGTATTTATATTATTAACAACATCTTTGGTATGTTCACTAAGTGTATGTCGCTCCAATGCCGTTGTATTGGGGAATATCTTAAAGCACACATTGCATAAATGCGTTGGGGAATGCAGACCTGAAAGCAGACGAGAAGAAAAAAAGCAAAAAAGAATTAAATAAATGGCGAAGCTAAATTGAAATCGACATATAAGAAATTTAGGGAGAAAAGGAAAACTTAAGCCTCGACCATTATTCGAGGTGCTTAGACCATTACTATTAATTGAGACTCAAATGGTTTGATCTTTATTTTTCTCTAAGTTTACTTGATGAAAGGTGATGATTAGCAGAACTGGGCTACGGCTACTAAAATCTCGAGAGCTATGACACAACAGAACAGAAATTGATAATTTCCTCAAACAAAGTTCTCAAAGTGAATTGTGTTTAGAATAAGTGTATAACTCTTGGTTAGTTCCAGAGTAGCTCTTTTATAGCATAAACTGAATCAGAGCAATGACATCCTGGACATTGAAGGTATATAGAATTTCGTCTATCTTCTGAACAACTCTATTGGTTACCTTAAAATTCAACTTAGAAGTATAGTTTTCAACAAGTGCTTTCGCATACTGAAAAGGAAAATGGGTAGTAAATTGCTCTCTCGACGAACAAAACCCAAACTAGCTCCGTCCTACTTTTTGTTGTAGAGGCCTTCACCCAAACCATATCTGATGCATCACTGGGAATCAATGACTACAGATAATGACACGATGAACTGTATGAAATCTACAAAGGTAATTTTGGCTTGTTCATGACACCTGTAAAAAACACTCCCCAGAGTATTTACGCGGACAAAGAGGAAGACCTTGAATACGTTGATAAAATCAATTAGAGAAGTGTCTGGCCTCTGAGCGAACATGTCAGAAGTGATTATTTCGGCTTGGAAAACGAAGAACGTCCAAGGCAGCCAAAACAAGAGAAAATGGAAGCATTCAGTCGATGAAAGAAACAAAAGAAGAACTCGTAGAATCTGTGAGAGTCACACAAGTAGCCCTTTCAGGGCGGTTAAAAGCAGCCGAGAACAGTTCAAAGTCCTTTCTGCATGAGATTGTGAATCGTAAAATATCTAACGTGAAGCCTGACCAACCATCAAAATCAAAGACAAAGCCGAATATCCATGGCACCAAGCTACTGAATAATCTTTATTTGATGTGATCAGAAGAGTGTGCTGTTTTTTGAGCTTCTAAACCCGGATGAAGCTATTAATGGGGAGCGCTACCTACAACAACTCATTAAATAGAATTAGGTGCTAGCCGAAAAACGCACGGAATTTACGAACAAACAGGAGGCATAAATGCTATGACAGAGAAAGCGGAGCCTTCGATAACTTCGTAGACGTGAGATACCAAATGTGAAAGAATAGCTCATATAAATAAAGGGCGATCCATGTAGAGTTACTTTTTTCAATAGCCTTTTCTTTTGTCATATTCTTTTTGTTCAGTATTGTTTGGTATTTCATCATGGAAATACTTACGCCTGAACAACGTTTACAAATAGTTCAAGTTCATCACGTTCTGTAAGGAATGTGTTTCGCGCACTTCGCTATACTTACGATCAACATAACCGTCCTACTGAGCGTACTATTCGCAACACCCATCGCCCATATTGAGACCCAGCATTCACTATTGGATAATATTCCACCAAATAGACCACGTCCAGTACGCAGTGAAGAAAATATAGCGGCCGTGGGTGAGAGTGTACACGAAGACCGTGGAGAGTCGATTCGGCGCCATTCGTAGCAACTCGGACTAACGTCGAGATTTTAAATTGAAAGCGCACAAAATACAGCTTGTGCAAGAACTGAAGCCGTTCGACCTTCCCAAGCGACATCGCTTCCCTATATTCTTGAAAAATTCCAAGAAGCTCCGACGTTTTCGAGCCAAATTTTGTTCAGCGACGATGCCCATTTCTGGCACAATGGGTATGTAAATAAGCAAAATTGCCGTTTGGTGAGATTTGTGTGCTGATGAAATCATCGGTCCATATTTCTTCAAAAATAATCCCGGTGAGAACGCAACCGGCAATGGCGACCGTTGATAACCGGTGCCTGAAATTGTAGCTCGTGATCTCCGCAACATTTGGTTTCAACAAGACGGCGCCGCTTCCCACACATCGCATCAATCAATGGATTTATTGGGAGAATACTTCGGTGAGCAGATAATTTCACGTTTCGGGCTGGTCGATTGGTCACCAAGATCGTGTGATATCACACCGTTAGACTTTTTTCCTTTGGGGATATATAAAGTCTAATGTCTATGTCTACAATCTCGCTTCAATTCAGACCTTGGAGGAAAACATAAAACATAACGCGTGCCATTTGCCAGTCGAAATGCTCAAACGAGTCATCGAAAATTGTACTCAACTGATGGACCATCTGAGACTTAGCCGCGGCCAACATTTGAAAGAGATGATCTTCAAGATATAAATGCCAAAGAATTTTCTTTCGAACGATGATAAACATTCCCCAATAAAATTTAATTTTCTGTGTTGTTTTCTTTGAAAAAGTAGGGAACCTCGAAATGGAACACCAGGAAACACAATTAATTTTTCACTTTTCTTATCTCGTTTTACTTTTAAGGCCTAAGAATTCACAGAGATCTCTAAGCAGTTCAATCTTCGGTAATTCACATTAGAAATTTTTATTGTTTTTCACTCCTGCTCAAACACTCTACAACTTCAATTTCACCATATAATTATTTCAGCGACCATAAATTTTCATCAGCGGAAAAAAGGCGAAAGAATTGTGACATGAAATCGGATAAATGAGAAATAGCCGCCAAGGCAAACAAGAGAACAGCAGAACAGGGTGAACAGATGTTGATTTTTTTAATTATATTTAATTTTTAAAATATTGCCCACACATTGAAATCTGAAGTCGCATATACATACTTACATATGTACATACATATAGACGTAAAGTATTTTATGCGAATAAATGAAAAACATGCGAAACGCGACGAAAATAGCGCCACTAAAACAAAAAAGCCCCCCAAAACGATTGATTCATGCGTCAACGCAAACGAATCTGTGCGAACCACAATCGTCTCACTAAATGAGAACAACAACAGCGATAACAACACCAGCCGACGATGAATAATCAACGACGATTTTCCAACACACAACGACGAAAGCGGCTATTAATGTGACTATAAATTGAATTATGTCGCGAATATCGAACAACACAAGCCGCGTAATACGCATTGCGCTGAGGTCAAAGGGCACAGACGCAGAGTCTTTGTCATTTTCTACGCAGATGTGACGCGGAGAAATGACAAGAAATACGAGCTAGCCGTAGTCGAATGAAGTGCGTTGAATTGAAATGTAGTGACAGCGGGAGACGAACAAAGAATTTTTGAAGACGAAAAAATTATGTTAAGCTAAAAGTAGTGGAAGAAACACTAAGAAAGGGCTGTAAGAATGGGTAAATGGTGGCATTAATTAAGTGCTTCGCTTTTCCTTATTCACTGACAGCAAAAGTTCAATGCGGCTGACCTATCCTTCCAGCCTGAAAGGTTGCTTTCATTGTGAGCTCGAAAATAATGGCGCGCTGCCGAGTTTCTTTTGGTGTATCAAATCTGCAAAAACCTTATAATAAGTCGATTTCATACCCTAAACTACACATTAACCCTTCTAAGATCATCCAGCCCCGCCCACACTTACCCATAAATCCGAGCGGTCCGAAAGGCAGCAGTGGAAATTTCGCTTGCGCACCCAACATTTGCATCTCCTCGCGCGCCGCCGCCATTAGCAGAAAATTCGGCGACATGCCCAACATGGGTAGATGATGTTCGAGCGCTTTCTGCGTCATGCCATTCGTGCTGTTGCTGGCGCTGTTGGGAAAACCACGCGCTGATAGATCCATAGCAGCAGCTGCAGCCATGGCAGCCATGGGATGCGGCAGTTCACCAGTACACTCGCTGCGCTCAGCTAACTCCTGCGCACGTTCATCGGCAAACTCAGCATCGGCTAGACGACGGTCGAAGGGCGTTAGCGAACTGGTATTCTCACGTGAATCATCTGTACTATCCATCGTCATGAAATCATCGAAATCACCCTGCGATGACTCTGAGCGCTGACCAGAGTAATCGGATGTGGTGGAGAAATCAAAATTGTCCGATGTGCCCATTGATTTATTCGAGTTTTGATCCTCAATTGCCGCATCCATGTGCGCTTTCATGCGCGCATTATGTTCCGCAATTGCCTCCGCCGTATGTGGTATACCCGGTGGCAGTGTGCCCAATGGCAGTGAGAATGGCCCGAGTAAGCCACCATTTAGTCCCATGCCAGGCATACCAACTAAAGTGCCACCACTACCATCGTCGATTGTATGTATGCGTATATGTTGTTGTAATATCACACCATTCGAGAATTTCTGATGGCAAACGGGACATTTGAATTGACTACGCATGGGTGGTTTGATTTTATGTATGCTCATGTGCGCCTTCAAATTGCCCTTCGTGGCAAAGGCACGTCCGCAGATTTTACAGCGAAACGGTCTTTCGCCGGTGTGTGTGCGTATGTGCATTTGCAGTGAACTGCGGCAGGACATCACTTTGTGACAGAATATACACTGATTCGGGTCGGTCAGCTTGTTCTCGATGTTGTCCACCAACTGCTGTAGCTTCGACGTCTCCGAAGTTGTGTCGATTTCGATGAGATCCTCCCACGATTTATCGATGATGCGTTCCATTTGCGCCAGCGAGTACTCGGATGAGATGTGCGGCGGCTCGAGACCGCTGTTGCTTGAGTTGCGACTTAGCGAAGAGCGACGTAAAGACTTGTG
Organism: Neoceratitis asiatica; assembly: GCA_030068015.2. Classification (NCBI taxonomy): domain Eukaryota; kingdom Metazoa; phylum Arthropoda; class Insecta; order Diptera; family Tephritidae; genus Neoceratitis; species Neoceratitis asiatica. The sequence continues at coordinate 26,940,397 of CM061524.1, forward strand.
CAGAAAGTCTCCACCTTCCAAGAAACGTTCGCGCTCATTCTCACGCGCACGCTCACATTTTTCGTGTGCGTGACCCTTACGTGATTCGCTCGCACCGGAATGTGGCGTATTTGCGCGTGAGTTGCGTTTACGTGCGCTGCTACTACGCTTGGGTGGATGCGGTTGACTTTGTGGCGGTTGTTGACTGGGAGGCCGTTCCGGCTTATCATGTTTTACGTCCACGGCTTGTTTCACGACTGGCGGTAAATTCGGCGATTTGGGCGGCTCAATAATTTCTGGGGTTTCTTGCACAACCGGCGAGTGGTGTGGTTTACTTAAGTCCTCTGGCGTCTCAATTGGCGAGGAAGCAGGCGCGGGTTTGACCTCGCATTTGGGAATCGGTTGTTGTGTTGGTTCCTCAGATTTTTCTTTCTCCTTATTACACGTGGGTTCATCATCACCCAACGCTGTAGCATCCACGGCTGGCATGGGTAATCTTATGGGTGGCACACCCGGCATAAGTGGTCCGCCCAACGGAGGCCCATATGTTGGAAATTGCTCCACCATTGTGCCACCTGGACCTGGCGCTAACAACATTGGCGGAAATATTTGTGTATGTCGTTGGTAGTGAACCTTCAGGTTGCCCTTGGTTGTAAATTTACTGCCACACACGTTACAATGAAAGGGTCGCTCACCAGTGTGCGAACGAAGATGAATCTGCAGTGCTGAGAAGGAACCAAAAATCTTACCACAGTACTTGCAGCGGTGTTTGAATATTTCACCACGCCCTTGTGCATCCTTCTGCGCATACTCATATTCGTCCTGCAGGTGTGAGGCGTGTAAGCTTTGCGAGGCTGAATCGAGCACCTCCTCGGTGCGTCGTTGCAGCATTTCCAAGCAGTTGGGCTCATTGGGCGCGGGTGGTGGATCGTGATTGGTAATAATGCTGGAGGCGAGCGAAGAGCTGATGTCGCACATCAAGGGCTGGTAGCTGCTACTTGTGACGTTTTTGGAGTTCACACCATGATATTTTTCACCCAAACTGTCGGTCTCTGGTTTCGCAGCTTTGCTCTCCATTTGCTTTGCGTTTACACTTAACGTATCTTCAGTCTTTATATTCTCTTCATGCGGCGTAGATGCGGTACGCAGTGGCATATTGTGCTCATCCACAACCATGCGACAACTGGGACTACCCATAGTACTATGCGCCTCAGCAACGTCCACACTTGCCTCATTCGCCAGCTCACCTTCCTCTGTGTCCACCAGCGGTGACTCCAACATACGTCGCTTTGGCACTGTCCCCCGCTGCTCTTCTGACTCTTCCGCTTGCTGTTCTTCGCTCTGTTCACACTCCTCCGTTAGATCACCTGTGCGCTTCAGTTGACTCTGCAGGTGTTGTATGAGTTGCAGTTGCATCAGATGTTGTCGCTGTACGTTCAGTATCGTCGACTGCACCACCGCCAGTTCGCTCATTGCCTCACCGTAGTTGGGTGTGCCACTCAGCGCTGAGGCAGCGAATTGCGCCACCGCCACTTTGGTGTGTTGTAAAGCCTCCAATGCCACATGACCGCTGGTGGGTGGCAAGCGATCGCCCGTCAGCACAGATAAATCCAGTGCCTCATTGCTATCGCCTGTTGTCTCCTCCTCCAGCTCGTCCTCATCCGCATCGCGTTCTTCACTACTGGGTCGCTCCACACTTACCGCACGCATATTGCACTTGGGATCGGCGTTCTCGTCAACGATATGCTCTGGTGTGGCGCTGTTACTAGCGGTGTGCGCGCTCTTCAAAGGCAGCCTACTTTCAGTGTTGCAGTCATTAACACACAGTACCTCCGCTGCGCCATTGAGTTCGATATTAGCCACGCCAACTGCGCCGCCAACGCCACCGCCACCACCATTATTATTTCGATCGGCATCCACTTCTTTGGTTAAACCACTGATGCTACCGCTACTATTGCTGCCACTCGAGTTGCTGCGCAGACCACGATAGTTGATGCGATTATGAAAAATGGAACACATTCTCTGTGGCTGACTATCGAGGGGTGCACCAGGTTGACCGCTTTTCCGTCCGTATGGTGGCACGAGCATCCATCAGCAAAGAGAAACCTCTACAGTTCGATGCACTCCTCCGAACGTCATTGAGTTCCAGTTCCAATAGTCACCGACCCCTTCAGCTATGTTTCATGCAATATCTAAAATGAAAATGAAAATCAAATATAAATATAACGGAATAATTAGTTTTGCTTATTGGGCTAAACAGATACAAAGAATATTTGTCAACAACTACTCGACCTCATAAGACGTCAATAAATTTATTTAATATCTCTTGGCATTTTATGCACATCAATAATATGTTTATTTTTTGAATGTTTAACACAATTCTTGCCATTCGCCTACCCATGCGTCTGCCTTCTCGCCTGCCCTCAATAATATCTTATGGCATATAGTCTGAGTGCGCCCCCCCCCAAAGGCAGCTTCCGAAAAATTCGCCGCCGATACACGTATGTAAGTGAGACATGATATTCATTTCAAATAATCGCATTTGACACGCAATAGCATTGGCGAAATAACGGTTGACTATATGATAAGTTTTTTATTCCAGTTTTGAAATGAATGAATATATGAATAGTTTGCGTATGAACGGAATAAATGCGCATATTGCATAAAATTATTGGATATTTGGGTCGAATAATTTCATTTATTTCGATTTGTTACGTATCCTTTTAAAAAATATAACAAAGTGTGAGTACATAAATACACATCAGTTTGTAATCTGCATAAAGTCAAAATCATTTAATAACATAATCTTTTCTGAAATTATATGGTTTGAATCTCAGTTTTGATAGAAAAAATTCAAACTCAGAACTTTACAATCCGAGTTTGACTATGGTTATGGATTTTGAAAAATATTTTATTAATAAAGTTTTACTTTCTTCACGGTCTCCAAATATTGAAATATTCAAAGTTTAAATTTCAAATTTCTAACATTAAGCATAAAGCTATATAATTTCCCACCCAATATTATTGCGGATATTTCGCAAATTTATTTTCGGGGAATATTGCGGTAATGACTGTCCTTGTCCTTGTCCACCTTTTTAAGGAAAGAACGCAGAAAATTCGAATTTAATGGGGAATGTTTATTATCATTCGGAAGAACATTCTTTGGCATTTATTCTTATCTTATTATCTCTTTCAAATGTTGGCCACGGCTGCGTCTTAGATGGTCCATCCGTTGAGTCTAACTTTCAAAGACTCGTTCGAGTATTTCGACTGGTAACTGGCGAATGACACGCGTGATGTTTTGTTCCCTCACGGGAAAAAATCTAATCTTGCACAATCTTGTATGCTTTTAATTTAAGATCTCGACGTAAAATTAGCCTTTTCTTGGCAGATCACGCGTGAGTCGTGTCAAGCGGTCATGCTCAGTATTGCTTGGCATTTCATCATGGAAAGACTTACGCCTGAACAACTTTTATAAATCATTCAATTTTATTATGAAAATTCACATTCTGTAAAGAATGTGTTTCGCGCGCTTCGCTCAACTTATGGTCAACACAATCGGCCTACTGAGCATACTATTCGCAACACCATCACCCATCTTGAGACCCAGCATTCATTACTGTATAATATTCGACCGAATACACCACGTCCAGCAGGCATTGATGGAAATACAGCGGACCTAGCTGAGAGTTTACACAAAGACTGTGGAGAGTCGATTCCGCGCCGTTCGCAGCAACTCGGACTGACGTATGGAACGACTTGGCGTATTTTACGTCGAGATCTGGTAACTGGCAGTCGAAATGCTCGAACAATCATCGAAAATTGGACTCAACATTTGAAAGAGATAATCTTCAAAATATAAATTCCAAAGAATTTTCTTTCGAACGATGATAAACATTCCCCATTAAATTTGAATTTTCTGTATTTTTTTAATGAAAAATAGGCCTCGAAATATGTAGATTAGCCTATAGTAATGAAAGAAGAAATTTCAAAATGAAACTGAAAAAAGTGCTCTAACCATAGTAGCACAATCAGTACTTGAACACTTTATAGATGAAATCAATATTTCGTCCGTGGAAAAATCAACTAGACTGCAGTGAGGTATTACAAGAAAACTCTCAATTCAAGTAGCCTGTGAGAAGAAAAATAAATAAATATGGCATGACTGATCCCGGTTAGACTGAAATGTAGCAGAAGCAAAGTGGTAAAAAATAGGTTTCGAACTCGGAATGATCATTCAGTCAATGGCTCGTGAAAAGCAATTTAAGTAAGGTAGGTCTGTAGTAATGAGATTCTATAAAGTGGCATAGTCAAGAAAAACAAGAGAAGTTTTAGAGTCTGTTGAATAATTTTATTCTTTCTTCTTCTTTGCCGTAGGCACCGGTTACGCGATTATAGCTTCACCAACAATAGCGCGTCACTCGTTTATTATCTTTGCTGTTTGGCGACAGTTGGAAACACCAAGTGATACCAGGCCGCTCTCCACCTGATCCCTCCAACGGAGTGGAGGTCCTCCTCTTCCTCTGCTTCCGCCAGCGGATACTCCATCAAATATTTTCAAAGCTGGAACGCTTTCATCCATTCGGACGACATGACCTAGCCAGCTGAACTATGTCAATGTCGTCGTATAGCTCGTATAGCTCATCGTTCCATCGTCTGCGGTATTCGCCGTTGCCAACGCCCAAAGGACCATAAATCTTCCGCAAAACTTTTCTCTCGAAAACTCCAAAGCCGACTCATCGGATGTAGACCTCGTCCAGGATTCTACACTATATGTCAGGACGGGAGTGATGAGCGAATTGTAGAGTTTGGTTTTGGTTCATCGAGAGAGAACTTTACTTTTCAATTGCCTACACAGTCAAAAGTACCACCTGTTTTGGCAATAGTGATTCTGTGTTCGATTTCAAGGCTGAAATTGCTGTTGTTGTTAATGCTGGCTCCTAAATAGATGAAACTATCTACTACCCCGAATTTATGACTGTCAAAAATGACGTGGGAACCAAGTCACGAGTACGATGACTGTTTATTTGATGACAGGAGATATTTCGTTTTGCCATAATTCACTAGCAGACCCATTCGATTCCCTTCTTCGTCTAATCTGGAGAACGCAGAACTTACGGTGCGGTTGTTATGACCAATTATATCAATATTATCGACATACGCCACCAATTGCACACTCTTGTAGAATATTGTGCCTGGTCTGTTTAGTTCTGCAGCTCGTATTATTTTCTCTAGCATCAAATTGAAGAAATCACACGATAAAGAGTCTCCTTGTCTGAAACCTCGTTTGGTATCAAACGGCTGACGTCCTTCTCAATTCTGATTGCTCCTCTGGTATTATCCAGGGTCAGTTTACATAGCCATATGAGTTTTGTGGGGATATCAAATTCAGACGTAGCGGCGTAGAGGCAGTTCCTTATCGTGCTGTCAAAGGCAGCTTTAAAATCGATTAACAAGGTAGTGTGTATCGATTATTTTCTCTCGGGCCTTCTCCAAGATTTGGCGCATGGTAAATATCTGGTCAATGGTAGATTTTCCAGGTCTAAGGCCACACTGACAAGGTCCGATCAGTTTGTTGACGGTTCACACATGCGATATTAAGGCGGCTTATCACAACACTATAATTGGCGCAAACCTTGGGGTACCCCTTTTTTGAATTGGGCAGAGCACACTTAGGTTCCGTTCGTCAGGCATGCTTTCCTCTGACCATATTCTGAAAAGCAGCTGATGCATGCTCCATTTCAGTTCAAAATTGAAAAATTATTTTTAACAGCCCCTTTTTCGGCTCAAATAAAATGGTTCTTAAAAAACCTCTTCCGCATTCCGCTCCTACGATTCATCTCATCCTTGACAGCATTCTCATCAGCATCACCAGCATTAACATCTTTCACATGTTTGCTAAAGTTTTCCGGGTGCGATAAAATTTGTGATTTCGTAAATGTAGTTTTCATTATCGATAGGCGTTCATTTGTGTTCAAATATTTGGTTTTTATTTTTTTATTCTTATTTTTTTATATTTTTTTATGCGGTTTTCGCCTGCTATCTCAAAGCAATTGCCAGTAAATGTTGATGGCGGTAATTTATTGATATATTGCTAGGAATAACTCAGCGATATCTGTGCTGCTGCTGCTGCTGCTGCCACCGTCTGCTGCTGTGGTAACAATTTTATTTTAGTAAAGCGATTTTCTGCTGCGCCATGTGGTAACTTGGAATAATTGTCGCGAATATTCGACGCTCGCACGTATCAGCGAATATATAATGAGGCACATTTATATTGATATGGGGCCCACTCCTACAAGCGAACATGTGTGTTTTGAACAGCACATGTGCGTACTTACTACATATGCGTGTAGTTGTGCCCTGCCGCTGGTGGCACTCATAAATTGCCAGGATACAACCAGATTCCATTGGCAGTATTAAGTTGTTGTGTTGTTGTTGTTGTTGTTGTTGTTGTGGTTGTTGCTTTTATTTTGATATTAGAATAAATGTATAAATGTTTAATGCATATTTAAGGTTCATATCGCGCGTCGCTTGCCGGTAGCGTTCATTTCAATTTATCTCATTTATTTTGATTTTTTATTTATTTTGATTTTTTTCTTTATTTATTTTTTTCGTTACATTATAAAATCTAAAAAATCATGCAATACTCTTATCAAAGTGTGTGCGTTGTGGTATTATGAGATCACATGTTTTACTCTATAAATACATATGCTCATATGTGGCACAGAACTGCTTTAATTTCAAGTGAATAAGGTTTAGAAAGTTCAAAAGGACAACAGAGTTTAGTGACTTCAGTTATACTCGTATGTAGTACTTATTTATGGCATTTAAGTGCAGCAGCAGAACTTTTGATCTATTCACTTAAACAAGAGAAATAGTAATTTGAGTTCAAAAATGAACGTGTTTTAGTCATTTTAAATTAGTTGGCGACTAGTTAATGTAGGACGTGTAAGAAATCCTTTATTTTTTATATCTTTTCGAAAGAAATACTAATTTTTTTTTTTCAAAACTGAACCAGTTATTTTTTTTTGTCCACTTTGAACTAGGATGTGACTAGGATGCTCTTAAATAATCCTTATAAAGGGTGATCCAAGTAAAGATACTTTTTTTTTGACAGATCACGCGTGAGTCGTGCCAAGCTGCCATGTTACTTTTGTTCATGGGCTCTTAAAAAGTTCCAAGAAGATCCGATGTTTTCGAGTCAAATTTTGTTCAGCGATGAGGCCCATTTCTAGGTCAACGGGTATGTAAACAAGCAAAATTGCCTTTTTATCCAGAAAAAATAACAGTTTGGTGTAGTTTGTGGGCCGGTGGACTGATCGGTCCATGTTTCTTCAAAAATGATACCGGTGAGAACGTAACCGTCAATGGCGACCGTTATCACCCGGGATAACCGACTATTTGATGCCTGAAATTGAAGCTCGTGATCTCCACGGTATTTGGTTTAAACGAGATGGCCCACTTTCCACACATCGCATCAATCAAAGGATTTATTGAGAGAACACCTAGGTGAGCAGATAAGTTTACGTTTTGAGCCGGTCGATTGGCCATCAAGATGGTGTGATAGCACACCGTTGTACTTTTTTCTGTGGGGATATGTAAAGTCTGAAGTCTATGCCGATAATCCCGCTTCGATTCAGGCCTTGGAGCAAAACATCACGCGTGTTATTTTCCAGTTGCTATTCAAAATGCTGAAACGACTCACCGAAAATTGGACTCAATGGATGGACCATCTGAGATGTAGCCGCGGCCAGTATTTGAAAGAGATAATCTTCAAAAAATAAATGCCAAAGAATGTTCTTTCGAATGATAATAAATATTCCCAATTAAAATTGAATTTTCTGGTTTTTTTTTTAATTAAGTAGGACACCTCAAAATGGATCACAATAATTTTTAGTTTGGATCAAATAACTTAATATGTTGGAAACAAATTCTTGCTATCTCCAGCCACATAATAAGGTAGGAGGTGTCTTATATTCTCTTCTATGGGTGGTGACACTGAACTAAATTCTACTCGAATTCAACGGAGGAGTGAAATTAGTAGTATAGACTGATTTCCCCTGCAAACAGAAAGATTGTGGAGAAAGTCTTACGAAGATTACGTTCATGTACTGCGCACAACGGACTAGGTGTTAATCACAGTAATACGGAGCCAATGCATGAATGGAGTAGAGGTTTTGTAGGAGTGAAGGATACTATCTCAATCTACACCGACGGCTCCTGAGCGACTGCGAAGTGGGGTTGGGGGTTTACTCCAAAGATCTCAAAATCTCCATATCCTTGCATCTACCAAATGCAGACAGCATCTTCCAAGTGGAAGTATTAGGTATAGGTAAAGCCCGTACAGCTCTATTGGAAAACTACGGCGGGTTATAGATGACAGCTATATACATACATATCCAGACGACATTCTTGGCCGTAGCGTCGCCAATGATAAATTCAAGCGTAGTCAATATTCGTAGAAAGGTTATAAACTCGCTTCATAATCTGGCATTCCGAACATGGAAAACATTTTCGGTAATAGAGAAGCAGACAAGCTGGTCAAGTCGAGAGCATTTCTTGAGGAATCTGAAGCAGAGACAATACAATGGCGGCTACGAACGATCCGGAGAAAGCTTCATTTTGAACAATTAACATTGAACAGATGAACAGAAATCCATATTAAATTGTAAGATAACAAAAGAGATTTGGTCCAAGTATGACAAGATCAGAAAAACATACCTACTAAATAGGTCAAGGGAAGGTATATATAGACTTACAACTGCAAAACTCGAATCCATCAGATACCAAATCTATAACGGTATAAGCAGTTTCTTCCACCAAAAATTTCCATTTCTAAATATCCATTTGAGAAAGAAAATATAATAAAAATACCGGATCCCACCAAATTTCTTATCGAAATCTCAATAACTGGGGGTATTGTTTGATTTCAAGAATAACGTCCATAATCCCACAAACAGTAGAGTTCGACCCTTCTTCTGGTTAATATCGGTGGCTTAGAAACTACCACAAAGCTTAACCTTTATAGAGGGAAATCATTTTCTCTAGTGGTACTCCACAGGCCGGGACTTTATGGTGTCATTGAGAACACTGCCAGAGGTACATTCGATGAATATAACAGCCCATTTCTTGAGTTTGGCTTAGGTTGGGTTAGATTAGCTAGGGTATAGGTCCACTATGATTTAATTCGCCTACTCCAAAGAGGGAAACGTCTTTTCTTGCCCTTACTGCTTGCTAATTAAAGGCGTACCCATATCATTGCTTTCCTACAAGGAGAGAGTTCATTCGATCTCGAACTGGTTAACGTCAAATTTGTTATGAGTTGTGGGAAGCCTCAGAATGAACACGGGTTTTCAGTTTGTGTTTTATGTAAGTCTAACAAATGGCATGAGAAGCGTTACTTATCAGAAATATAACACTTGGGCGTACCATGGATTCATTTATTGTGTTCAATTGTTCTCTATGTCCTTAGGAATCGGAAATCACGTGATATAGAGAGACTTTTCTAGCGAAGATCGGTGATAGTATCATTTGTTTAGCGTGAAGTGGAGTTGCGTGAAGTAGAGTTGCTTTTATGGTTGCCTGTTTATTTTGAGATAGAAGTATTCATGATGAGTTTTCTGAGAAAACACCCACCCACCCTTTTTTTTACTTCCCTACCAATGCCCTGATCCCATTTTCAGGATACAAAAGTATTTTTTTTTTTTTTTTCTAAAAAAAACTCCATTGGCACATCGGTTCCTTCCATTTTTTACATACTTCTACCCAACTTTTCTGCTTCTTTTTAATACTCCTTGGCTTGGCGCAACTACCAACTTACCTCTGAGCAAGCAAAAGCATTTATTAATTCTAGAAATCGTCTACTGACCATTCACTGTCGTCATTTATGCCTTCTACTTTGCGTTTACCTACACAAAGTCGCCATTTCATGCACTCATTTAATACAGTTAATCTCTTGAACATTAATTAATATGAGCATTTTTCAACTACCACAAGCGCACGGCAGCAGTTACCCAGTAGTGAAAGTTTCAAGTAGTCCGATAAGAGCGCTGCTTTGGGGCTGGAGTTTTTTGACTGAAATTTCTCCGGTACGAAATATGAAAAATATACTGTTTGAGGGGTGTTCCAGGGAAAATGTGAATTTCTAATTTTATTTTTTTATTTTTTTGAAAAGTACTTATCTATTCATCAATATCTATTTTGTTCCCTTCAAAGTAATCCCCCTCGGATATAATACACTTGTGCCAACGCTTTTTCCAATCCTCGAAGCACTTCCGAATTGCGCTTTTTGGTATGGCCATCAGCTCTTTCTTTGGTTCTGACTTGATCTCATCAATTGCGGCAAAACTCACAACTCCACAATTCCGATGGTTTGAGCCGTATTGTTTCACGCAGACGTTGCTTAACATCCTTGTAGTATTCCATATTAACTTTACGACCTTTTGGCAGGAACTCATGATACACCCTACCATTGTAATCAAAGAAAACAGTGAGCAAAACCTTCACCTTCCCCTTTCAACATACCTCGTATATATGGGGTTATCCAAAATCGTTCAACTACTCAGGCAATAGGTAAAATTTAAAAAAAAAATTAAGAGACTGGATCGGTTACAGATATTATAAGGCCTACACATCATCGTTTTGTTCGTTTCGCCTCAAATAACGCTGCTGTAAGCGAAAGTGTAGCCGAAGATCGACATTCTCAAGAGCTGGGCCTTTCTTACTGCGTATTTTGCTCTTTGACCTACACCTACATCCATATAAAGTCCAGCTCATGCAACAACTGAAGCCAGCTGACCATTCATAACGTCGTAGTTACGTCGGTTTGGTGCTTGAACAACAAACTGTGGATCGCGATTTTTCCAACAACATTTTCTTCAACGACGAGGTACATTTCTCACTCGGTAGATACGTAAGTAATCAAAAATGTCGCATTTGGGTCTCCGAGAAACCGCGAATCTTCTTTAGTCTGGAGATGCAATTGGACCATACTTTTTTGAAAACGATAACGGCGAGACTGTCACTGTCAATTCGAAGAATGTAGTTGTTTATGGAAAAAAATCTAACTGACTAGTATTGTGTCTGTCCATTTGGTACTAATAGGAGACTAGTTTGACTATAGTGTTTTAAAAATCATAAAATTTCTTTATAAATGCAACAGACACACTTATAATATTGGTTCCAACTTGAAAAAGAATTTTTATGTTCATTTTGCACTAGTTTGAAACTAGTTTCCAACAAAATCTAGCAACTCTCAACTCATAGTGTAACGCTGCTGAAGAAATATCAATTGCCTTTTTTGAGAAAAACTCTATTGGTTGACTAGTTATGCACGCGTGACATACTACTTCCAAAGTAGTTATAGTCTAGTTAATTCTTTTGCGTGGTAACTGTAGCGGACATCTTCGCTAGCCTCTCTGGCTGCTGCTACTACTTATTGCTTGCTTACTTGTTTACTTTTTCAGCTATCCACGCGCTGTCACATTGCTTTCAATAATGCTTGATATTGCATATTGCAATTGATGTCGCTGTTTTTGTTGTTGTTGCTGCTGTTGTTGTTGCTGCTGTTGTTGTTGTTGTTGTTATTGTCACTGTTGTCTGCAACAAAATTATTGCCAGTATTTGCGTACATTATTTTTAGCATTAATTATGTGCGGCTCGCGTTGCTTACATGATTGCTAAAACAAAAATCTCTCAAGCACCGCATGCCACATGTCTTCACCACCGCCACCAATCGTACGTACATATATACGTAGTTGTTGCTTGCTTCTACTATTGGCTGCTGGAAAAAAAACCAGTAAGTCTTGAGCGTAAAATATTTTTACTGCTTTCAATGTTGCACCAATGAATTCCGGTTTCAATGCAATCAGCGAGGATATTTTTTCATTCCGCTAAGTTTGTGAGATCGTACATTGCAGAGCTTCTTCAAGTGTGTTGGAAAGCTTGTGGTTTTTGGTTTTTCAGTTGCGATAAGTAATTTTTAATATTTTTATTTTTTTGCTTCATTTAATTTAATTTTTTTTTAAATCTATTTTACTTTTTTATTTTTTTATTTTTTATGTTTTTCATTTATTATTATTATTTTTTTCTTTACTTTGCTTTATTTTATTTCATATATAATTTTATTTAAATTATATTTAAATATTAGTTTTTTTTATTTTATTTTATTTTATATTTTAAGGCGGTATTCTAGTCTGGAGGGATGAATTTTAAGTAATCTTTACCATCCATCTTTTTATAAGTTATTTATTGAATTGAGAAAAATAAAAAGAAAAAATTGAAAGCAAAAAAAAATTTTTTAATTCCACGAATTAACAGCAGATGAGGGGTGAAGGGTCGTGGAAAACGACGCGACAGTTTCAAAAAAATGTATTTAACGTTCTTTTTTGGGACTTTTCGAATTTTTTAAATATACTAAAAATTGATGAGCGCAGTCCCAGACATAGAGAAGTCTATGAAGACGACTCTCCAAAACTTTCAAGTAAATCGGTCCAGTAGAGCTTGAGAAATCGTGAGTATCGTTTTGAAAACGACAGTTGCGAGAAAAACGCGTTTAAAGTTCCGCGTAAAGACCGAGCCAATATTAATGTCGCGTCAGAAAAATACCTATATTTACAAAAATATTTTGAATTTTGAAAAATCATCTTACAGACATATTTTTAAATAGTTAATTTTTCAAAATATGCCAAAAAAGATCGAATTTTCCAAAATTCAAAATTAGAATACCCCCTTAATCAATTGAGTAATATTTAGTTAAATTTGGTCTTATCTCATTTTTATTTTATTGTTTTTTTCTCGTCAATTTTATTTAATTTTTTTTTTTTAATTTTTATTTTTTTTTACTTCAAATTTACTTTTTTATATAATTTTATAATAATTTTGATTTAATTAATATTTTTGAACTTTTTTATTTCATTTAATCTTTTATTTAATTGAATAAATTTTATTTGTAGAATTGAATATTACAACAACAGATTACATGGCTTACGTTGGCTCAGTGGTGGAACACTCGCCTGTGAAGTTAGGATCCGTTGGTTCGATCACAGGCAAAAGAAGAGATGAGGTGATGTGGTTATCTCCCGAACAGCTGTCACTTCTACCATTTTTCTCTGTTATATAACAAAATATTCAATTCAAAATTCTAATAAAAAAAAAACACAAAATTTAGTTTAATTTTCTCATTATACCTTTCATGCATGGTGTACAAATCAATTCGGTCGGTTCTCAGAAGATGATACCTTCAAGTTGTGGGCCATCTTGAAAGCGATTACCTATTCTATTGAAAATGTTTCCACTCTCTCAACCAAATTTAAAGTGTATCAGCGCTGTTTCTGACAACAATAATGTTTTTTGCTCTTCAACAAATGTTCGGATTTGTGTTAAACAAACTGAATTTGCTTTGATTTTCGATTTTCATTGGAAGAATGCTTGTGAAGGTTTATGGCGAGACTGCGCCAATTGATAAGTCATGCAGAGATTGGTTTCGATGCTTCAAAAGTGGTGATTTTAGTATCGAAGACAAAAGCGTAATGGTAGGTAAGGAATTGAAGGCTTTACTGTATCAAGATCCGTGCCAAAAGCAAACATAACTTCCAGAATCATTCTTTTCGGCGAAAGCAATTTGGATTTATTCAAAAGCAAGGAAATTGGATGCCATAAGAGTTAAAGCCGAGAAATGTCGAAACACAATTTTCAACCTGAGAACTGCTTCTTGAACGACATCTAAGGAAGCAATTTTTGCACCAAATCGTAACTAAAGGCGATGAAAAGTGGATATAATACTATGCCAAGCCTGGTGAACCCATTCCATCATCGTCTAAATTAGCGCGAGGTGAGAATTGAGCGAAACCATTGATGCGAAATGTTATCGACTACAACTAATGCGTTTGAGTCGTGCATTGCGTGAAAAAACGGCCGTGCATTGCGTGAACGACCAAAAGGCTTGATAAGATGATTTTGCGACACGACAACGATCGGCACCGCCTAGCTGTAAGAGTCAAAAACTATTTGGAAATGCTGAAAACGGAAGTCTTACCCCACCCGCTGTATTCTCCTGATCTTGCTCCTTTCGACTACTTGATTTTTCGACGGTATATTAACTTTGGTCCGAAGTATGTAAGTACTAGTAAGATCACCAAAAGTTTATACCGATCGGATCAGAATGTTGATTTAGCCATGTCCGTCTGGCCGTTTGTCTGTTCGAACGCAAAGTAGTCCCTCAAATTTCGAGATATTTCAACCAAACTTGGTTGGAAAGAAAATATACCCATACGTTTAAACGATCATTTGCCGGAACCGACAAGATAGTATATAAGTATATATATACGATCGTTTTTCAGATTTGAAATTTCGAGTCATAAACCCGTCAAATAAGTACCTCGGAACGTGAAGTTTACACTTACATAATGAATTGCATATTGGTTCTGAAAAACATCAAAATCGGACGAATATATCATATAGACCGCATACAATCCATTTTTTCAGATGTGATGGTCTTGTCAAAATTCAGTCAAAAAAGCATTTCGAAACATGAAATTTGGTATTATCCATAAATATTACGAATTGTATATTGGTACTGAAATTCATCGAAATTGGACTTCTAAATCGTATAGACCCCATACAACCGATTTATTCAGATATGAGGTTTTGAGTCAAAAATTCGTCAAAAAAAAGCATCTGTGGTATCCGACAGACGTAAATTCAAGTTGATATTCACATTGAAAAATATCAAAATTGAATATTGGAATTTGCAATAAACTTCAAATGTACAAAAAAGGTATGAAGACTTCGGCATGACTGAAGACAGCAGTTCTCTCTTGTTTTCTATACTATTTGCCATTAATATTTATCCATAAAAGCAAAGAAAAACAAAATTTTTTTCTCCTCCATTTGCTGAAATTTATTCTTTCAACTTTTAATTAAAATAAAGTATTTTTTTTAATTTTTTAAGATACAATTTAAAGCATTCAACGCACACATAACTAAACCAACATGAATTTTTCATTATAAAATTTTTTTAAACGAGCGCAATGAGTGGAAAAAGCACGCGCTGTTAAAATATTTATTAATCGATTTTCGTGGAAAAATCAATAAATATTGGCCGAGACCTTTTTAATTACCAAAATATATTGCTTACTGCATACGAATATGTTGAAATTTTTCCAAATAAAATAAAATAAAATAAAAATTTATAGGAAAAAAATATGTTCAAAATTTAGCGCCAAATAATGGGTAAATATATATGTTTCAAATGTTTGTGTGTATATAACGGGTGATCCAAATCACAGAAAATTTAAATTTAACGGGGAATGTTTATTATCATTCGAAAGAACATTCTTTAACATTTATTTTTTGAAGATTATCTCTATCAAATGTTGGCAGCAGCGACATCTCAGATGGTCCATCCGTTGAGTCCAATTTTCGATGACTCGTTCGAGCTTTTCGACTGGTAATTGGCGAATGACACGCATGATGTGTTGCTCCAAGGCCTGAATCGAAGCGGGATTGCCGGCATAGACTTTAGGCTTTACATATCCCCACGGGAAAAAGTCTAACGGTGTGATATCACACGGTTTTTGGTGGCCAATCGACCGGCCCAAAACGTAAAATTATCCGCTCACCGAAATGTTCTCTCAATAAATCCATTGATTGATGCGATGTGTGGGAAGTGGCGCCATCGTGTTGAAGCCAAATGTCGCGGAGATCACGAGGCATCAATTTCAGGCATCAAATAGTCGGTTATCATGGCGGGATAGCGGTCGCTATTGACGGTTACGTTCTCACCGGCATCGTTTTTGAAGAAATATGGACCAATGATTCCACCGGCTAACAACCCATACCAAACCGTTGGGTTTTCTGGATAAATGGTAGCTCTTGAGTCCGTTCATGTTGCTCTTTTCTTAAATGTGACAATTTTGCTTGTTTGCATACCCATTTATCCAGAAATGGACTTCATAGCTGAACAAAATTTGGCTCGAAAACGTAGGATCTTCTTGGAACCTTTCCAGAGCCCATAGAGCGAAGCGATATCGCTTTCGAGTGGCTTCAGTTCTTGCACAAGCTGTATTTTGTACGCTTTCATGGCGCGATATTGACGATTACGTTCTCAACAGCATCACTTTTAAAGAGTAGTGGACCGATGATTCCACCGGCCCACAAACCACACCAAACCGTTTTTTTTTCTGGATGGAATGACAGCTATTGAATCTCTTCAGGCTGTTCGTCGTCCCAAATGCGGCAATTTCGCATCTTTACATACCTATTGAGCCAGAAATGGGCCTTATCGCTGAACAAAATTTAGCTCGAAAACGTCGCGCTGTCGCTTGGGGAGGTTGAGCGGCTTCAGTTTTTGCACAAGTTGTATTTTATCAATTTAAGATCTCGACGTAAAATGTACCAAGTCGCTCCATACGTCAGTCCGATTTGCTGCGAACGGCGCCGAATCGACTCTCCACGGAGTTCGTGTACACTATCAGCTACGACCGCTTTATTTTCTTCACTGCCTGCTGGATGTGGTGAAAATTAACAATTATCGATTTAAACCAAACAAAGTGGTTCAATTGCACTAATTCAATATACACTTTGTCTCAAATGCATGAACACTCACTCCTCTCCACACTAAGCTTCGCATACCATCAAACATGAATACATTAATGAAAAATTTCCTGTCAGCAGGTGGTCCTCCAGCGTATGCCAAACAATATTTTTCCACACTACACACGAACTTTTCACTTTTCTCTCATCTCTCACATATTATCCGCTTCGACAGCGCACATTCTATGGCGTCTTATGCACTCGTAAATATTTGTAGAAAACCAAAATACAAGTCAATCATTTGTGAGTTCTATAAATTATGGTTATTTCGTTGCATATACTCGCATATACGAACGTATGTACATACAGATTTCCAAATAAAATTCAAAAACATTTCTATTGCTACGCTGATAGGTTGCGCCGCCGATTAGGCCTACTCGTTTTTGCTGTGAATAAAAAAAAAATTCAAAAATAAAAATCAATTTTGAAGAAAATTCGATATAAAGTTGAAACGATCGATATAATTGATAGCTAATTTATTGTGATGTCGATATGTATGTATACAATACTTTTGTATGTGAGTGCTCGTATTTATTATACCAAAGGCTATAAGTTGTAAAAAAATTTATTGTTTTGTTGACTTGAGTAAGAAGAAAGTTCAATGCGTGTACTGAGCACTCAGCAGCCTTGTAGGGAAATTAACAAAATGAAGTGTTTCAAGAAATCGAGAAGAACATATTCCAACCCGTGAAAGTCTCTATCAGGTGTTGTATAGGTGGAGAAACTCCGCTGATGAGGTAGGGTTAGATGGAACTGGTTGCTGCTACGCTTTATATAGCTCCGTCAGTAATTGGTATTGTCAGATGGAAACCTGAAGTTGGTCTATTCAAAAACAGCGAGCTCATGGCTCGACTTACTTGAAATTTTGTTTTTTGTTTTTTGGTGAGAAAAATATTTTTATGGTTAGATTTTGCTTTTGAAATGTCATACGAAGGTATCTTTTTGTCTAGACAAACAAATGCCGGAAATTTAGTACGTTTGTAGGTTTTTGTCTAGATTAACTTGTATTCTACTGTACTTTCTTTTCCGGTAGGTGATCATAGAACAAGAGATCTACGAAAATTGATATGATTTGGGTTAAACTATAGATCGTTCGTATATCACCGCATCATATTAGTATACTGAGGCCGCAGTCTGAATAGACCTAGGTAGCGGCATTCGGATAATTTATTGGAAATATTTTGACAATTTGATGGTAGACTTTGAGCATCGATTAACCTCTGACTATATCCACTTAAATTGGTCAAAATTAAAGGAAACGCCAAACATTGAGAATGTATTTCGTTGTAATTTTTGTGTGTCTTTGTGACGGAAGAAGAATTGATGGGCAGGACTTTCAACGGGTGGGATTTTTATATTTTGTATGGATGTTGGTACGGTGCCTAATTATTATTCATGTAACTTTTGGAGGCTGAATGAATTAGTTTCAAAATATCTGATACCAGTGTAGGATGGACAAGGCAATTCATTGTAGAGAGAATCTGTCGTCTTCCGCATTTCATGTACTGGTTCGGTCGTGCCCTCGCTGCAGTTGCTTCCCTAACGAAGCCACCTAATTCACTGCTCCTCTTTTTCTAAGGGATTTTTTTGACTTAAAATGGCTATTATTATTTTAATTGCTGACTAGTTATTAACGTATATATTTATATGTGGTTTTCTGCGATGTTAACAAGCTTAGCGGCCTCTTTTAGCGCAAAGGCCTCCGCCTCAAAAATATGGCAGCAATACAGAAGCTTGAAGGATAGCCTGTGATCTGGCTCAGCGCAATAGATTTCGTTACTCACTCCATTAGCTAATTTTAATCCATCCGTAAAGATTTTGTAAGTCTTCACTCTCCTTTAATTAAAGTTCAGCGGTCTTTCTTACCACGAAGGACTCCGTTTGAAAAATACAGCAATAAGCTTTGAAGGGTAGCCTGTGATCTAACTGTGCACAATAGATTCCGCCCACCACTCAAACAAACATTTTTAATCTGTCCGTATAGATGTTATAAGACCTTCGTGCGTATTGAATATTTCCGATCCATCCACCTTCTTCTCAATTAAAGCGAGAGGATATGTCGCCTGCTTCATCCATCATACGGCTACACTTGTTTATTGAGCTACGATCGAAGGTTCTCCCCTAACGTGATCAATCTCAGAGAGCTTTTCGCTTCACAATGTTTCCTTGCAATATCGATGCTCCCATTATACAGAGAGCAGTGAGCCGCTGTATTCATTCCAACACTTTTCTGTAACAGATTTTTCAAGCCGCGGTGAACGGTATGTTTCCTACTTTTTAGCTCCGACCCGTTAAACGTCGTTTGGCGGCATCCTCGCAGAGGTCTCGTGCCTGCTTATAGAGAGTACCGAATTTTTGCTGATCTTTGCAGTATATATATCTAACATTTCGCACTAAGGTCAAAACACACAACAATCTTCCGCAAACCAACTAGCTCAAAGGGTTAGGAGGAGTACACTCGAAATATGGTCCCTAAAAAGAGAGCGGATTTCTTCAATTCTAATAGGTCATTGCCTGATAGAATGGCATGAAGAAAGACTGGTAGTTCTTTATAGGATATATAAAAAATAATTAAGAGAAGGGTATGATTGCTGTTTTTACTCTTTACGTCCTGCTCTAAGCAGTTTTCGGTTTCGAAATTTCCAGACTACCTTTCCCGAGAACCTATCGAAGTAAAATGTGACCTAATAAGGTTCATCAAAGTATCGTAGAGATTCAATGGTCTGAACATTTTACCAACACTCACATTCTGCCCTAAGTAAAATCGTTGTCCATTCATCGGCAGCTACTCCACCCTAACCTGATCCACAACAGTGAGGATATATGAAAGGTTCTTACTTTCTACTACTCGAATGGCTAATTTTTCCCTACCGTCCCTACGAATTTTGTAAAAATTTCCTCTATTGCGGATATTGATCAAAACGCTGTGCAATTTTAATGATTGATTGATGGCAATGTTTTGTTTCCTAATTAATCTTCCGATTGGCGGCGCAGCCAAATAAAAAAAAAACAACAAATGTGTGGGAGACTCACCAAAAAACCGCCTGCACACCTGCTGCCAAAGGAGTTTCTGACTGCAAACACAAACATATGTATGTATGTATGTATATATATTTGTGCTACCCACTGGCGCAAGTCAGTTGTTTGAATTGGCATTTGAACGTAAATTAATTCATTGTTTTATGAAGGCAGTGATCGTTCGGTTGCATATACATACATACATATGTATGTATGTACATATGTATGTTTGCATGTATTAGTGTTTGTCGACAGCCAATTCACGCTTCCGTATTTTTAATATTTCGAGCAAATAACTCTTTGGCTGCAAGAGGAGACGTCAGCTACTGGTATGTATGTAACATACATATCTACAAACATACATACATGCATACATACCACTACTTGCATGTATTTATTATTATTTTTGTAATTTTATTTGAAATTTTCTTTTATTTTTATGTGTTACACTTGCTATTGCCGCCTGTCTGCCGTCTGGCTGGTCATTTTTTTTTTTTGGCTTTTTTTGTTGTTGTTTTTTTTTTGTGTGTCTACAAACAATTCACGGATGCATTCAATAGTCTAAAAATCGTATTGGAGATTTATTACATTTTAAAAGGCCGACTCGTCGATAAATGTTTGTGAAACAGTTAATTTACTCCATTTATGTGGTTGTTGTTGTTGTTGTTGTTGTTGTTGCTATTATGGAAGTATTGCATTCTGAGGCATTTGTTTACTTACGAAATTCATGAATGAAGTGTAGCAACGGTGGATTCAAAAAAAAAAAGAAGAAATTAACTCGACGAATGATTGCGAAGACGAACGTGGTGGGTGTACTGTAGCTCTTAGATTGGTTTTGAATTTTTTTATGAAGTGAAATTGATGTCGCTCCCTTAGTTGAAGATTGATTGCCGGAATGAGCAACATTTAATTTCACATTTACATTTGAAAATATTCTATTTTTCTGCCAAATCTGGAATGCTTTCACTACCAACGAAAATATAACTTTCAGTAAAGGTGGGAACCAATGATGAGAAATTGTTAATAAAAATGAATAATTCAATTTCAATAAATAAAAAAATTTATATTAAAGAAAATGAGTAGCAAAAAGATAAAACCGAGTATTCAATTTTTTTGCTTTTAAAATTTCCTGCGAAAATTCGTAATTTTATTCATCTATCCCTCGCGCCACTTAATTTCTTTGATCCCTCTACCTTCTTACACTTTCCTTACACTAAATCTGAAAATCCCTTATTTTTCGACGATCTATTGAGTCTTGGCTGTTCATTTATGACGTCGTCAGTCGCGTAATTGATTGCCCAAAATTTCTTGCGCAAATCAGTTTTAATGTTCGTTATAGAAGCTTGCGCTCCCATTCTACGTTTTATATAGATGTAATTAAAGTTAAATATTACCATTATGATTCTATTTCTACAGCAGTCTATGAATTCAATAGAATCTCGAGGTGCCTTGGTGCTCTTGGTTTCGCATTCCCGAGAACACGTTTTGGCTCTCGACTCGAAAAATCCGTTTGAGGTAGTTTTCGTTCACTTTTTGACACATATTTGGCGGTACCTCAGCCATAATTTGACGAATGTTTATTTTCAAGTGCACAAGAGTTAAAAGTTTATCCGCATAAATATGGTACTTCGCGTAGTCACTTAAAAAAGTCCAACAGTGCCAAATCGCATAATCTCGGTGACCAATTGACATTGCCAAGACGAGAGATTACGCGTACGGGAAATTTCTCTCGCAATAAAGCCATATTCATTCGTGTTGTGACATTACAATATCTGTAACCGATCCAGTATCTTAAAATTTCTTTAAAACTTTTCCCAATTGCTTGAGTAGTTGGACGATTATTTGCACCACATTCTCCCTCTTCATGGTTCAGTGATAAACTAAGTCGCTCCATGGTAGGAAATGTTAACCTTCCGCTTATATTTCTGACATCAAATAAAAAAACTTCTCAAGAGAATGCATTAACTGTACGGAGGCTGCTGAGAATAAACTATAGGTCCTTCCATTCGAAGCAAACCAGAAAATTGCAAAAAAGGTCGGCGGAAAATTGCTTTAATAACATCTACACAGAACGTATTATGTTGTAATCCGAAACAGTTTGAAATAGGTTAGAGCTTGATTAGTATTATAAGATCACATCCCACCATAGTTTCCAATTGAGTGGGGCAGGATTATACTGCTGAGCTTTTTTATTGCTCTTTTTCTCCCTCTAGAGCTAATTAAGTCAGAAGTAAAAGGTCACACTATCTTGTTTTCCCTGAAGAAAATGTTGAATTTCCTAGATCTGATGAAAATTTGAGCTGACAGTAGGTGAACACAAAATTGGTCTGCTTTCAGTTCCTCTCAGAATATCGAAAGTCTTTATGCTCGGCACCTGTAGTATTTTTTCCTAACACCTAGTGTTTTTTCTTCTCAATTTCCGCCACGAAAATTATTAATTTTTGTTGTTGTTGTAAACAATTAAAAAATTCTAGCCAAATAACTGAAATGAACTGTGCACTTATCCACAAGTATTTTTTCCTTAAAGCTTCCTTAAAACCAGAGGGAGCCTGGAATTATGATAGCTATAGGCTGGCATCTAAAATTATTATTATTTATTTAACTTTTTTTTTTTTGGAAATAAACTTAAAGCGCCGAAAAATATAGTGTTAAATTATATATTCCAAGTTCCCCCGGCCAACCACAATTCAAATCGGCAAATCTCCACTTATAACTTTATCATTTTTAACTACTTGCATTTAAATATATGTACGTATATATGTAAGTACATAGTATGCACATAAGAATTGGCATACTACTCCTATACATATTTGCTATACGAGGGCGGTTTGAAAAATCAGTGACTTTTTGAATAATTTTTTTTCCGGCAAATAAACATTTTATTTCTTAACACAGTCTCATTTTAGCATTTTTTTTTTAATTTTTGTATTCCTTCCAAGCAATAGAATTTATCAAGGCCCTAACACTAGGCGTTTGCTTCTGTGATAACCCCTTCATACGACGTGAACTTCTTACCGAATAACCATTTCTTCAGGTTTGGAAAAGAGGAATTATCGCAGGGGACTAAGTCTGGAGAATATGCTGGATCGCGGCAATCATCCCGCGGACAGCTTTTTTATGTCCAAATATTCGTGTAAAATGTGATGGATCCGCTCAGTTAAGATGGGTACAGCCTCAGTCACCTCATGCACTTTTGTTCCGCGATCGTCCAATATCATTCCATTGATTTTGTCGACGATTTCTGGCGTGACGACCTCTTTTGGAAACCTTGAAATTAATGGTGCAGAGTCCAATTAGTAAAGGGTTTTCCAATAGGAATGATACGATTTCTAAGTGTCGTTTTGGTCATTTTTAATATGTTTTGATCTGTAATTTTTTTTTTTCATTGTATGCAGTAGTGTTTACAATTTCATCCACGGACCATCATAAAAGTCCTTGAAGTCATTTGAAGTCCTTAGCAATAAACCAGACTCTCTTCAAGCTTTAAAAGTCAATATTGAACGTGCTATTCATGACTTACGACTTGATTTAGTGGAAAAAGTGCACAAAAAATTGAGTTCGTCGAATTCGTTCCTTCAAAAGAAGTCGTGTAGGCCATTTGAATGATGCTATATTCAGAACTCAACTGTATCGTTTGTACTTCACCTCAAAGACTTTTGATTTTCCTTAACAATTAGTGTATTTTTTTTTAAAGAAATCTTTTCACTCTTATTTGAAAACCCTATATTAACAAGTCATTCTTTCGTTTCTGGTGATGAAAAATAATGCTTAATCAGTACACGAAATTCTCTCGTTTCCATTTTCGTTAAAATTTCCGAAGTTGTCTACTTTCAATAGCTGTGAAACACGAACTATGCGGCGCAGTTTGCTGAAGCAGTCTCAGAGTAGTCTATTCATCAATAACAGTTGACAGGAGCATTGTTGTATTTACAGCAACTCCGCGGAAAATTCAAAAAGTCACTGACTTATCCAAACAGCCCTCGTAAATTCGTCTGTAAAACCAAGTACTCATTGTGAAAATAAGCGCCAGTGGGTGTATACGTGCTTTTCAAAATATATGTATGTATATAAATGTACATACACATGTGTTATAAGCACATTTTGCATAGATTGTCCACTTAAGATTAAGACATGAATAATTTATATACATTTCATATGATTTTAATTGTTTGCAATGGCCACCAAACTTAACATAATAATGCAATACATTGTGGGGTTAATATGCACCAATGTATGTATGTATGGATGTGTGTGTATTGTACGGAATACAAGTTTTGTGTTATTAAAGTTCGATTTTATTTCGCTTCAGCTTCGGCCAATGAAATAAACCATGCTTTTGGCGAACACCTGCGAATTTTTAATTTTTATAAAATGCACGAGACTGTAATTTCGTTACTTTTTCACACTGGTTGCAAGAGATATTATTTTAAAAATAGTTATAAATTTTTTGTATGAAAAAATAATTAATGTTTATAGCAAATCGTTGATATTGATAGTAAAAAGCTGTTCACACAGCCACTCTATTAGCCTATTGAATTAATGTGATAATCATTGGACAAATAACTTTTATTATTAGCATCTATGTTATTCAGCAACAAACTTTCGTAAATCTGCTTAAGCAACAAATTTTATCGTCTCATTACATCAATGTTCACACAGGCGCTCAATTAAATCATTGAGGACATTTCAGGAATATATTTCGCTATAAAGCATATTCTATTATTTCCTAATTGGCAGCAAATTATCATAATACAGCTCATGCGACCCTGTGGAGTATGACTGATTCGCTCATAGAGAAAACAAATTTCAGGCAAACGAAATGTCAAAGTATGAAGAGGGAGTTTAGTACAACAAACAAAAATTTAACAAAATAGCAAAAAATATAGTATAGCAAAAATGTAAACAAAAAACCCAAAAAGAAAAAGAAACAAGCCAAAACAGGAGTCTGTAATATAATATAACGGTAAAGTTGACGATAAAGAATTATCGGGAGAAGAGAATAAAGAGTAAGCTTTGAAATATTATTAAATCTTACACAAAATTATTCAAATGACCCTCACATAAGCACGGTATTTCGCGTAGACTTACAAAAAAGAGGTCCAACCGTCTCAAATCGCACGATCTCGGTGACCAATTGACATCTGCAAGACGAGAGATTACGAGGCCGGCAAACTTCTCTCACAAAAAAGGCATATGGACGCTCATGTTGTGTGGCATGTGACACCATCTTGTTGGAAGCTCATATTGTCCATTTCATGTTCTTCAATTGCAGGCCAAAAAAGTCGGTTATCATATGACCATAACGCTCCGAGTTGACAGTGACAGTCTCGCCGTTATCGTTTTCAAAGAAGTAAGGTCCAATCAGTCCTCGGACCCAAAAGTGCACCAGACAGTACGTTGTTTTTAGTCCAATGGCCTCTATTTGATTATTTGAGGATCCTCGGAGTCCCAAATACGATAATTTTGATAATTTGAGTATCAACTGAGTGAGAAATGTGCCGCGTCGCTGAAGAAATTTTGTTGTTGAAAAAATCGCGGCACTTGGCTTGTGGTTCAAGCATCAAATCGACACAACTATGGCGTTGTGAGTGGTCAACTGGCTTAAGTTGTTGTGAGAGCTGAACTTTATATGGATGTATGGATGTGTAAGTCTACGTGCAAAATACATCATAATGAGCCGCAAGAAGAACTAAGCTCTTGAGAACGTCGAGAAATAGACACATTTGGGTCTTCGGCTGCACTTTCACTTACAGCGACGATATTTGAGGCTGAAAGAGGAAAACGACGATGCACAGGCCTTACAATATCTGTAACCGATCCAGTCTCGTCAAATTTCTGCACATTTTTACCAATTGCTTGAGGAGTTGGACGATTGTATCATCATAATCTTCTCTTAAAGCAAGGAACGTGGCGTTTGACGTTTTAATCACAATTTTTCAAAAATTTTAACGCGTTGTGCGGTTGTTAAGCGATCGATTTTCCTGAATGTCTGACATTTAACTAAAGCAGAACACACATTTTGCAGATGTCAAAATGCAGTCCTGCATTTTCGAAACTAGTAAATAAATAAACTTTTATTGTACAGGGAAACATTTTTGTAAACAGAATAAAAGTAGTATCATCTGTCTTACAGCAATTATTTAGACTTCCTTGATTGTGTGTTTTAAGTTTAAGCTTAATTATCTCGGACTGTGTGAACATTCTTTAAGAAAGTCCTAAAGCGATGCAATTCCCGTATTTCTTATAAGCAAAAAAAGAACAACAGTAGTTTCTGACAAACGCTGATTATTTCAACCCAATAGAATACGTGTGAACACCAAACACGGTGAGATTATTGTAAGCTTAATTGTCTCAGCCTGTGTGAACATATTCCAAACTTGATTTTAATTACATTGATTATAAGATCGATTTTTATTTGTTTGTTTTACCGCTATAATTTAATTAAAATTATGAATTTGAAATTAATTTTTATGTGGAATGCTATAGAAACAGACGGATTAACGCGAATCT
This sequence comes from Neoceratitis asiatica, assembly GCA_030068015.2. NCBI lineage: Eukaryota > Metazoa > Arthropoda > Insecta > Diptera > Tephritidae > Neoceratitis > Neoceratitis asiatica. The sequence goes on from CM061524.1 coordinate 26,966,497, forward strand.
TAATTTCATAAAAATTTACATATCTAAAATGTATGTATACAAAATCGTTAGGCATGCGCCATGCGGATAAATCAAATATAAGATTATAATATTTAAAATATTTCTTCAATATTATTTAAATTCGTAAAGAATTAGGTTAGCTTCGATTTCGACTAAACTAGATTCGCTTCAACTCTCTTCAGCCAACATCTAGTACATTGTACACAGTCTCATAATAATCAAAAAAAGGAAAAGCAAAAGGCATACGCAAAAACAATGGCGTACAAGCTACAAAAACAACAAAAAATATAATAATGACAAAAAATATGTAAGCAAATGAAAACAAAAGGAGACAAACGAACAAACAGTTTATACAAAAAAGGAATATGTATGAAGTGAATATCATAAATTAAAGCAAAATTACAAGAGAGCGTCGATAAATACATTGTTACATAACTTTGACTGTAAATAACAATAAAATACATACAAAATATATATAAATATTAAAAAAATATGTATAAATAAATGATAAAGATAAATTGTTAATGCCATTTTAGAACGAATAAAAGCACAAGTGCAACAAAAAAATTTTTTTATCATTAAAAAAATATAGAAAGGTCAGTAGTGATCAGAAAAATTAAAAAAAAAAAAAATTTTTAATTTCAAAATATTCTAACAAAGTAAGGCTTTGAATAAAGTTCATTTACTTATAACCACAAAAAAAATTAATTTTAATGAGCACAGCACAATGGCAATAACAACAATATTCTATTCAAAAATGTTAATCTATTTTATTATTATTTATTATTGTTTTATGATTTTTTCTCTTTTAACCTGGCCAAAAAAATTAATTTACAATTTTTAAATTCCCCATAGAGAAATATTTTACTACGGTCTATTGGACCAACAAACCTTTTTGTGGGTTAATATACATATGTTAAGTAGTATATTAATATATTTATGTTTGCATGTATGTTTATATGTAATAAAGTTTTTCCATCTTCTTGTCTAAGTGTTTTGCAGTATTATTTGCATATAAAGGGTGATCCAAGTAGAGGTACTTTTTTCAATCGCCCTTTTTTCATAGATTACGCGAGAGTCGTGTCCAGTTGTCATGTTATTTTTGTTCAGTATTGTTTGGCATTTCATCATGGAAAGACTTACGCCTGAACTACGTTTACAATTCATTCAACTTTATTACGAAAATTCACGTTCTGTAAAGAATGTGATTCGCGCGCTTCGCTCAACTTATTGTCAATATAATCGGCCTACGAAGCGTACGCTTCGCAACACCATCACCCATCTTGAGATCCAGCATTCATTATTGGATAATATTCGACCGAATAGACCACGTCCAGCACGCAGTGATGAAAATATAACGACCGTAGCTGAGAATGCACCCGAAGACTGTGGAGGGTCTATGCGGCGCCGTTCGCAGCAAATCGGACTAACGTATGAAACGACTTGGCGCATTTTACATCGAGATCTTAAATTGAAAGCATACAAAACACAGCAGCTTGTGCAAGAACTGAAGCCGCTCGATTTGCTCAACCGATATCGCTTCGCTCTATGGGCTCTTGAAAAGTTCCAAGAAGATACGACGTTTTGGAGCCAAAATTTAGTTCAGCAATGAGGCCCATTTCTGGCTCAATGGGTATGTAAACAAGCAAAATTGCCGCATTTGGGACCACGAGCAGCCTGAAGAGATTCAAGAGCTACCATTTTATCCAGAAAAACAACGGTTTGGTGTGGTTTGTGGGCCGGTAGAACCATCGGTCCTTATTTCTTCAAAAATGATACCGGTGAGAACGTAACCGTCAATGGCGATCGTTATCACGCCATGATAACCGACTATTTTATGCCTAAAATTCAAGTTCGTGATCTACGCGACATTTGGTTACAACAGGACGGTGCCACTTCCCACACATCGAATCAATCAATGGATTTATTGAGAGAAAACTTCGGTGAGCAGACGATTTCACATTTTGTGCCGGTCGATTGGCCACCAAGATCACGTGATATCACACCGTCAGACTTTTCCCTGTGGAGATATGTAAGCTCTAAAGTCGATGCCTACAATCCCGCTTCGAATCATCGAAAATTGGACTCTACGGATGGACTATCTGAGACGTAGGCGCGGTCAACATTTGAAAGAGAAAATTTAAAAAAATAAATGCCAAGGAATATTCTTTTGAATGATAATAAACATTTCCCATTAAATTTGAAGTTTCTGTGTTTCTTTTTATCTTTAAAAAAGTAGGAAACCGCGAAATGAATCACCCTTTACATACATATGACTACATACAAGTATACACCTACTCGCTACGTCTACATTCCCTAAACATTTTCATATTCCATTTTGCATATTCCTGCCCATAACCGCCATTGCCATTGTCCATTTTGATGCTCATTCCACATCCATGGCATGTAGTGGCGCCTATAGAGGCCAGGCATTGTTCCCACTCGCTTTCTTGATCTTTACAAAAAAATATATAACTACAAGCAAGCATATAAATTTACATATATATGTACATATTTATAACTGCTTAGTAAATACAATATGAAAGCCGGCCGGCTGGTCGGTCGGTGGATTCTCATTGTCTCACACCAGCCAACTAACTGCTGTTGTAGGTTTTTGCTTTTTTCCCCCTTTATGCCTTGCGTCTACTTTGACAAAAATTATATGAAAATTATACAAAAAGCCACTCATAAAAGTTTTCTCGTTTATTTCGGTGAGCGAGCGACTGACTTTCGTGCTGCCGACAACTTCACTTTGCTTCATAAATTGTTGGACGTCATTTTGTAGCACGTTGACGGTATTTTCTTACTTACAACATTTAATTTTTTATTTATTTTTGCATATAAATATACATATGTATATACATACATACATTCATATTCGTACATATATATATACTTAAGTATGTATATAGCTTTCGTTTCTTATCTTTCCGGTTACTTGAATATGTTGAGCGCCCTTATCGTGCACAGCCATACATACTCATATAAATTTGCATTCACATGTTCGTATGTATGTATGTTGTATGCAGCAACATGGTTGTTTGTCACGTCGGCGGGTGGTATTACGTGCAGATTTATGATTGTTGACTATATGAAATGTTAAATGAAGCAAACTTCAATGGGCGCCCAGGTATATAAATAACTTGTTGGGAGTTTTTTTTTTGCTCAGCAGAAAAAATAAAAATAAAACTAAATATCAATGAAAACTTTATTCAACTACAACCAAAAAAAAAATCCAAAATAGTTAAAAAGTAATTTGATGTAAGATAAGGTAAGGCAAACTAAGGACTTTAAAACGAGTTAAATCTCAATATTTTTGTAAAGGTCTCCATGGTAATATAACAAAGACTGAATGACGGATAATTTTGAAGGAGAAAAATCAGTTTTTGGACGAAACGGCAAAATTTTAAGCCATAAAATGTACATGATTTTTTTTTTACTTTTATTTCATGATATTTACTTCGTTTTCTTCTTCTTCAATGCTCTAGCCATCACTTATATGATTATAAACGTATCAAGAGCAGCGCGCCATTCGTTTCTTCTTCTCGCAGTTTGGCGTCAAATCCCAAAGTCGTACTGAACTTGATCGTCCATCGAAAACTTTCAAAGCTGGAGCGCTTTCATCCATTCGGACGACATGACTCGCGAGCGTAGCCGCTGTCTTTTTTTTCGCTGATCTAAATGGTTATCCAGAGGTATTTTTTCAATAGCCTTTTTTTTGACAGATCAGGAGTGAGTCATGACAAGCTGTCATGTTTTTTTTTGTTCAGTATTGTTTGGCATTTCGACATGGAAATACTTACGCCTGGACAACGTTTACAAATCATTCAACTTTATTACGAAAATTCACGTTCTGTAAAGAATGTGTTTCGCGCACTTCGCTCAACTTATGGTCAACATAATCGGATATTCATTATTGGATAATATTCGACCGAATAGACCACGTCCAGAATACAGTGAAGCAAATGTTGCGACCGTAGCTGAGAGTGTACACGAAGACCGTGAAGAGTCGATTCGGCGCCGTTCGCAGCAACTCGGACTGACTTATGGAATAACTTGGCGCATTTTACGTCGAGATCTTAAATTGAAAGCGTACAAAATACAGCAGCTTGTGCAAGAACTGAAGCCGCTCAACCTTCCCAAACGACATCGCTTCGCTCTATGGGCTCTTGAAAAGTTCCACGAACATCCGACGTTTTCGAGCCAAAAGCGATGAGGCCCATTTCTTGCTCAATGGGTATGTAATCAAGCAAAATTGCCGCTTTTGGGACTAAGGGCAAACTGAAGAGATTCAAGAGCTGTCATTTCGTCCAGAAAAAACACAACGGTTTGATGTGGTTTGTGGGCCGGTGGAATCATCGGTCCATATTTCTTCAAATTGATGCCGGTGAGAATGTAACCGTCAATGGCGACCGTTATCGCATCATAGTAACCGACTATTTGATGCCTGAAATTGAAGCTGGTAATCTCCGCAACATTTGGTTTCAACAAGATGGCGCATCGCATGAATCAATGGATTTATTGAGAGGACACTTCCGTGAGCAGCTAATTTCACGTCTTGGGCCAGTCGATTGGCCACCAAGATCGTGTGATATCACACCGTTAGACTTTTTCCTTTGAGGATATGTAAAGTCTAAAAACCATGCGGACAATCCCGCTTCGATTCAGGCCTTGTAGCAAAACATCACGTGTGACATTCGCCAGTTACCAGTCGAAATGCTCAAACGAGTCATCGAAAATTGGACTCAACGGATGGACCATCTGAAACGTAGGCGTAGCCAACATTTGAAAGAGATAATTTTCAAAGAATAAATGCCAAAGAATGTTCCTTCGAATGATAATAAACATTCTCCATTAAATTTGAATTTTCTTTGTGAACCTCCAAATGGATCACCTGTTATGTTAATGTCGTCCGAATGGATATGTCATATAACTCGTTCAGCTCATCATTCCATCGTCTGTGGTATTCGCCGTTGCCAACGCGCAAAGGATAAATATTCCGCAAAACCTTTCTTTCGAAAACTCCTAGTACCATCTCATTGGATGCCGACATCGTCCAAACTTCTGCATCATACAGCAGGACGGAAATGTTGAGCGACTTGTAGAGTTCGGTTTTGATTCGGCGAGAGAGGACTTTACTTTTCAATTTTCTACTCAGTCCAAAGTAGCACCTGTGGGCAACAGTGATTCCTCGTTGGATTTCAAGACTGGCATTGTTGGTATTGTAGATGCTGGTTCCAAGATAGACGAAATTATCTACAACTTCGAAGTTGTGACTGTCAACAGTGACGTGGGAGCCAAGTCGCGAGTGCGATGACTGTTTTTTTGATGACAGAAGATATTTCGTTTTGCCCTCGTTCACTACCAGACCCATTCGCTTCGCTTCTTTGTCTAATCTGGAGAACGCAGGACTTACGGTGCGGTTGTTATGACCAATTATAACAATATCATCGGCATACGCCAAAAATTGCACACTCTTGAAGAATATTGTGCCTGGTCTGTTTAGCTCTGTAGCTCGTATTATTTTCTCCAGCATCAAATTGAAGAAATCTCACGATAAAGAGGCACCCTGTCGGAAGCCTCGTTTGATATCGAACGGCTCGGAGAGGTTCTTCCCAATTCTCATTGTGTTTCCGGTATTGTCCAGCGTCAATTTACATAGCCGTAGAAGTTTTTTAAGAGATGTCAAATACAGAAATAACGGTATGGAGGCATCTCTTTTACGTGCTATCGAAGTAAGCTTTAAACTCGATGAAAAGATGGTATGTATTGATTCTTTTTTCAGTGTCTTTTCTAAGATTTGGCACGTGGTGGATTTACCAAGTATAAAGCCTCATATGTGCGTTCTAGGCGCTCATAGAAAGCTTCTTTGGACAAATCGTCCTTCTCTTACGTCGGATCGTGGATCCAAACTAGCGATGTGTTGAAGTACATCGCTCTGATGCGGATTATGGCTAGACGTTTATCCAACGGTATGCAAGGTGAGTAGAAAACCTGTTGACTGTCTCTTGTGATTGCACCTTTTCGAGGTCGAACCATTCTTGTAGTTGTTGACGGGTATCCTTTGCTGCACAGAGGCGGGTGTGTATCTTACTTGCTATAAGACAGTGATCCGTGTCGATATTTGGATATTTGCACCTCGAAACGTACGGATATCTAGAATACCGGAGATATGTCCCGTCTATCGCACTTCTTGGAAAGCGGTGCTGTCAACCTTTAGATTTACCAGGACTTCAAGAAGCTTGTTAGCAGCACCTTCCCAATTAACGGACTGGACATTCCAGGTACAGGTGCATGCTCTCTAGTTGTGATACTTAAAACGTTTGCAGGTGTCGTCATTAAAAAGGGAGGTCGCTCATTCAAGGCATTTTTTTTGAGTTTGCATTGGCACAGAATTTTTTTAAATTTAATTTAATTTTTTTATTTATGAATTCTTCATCCCAAGTACAAAACCCAAAATATCGATTATTATGAGAAGTAAAGAAGAAACAATTTCCACAACCAAATGTCAACAAATATGAAAATGAAAATATTTATTTCCTGCTTAATACAGCCAAGTAAATTTGTTTAACGTTGTTTGTTAGTATTTTCCACCAAAAAAAAAAATAACAAAATGAATACATGAATTTATGAACTTACATATATTTGTAGTACAACAACATCTCACTTAATAAATAGCGACAAATAAAAACATTCATTTCACTTCGATGTCGATGTGGCCGTGTGAATGTTACACGCTGCCCACAAAGCTGTCATATGGTAAAGCCCTGTCGGAAAAACATACATACCCGTATATGTATGTAGTAATGTGTGAAAATTCTACCAAAGACAATGACGAAGAGTGAATGCAGCTGAAAAAATGAAGAGGCAATAAAATCAACATAAATAATTAAAACGATCAACAACAAAAAAAAAAAAACATACCGAAACTGACACTTCTGCCTGCCAGTTGTTGGCCTGCCTACAAGTCTGTCCATTGAATGCTGCGCAAACACACATATATTAGGGGTTATCCATTTCGAGGTTCCTTACTTTTTTAAAGAAAAAAAAAACAGAAAATTCCAAATTAATGGGAAATGTTTACTATCATTCGAAAGAACATTCTTTGGCACTTATTTTTTGAAGATTCTCTCTCTCCAATTTTCGATGACTCGTTCGAGCATTTCGACTGGTAACTGGCAAATGACACGCGTGATGATTTGCTCCTTTAGACTTAAGACTTTATATATCCTCACAGGAAAAAGTCTAACGGTGTGATATCATACGATCTTGGTGGCCAATCAACCGGCCCAAAACGTGAAATTATAGCTCACAGAAGTGTTCTCTCAATAAATCCATTGATTGATGCGATATGTGGGTAATGGCGCCGTTTTGTTGAAACCAAATGTCGTAGAGATCACGAGCTTCAATATCAGGCATCAAATGGTCGGCTATCAGGGCGCGATTGCGGTCGCCATTAACGGTTACGTTCTCACCGGCATTATTTTTGAAGAAATTTGGACCGATGATTCCACCAGCCCACAAACCACACCAAACCGTTGTTTTATCTGGATGAGATGGCAGCTCTTGAATCTCTTCAGGTTGCTCTTCGTCTCAAATGCGGCAATTTTGCTTGTTTACATACCCATTGAGCCAGAAATGGGCTTCATCGCTGAACAAAATTTGGCTGAAAAATGTCGAATCTTCTTAGAACTTTTCAAGAGCCCATAGAGCGAGGCGATGTCAGTTGGGAAGGTCAAGCGGTTTCAGTTCTTGCACAAGCTGTGTTTTGTACGCTTTCAATTTAATATCTCGACGTAAAATGTGTCAAGTCGTTCCATACGTCAGTCCGAGTTGCTGCGAATGGCGCTGAATCGACTCTCCACGGCCTTCGTGTACTCTCAGCTACAGCCACTATATTTTCCTCATTGCTTTCGGTCGAATATTATCCAATAATGAATGCTGGGTCTCATGATGGGTGATGGTGTTGCGAATGGTTTGCTCAGTAGGCCGATTATGTTGACCATAAATTGAGCGAAGCGCGCGAAACACATTCCTTACAGAAAGAACGTGAATTTTCATAATAAAGTTGAATGATTTGTAAACGTTGCTCAGGCGTAAGTCTTTCCATGATGAAATGCCAAACAATACTGAACAAAAATAACATGACAGCTTACACGACTCAAGCGTGATCTGTCAAAAAAATGGCTATTGAAAAAAGCACCTCTACTTGGATCACCCTTTACATTTGTGTTTGTGTACTCTACTCATAAATAGCCATAAATACTTGAACGAAATATTCGAAAATTCACCGATCACATTTTGTTTCAATTAATTTATGAGCGCGCGAATCAGTTCAACGTCCAAACGCATTGTGGATGACAGAGCGCGAGACCGTTAGGCAGTCAGTCGAACAGCAGTCAGCGCAGTAAATGAGCGATGTAAGGCTGTCTAGTGTGGACGGCATGAGTGGCGGTAGTGTCTATGCTTGTTGTAGTTTTTTTTTTTTTTTTTTGTAAAATTTTTGTGGCTGGCGCTTTGTGTGTGCGGCAATTATTGCTGCTGCCGTTAGCACTTGCAATTTTTGTTTCGTTGTGACAATAATATTTTGTCTATTGTCGAAGTGTGCCATTACAAGTATTGTCTCAGCCTCTCGCCTAATAAACGTTTATATCTTGCTTAAATTTCAGTTGAAATCAAAAATCAGATTTTCTAAAAGCTGCCTAGAGTGAGTGACTCATTTGCTACGCTATCTGGCTATCCAATCTGGCTACGTTGTGGACCAAAGTGTCTGGTTGCAGCTAGTGGAAGCAGTTACTTGCCTCATTTAAATATGAAATTTATATGTATGTATGTATGTTTTGGCTTTTTCTATGCCTCATTTCTTGTGTCGCATCTGTCTACTTCTTCTTCTTCTTATTCTTCTTCATGAGTCCCACATTTTAATAAAAAGATTTTTTTTTTCGCATTTTACTAAATATTTATTTATTTTCTTTATTGAATTTCGAAAATTCCTAAACTAATATTACATACATATATACATATGCATGTACAAAATATTCCTTAGAAAATTTTTTGGCATAAAACTATGAAAGTTTTGCTATTGAAAATACAAATATTTTTATTTTGAATTTTTTTTTTCTATTAATTTTTTGTGATTTTTTGAAAAATCGTCTACTCGAAGAAAATGCCGAGCTGCTATGACAACAATGTATGCAATATGGGTCGCATTTTATTTGCTTTATGCCCAACAAAACATTGTGTATTCACCATAATAGCATAACATACATATGTACATAAGTACTTAGTTAAGTTTTGAAAATCATAAGTATGTACGAGTATGTTTGTATGTATAAATTCATTTGTTGTGTAAGCTCATGAATGTTGCCACTTTGTTGGGCTGTCAAAATATTTAGACAAATATTATTTTTTTTTTTTAGTAGCGCTGCAATACGCAGCTTTCATACACATGCATACAAGTAAATATGTATATATGTTCGTACACAGATGTAACATATTAGATATTACAGTTATTTATGTAAGAATTTCATTGTGCGTTTTGAAATGTTAGGAACTCGATATAAAATTCTATAAGCGGACAATTTTATGTGTGGCAAATATTTGATGGCAGGCGCCATGTTGTATGGTATGTATGTAGAAATGGACGCATAAATATTGAAATACATGAATATACCCGGTTGCTCGCTGGCTGGTGTGATTAGAGATCATGGTCCCAGCAGCCGAATAAGTGTGACTCTTTGTAAGAAAGCTTCTAATGAACTCTTTCTCGTTCGCTCTGGCTCTTCCTTTCCCTATCTCCATGCCTCTTCCTCTCTTTCTACCTCTGTACCTAGTTTATAAGCAACTAAATCCTGTATGTTCATATGAATTCGAACTAATAATCTACTCGAAGCGTGCTTAGGGCTCAGAGCCAAGAAAAAACCTCTACCACTACCTCTACCTCTGCCACTGCCTCTACCTCTACATCTACTTCTAACTCTACCTCTACCTCTACCTCTACCTCTACCTCTACCTCTACCTCTACCTCTACCTCTACCTCTACCTCTACCTCTACCTCTACCTCTACCTCTACCTCTACCTCTACCTCTACCTCTACCTCTACCTCTACCTCTACCTCTAACTCTACCTCTACCTCTACCTCTACCTCTACCTCTACCTCTACCTCTACCTCTACCTCTACCTCTACCTCTACCTCTACCTCTACCTCTACCTCTACCTCTACCTCTACCTCTACCTCTACCTCTACCTCTACCTCTACCTCTACCTCTACCTCCACCTCTACCTCTACCTCTACCTCTACCTCTACCTCTACCTCTACCTCTAACTCTATCTCCACCTCTACCTCTACTTCTACCTCTACCTCTACCTCTACCTCTACCTCTACCTCTACCTCTACTTCTACCTCTACCTCTACCTCTACCTTTGCCTCTGCCTCTACCTCTACCTCTACCTCTACCTCTACCTCTACCTCTACCTCTACCTCTACCTCTACCTCTACCTCTACCTCTACCTCTACCTCTACCTCTACCTCTACCTCTACCTCTACCTCTACCTCTACCTCTACCTCTACCTCTACCTCTAATTCTAACTCTAGCTCTACCTCTACCTCTACTTCTACCTCTACCTCTAACTCTACCTCTACCTCTACCCCTACCTCTACCTCTAGCTCTACCTCTACCTCTACCTCTACCTCTACCTCTACCTCTACCTCTACTTCTACCTCTACCTCTACCTCTACCTCTACCTCTACCTCTACCTCTACCTCTACCTCTACCTCTACCTCTACCTCTACCTCTAGCTCTACCTCTACCTCTACCTCTACCTCTTCATCTACCTCTACCTCTACCTCTACCTCTACCTCTACCTCTACCTCTACCTCTACCTCTACCTATACCTCTACATCTACCTCTACATATTTCTTCCTCTACCTCTACCTCTACCTCTACCTCTTTCTTCCTCTACCTCTACCTCTACCTCAGCCTCAATCTCAACCTCAATCTCAACCTTAACCTCTTCCTCTCTCTATCTTTCTCTCTATTTCCTGTTTCGAGTAGCCTATCTTAGTAAAAGCTCTCACCTTTCTTCTTTCTTGTGCCTAGTAGTCAACTTGTAATCAGCGGCATTTTACAGGCTGAACCAACCAAACGTCTAGTGCGTCTAACCGCTAAAATGACGTAAAACCATCAGTGAATAATAAAAGACTCCGTAAAGCAGAGAAGACTAAGGTAAGATGACTATGGGACGAGAATCTCATTCCTCCCTTATGGATCTAGTTGCGAGGGTCAGTTATGAGCCCCCTGCTGGAGGAATTATATCAAGTAGTAGACGGATTTGCTGTAGGTTGTGAAGCTGACTTATTTGAACGGGTTGGTTTACCAAATGAACGCAGTATTTAGTCCATAATCGCGAAGTCTTGCCGCGCTGTTTAACAATTCCGAGCTATGTCTTCTGTTAAGTCCAGAATGCTTTGAAGCTCCGATGTAATTGTTGAGTATGTTAGGCAAATAGAACAAAGAATGACGTAGAGATCTGTAGAAGCTAATTCACGGAACCCCTTAAGGTGTTATTTAAGGAATATTTTTGCTCTCTCTCCCTCACTCCGTCGCTCTCTCTCTTTTTCTCGCTCGATTAAATTGAACTACTACTCAATCGACACCCCGCTGAGCGTTAAGTTGAGACTAACTTAAGGAAATTTTTAAGATCCCTAAGGGAATGTATGAAGAGGGAAGATTTTATTCCGCTCGCAAATTCCCACCTCTGGCTTATACTTGTAGTTACATATTTTCTGACAGCTATCCTCGATTCGTACACACAAAGTGATTTTAAAAAACTTCACGGTTCGTTAAGTCTTTTTTAAAAAAACGGGCTACCAACGTTAGTCGATTCTCATGCGGCGATATATTATAGACAGGCTTTCGCCCTCTCTGTCAGAGTCGCTTTAAGGGACGACTATTCATAATAGTTACCGAAATTATCTGAGACACACAAGTAGTGAAGTTGCCAATATAATCCGCGCCCATTGAAAACCATGCCCCGAGCACCATTCGATCGGCTATATTCTCGTAGAGACCGAATTTTCCAGCTGTTGCGCCAGCTAATACACTCCTGGCGCGTTACTTAGCAAATATGTATAAATATAAGTATGTAAATTTTGAGCTTTTATAAATTTTTTTAATTTTTATTCTCCACCTTTGACACCTGTCATCTTTTAAATCCCACTTCTTTGCGCCACCGATCGACCGTCTCAGTCAAGGCACAAGTGAAAGATAAAATTTTGTTGTTGCTGGATACACAAATTTGCATGTCTTCAATCACTTAAAGTCAATTGTTGTTGCTATTCCTGCATTTGTGGCCCCGAAAAAGAAAAAAAAACACAAAATTTCATTTCATTTTGAATGTTTTGGCAGCAGCTCGCGTGCATCTTTCAAAATTTTCGCACGCAAGCAACAATTGGCCAGCGGAGAGCGAGTGTTTCACATACGAGTACATATGCACTTGTACAAGATGAAAGTGTGTATATTTTAATTTGTTGCTGTTGTTGTTGTTCTTTCTTCTTCTTCTTCTTGGACACATTTGTTGTTTATGTTGTGTGTCAAAAATTTGTGTTGTCAATTTTGTTGTACATGACCGTCACTCTTCGAAGCGCCTTTTCAATCTGCAGCACTTACATAACAGCAAAACATTAGGGTGGTGCGAAATACGCAAATTACCTAAGTTTTTTATTAAAAAACAATACAGCGCAAATCAGCTTGAGATAGCTTGAGAAAGAAAGCACAGCTTCGGACGAGAACTTTCAGTTGAGTTGAGGTTGAAGACCAACGTTCTTAGGATTTCTAGGAAATACATGGAGAATTCTCGATCCCATCATTCGTAAGAAGTTGATGCTTAGATGTTTAATTTTAGGCAATTATGGCTGACGAATTTAGTAACCGTTAGGCGATTTGGAGAGCAATTTTGACGCCAAGTAATATATATATTCTTAACACCGTTGAATGGACGTTTATTCCCAGATTTATGCTCACCCTTTGGCAGAAGAGAAGGCGGCTATTGGTTGAGTGAACAAAAGTGTATTTTTGGCACAAACGCCGAAAAGTTCATCCTTTCTCCCAGTCGCCCGCTATTAAACAAGATTTTAGGTAACGTAACTCTTTCTCCCACTGAGTACTACGATTCTACTTCAAGGTCAGACTTTGCTTTTTCAACCGCAGGTTTGATAACCATAGAATGGGTCAGTCTACACAATGAAAGCTCTGTTCTAATATCGAAATCTAATACAGAAAGAACCGTATGTCCGCATTTTTTCAAATTTCAACTGTCAAGTGTTGTAGACAGTTGAAATTTGAAAAAACGCGTGCATCCGTTGATTGTGCTTATAGACTAGAGTATTCGTCGAAGTAAGTATTGTAGTTGAGGGAATACGCCAACATCTCAGCTACGCCGAAAAAATAGAGTCAAAAGTTGTGAAACCGAATATCTTAAGGTACTTAATAACTGAATAATTTACAGTAAATTCCGTGAAAAGATGCGGAGACATGTGAACGATCTGGTGATATGAATATTCACATGACTTTCTAAGAACGAAGCGCTTATTTGACTGAGAGATCCGGAGATACGAAGGCTTTATAAGACAGAAGCGTACACATATTTTCTTGAAAATTCGGAGATATGAGAACTGTGAAAATTTTCTCGGCCGGGAGCATACGAGTATATAGAACTGAAAGATCCGAAGAAACGCAGACTCCATTTCGAGGTTTCCAACTTTTTTAAAGAAAAAAAAAACACGGAAAATTCAAATTTATTGGAAAATGTTTATTATCATTCGAAATAACATTCTTTGGTATCAATTTTTTGAAGATTACTTCTTTCAAATGTTGGTCGTGGCTACGTCTCAGATGGTCCATCCGTTGAGTCCAATTTTCGAGGACTCGTTCGAGCGTTTCGACGGTTAACTGGCGAGTGACATGCGTGATGTTTTGCTTCAAGGCTTGAACCGAGGCAGGAATGTCCGCTCAGACTTTAAGCTTTACATATCCCCACAGGAAAATGTCGTGGAGAGCTTCAATTTCAGCCATGAAATAGTCGGTTATCATGGCGCGATAATGGTCGGCAGTGACGGTTACGTTCTCACCGGCATCTTTTTTGAAGAAATATGGACCAATGATTCCACCGGCCCACAAACCACACCAAACCGTGGATTTTTCTGGATGAAATGGCAGCCGTTCAAGTTGCTCTTCGTTCCAAATGCGACAATTTTGCTTGTTTACATACCCATCGAGCCAGAAATGGGCCTCATCGCTGAACAAAATTTGACTCGAAAAAATCGGATCTTCTTTGAGAGAAATTTCCAAGAGCCAATTGAGCAAAGCGATGTCACTTGGGAAGGTCGAGCGGCTTCTGTTCTTGCACAAGCTGTATTTTTTACTTGCCGAATTGACTCTCTATGGTGCACTCTCAGCTATGGCCGCTATATTTTTTTCACTACTGATGGACGTGGTCTATTCGGTCGAATATTATCCAATAATGAATGCTCGGTCTCAAGATGGGTGATGGTGTTGCGGAAAGTACATTCAGTAGGCAGATTATGGTGGCCATAAGTTAACCGAACCGTATATATTTTTAACTGCAAGCTCTAGAGATACAAAAACTGAGTGAATTTTCCAAAACCGAAGCGTACATTGAACTAAAGGATCCGAATATATGAAGACTCACAAAATTATTATAACCCGTAGCGTCTATACATCTGAAAGATTTGAGGTACGAAGACTCATAGAATTTTCGAAGACCGGAACGAATATTTACGTGGAAAATCGGTAGATACGGAGCTGAAATAGATAGATAATCAAGGTCGAGAATATGCTGAAGATCATAACATAGGGGCAGATATATAGATGGTTGTAAAGGAATGGATAGCAACGCTTTTTTCTTGAATCTTAGAAGTGTAAAAAGCGCGAAATAATCTTTGGAGCGATGTTTGACCGAGCACCTGCTCCGATTTGTAGTACACGCCTTGATATTTTTCGAGAAAATGGAGTGTCCTAGAGTTTATTGCGAACAGTCTCTCAAAGGCTGAGGGATATTTATAAAGAACTATTTATTTCATGTCAGAAATACACAAGAAGGTATCTATCCCTCCACATATCCTTCGCAAAGTACATTTTCTGCCCATTTATTGTCCACATTTTACGCGCATTTATCACCAACTATTACTTATTTCACGCTAATTATTTTGAAAAAATTAAAAAGAATAAAAACAAATATTTCCAACACTTCTTATCAAATTCATTACCGTTAAATTGTTAATTTGCAACATTAACGCGCGCACCGTTTTGCCCACATATCAGCAAAATATGTTGTCGACAACATTTCAATGACGCTTTTCATTTGAAATTCTTAAACTAGTTGCATGCTTGGTTAATAGTTGGTATGTGTTAGGCTCAATAGTTACTTACATACATACTTATGTATGCATGTATGCATGTATTTAGAATTGTCACTTTTCATCAACTCACCTCAGTTGCAATTAATCCCCGACAGACAGCATGCAGTAGTTAGCAGCAGTAGCAGTAGTAGTAGCAGTTGAAAAAATCAGAAACTGGAAACTGGAATCACCGTTTTATGCTCATTCAATGCGATTGTTGCATAGCCGACGGCATTCTAGCATCTACATATGTGTATGTTTGCTGTTAGTTAGTTGCAACAAAATGCAGTAGGCAATCAACAATAAGTGACGGTGGAATGGAACTTTTTTTTATGGCAGATTTATTTTATTTTTCCTTTGTTTTTTATTTAAATTTTTTTTACTTTTTAAGGCGACGGGAACTTTGAGTAGAATATTTTTATATGCACTTTTTATATATTTTTTACATAATTTTTGGGCTTACTTTTCTCTAAATTATTATTTAATTAAGTTTAATTTATATTTTTTAAATTTTTAATATCACTAAATTTTCGCTCTTCGTTCAGAAGAAAAAAAAATTGAAAACATTTATTGAAAATGCACTTAAGTTGTTATTTTTAGGAGATAAAAATTAAATAAATAAAAATTTCCATGGACAATTTTTTTCGATTCTCATATAAATTGAAAAAATTATAAATAAACATATAAATAAAATAAAGGAATGAACAAAAATTTATTAGTATTAAATTAAATTATATTAACTAAAATAAATTAAAGAAAAATAATTAAAGTAAAATAAAATAAAAATAATTAAAATAGAATAAACAAATAAAAAATATTTATTAAAATACAATAAAACAACCTAGAATAACTAAATTAAAATAATAAAAATGAAATTAAAAATTAATGAAAAATAAAATAACACAAAATAAAATAGAATTTAGTCATCTCTTCTGCGTAGGTGATCTGAAGCTTTGTGCCAGCCAGCCAAACCATCTTGAAAAGCTTTTTGAATGTGTCGCAACTTTTTCAAATGATAAAATGCCTGTTGGTCTTGAGAAGTATCTTGAAAGGAAAGGAGACTCCTCGAAACACTACCATGGGACATGTAGGCCTCGACATACTCGTACAAGAAACGGAACCAGATGAGAATACAAGTATCTTGGAGTTACGCAGAGCAATTGTGTAGAAAGTAAGCATATGCGAACAAAACTGGTGGTGGAGTTTAGGAGACGGCTTCATGCTATATGCAAAACACAATTAAGTGGAAGAAACCAGACACTTGCCATAAATTCGTTTGCTATACCTGTTGTATCGCACAGTTTTCGAGTTATAAAATGATCAACAACCGAGCTGGTAAATATGCAGCAGATAATACGTACTATCATGTCCAAATATAAAGCTCATCATCAAAATTCTTCGGTCTTTCCAACGCCGTTGACCAGGAAGCAAGGTGCATGGAGCCAGATTGACATCAGAGCGTTGCATGACAAACTAATTTTAAATCTCAAAGCTTATTTTCATCAAAAGTATTAACAGTCTGAAACTCATCAGCCTGTAGAATTCGCTGATGATAACTATACTCCACTGCGAATGAACCAGCCTCATGAAAGCGGAAATACGATATCAGCGGATGAAAAACTGCAAAAATGTTTTGAAATGCTAGTCCACGGTGTATATCGGAAAGATTTGCTGAATTCGCATCTCAACCAGAAATTGTCGTACTTATGGCTCACAAACAGAGCAATGTTCGCCGCAAAAGAAGGAACAATTTTTGCAATTCAGGTTGAAATCGTTCTCACCAGAAATTATGTGAAGTATATAATTCGTGACGTAAATGCTGCTGCAGACAGATGCCGTAGATTTAATATCAGAAGCGAAACTCTAGGCCATGTTGCTTACTGGATGTGTTAGGCTCGCTAATTCGATGTATATTAAGCGACATAATGACATCGCATAAATAATTCACTTGCAACTTGCCCAGAAGTACAACTTCTCTTAAAACGAGACACCGGCACACTACAGATATATTCCGGAACCAGTGCACAAAGATGCCAGCATGCTTCTATACTATGATTGAACCGTTTCGACGAATGCCACGAGAGACCACAATAAACCAGCTATATTTATGGTTGACAAGACTAGTAAGATATCATTTATAATAGATATTACTGTTCCTCTCAACAAAAACATGCAAAAGACATATTCGGGAAAAAAACGCTAAGTACACGGACTTAGACATTGATGTGCAAACGCCAATGGAAGTTAAGAAAAGTATATCTACTGCCAATCATCGTATCTTCGCACAGTCTGGTGCATATTAATCTTAATGCCAGCCTTATTGAATTCATGCCATATTATTAGAAATTTTTTGCTTTAAATGCTTATAAAATAATAAAAATAAAAAATTAAATTTTATGTTAATTATTATGTATTTCTAAGCATATTTAGACTTAATGAAATGCACATTATTGGCAAATGAAATTTACTCCCAAACGCGATACAATAAAAGGGGAAATAAAATTTAAAAATTAGAAAATAAATAAAAATTTAATTAAGATAAAGTAAAATAAACTAAATAGAGTAAAATTAATTGTATTTAAATTAAATAAATAAATAAAAATTAAAAAAAAATTATTAATAAAAAAATAAAATAATTTAAAATACTCAATATAATTTATAAAATAATATAAATTAAAATATATTAAATAAAATATAATATAACAAGTTGAAATAAAATAAAATAAATAATAACGCTAATAAAAAAAAAATTTAAAAAAATTAAAAATTAAAGAAAAAAATTTAAATAAAATTAAATAAAAAATAAATATATAAATAATAATTTAAAGTTTAAAAATAGCCACTTTGTTGGTTTGAGTTTTTGTTGTTGCTATTTTTGTGTCTCTGCTCTTTTAATAGCTTGCTTATATGCTGTTGTTGTTGTTGTGCTGTAGCTACATTTATTGTCTTTATCTTCATTTAATTTTTCTTTGCAATACACCTACCTCATCGGTTTTCAACTAATTTCCAATACAGTGTATATTGATTAGTTTTTATGGGCAAAAAAAGAGTTTAGATAGAAAAAAACTTATTACAAAATCACACGCTTCGTAAAAGTGTGTAAACACTATAATTGAAAGCAAGAAATGCCAGATATTGATGATGAGGATGATGGTTTATTTTGTAGATTTCCCTTTTTCTTTTTGTAATTTAAATGCTTCAACTACACTTATGCTATTGTTGTTGTTATTGTTTTGCGCGTAGTAATATTGTTTTTTTATTGTTTTTATTATTGCTGCTGTTTTTTGCTGTTGTTGTTGTTGTTGTTACTCTTGGCTTTGTACACTTTTTAACTGCCTCATTAGGCGCACGCACTATGATTTACACACACACACACACGCATATACACACTCCACATATTGGACACACGCATTTGCACATTATGCAGTTGCAACAACAAGACGTGCAACACATGTCAGAAATTGGTAGTAAAAAAAATATACAGCGTGTATACAAATGGACAAGTCGACAAGTTGTTGGTGAACGCAAGACGGCCAGAGCTGGTTATTGAGCCTAAGCTAATGGACCAACAGGCGGTTGGTTGGTTGGCTAGCTGGCCGGCAGAGGAAGAGATAGATTTGTCCGCTTGGCAAAGGCGCAACATTTACACTTCTGTACATACATACATACATACATGCATACATACATTCATGCATATATATAGATTGGCACACATGTACATATGTATGTTGGTAGTATATGGTCTGATTGGGTGTTGGGCTGTCTTGAAAATGTTATTATTGTATTTGCTGTTGGTGTTGTTGTTTTTCTTTTTCTTTTTTCTTTTGCCTTTAGGCGCTACCACCACTACTGACCGCAACAGTGATGGTTTTTGTTGTCTAAAGTTGTTTCTACTCGCATTCGCTTGTTGCTATTATTATTATTGTTGTTATTGCCAGCCGTCGCATCATTGTCTTGGCGTGTTGTTGCTGCTTTTTTTGCTCTTTTTTAATAGCTATCTTATTGCTTTTGCACAACAACAACAACAATTGTATTTTGTACGAGTATTGTATTTCATCTTGTTTATATTCTAATCAAATTCAGCAGCAATGACTCATTTGAAACTATTTAAGATTTAAACTGTATGCTATAAATCCAAGGCATACTACGCGGGGCGTGGTGGAGGGCCTGTGGAGTATAACACCAGAGACTCGGTACTACAATGCTAATGTAAATACATATATACATATGTTGTGCATCTTGTTGCGTCGTTTTGACTCCCTTTTAAAAATTGCAAAATTTTTTATTTTTATTTTTATTTTTATTTTTATTTTTGATTTTGCTGTCATACAAAAATCAGCAAGTGAATGTGGAAATTTTTTGAATGTAATTGAACTTTTAAGTTGTGCAAAATGCAGCGACGCGTATGCAAAAGAGCAGCGTAAAGGAAGAATTGTGGAATTTTCCCCATACACATGCATATTTTGCATTTTTTTTATATAATTTTTTTTTTTAGAAAAAATTCAATTGAAAAAAACTTTTTTACGTTTCCTGTTTGTTTTTTAACAACTGGATGTCACTTTTTGAAATCCATATCACGTTTCTAAGAATTCTGAAATAACAAATTATTCAAAAATTCAATATTTTATAAGAAAATATAATTTTAGTCTGAGCAAATCTTTGATATTTTTATTTTCGTTTCGTTAAAAAAATTCTAATTAAAAATGTATTAAATTTCAATGCAGCAATTTAATTTTTCTTCATCTTGCCCCAAAATTACATAACATATGACTAATGTAGGTTGAAAATAAAATATTTGTCTCTCTTGTAGCTGAAGAAAATTGCATTTGTAACTTTTTTGACTTAAATGATAAGACAATAGGATTCTTTTGATAATCTTCTAATATATTTAAATAATTCTCAATATATGCATTATCTTCCCTATCAATTTAAAATCTCGACGCCAAATCGTTCCATACGTCAGTCCGAATTGCTGCCACGGTCTTCGTGTACACACTCAGCTATGGCCGCTATATTTTCTTCACTGTGTGCTGGACGTGGTCTATTCGGTGTTGAGTCTCAAGATGGGTGATGCAGTTGCGAATAGTATGCTCAGTAGGCCGATTATGTTGACAATAAGTTGAGCGAAGTGCGCGAAACATATTCTTTACAGAACCTGAATTTTCGTTATAAAGTTGAATGATTTGTAAACGTGGTTCAGGCGTAAGTCTTTCCATGATGAAATGCCAAATAATACTGAACAAAAATAACATTACAGCTTGACGCGACCACGCGTGATCTGTGAAAAAATATCTCTTCTTAAATTACCTTTTACTTTCAAAATTTAAATAAATTGAAGTATTTATATGATTTTCCCCGCAACGTTATTAACATTTTATTAAATATAACAGGAAAATTGAAAAGTCCCCGGCCTGACACATAGATGGCGCTACTAGAATTAATTAATTATTGATTTTTAGTTAGTCCTTACCTTCAAAAGATGCGTTTATATAGCAGTCGGATCGTTAATATGTGAATTATAGCAATTTGAGTGAAACAACTTTTGTTATTGTGAAATAAAATGGATAAAAAGAAACTTCCACCATCAAGATTGGCATACTAAGTTTAGACATGTTGAAATGAGCACCGAAAGCGATGAACCCAGTGTTAACGGCCAAAAGAGGTTGTTACCGACGAAAACATCAAAAAATCTACAAAATGATTTTGAATAACTATAAATTGAAATTGAATGAAATAGCGGGCACTCTAAAGATATCAACTGATCATTTATTTACATCATTTATGGCTTTTTATAACCGCTTAAGCGATATTTTGGGCTTAGTTTACAATCTCATTTGTCACGTTGATTTTTTCCCTCCAAAGAGAGAGACCTATGGTTCGAGCTATTGCTAGATATATCAGATGCTTGATATAGGGATTATAGGAATTTATATGTGTTCTTTCGTGAATTAAATATAAGCTTTGGATAGCGCGGTTGTAGAACTAAAACTTTGAACACTTTTTAAATATATATTTCGATCCTAAATCGATTCTACTTAACTTCATGTTGATCCTTTCTTTCAGGGGTTCCTTTTGAATATTTTAATTGAAAAAGTGAGAGATTTTTGCTGTAATTGAACGCTTCCAGATATTGACATTATAAAAACTCTACATAAGATTGTATTGTGACTTAAGAAATAGTGATTGAGAGTTTCTTAATGGCAAAAACCATCTGGCCACAATCTGATTGGAAGATGCCTCTTTTATTGTTACCTACTTTCCTGTTATGAAACCAACTTATTGATGAGTAATATCTTTGAAAAACCATAATTTTTTGCTTTTTAAATCGAATTAATATCAAGAACTAGTAAACAAAATCTAGCATAATTTTTCTGCCTTACTCTTAAGGGATTTGAAACAACAAGATTTTTGTGACAAAAGTGTTTTTAACTAATTATTTTATGATTTCCACAAAATTCAGTTGAAAGCTAGTGAAAAAAGCATTTCGATCGTTAGCTTAAGTATTTAAATTTCGACACAATTTTTGGAAAGAGAGACTCCGTCGTAAGTCAAAGACCTCGGGAGAAATGGTGTCATACTAAGTTATTCAGGCAGATTACTATTATGGATAACAATACGACTTTATTGAAGTAAAATACAGCAGAACCTTCTAAATCTGCACATTAGTCATCACATCTCATTACTGATAAAAGAATTTTATTGGAAGAAAAGAATTTAAATATCAAAGATTAATCAACTTTTGCTTATTTTCTAACGCAGTTATTCGAAATTTTCCGTGATAAACGCAAAATTAGTTGTTTTTCTTTAGTCAGTGTTATTTTTTAATATAAAATTTACCCTCAGATATCATATATAATCTTATTAGAGAGCCGTAACAAATGAAAGTTTAGACAATTTTTGGAAAAAATCTCTTGGTGACAGATTTAATAGGGTAAAGTTTTCCTATTTGCCCGTGAAAGAAACACATTTGATATCAATGAGAATTTTTATTTTCTGTACTAAATGTTTATTATTGATGTTATTATATTCAGTACGAAAATCGAAAATCATTACAGATTATGCACTTTTGGCAATGTTTCTTCCACTACAATATTTGATACAAATTGATTGATCCATTTCTTTCAGTAATCGCCGAATTCATAAAAATGTATCTAATCTTAGTGGCTTTCACAGACAAAGTTAACCATAAGAACAGCTGAAAGCTTTTAACATCATTCAAGATCATGTATACCAACATGATAAAGGGTTATCCATTCCGAAAGTGCAGGGCTGTAATTCGACAACTGTCAAACTGAACTGTTAAACAAATGATGTTTTAGTTAAAAGTCATGCATTATGAAAATGGATCGCTTAACAACCGCACAACGCTTTAAAATTGTTGAAACCTACTACACAAATAGCTGATTCAAACGTCAAATGCCACAGACTTGATCGGTTACAGACATTGCAAAGTCTGTGCATCATCGTTTTGCTCATTCCACCTCAATATCGCCGCTGTAAGTGAAAGTGTAGCTGAAGACCCGAATGTGTCTATATCTTGACGTTCTCAAGAGCTGGGACTTTCTTCCGGCACATTATTTCCTATTTTGCACTTGGACTTACACCTATATCCTCATAAAGTCCATCTCACACAACAACTGAAGCCAGCTGACCATACACAATGCCGTTGTTACGTTGATTGGGTGTTTGAACAACAAACAGTTGACCGCGAGTTTTCCAACGAAATTTTCTTCAGCGACGAGGCACATTTCTCACTCGGTGAATATGTAAATATGCAAAATTGTCGCATTTGTGGTTCCAAAAATCGTCAAAAAAACTTACTGTCTGGTGCGCTATGGTCGCATGAAAACTACCTTTTTTGGCCTGCAATTGAAGAGCACGACTTGGACAATGTGTGATTCCAACAAGATGGTGGCACATGCCACATAAAACGTGCGAATATGGCTTTATTGCGAAGGAAATTTCCAGGCCACGCAATCTCTCGTCTTGGCAATGTCAATTGGCCACCGAGATTATGCGATTTGGCACTGTTGGACTTTTTTTTTGAGCTACGCGAAAGGCCGTGTTTATGAGGATTAACCTTTCACTCTTGAGCACTTTGAAAACCAACATTTATCGAATTATGGCTGAGATACCGTCCAATATGTGCCAAACATATAATATATATAATTGGAGCTTTGTTTTTTACCATTTATTCCAAATCGCTTCCGAACGGACGATAGATTTTTATAAATAGCTTTTATTTCACATCAGAAATACACTCAAGGAGCGACCGCAATTCCAAAAAATTATTTTCTTTAATTTTTCATATTTCGCGAACCTGGATTCGAGCTCAGGCCTTTCGAATTGTAGTACGCAATGCTAACCACTCGGTTATTGCGGCCGCCGTGATCGAAAATTGTCTCAAGCGGATAGAGGTTTGCACAAATTTACAAAGCGGTGATTTGAATGATGTAAGTGCCGTTATGTCATGCCAGAAATATACGCGCCATTCCTAGCAGAACACAGTTTAAAAAATTAACTAATTTTTTATTTAAAAATAATTTTCTATAGTTTTGAATGTTAATCGGATCAGGAATTGAGCACAGCTCTTCCAAATGGTCGTATGCACCGGTAACCACTCGGCTATTGCGTCCGCCACAAGGTATATAGTAAATACATTATAATTCAATTGATTCATTTTCCGTTTCAACTATAATATAAATGCCCACTACCAATGATTCACATCACAGTGGAGACTGATTGAAAAACTATCATCGAAAATCATAACTTAATATGTATAAAAAATAAAAAAATTAATTATTTGAAATAAATTTCTTGCCAATTTGAATACTCCAAAGAAATGTCAGTTGAAAATCGTCAACAAAAGTAGGTAACAATGAATTTTGAAGTTTCTTATGAAAGTAAATTTGTTCAAAAAAAAAAATTAAAAAATTAATTATTACAAATTAGTAAGGTAAATTTAAATAAAATATTATATAATATAATTTAGTTATTTTAAATGAATAAAAATGCACTTTTTATGTATTTTTTCCTATTTTTTTAATGTCACCATTTTTTGTATTTTTAATATTATTTAGACAGACGAGAAAAAAACTGCACGAGCTTGCTTATATGTTAATAAAATATGCTATTTTCATACAAATCGATACCATGAGTTTAATAATTTTTTCTGACAACATTTTTAATCGAACTTTAAATATCACGATATTTAAAGAAATAATAACTTTTATTATCAGCAGCTCAAAGAAATATTTTAAAGCAGTTTTAGCGACCTTAATTCTTCTTTAAACTTGAAAAGAAGCAGAAGAAAAATTGAAATAAAAAATTTGGTTTACAGAATTTTATAAATATCTTTTGCTTTGCTTTGAAATTTTCTGACTGAATTTTTTATTTATTAATTTTTTTTTTTTTTTATTAATTAGGCACACATTTATTTTGCTTGCATGCAATGTATTCAATATGTATTTATTAAGTGCGTAGTAAATTTTTATATGCATGTATATACGTAGATCAACTGAAAGCCGCTGCTGAGAGCGCTGTTTAGTTTTTAGGTTGTATAATTTTATTTTTATTATATTTAATTTCTAAACCAAAAAAAAATTTTTTTAATTTATGTATATACAATTATGTATACAAGTATACGCACATATTTATTTTTGGTATACAATACACAAATTAATATTAATTAATTAATTTATTTTTTATTTATTTACTTTATCAGCGAATTCTTATTAAATTTAAACACACAGTTGCAATTTTATTACTGGAATTTTTATTTTAATTTAAAAATTATGCAAAAATGTTTGGCTTTTAATTCCAAGCAAATACGCACGGCTCAAGAATTGGCGATGTGGTAGTGTTAGTGTGTCTCTTTATTCATTTTAAAGCGATTTTTTGTGAATTTTTTTTAGGTTATGTTTTTCTTTATTTTTTCTTTAATTAATTATTTTAATATATTTTCATATATTTTTTGTCATTTTTTTTAGTATTGAATTTCAATTATTTTTGTATAAAAACCATTTACGAACCTTATTAAATTATTTTTTGCGCTTACACACACCGTTACTTTCGCCTCACAAACATTATTTACTTATTCTATACATATATGCATATATATATGTATGTATATATATATTTTTTTTTTTATTATCACATTTAGTACTTAAATTACATTATTCAATCTACACGCCTGCATTCACAAACGCTTGACGCTTACGACGTTACGTCGCCGTTTATAGCCCGTGTTTTTCGCTCGCTTATTATTTTACACGCATCACAAATATCCTGCCTGCTGCTATGTGTTTATTATTAACACGCGCGCACCGCACACCGCACACAGGATCGATCGCCCGTTTATGGTATTATTGGTATTATAGAACGGAATGGAATTTTTTTAGTGCCACTTAAAAAAGCAAATACGCAACGCAAGGATACTGTGGTTGGACCACAGCCAGTTAGGTATGGCTGAAAAAAATTTTTTGCAATCGTTCAAAAACCAAAATATTCAATTCACAATTCAGTTTAGTTACGTAGTAAGTACAAGTACTCTACGGCACGACGACAACGTGTATACACCAAAATATAATTCTTTCTCTTGGAAATCAGGATATCCTGGCGCAACGAAACGAACGCCAAGATTCGAACTAGAGCATACACAATGGAGCGCAACATCAAAAGCGGCAGCAACAGCAACAGAAACAGCAAGTATAGGCTGCTCTGGCTGCCTTTGCTGGCTTCCCTGGCTGCCTGGCAGCGATGGCGTTGACGATGACGATGACGGCGGCTGCAGTAGTTGTGCATAAGAGCCAACAACAGCCAACAGTTGTAGCCAGCAGTAGCTGTAGTTTGTGTAGGCGCAATGTTGCTGCTATTGCTGCTGCTGCTGCTGTTGCTTGCGCTGCGCCAGATAACAGTGCGTGCCAGTAAATGCAAGACCGTGCGCCGAGTTAACGAGAAGTCGCAAACGGAACACTTAGTTTTGGGTTTTACAAGCAAATTTTTTACATTTTCTGCACATTGTTGTTGTTGTTGCTGTTGTTGTTATTTCCTGCAACTTCTGTCGCTGCTCTGTAGAGCAACAACGCACTGTCAAGCTGCTGCGCTAACCGAGAGCTACCATTACTCCACACTAATACTACCACCAAAGCTCCCTTAAAGCTCCCAAAAACGCATACACATGCAGCGAGAGCAACCAATACACTTGTCGGTACGCACACTTGCGCAAATTTGCACACACACACCGAGACGCAGAGTAACTCTCACTCAGCCACTCACTCACTCCTACCACATTGACGCTTGCCGAGTATGCGCCGAGTTGTTGTGCTGCGAGAGAGACGACCGTTACTGTAAGTAAAGTACTTCGTTGACGGAAGATGTGCACTACATGAACCGCGAAAAATTTCGTATTTCATTTGAACCTGCTGGCTGGTGTTGTGTGCTTTGAGCGCTGCAAGCAAAAGGCAGCACAGCGACGGCGGCGACGACAACGACAATGTGAACGAGAACGACGACGACAACGGCAACGATTGTGACTGACAACAATGAAGTTGACTACGGACGACGTCAAACTTGCTGTTGGGTTTGCACACTCGTTTGTGCTTTAAAGCGCCACCACATGACTTGAGCAACTGGCACGCTGTTTAGCTGGCTGTTGCGCATACATACACATACATATATAAGCAACTCTGTTCCACGCCGTGTTTTCGTGGAGAGTAACGCAATTTCAAGAAACTCGTCTGTTCGTGGGCAGAAGGAAGAATACACAAGAAAGCACTGTAGAGGGTTAACACAACACTTGTTTGCGTTCGTAATTGACCGTTGGAGTTGTAGTCGATGGCGCTTTTGGAAATGTGTCTAAGGTGTTTGAATTCTTTAACAGTGTGGTTTAACAGCAGCAGTTAGATTGGATCCGTTTAATGGGCAGATGATTGTAGCCTTTTCTTCTTTGAATTTTCGCTTATAATTCTGCGTTATGAGAGCAGGTGGGCATTGTGTTGAAATTTTGCATCAAACTCTTACCAAGCATGGTATTGACCATTCCAAATAATTTTTAAAGAAATTTTTGACTATGAAATCTTCAAAAAAAAAACTGGTTTCTTTCATCTCATTGTTTTATCATTTCCCTTTTCCGTTAGAAAAATATTTCCAAGAGGAAACTTCGAAGAACTCAATAGAAATAATGTGTTCTATGTCGCTCGGGACATTTTATGTGATTTGAGTTGATTTATATGGCTGATGTTCGTGCGATTCAAAAACTTAGGTGCCTGTAGACCTATTGTGTACCTTTCACCTCCTAAAATACGTAAACCATCTCCGGTACCTTATAAATGTTGCGACTGCAGCTACTCCTGCGAGACAGTCAAAGAAGTGCTTCCCAAGAATCTTAACTTATGTCGTGTTGTGCTTAGGACTGGGCAGTAACAGAGATACTGTTCAACAGCCTCTTACTGTTGTTGTTGTTATTGTAGCGGCTTGCTAAACTCCACATAGGGATAGCTGAAACTAGTCTAAGTCATCGAGATCATCTTACGGGAGACCTAGGAAACGTGCTATTTCGACGGGTTTGGACAAGAGGGATAGGCGTTTTAGATGAGATGAGTCGTTTTAAGGG
Organism: Neoceratitis asiatica; assembly: GCA_030068015.2. Taxonomy (NCBI): domain Eukaryota; kingdom Metazoa; phylum Arthropoda; class Insecta; order Diptera; family Tephritidae; genus Neoceratitis; species Neoceratitis asiatica. The sequence goes on from CM061524.1 coordinate 26,994,528, forward strand.
GTGGTGCAAAGCGGTGGTTAGTGTCGTGCTGGTACTCATTGCATGCAGGACATACGTTGGGTATATCAGGGTCGAGTCTGGATACGTAAATTAAATGGACTACAATATCCAGTCCTTAAATGTGCCAGTGTAACAGAATCTTTCTCTTCTTCGTCTCTGCAGTTCTTATGCAGATGGATAAGTGGCCATAGCTATCTAGGTACGTTACATGTTAGTACATTAAGCCATCAGATATTAGATTTGTTTTTGGCGAAGTCCAGTTTTAGCACATATCTTACCATGGAGCGAGGTTCAGTCACATCGTGTGTAGAGTTTGTTGTTATTTAAAATGGTTCTCCCCCTCTCGCTAGTTCATCCACCACGCAATTGCCTGGGTTGTCCGTGTTTGGGTACCTTGATCACGGTTGTATTACATATATTCCTGAGCTCATTTAGAGTCCTTCAATATTTCATCGCCACTTTTGGAAGGCAGAAGTTCTGAGGGCGGCTTAGCTGTCAGAGTATATAGGGATTGATGGGTTTGTAACCACAGCCTTGAACATCCATTCGACGGCTAACATGATGATTGCAATAAGCTCTGCTTGAAAGGCGCTACAATGGTCTGGTAGGCTGAAATTCAATTGATTGACGTAATAAGGATAGCTGCTGAACGCGGAACTCTATATTGTGATTTTTTCGATTGATGGCCACCAGATTATGAATAGTGTGAGTCCAAATACAGCCATATAAGTCCAGTGAACGAAAAACGTTCGGTACTGATCGTCCGAGCACTACTGACTACGGCAAAAAGAAAGCGTTGTAACTGATTATTTGGGGTTTTCACCAATTAGGCGAAATCTATCTCACCAAACACATTAACATTTGAGACCTTTTGCTGAAAAAATTAGAACAGATGATAAAAAATTGATTGTTTACTATAATAAAGTGTGAAAATGGTTATGAACTATTCGATCTTAGCAATCACAATCGATATATAAAGCGAATATTCACCAAAATTAGATTATGATGTATCTATAGCTGGATTACAACGATGTAGACTAATTTGGGAAACCAAACTATAGATTCATATGTGTCTACTGCCGTCAACTAACGAAATTGATTGAAAGGAATCAAAATATAATGGTTCAAACCGTCTAACCTCAAATGCGTGATCTTCCATCATGAGAACGCCACACTCCATATGGCTTTGATAACTAATTAGATACTAGTAGAGTACGATTGGGAACTAATGCCACAACCATGCTATAGCACTGACTCAGCAACAACAGGCTGCCAATTGTTTCGCCTACTTCAAAATCTTTTCATTCGTAAAGCTTAACTTATCAGACTAATAAAAATGAAAAAAAAAATAAAAATTTGGAAAAAATATGTAAAATAAAAAAAGTTGGACCATTTTTAGCATCTAGAAATCAAAGTTTCCACGAAGAAATGAAAGAATTTTCAAATTACTAATAAATGGCAAGACTTTATCTAACAAGGAAAAAAATATAATTTTCAATTTATTTTTAAATTATTTTTGTGTGTATATTATGTTGACATCACGAGATTTAAAAGATGAAAAATAATTTTTTAGGTTATGCCTGTTTATGTTGACTCCAGAAAAAAAGTCTTATGGTAATCATCACACATCTTTAGAAATTTAAAGGGTCAAAGAAATTAATTTTTGTATAGATAAAATAGTTGCTGGTCAAAGCTTTTTTAAGGGGTTAGGTGGGTTTCAGAGGTTAATAAAAGGAATTTTCACAATTTTTTTATATACACAATCATATATTTTATTCAAACAATCGACTATATCAAAGATACATATTTAAACAGTATTTTGTGAAATTAGCATTCAAAAATTTCGTAAACTCAGCCGTTGGTACCTCATCTCCCTTGACGTCTCAAAAGAAAATGCTCTCGCCGTGGACAGCTTAGCTCAATATTGGTTCAGCTAAGATCAAAAAACCAAAAATATTTTGTTAGTACATGAATAAATCTCGTTATTGGACGAAGGAAAGAACAAAAAATTAAAATTTTAATTTTTGACAGACTTTGAACAAAAAAACACATTTTTTGATCAATTTTTCCCCATGCATTGGCTCGATAAAATTAGTTGTAATAAAAAAAAAAGATTCTTCGTTCAATGACTAGATAACATTACATTTTTACAAAAATGTGGGCCAATTTAAACAAAATTGCTTAATAACTTTTCGAGAAATAGTGTCCACCGACTTAAAAAACAGAGTTTAAAGTTTCAAATTGACACAGGCATGATGAGCGGAACTTCCAAAGGGTTTATGTATTAGAATTTTACTCCGATCGATTTGAAATTTTAGGAGAATATTTTAAACATATTTTACAATAATAAGATAAAAAAATAGAGTTTTTTTTAATTTTCAAACCCACCTAATTCCTTTAAGTTAATAAAATGGCGGTCTGGCGAAAATTTTTGGAAGATTTTCTACAAAAAAAAAAATTATTTACAAAAAAAGATTTCTAAAAAATTAAATCCTTCTATTAGGCACTAGTTTTAAATGTTGTTTTTGAAGTTCGAGTATTTTAAGGCAAATTTAATTGTGAAATAACGATAGTTAATGATTATTAAAAATTGTTTTTATGTCAATAATAAAGAAATAATAATAAAAAAAAAATTTCTAATCGAATAGATCAATTTCAGATAAAAAATATAAGCAAATTTTGCAAAATATAATTTTAATTTTATTTCTTAAATCTGTAATTATTAATATCTTCGATATCTTCAATATCTGACCAATTTTTAATTTTTTTTTCAATAAAAAATTTACACTTAAAATTCAAAATTCAAACTTTTATTTTTACTTTAAACGATTTAAAATTTATAATTTATTTAAAAGAAATATTATTTTACTAATCTACGAGTTACATCAATAAATTTTATATACAATAAATTTGCTCTTTACAACCGCTGCAGCGATTTTCAACCGAAAATTTTCTAATATAAAAATATTTAAATCATAAATGTCCTCTAATGAATTAAACTCCTTTTCCCTATCACACTGCCAGCCAGCAATATGAAAAAATTAAATTCACAGTGAACCCACTGTTAACAGTCGAAATTTCTGTCAATAACAGCGCCACAAACACAATAAAAAATAAGAGAAATATGCTCTGCCTACACAGTACTGGCGAACAGTGCTGTTAGAACGAGATTGAGGCTGGAGAAATGTAGAAAAAATTGCAGGCAACAAAACATTCGTATAAGACTGTTAAGCTGCATAACAGCAGAGAAGGTTAAAGAAATTTACGCTGTAAACAATTTTATTACCAACAGCGTGCATTTAACAGCAACAATAACAGCAAACAGTACAGCTAATACTCCAATAACATAGTATATAGCGCAGCTGCTCGCACTTGCGTCATTAAAACAGCGCCGCATGGACGGGGTTGGTAGTGATTATAACTCACTGGTGGCATTTAATAACTTTGATGATAATAAATTGCAACAAAAAGGCAAATGTTATAAATTTGTATGCACTAACAACCAAAGACACACACATATAAACAGTTAAATTGCCTGCGCGTATGTAAGTTTATGGTTTGCGCGCGTGTGTGCATCATATTAGCCACCTCTACACTACCAACCACACTTGAGTTACTTCACATTTGTGTGGGTTTGAGTGATAATTAAAACAGTGCTGCTTTAGCTTGCGTCGGCGCAGAGAGTGAGCAACACAGAGAGCAATGAAACTCAAAATGGTATGAGCCATTGGTATTGGTATTGTCCCAGAGTGGTGGTAGTGTAATAAGCAAAGTAATAAAAAATTTCATACAATAAAAACAACAATCACATAAATAATATGGGAAAAAAAAGTGGAAGAATGGAGAAAACTGAGGAAGACTCAATGCACAACAACAACTTATGATGGAACATACAGAGTAACGCAGCAAATTATGACAACGTTAGGCGGAGCGAAAAAATTTTCCCTACTCAATCAAATTATGTACATACATACATACATATAACCATACTATACGATATGCTATGTTCATTTTTTATTACCACTGCTGCTGTTGTTGCTTTTGCTGTTGCTTGTTGAATTTATTTCAATTTTTTTTTAATTTTTCCATTTTTCCATTACATTATTTTATATTTCCTTTTTATATTTCATACGTCATTTTATGCGTTTTAGCGACGGCAAATCATTCTTCTCGGCTGCTGAGTATGTTCAATTGCATGTCTGTATGCAGGCATGTGCACGTGCATGTATGCTTTGGAAACACGGCAAACACAGCCTGGAGTAGCAAAATTTTTATAACGAATCAAATGCGCGACGGCAATCGACCGGGTGCTGGCCGCTGACGGCTTCCCACTCATCCACAGCTGGTTGGTGCTCAGTGCTCAGTGTGTGTGCTCTGGCTGTTGTTAACGGTGTGCAGGGTGTCGTCGTATGTCGGCTGTTGGTCGGTTGCTTTTGCTTTTACTTTTGCCGTCGCTATCTCAAGGCTTTTGTTGGTTGGCATCAGCATCATTCATCAGTAATATTCTCACGATTTTGCTGCAGAAATTTATACTTGGATAATGAAAATGTTGCTTATCACCAGCAGGACGAGAGTTTTTGGCAATTCAACAACAACTACAAATGTGTGAGGATACCGTTTTTCTTCTTCGTATAGCGAAAAATTGTATGAAAAAAATGCTTGGTAAATTTTTTAAAGCGATGTAGTCAAAGCATAAATTTGAGATTTTTCAAAAATTCCTAAATTTTTTCGAATTGAATTTGCATTTTTGCATTCAATTTGAATTTTGAATGTTTTCTCTGTAAAACTTTTCACTATTTTTAAAAACTCTAAGCATAAAAACATTTTTAGTATGTATATTTGAAATTGCGATTTAAAATCAACTGAGTGGCAGTAAGTTTTATATATATAAAATATAAAAAAAAAAAACAAAAAAAAATGAAACTAAGAATTTGTAGGAAAAATAATACTATAATAAAATAAAATTTAATTGAATTTAATAAAATAATATACAAAATAAAATATGATAGAATATAATAGACTAAAAATTATATAATAAAATAAAATTAAAATAAATAACACAAAAAATTAAATAACTTAAAAAAAATTATATTAAATTAAATAAATAAAAATTTTACAAAATAAACTTAAATTATTATTATTTAATATATTGAATTAAATTAAACTAAAATGAAAGAAATTTAAAAAATATATATAAAAAATATAAAATAAATAAAACACAGAATAAGATGAAATTAATTAAATAAAAAATAATAAAAAATTTAATATATTGAAATAAAGTTAAATTAATATAAACTAAATATATATATATGTATATATGACACAAATAATTTGGATTTAACACTTAGAGACTTAAGGGAAACGGAAACCCCAAAGATAAAAGAGATTGCCAGAAAATATGATATTCCTAAGCCCTCCACCTTGGATTTTAAATTGAAAAATCCTGAACATAGGACTTCCTTCGGACCCACTACCTGTTTTGACAGAAGAAGAAGAGTCTATATATCTTAGAGCTTTGGTTTAAAGGGTTAATGAGAAAGGGTTTCCCTTTAAAAGTTGAAAATTTACGACGAAGTGTATCCAAGTCCTTTTAAGAATAATTATTCTGTAGATGAGTGGGTTAAAGTGTTTTTGAAACGACACCCCGGTATCGTTCAGCGTACTAATGAGGGAGGGAGTCACTGGTCAGGCTAGTGCAAACATCTCGGAACAAGACATAAGGAAATGGTTTTTCGAGATACAGCAGTACTTAGAAAATATCGGTCTTATCGGCAGTTGTTGAACGACCCAAGTCGGGTCGGGTTCAATGGCGATGAGAGTGGGTTCCAGTTGTGCCCAATAACAGGAGAAGTGTACTGGCTGTCAATGGAACTAAAAATGTATATAGTGTTGACACCCCATCATAATTCCAAAGAGTCAATTGTAGTCATGTTTACGTCCTCAGCATCTCTCCGCCTATGGTTGTTTATAACTATCAAGGCATTCCACAAAAAAAATTCTGATGTGATTCCACAAGACTGGGGTGTCGAAGGTCGAAGCTATAATGGCTGAATGACTTCAGAACTGTTTTTTGAGTACATAGGGAATGTTTTTCATCCTTATTTACTCCAAAATATATATATATATATATTTTCTTGATGAACTTAAAATCCATCTTACCTACAGTGTGAGGAAATTATGCGAGGAGTTGGGCATTGAGCTTTAGCTTTAGAAAGGCAATTTTGTTAATATAACAAAAAACTCATTATTCTTAGCTATGTTGTTTTATTATCTGTATAACTTTTATTTCCCTAAATTTACCGATTGTCCAATAACGGTTATTGACTGTTCAATAATTAAAAATGTTGTCCAATGACTGTGTTTTTTGTTCATATTCGTTATAATGCTGGTATTTTGCAATAATTTATAAAATATAGGATTTTTCAATCTTTTTTATGATAGCTTATTTTATCTAGCTTCAAAATATATCTAAGTTACTACCAAAGCCGACGAAATTTTCTTTTTTAACTTATTTGTTTGTTTAATTGTCCAATGACTGTCGGTTTATCGTAATATGATAAAATAAAATAAAATATAAGAGAAAAAATAATAATAATATGAAGTAAAAATATTAAATTAGATAAAATTATTTAAATAAAATAAAATTAAATAAAATATAATATAACACAATAAAGTAAACCAAAAGAAAAATAAAATAAAATGATTTAAAATAAAATAAAATAAAATTAAATACAGTAAATTAAAAAAAAATACAGAAAAAGGTGAAATTAATAAAATAAAATATAAAAATAAAATAAAAATAAAATATTACAGTAAAATAAATTAAATATAATATAATAAAATAAATAAAATAATACAGAGTAAGATAAAATAAATAAAATTAAATAAAAAATAAATTATATTAAAATAAAAAATAAATTATGTTAAATAAAAATAAAACTAAATTAAATATGTCACAATAAAGTAAAATAAATAAAATGAAACGAAAAAACTAAAAGAAGAAGAAGCAAATCATAAAAAAATAAAATAAAAAATCGAAAAATTATAAAATTATAAAAGGAAATAAAGTTAAGTCAAACAAAACAATGCAAAATAAAATAAAATATTTTTTTTTTGCAGGCGAGAGCAGAAAACTGCCTACCGTATCGGCTCAGTGTCCTCAAAACAATTTTATATGCTGCCTTAGCATTACTCCAGGGAGGCGTTCCATTTTTCTTATAATGAAATTTGAATCCCGCGACACTCGCGTACAGGTCCCGTAGAAGTGTCCGAACAGCATCTGTGTTATGTAATAATTCAGCTCTCCAGACGCGACATGGGTTTCCTAGTTCTCCTCCATGGGGTTCGCCACTGGTTCAGCATTTTTATGTCTATGTGCTACTGGCGATATTTTTCACTTTCTTTAGTTGTTTTCTTGGAGAGGTCGATGGATATGCTTCTGTTCATTACTGATACATCTTCGCCTGATATAGTGCGTTACGCTTATACTCGCCTCAAAACTGCTGTGCAATATACTTTGCTCTGTATATATCGTGGTCGGCTCTGTATATAACGTTGTCGACATCAACAACGTTTTTCGTTTACGGAATAGTTTCCGGCGGCTTTCTCCGCTGCGTGTCTGAGTGAACTGAGTCTCCTGGTCTCTTACGCCTAGGTAGCGCGTATACAACTTCTTTTGTTTACAGACTTCCAAAGGGATGTGTTTCGTCGCTATAATTGGAATCTCGATTTTTTTTTGAAATGACAAGCTTTAGAGCGCGCTAGTTAATTTATATCATTGACATTACCTGTTTCAGTTTTCTGGCTTAATATGTATATCTTATGTATCGCGGTAATTACCAGGGCAACATCGTCCGCGTCGCCAATTGGATATGTGCCGTCGGGCATTTCTAAACTTAATCTGTCATCGTAGGTGATGTTCAAGGGCAGGGAATAGAGCTCTGCGCTGTCACAGACGTAACCTTGAGCTACCACGTGCGTCTGCATAAGTAGTTTTATGCAGTATGCCTCTGTCCCTTATGTATTCAAAGCTTTCTGGAATTAAAATCAATTAAAAATTTTAAATCGCTTTAAAAAATTGCAATATTTATTCAATATCATCAGATTTGTGTGCGTTTTGAGTAGAAAATCCTTGTTTTGAAAAATTTTTAAATATAATTAACGCGTTATAGCCGTCTAACTTGTAGTTGTTGTTGTTGTAACCGCAGAAAATTCTCCAAATTTGGCTACGGGGAATATTGCGGTAGTGATAGTCTTTGGCCGGATAAAAATCCCAGTCGTTCCGGCATAAAGACCCGACTGTCGAGAGGACTATTGGATTTTAGTCGCCTCTTATGACAGGCATGCTTTACCGCAGGTAAATTCTTGAACCCCCAACCAGCGGGGGAAGTTTAGCCGTTTAAGTGATTTTTATTGGCCGAATTTTTTTGCTGATGGGGTGTAGATGCCTTCTTCAAAGGAATGTGTTGCTGAAAAACTATTTTTTGCATGTCGGAGATGCACTCAGTGCTACTGTTCCAATTTGAAAATTATATTAATTTTTTTTTAAATCTGTCTCCGCTCGGTCAATCTCTGTTCGTTGTGTTCAGTCCATCAATCTCTCTAAAATAAAACCCTTTGCAATACATGCCTTTCGCTTTCATTTTGTACCAGCGCCTACAGGAAAATTATTATGAACGCCATTCAAGTTGATATATATACATACATATATTAACCAGTATATCACAATAAGTAGTCAACATGTATATAAAATGTCTCGTGACATACGCACATTGTCATTTAAGCGACGCGAGACATCTGCTCATCTAACCAACCCATCAGCGGCAAAGAGGCCATGGACATGCAGCTTAATGCTATGCCACCACCACCAGCAGCAAATAGTTGATTTTACATACTACATATATGCATAGTTGCATACTTATAACTGTAAGTACAAGCGTAATTATGTTTTTCAATGCATCTGGCAGTATCAACAAACAAAATATTCATCATTAGACTCAGCAACAAAAAAAAAAAAAAAAAAATTAATAACAAAAGCTGCCATAACGAAAATGAAAGCAGCAAAGAGAAGGCTTAGAGATCAGCAGCGAGAATTCTAAAATTCATATTAAAACATTATTTATCTACGCCCCTCAATGTGTTTGGGCTATTCAATCAAATTTCGAAAAAAAACAAATTAAATGAAAAAAAAATTATGCACCAACTGGGCGAGCATCAAGCGGAAATCAATATGTACATGCATACATATGTTTGTATGTTCATATGGATGTATATTAAGTTAGACAATACCAGTAGATGTACATATGTATGTATTTATGCGTATTTTATGCGCCTTCACATACATACATAGCATAAAATCATATCTCTCTCTCTCCGCGCTGCTTTCAAAATTCAAAATGGTTACCAAAATACAAAAGCAAAAAAGCAACAACAAAAAATGAATGAATTACAAAAAGCGCGCTAATCTGATATGAATTATATGTATGGCTGAAGCATACACAGTTATGCCGACATTGCTACCCTTTCGCGCCGCTTATAAATATGCACACACACATACTCGTACATATGAAATGTATGCCGTAGCATATGCTTGTATGTATGTAAGTATGACAACCGCTTCACACTTCACAATCTACATTCATTCATTGAGTTCAAAAAAAAAAAAGTTTGATCGAAATTAGTATTCTCAGATTGAAGGCATGAAAAATTAAATATGCCAAAGCGGCGGTTGGTTGGAATTAAATGGATGGTAAGCTGTAAAACAGACGCTTATACATACGTACACACATATTTACTCATACAAATATATGCGTTATATACATACTGTTATATGCAGCTTTAGACAAATATATTCATATGAACTTTTTATTAGTTATATATGCATGTAAATATATTTTTATTTGATTTTATCTCAGTATTTTACACACTTACATACAATATGAGCACTATCTGTGCAACCATCGGCTGCCGATGATTAGAAAAAATTTGTAACGATTTGCATATGTTTTTTTTCTTCTTTCATAAAGAATGTAATATTGCACTTAGGTATACATATATATATAACGAGAAATCCATTTCGAGGTTCCCTACTTTTTTAAGAAAAAAAACACAGAAAATTCAAATTTAATGCGGAATATTTATTATCATTCGAAATAATATTCTTTGGCATTTATTTTTTGAATATTATCTCTTTCAAATGTTGCCCGTGGCTACGTCTCAGATGGTCCATCTACGGTAGAGTCCAATTTTCGATGACTCGTTCGAGCATTTCGACTGGTAACTGGCGAATGAAACGCGTGATGTTTGTTCCAAGGACTGAACCGAGGCATAGACTTTAGACTTTACATAACCCCACAGGAAGAAGTCTAACGGTGTGTTGTCACACGATCTTAGTGCCCAATCGACCGGCCCAAAACGTGAAATTATCTGCTCACCGCGATGTGTTCTTTCAATAAATCTATTGATTGATGCGATGTGTGGAAGGTGGCGTCGTCTTGTTGAAACAAAATATCGCGGAGATCACGAGCTTATATTTCAGGTATCAAAAAGTCGGTTATCACGGCGCGATAACGGTCGCCATTGACGATTACGTTCTCATCGGCATCATTATTGAAAAAATATGGACCGATGTTTCCACTGGCCCACAAACCACACCAAACCGTTGTTTTTTCTGGATGAAATTGCAGCTCTTGAATCTCTTCAGGTTGCTCTTCGTCCCAAATGCGGCAATTTTGCTTGTTTACATATCCATTGAAACAGAAATGGCCGTCATCGCTGAACAAAATTTGGCCTGAAAACGTTGGAACTTCTTTGACGTTTTCAAGAGCACATAGAGCGAAGCGATGTCGCTTGGGAAGGTCGAGCGGCTTCAGTTCTTGCACAAGCTGTAGTTTGTACGCTTTCAATTTAAGATCTCGACGTAAAATGCGCCAAGTCGTTCCATACGTCAGTCCGAGTTGAGGCGAACGGCGCTGAATCGACTCTTCACGGTCTCGTGTATAATCTCAGCTACGGCCGCTATATTTTCTTCACTGGGTGCTAGACGTAGTCTATTCGGTCGTATATTATCCAATAATGAGTGATGGATCTCATGATGGGTGATCGTGTTGCGTATAGTACGCTCAGTAGGCTGATTATGTTGACCTTAAGTTGAGCGAAGCATGCGAAACACATTCCTTACAGAACGTGAAATTTCGTAATAAAATTGAATGAGTTGTAAGCGTTGTTCAGGCGTTAATCTCTCCATAAGGCAATGCCAAACAATACTGAACAAAAATAACATGACAGCTTGACACGACTCACACGTGATCTGTCAAAAAAAGGCTGTTAAAAAAAGTACCTCTACTTGCATCACCCTATATTATTTATGTAACTTCAAAAATTTATTCTTCATATCAAATATGTGCATTTGATCATATACATATACATACATGTGCATATGAGTACAAACAAACATATTTCCATTCGATTTCTCATTTTTATTTCCAAGATTTCACAATTTTTTCAACTCAAATTCTTAAATAATTCTTCTTCATTTGCATTTATTACATCATGTGTGTATGCTGTAATTCCTTTTTTATCTAAATCTAATGCTTTGTGCATCAGTTTGCATATTTTCATTTTTTGTTGTTGTTTTTTATTTGGGTTTTTTTTTTAACATTTACATATAATATTTTAATTTTATTTACAAAATTTTACCCTTTTGAAATTGTCGAACCGGCAAGTTGTCTGGTCAAAGTCGATATGTATTTCACTGGCATGCCACATGGGTGTGTGAGAAAGCTATGTGAAATGTTAGAATGTTCAGTAGAAATGTATGTAACTATATACATATGTAAATATGTTCTCAGTTCGTACTCGTACGTTTAAGCCACATTTTTCAAACTGGTTTACTATTTGATAGAGAAATCATGCATTGGAAATCTTATCTCTAATGGTGTAAGTGATTCTCTTTAAACAGATAAATATTTTAAAGAAAAAACTTAGAAAATTTAAAAAAATTAAAAAAAAAATATTTTTTTTTTATTATAAGTAAATGAGCTGTATTCAAACGTCTATTTTTTGTTAGAAAAATTATTTTTGATTGAATATTTTGTTATACAACTAAGAAAAATTGTTAGAAGTGACAGCTGTTTATATTTTTCAATAATTTTATTTTTTTACTTATTTCAAACCAAGGCGAATTTAACTAGGTGATGTTACTATGGCACTATATGCCCACCGAGATTGTCAATTTTTTTTTAAATTTATGTTTTGCTTGGTTGACTAGGCTTTGATTTTCTATTTGTAAATGCGAAAATCTGTAAAATTCAGATTTTGTATTTGTGATTTATGCTAAATAAGAGTGGAGCAGAGAGTTCGCAGAATTTTATTTAAAAGTCAAAGAATTTTCTATGATTTCGATAAGCACTGCCAAAAACCAAAAACAAAATACACAACAGAAATTGTTATTTTTTTTAGTGCAGCTAGGTTTTTTATTTTATTTAAAAAAAAAAAAAAAGAATTTCTCGCCAGCAGAATTCGTCGATAAAATCCATCGAATGATATTGGATGATAAAATTGCGTGAGGTGGCTGTCGGCATCTCAACTGAGCGTGCACATCTCATTTTATATGGTCACGGTGGGTCTGTCGGCCAAAAAGGTTGCTGCCACAGCCTTTGGAATGCAGGCGAGGTGTTATTTACATCGATTAATAATTATTGCTATTGCTTAGGTGTTTAAGTAGGACTCGAAAAATATTTATTATCAACAAATTAAAACTACAAAAATTATAAGGAAAGAAATCTTTTCAGATCTCAAAAGAGTACACAAGTGGAAACCTGAAAAATAAGTGGCTTTCGGGTATTACTTCGGGAGGGATATTTCTTGGCCGAATAAAATCCAGGTCGTTCTAGTAAAAGTTTATGGTGGATCTGCGCCGACTAATAAGTCAAAAGTGGTGATTTTTAGCGTTCTGTCCAAACCAAAAAAGTTTAAATGTAAGGTTTTGAAGGCCTTATAGCATCAAGATCCGTGCCAAATGCAAAATGAACTAGCAGAATTATTGTTAGCGACCCAGCAAACAATTTTCTTTCAGTTAAAGCAATTTGGATTTAATCAATAGCAAGGAAATTGGGTGCCAAACGTGTTGAAGCCGAGAGATGGCGTAAGGCGATTTTTCATCTCGAAACTGCTTCTTGAAAGACATCAAAGGAAGCGATTTTTGCACCAAATCGTGACTAAATATGATGAAAAGTGGTTATAATACGATAACGTCAGGAAGAAAAAATTCTATGCCAAGCCTGGTGAACCCGTTCCATCGACGCCAAATAAAAACTTCATCGGTTCAAAAGCCATGCTCTGCATATGGTGGGATCCGACGGGTGTGGTGTACTACTAGCTATTAAAACCGATCGAAACCATTGATGCGAAACGTTATCGACTATAACTAATACGCTGAAAGTGGCGTTTTTTCAATATGGTAACGCTGGGCCCCTTGTCGTTGTAACGGTCAGGAAATACCTGAAAATTCTGAAATGGAAAGTCTTATCTCAACCGCCGATTTCTAAGCCTAGCATCTTCCGACTGCTGTCTTTTGCAACGGATGCAAAACTATTTGGGGGCACCGGGGTGGGTCTTTTAAAGATATGAAGAAATGAAGCATGGCTGAATGATTGCGTCCAGGACAGAGAGGAGTCCTTTGTTAGAGGTAGTATTCGCAAATTACCAAAGGATGAAAAAACTCAATCTCTTCTGATGGAAATTACTTTGATTGCTGAATTTTTTTTACTCTTTTTCAGTAAAAAAAAAAATATTTTTTTTCAACAAAAATTTAGCGAATTAATTTGTACGCTCAATAATTTTAGATTTATTATTGAAATATAAATTTTAATTTCGACAATCAAAATTGAAAATTTCTATTTTGCTCAGCAGTTGAGCAATGAACAAGTATCGAGCGAGCTCGAGTATGTATGTAGTTAGGTGTTCAGTCACCTAAATTATATCTTTTACAGCTTTGAGAGGCTATTTTGTGCAAAAATTTGAACTCCAAATTGTACATTTATTCTCATAAGTCTGTAAAAAGATACAAAAGATAAAATAAATTTTAAATAATTTGCAAGGAAAATGTGAATGAATTCCAAAAGCACAAATAAAAGAAATCCTTTGCGGTCAGAATAACTTAAGCATTTTTCTACAATAATACAGAAAAAGGCAAACTGGAAAATGAAATAAAATAAAGTAAATTAATAATAAAAAATATAAAATAAAATAAATTAATAAAGCAAAATGCAATGAAAATTACAAAAAAAATTAAAGTTTTTTTTTTAGCTACGTAGATGATTAAATGTATAATGTATGTGTGTATTCTATCTACATAACTTTACACTATCTAGCAGTTCATTCACCTCATTTGAATGCCTATAAAAATTCAACACTTCTTAAAGCAACTCGCTTTACTGCACACCAAAAACACATACACATACATACATACACAAAACACGACAATTAGTTCTCCCTCGATTTCTAAGTAATTTTTGCAAAGCGAAAACTTTAAGTACAAATAGTAGTTTAACAGCCGAAATGGAGAAAAGTCAGTCAGCCGATAGAATACACGCTAAAAGGCATATGAGTGCAGGCAAAAAAAAAAAAAAAAAACTGAATGAAAGGCATATACATATGTATTTATAATATATATATGTATAATATATTAACCGAGCAATGCCAGCATAAGTATTTGAAATACCACTGTATGTATGTATGCATGCATGTGTTGTGTTGTTAAAGCAAGTCAATTGGCGAACTTGTCTTCTTGGCTTATATACTTTGACTATGTACTAGCGCCTCGAGCTCATTTGTACATATGTATGTGTGTTTGTATATATACTTGTATGTGAGTATGCATATAGCAATAACACATGTATGTATGTGTGTATTTTAACATTTTAGCTCCTCAAGCCGCCTCGTTTGCAACTTGGTTACAATTGTTTGTATGTCCCACCACATATGTATACATTTATATATGTACAATTAGCAGTTGTTGTTGTTAAATACATATGCACTTGTGCAAGTAAATAGTGCGCCAATTTTAACAAAAATGTCGAATACCGATGCAGACGAGGGCGTTAGCCCTTAAAAACAACAACTTTTTTTTGTTTTCAATTTTCTCGTTACTGAATTTCAAGTGTTTACATCGTCTACTACTGCTACTACTTTCGTACATACATATGTATGTGTGTATGTATGTAAATTGTGAATTTCCATGTACTGCCTCCACCATGCGAATATCCTTTATTTTCCATGTAGCTGTGCATGTTGTGTCCTTATCATTAGTTCCTCAATGTCGTTGGCTGGCTTAGTTGCCGGCGGCGGCGAGACCAGAAAAAAGGACAAAAATCAAAAAAAAATAAAAAAAAACAGAAAAAAAAAATCACACATACACAGCTCCCAAAGGTTTGCCATATATACATATGTATGTATGTGTGTATGTACTCGTACATAGTACACTTTGCCGCCGAGCTGCTCGTTAGAGTCGTTAGTTGGTGGCTGGCTGGCTGTTTGTCTGTGCGTCTGTCTGTCTGTGCATCTGCCTGTGTTAGAAAGCTTCGGATTTTTGGTGCGTCTTCTTGTCAAATATTGGCTGGCCTAGACGTAAACGGAAGTGTTTTGTTGCCATTTTGCATCTACATAGTATACTATATTCGTATATATATCTGGATTTTCCACTGTTTTTCTCTTTTGCATATGTGTGTTTGTGTGTCTGGCTAGTCTGGTAAATAAATGGGCTGTTGACATTGGTTTCGAGTTTACAAAGAAATCGATTAAATTTAATCGAAACATTTTGCCACTGATACTCAAAAACTATATATGTATGTAGCCATATACATATATATAGTACATACACACTATCCATTTACTTGCGCAATTCTCAATTGGGCTCAGCTGCTGGTTGCCAAGCGCAAACTGAGAAATAGAAGATTTAAATGCCAGGCTGTATGCTCCACATACATATATATGTGTGCATGTTAGGGATATACATATACATATTTATATTATATTGTTGCTGTAGTGTCTTTACACACGAGTATGTGGGCTGGTAATTGTCCTTGCAGCAGAGCAAGGTCAGTGAAAACTAGAAATTTATATAGATATCTGAAATTGGAGTCTTTAAAGCTTTCTGTTTGTTGCAGGAATTTGGAATTTTGAGGGAATTGCACTGGGAACAATTTAATTTATTCGTTTACAAATAAAAAAAAACTAAATTCTTCAACTTTTTCTAATCGACATACATATGTATGTATGTATACATAAATAAATTAAAATTATTTGCCGAAAAGTACGGCTGAACTGATTTGTCTGATTTTGATATTGAAATATTTGTGGAAGTTTCGGGAAACTTTAAACCGTTAGAAACACTGGAAAGTGCACCTGGAACCGACATATTCGAAAACTTTCGTATTTATTGTTTGATTTTCTTGAAATTTGGTACGTAAGTCGCTTTACGCTTAGCTTAAGGGGGTATTCTAGTCTAGAGGTCCGAACCTCGACCTTTTTTTGGCAAATGATAAAAAAAAGCATTTGAAATTTTCATTTTCTATTTTTTTTATGACTTGTTTATTTATATTTCAAGAGTACACAAAATTAATTTAAAAAAAAAATTTTCATGGAGTCATAAGCCCGTGAATTAGAGAGGGAAGAAAAAAAGAGACGTGTCCTCCTAGCCATGATTTCTACCCTTGAAATATATATAAGTAAATATATCTGAAAAATAAAACAATGATGGTTTGTTAATTAGTATGAATGTCGCTATTTCATGAATCTGCAAAACTGAAAAAATTTTTTTTCATAAAATGGCGGCTGCTCAAAAAATAAAGGTCGATTTTTTCACTAATTTTTTAACTTTTGTCGAATTTTTTAAAAATACTACAAATTTAAAATTTTCATTTCTTGTTGATTCATGCAATAGAGAGATATTTAAAGAATATTCGTGCCAAATTTCAAGTAAAACGGCTTATTAAACTTGAGATATTGTGGTTACTGCATCGAAGAAAGTTGTTTCGAGAAAAACGCGTTTAAAGCTCCGCATAAGGGCCGAGCCGATATGGATGCCGCGTCAGGGAAATACGTTTATCTCCGAAAATATTTTGAATTTTGAAAAATCCTCTTACAGACATATTTTTAAATAGTTAAACTTTCAAAATACGCCAAAAAAAATCGAATTTTCCAAAATTCTAGACTAGAATAGCCCCTTTACAAAAATTTTTCTATCGTGAAGTAGAGCAGGGACCGAACTATTCGAAATCTTGCTTATGGTTTGATTTACGTTAATTATAATTACGAGGATGTGAACCGATTTACTTAGAAAAAAATTTACGCTTCGATTTGCTAAAACTTTTTAATGATACAGGGGTGGTTTGATAAGTCAGTGACTTTTTGAATAAAATATATTATTTTCCACAAATAAGCGTTTTATTTCACAACATGGTCTTCTTTTAGCTCTAGAAAGTTAGTCCAGCGTTTGTTCCAGTTTTTGTTTTCCTTACGAATAATGGTTATTTTTCAAGGCTCTCAAAATAGGTGTCTGTTTCTGTGTTGACCTCTTCATTCCACCCGAATCTCTTAGCTGCCAGCTATTTCTTCAGATTTGGAAACAAGAAATACTCGTAGGTGACTAAATCTGGAGAATATGCTGGATGGGGTAGCAGCTCGTAGTCTAATTTATGAATTTTTGCCAAGATGAGTACACATTGTCCTGATGGAACAGCATTTTTTTCATTATACGGTCGTATATGAATAATATTCGTCGGTGATCATTTCATGCCTCTCAAAGTAATCGAAGTGAATGACACCTCGTGCATCAAAAAAAAAAAAAAAAAAAACTGTGGCCATTACCCACCTTTGGCCTTCTTTGATGCACGTTCACCCGGAGAACCCACTATCTTGATTGTTCTTTGGTCTCTGATGTGGTGTAGTGGATCCATGCTTTTTCTACGATAACGATGCGCGCAAAAATTCTCTTGGATTGCTGTTAAACATCACCACACACGCCTCTGAAGTGGCTGCCCAGCTGTGCTTATGGTCGTGTGTGAGCAATCGCCCAGAATCGCACGGATAGCCTTTTCATGTCCAGCAACCTCATACACTTTTATTATCTGATAGTCGAATGTTATTCCATTAATTTTATCAACGATTTCTGGCGTGACGATCTCTTTAGGGCAACCTGAACGTTCGGCGTTACTTGTACGACCACAACGGTACTCGGTAAGCCACTTTTTAACTTTTGAAATTGATGACACAGAGCTCCTATAGGACATATGAAACGTTTCCTAGGTTTTGGTGTTGGTATTTTAAGCAAATAATAATGTAATCAGCACACCAAAACTTGCATTTTGCTTAAAAAATGTTCGAAATTAGTTAACAAAAAAAAAAAAAAAAACTATGCAAGATGAAAAAATCCCATGTATTTCTGTAGATAATGTATTTCTGAAGATGTTGTCAAAACTTCAAGTGAATCGGTTGTAAATTGTTTGAGATTGCTTTTTGTTTTGGGATAAAACGCGTTTAAGTAAGTCGGGAGCCTAGCCCTCCGGACGCCTTTCAACTAGAGAACGAAAATGGGACATTTAGAAATTTTTAACTGTCATAATCTTTCGGGATAACATTTTTGAGACCATTATGTATCATTTGAATGTAAAAAATCCATTTTCCGAAAATTCTAGAGTGGCTTAACTCCTTAAAAATTTAAAAAGTTAAAGTAAAAGCTAAATAATAAAGAAAATTAATTAAATTAATTTTTTATATATTTTTTTTATTTAATTATCATATTCCTTTTTTTATCAAATCCTATTTTTTATCAAAATATTATAATTTTTTTTTTCAGAAATTGAATTTTTATTTAGTTTTTAACTTTTTCCAGTACTTTTAAAAATTTTAAGAAACTCTTAAATAAAAATTAAAATCCGAATTCCATCAGAAAAAAAAATGCAGAAAACTAAACTAAAATCTTAATAATCTTGATTTCTTCTTCTTCAATTTTGATAGCATAATTTCAATAATTTTTTTATTTAAAAATAAAAAATAATATAAATGGAAAATATTTTAAAATCGAAAAAATTCAAATAATTCCGAATACTTCTAGCTTTCCGTATATATTTTTTTATCGATTCGTTAATACATATGTATATACATATGTAAAAATTTCAATAAAAATCCATCATTTGCTCTAAATTTCAGTGCGCACGAGTATAATGTTTCAACAATAAAATAGAAACTTAATAAAAATTAAATTTTCAATGCACATAAATCAGCTGTGTTAAGTGTCAGTCTTTAAAGTGCCATAAAGTGAGTATTGCGTTCTTCAATTTTTTTTAATATTTTTTTTTTTGGCTGTTTCTAGCCACACACGTGTGGTAAGCTACAAAGCGTTTCCATTACAGCGTGCCGCTAATTTTTAGTTTTATTTTCTTTTAGTTTTGTGAATTGTTGTTTTAAATGCTCTCTTTCAATGCCTTTTTTGGGCTTTTTTGATTAATAACTATTCCACTCATCACTTTGATGCAGTTAATTTTATTATAGCACTCATTGAGGGAATTAAATAAATTTTGTGAGGTTAGAAAAATAAAATGACTTTATGTGAAAAAAAAATTAAATTAAAAAAAAAAATTAAAACCAAAAAAGTAAAAATAAAAAGGAAAAGAAAAATAAAGTAAAATAAAATAAAATAAAATAAATAAAATGTAAAATAGAGAATTAACTTGATAAGAAAGTTTGCCCAAATGTAGATTGGAACAGCAAAACGATTCGGCCTGAAATAAATTCCTGTTAAAAATAAGAGGAAAATTTTAATAAATTCTAAATTTAAATAAATCAACCTATTGATATTTTTAAAAAATTCCAATGCCTTTTAAAAATAATTTTTATAAATCCTTAAAGAAAAGTTAAGTAATTTCATTATAATTGAATTATTTATATTATTATAATAAATTTAATTTAATTTATTTTTATCTCACCTTAGTCCCAAAATTGTACTTAACATACTTTAAGATTAGGAAAGAAATAAAATAAATTTATTTTATAAAACTACAATTTTCCCGCCTTAACTCCAAATTAGTGTATATATACTTTGAGGTTAGGAATAAAATAAAATATATTTATTTTATTAAATTCCAAGGGCTTTATAAAATATTTTTGTCTATTAAATTTCATTAACACTTAACAAGCTAAAATTTTCTCCATAACCTCGAAGTCATGTGGTTTGAGGTTAGGTTGTGAAAATACAATATATTTTTGTACATAAAGCAAAATGTATATAAAGGGGGATCCAAGTAGAGCTACCTCTTTTAAATAGCCTTTTATTGACAGATCACGCGTGAGTTCATATTGGAAAGAAGCCTGAACAACGTTTACAAATCATTCAACTTTATTACGAGCATCCTCGTTCTGTAAAGAATGTGTTTCGCGTGCTTCGCTCAACTTATGGTCAACATAATCGTCCTACTGAGCATACTATTCGCAACACCATCACCCATCTTGAGACGCAGCATTCATTATTGTATAATATTCGATCGAATAGAAAACGTCCAGCACGCAGTGAAGAAAATATATCGACCGTAGCTGAGAGTGTACACGAAGATCGCGGAGAATCGATTCGGCGCCGTTTGCAGCAACTCGGACCGACGTATGGAACGACTTGGCGCATTTTACGTCGAAATCTTAAATTGAAAGCGTACAAAATACAGCTTGTGCAGGAACTGAAGCCGCACGACCTTCCCAAGCGACATCGCTTCGCTTCGAGCTAAATTTTATTCAGCGATGAGGCCCATTTCTGGCTCAATGGGTATGTAAACAAGCAAAATTTCCTCACCGCTGGACGAAGACCAACCTCAAGAGATTCAGGAGCTGCCATTTCATCAAGAAAAACAACGGTTTGGTGTGGTTTGTGGGCCGGTGGAATCATCGCTCCATATTTCTTCAAAACTGATGTCGGTGAGAACGTAACCGTCAATAACGACCGTTATCGCGCTATGATAACTGACTATTTGATGCCTGAAATTGGAGCTCGTGATCTCCGCGACATTTGGTTTGAACAAGATGGCGCCACTTCCCACACATCGTATCGCAATCAATGGATTTATTGAGAGAACACTGCGGTGAGCAGATAATTTCACGTTTTTGGCCGGTCGGTTAGTCACCAAGATCGTGTGATATCACACCGTTAGACATTTTCTTGTGGGGATAAGTAAAGTTTAAAGTCTATGCGGATAATCCCGCTTCGATTCGGGTCTTGGAGCAAAACAGCTGAAGCGTGCCATTCGCCAGTTACCTGTCGAAATGTTTGAACGATTCATCTGAAATTGGACTCAAGGGATGGACCATATGAGACAAAGCCGCGGCCAACATTTGAAAGAGATAATCTTCAAAAAATAAGTGCCAAAGAATGTTCTTTCGAATGATAATAAACATTATCCATTTAATTTGAATTTTCTGTGTTTTTTCTTTAAAAAAGTAGAGAACCTCGAAATGGATCACGCGTTATGTACTCGTAAATCTGCGCTCCAAATCACGAAAATCTATTAATTTGCCTTAGATTTCCATTTCTCATGCAACTCAACGAATTCGGACGTGCATTTGCTATTTTATGACTGCACTCGATCAAATTAAAGAAATAATGAAGAAGAGCCGCATTTTAATTTACATAAATATATATGTACATATGCCTTTCTATACGAAGCCGCCGGCGGTCAACTATTATTTCATTAGACTTTTTTTGTATTTTTCTTTTATTTATTTATGCACTTCAGTCATTTTCCTCAAGGAGGTAAACAGGTAAACATGAAAGAGCGGTATGAGTGTAAAATGGAAAAAAAAAAATTAAAAAAATATAAATAAAAAATACAAAAATTAGGTAAAAAAAATAACCGAAATAATAATGAAAAAGTGTCGTGAAAAACCAAAGAAAATCATTAAACCAAAACAACAACAAATCAGTTTAACTCTTAATGATGATCAAAACGCTCGCCTATGACTGACCTTTTCGAATAAATATATGTGCACACACACATATATATAAATAATGCTAATGTTAAATAGTTAAATGTCATATAATTTGTGTTTTTTTGGTAGTTGTTGTTGTTGTTGTTATTGCTTTCGTAACCGACGAATCACGTTTCTTATCTGATATTAAAGAGTGCGTATGACGCTTTGGGGCAAAGAAAATGAGTTTATATACCTACATACATACATATATATGCACATGCATAGTGGAGTGGCCACAACGGCTGGCACGACACCGACGACATTGACACTGACAATCACTACAGCAGCAGCAGCAACAACAACAACAAGCAACACCGAAAATGTCACTCCATAAAGCGAAGAAAAAACCCATTCAAGTTCACGCGCACATTTTGCTTTACATATACATACATACATCTTCATATACACACATACTGGTACTTTGGTGAAAATCAATTGGGTTACAAAACATATTAAATACCTCTCCGCATGTATGTAGGTATGTTGAGTGCATTTATAATTATTTATTCTAAAAACTTTTAATGATGTCCGTAATAAAAAATGAAGTACCATTTAAAGCGGGCAGGAAGGAGCATGAAGAAGGTGAAGATGAAAAAAAAAATATGAAGAAATTTGGGTAACTCGGAAAAAAATGAAATAGAATGAAAAAAAAATTATGTGAAAACTCAAATCAAAAAAGGAAAAATTTTAAAACTCAAAAAAAAAAATAAATTGAAATAAAATAAAAATCAAATAAATTGAATATTTTTAGGCTAAAGGTAGGTAATTATAACCTCTGACATTTATGTAAATATGTACGTTAATAAACATATAAATACATATGCATGTATGTATGTATACAACGTTGCCTATAAATATGTGTGCTGTAGGTTATGAGCATTTACCCATTATTCTCATAGAGACTCTGCAGCATAAGTGTATATTGAAAAAAAAAAAATTAAAAAAAAAAATAAATAAAAAGGAAAATAAAAAAAGTAAATAAAAAGGAAATTATTAACCAAAATGAAAATTCAAAAAAGTAAACAGCAATGGAAAGTGGTAAATGGTCGAAGGTAAACTATGGTAGGAGTCTTTTCTTCACAGACAAATCGGCGTCATCAGAGAAAAAGAAATTTTTAAATTTTTTTTACCTTTCAAATTTATTGGTATGGAAAAATGTTGAGTTTTTTTTTTAAAGATATTGATGGCCTTCCTGATTACTGATATGTTTGGAATTTACTTTATTTTGTTATTTTGCTTTATATTTTTTTATTTTTCTTATTTTATTTTATTTTTTCCAATATTTACACGTTTGAATTTTCTTAATTAGGAATTTTTCTAATTTTGGAAATGTTTATTAAACACGAAGTAATATACAATATTTTCCCAGGTTAGAGCAATTTTAAGAAAGAATCAAAGATTGCTATATACATATTGAGATTTTGAAAAAAAAAAATATTAATCTCAAACTAATCGTTCCAGGCCGCGATCTATACTCTATAACTCTCTACCACTGCCACATTTCGTTAAGAAAATTCATAAAAAATAAAGTATCTACTTTTCGCCTCTAGAATCATTTTAAATCTACAAAGAGCAGAAATATGATGCACAGCATACGCACGAGTAGCATCTAAAGGTCCCGTGCGACATTTTAAATGACACATTTGTAGGCAATTCATCGAAGGCTCACACCGCAAGCTCAGTGTTAATAGAGACTTGTTTATACTTATATCCAGAGAAAACTTAAAATTGTTGAGATAAAGACTTGATAAACAAATTTTTTTTTTTAACAATCATTTTTCCATGTCTGCAGTCTACGAAATTTACGAAGTTTACACTTGAAGAAAATTGGGAAATCTTGAAAAATTACTTCCAAAATGGCGAGTCTTCAACCGCACAGTAAGGGAAGCACGAATGAAATTCTGGGGAAATATCTCGCCTTAATAAGAATTAATCATTTTGAGCACTTCTTTATGCAGGATTTTTCATAATGCTCTCGGCATGAAGTCCAATTGGTTCAAAAACAGAAGCATCGACTTTTTGCTTCGCTCATTTGGCTGCAGATCGCTTGGCAGAAGATGAGCATTTTTACCGAGAAATCATATTTTCTGATGAAGCTCATTTTCACAAGCAAAACTGCCTCATTTGGAGCCTCAGCTCTACAAATAACCATGGAAAAGTCAATATATCCTCAAAAAGCGATTGTTTGGCGCGTCATGTGGGCCGACGGCATTAATCGTATGTTCCAAAGAAACGAATTATGTGTAGTTTCAACTGGACGACACTGCGTGGTACGCAGCCAACATTACAATCGACATTTTACGCACTGTATTCGAAAATGGTATAAATGGTTTAATGCAAACCACCCAGAGACGATTATTGACCTCAAACGCGAAATAGATGCCGCCTTTGAGCTACATATTCGTTGCTTATATTCAAATAATAATAATTTTTGTCAATCTGTCGGTGATCCATTTTCCGTTCACTGGTCGGTTTCCAAGAAACAAAAGTAAAGGGCTATCCATTTAGTTAAAAGTCAGGCATTTATGAAAATGGATCGCCCAAAAACCACATAACACGTTAAAATTGTTGAAACCTATTGCAAGAATGGTGACTTTAAAGGATATAATGGTGCACATAATCGTCCAACTACTCAAGCAATTAGTCAAATTTGAAAGAAATTTTAAGAGACTGGGTCGGTTACGGATATTGTAAGGCCTGTACACCATCGTTTTGCTCGTTCAGCCTCAAATATCACTGTTGTAAGTGAAAATATAGCCGGGGACGCGAATGTGTCTATTTTTCGACGTTCTGGGACTTTCTTATGGCACATTATGGCGTATTTTACATTTGGACTTACACCTTAATCCATATAAAGTCCAGCTCGCACAACAACTGAAGCCACATCGTATTGACGATGTGAATTGGCCACCGAGATTGTGCGCTTTGACACCGCTGTACTTCTTTTGTGAAGTTATACGATTTCATGTGGATAAATCTTCAACTCGTGAGCACTTAAAAATCAGCATTCGTCAAGTTATGGCTGAGATACCATCCAATATGTGCCAAAAAGTAATCGGAAATCACCTCAAACGGATCGAAGTTTGCAAAATTCACAAGACGGTCATTTAAATAATGTAGTGTTTCACATAAATTGTTAATGTTTATCCTAAAAAAAAAGGTTTTAATAAAAAAAATATTTTTATGCATTTTATTTACGTTTATTTTGGAAACCGCAAAATGGGCAACCCTGTTTTCCATTTTGACGTATCACTTAAAAATTTTCCCATAAATATACATATGTACATATTTTTTTCGGATAGGTCGGATAACCACTTCCTGGTTTGAAAAATATTTCTCAGATCTACTGAGTATCCGTGCAAAATATCATAAGAATCGAGTTAGCCCTATCGGCTGAGTTTGGTAACGAACACTGTGAAACGATATTTTTATATATGTACATATATATAGATAATTTTTATTGATATACATTTTTTGAAATAGTTTATTGAATCGGCTTATACAGTTTCTATTCACTTTGGCTTGCATGAAATGCGCTTTTGGTGATTTTTCTTTACAATTGAACATACATATATTTTTGAGAAAGATTGCCAACTGTCTGAAATATTAGTTTACTCAAATCAAGGGAATTTCATTTCAATACTCGTATGATGTAAAATTTTGTACACCACGCTCCGTTAAGGAAAAATTTCGCACAAAATTTCACCTAAAATAACTGTTCATTGAAAACTGTCATACCCCACCACACTTAGGTAAACAATCAAAGATTTGTGATACCAGATACCAAGCAAAAACAACTCGAAACTCGAAGAAAAGAAGCAATTGAAGAATAACAAAGCAACAACAATAAATACTTCATGTAATACCCAATAAAACAAATATTTTTGCTACTTTTACGTCATATTAAATATTACTTGTATGGACTTGTATGTATGTATGTAGTGAGCGGGTATTAAGATATTGTTGGTTGTTGTTGGCCAGATCAAACCAATGTCAATATAAATACATGTATGGATATATGAACCGTTACGTATAAGAATGACAAGCATGCAATATCCCTAATAATCCTGTCGTGACAGTTACATACACCCATACAAAAGTAAGTAAATATAGATAAATGTACAAACACACATACACACACACAAACAACTGTTGTTGTTGTTGCTTACCTTCTTGCAAATAAATCGCTGTGCGAAAAAATATTTGATCATCGGAAAAGACAAACAATAATTTTAAGAATAATAACAACAAACACACACATATGCGCATATATACATGCTTGCATTTATATGTATGTGTATATGCAACATAGAGTACGTGTGGTGTAGGCTGGAATAACAACGATTGCGACAACATTTGAAAACAAATGCAATCTCAGCCAAGTACGCGCACACACACACATACAATCACTTATGTATGAGTGTGTAAAAAATTGTTATATTCCTTTGCCAGGACAGAGGATATGAAATATTAAAGCATAACAGGATGGCATGTAGTAGCTATTCATAATAGTAGTAGCAGTTGTTCTTGTTGTTGTTGTTTTTATTGCCTCAACTAAGTAAACAACAAAATATGTACGAACATATGTACATATGTATATATGTTTGTAGCCATGTGTGAGTGAGCCATTCCTGTCTGTCGCATTGTCCTTGCTGTTGCTCGCTTATTGTTGGTGTAATGTAATTGTTGCTGTTGTTGTTGCATAGTTTAGTTGTCATCAGTTGCATGCCGCATGTCTATTTTTTGTTTTTCGAATTTTTTTTTTGTCTTTTTTTTCGGTTTCATTACAAACTTTTTACTTTTGCCAGCTTGTGTTTGTTGTAATTCAATTTTCTTGTTGTTGTTGTTGTTGTTATGTTTATATTTGTCAACGAGCGTTGTTGTTTTTGAATTATTTATTTTCATTATTGGGTATGTGTTGACAATTTTGCAGCAGCAACTAAACCTCAGTCACTCCCTACAGCAGGAACTGCCCTTGCGGCGTTGCCTTACATTTTTGTTGTTCCGTTTTTTATTTGATTTGGATTTTGTTTTTATTTTTTGCTTATTGTCATTGCTTTACCTGTGCGCAATTCGCTTTTATTTCAGTTGTCCGCAGCATGTATGTACATATGTACATAGTTAATGTGCGATAGTTACATATGTTTGTACATGTATGTAGTGATATTTGTCAATCTGTGGCATGTTGCATGTATGAATAAGTGTTGTTATTGTTGTTTTGAATTTTTATTTTGTTTATCTGTTATTTTTTTTTTTGATTTTTTTTTTTTGACTTTTTTATACCGCTCATCATTGCCTTATTGAAATCACTGTATGTCCATATTTATGTTTGCACGTATGTATGTGCGCCTGTGTGTTCGGGATTTTTTGTTGTACTTATATAAACGCACAAAGATGGCTGAAAACTTGTTTCTCCTGTGACATCTGCAATCATTAATGAAGCCACCAACCACTACCACACACGTGTAGACACACACAAAACATACGTATACTATGTTGACAAACAGACGACGTTAAAACAGTGAAGAATTGGTTATATAAATAGTAAATTTTGTTGTTGTTGTTGTTGCAGCATGTTAAAAAATTATGGGTGCGACCTTGCCAACGGATGCGCTCCTACCTTTCGCTTTTATTATTATTATTACTACTACTTTATCGTATATACATACATACATACATGCATATACATATGTGTCTTTGTGTTCTTGTATGTGTCACAAGCGCATTCGCATTTCATGTATTCTCCGATTTGAAGTGCACTCAAGCGTATGCGATTAAAACATGAAATGAGATGAAATTAAATGAAATCAAAAGTAATGTAAGATTTTGTTGTTGTTGTTGTTGTTGTTGGTGTTTTTATATTTGCATATTGAAATGCGGTATGTGCAATGTGCGTGATGTCAGGTAAGCTTTTATTCATAACAACATTATGGACGCCGAGATTAA
Organism: Neoceratitis asiatica; assembly: GCA_030068015.2. NCBI lineage: Eukaryota > Metazoa > Arthropoda > Insecta > Diptera > Tephritidae > Neoceratitis > Neoceratitis asiatica. The sequence continues at coordinate 27,022,485 of CM061524.1, forward strand.
CGCTCTTTGTCGATCTAATAATTCGAATTTTTATATATATGTATGTATGTACATATGTACGAGGTTCCTTAGATTTTCAAAGAAAAAAAAACAGAAAATTCAACTGTAATGGGAAATGCTTATTATCATTCGAAGGAACATTCTTTGGCATTTATTTTTTTAAGTTTATCTCTTTCAAATATTGGCCGCCGCTACGTCTCAGATGGTCCATCCGTTGAGTCCATTTTCGATGACTCGTTCGAGCATTTCGACAGGTAACTGACGAATGACACGCGTGATGTTTTGCTCCAAGGCATGAATCGAAGCGGGATTGTCCGCATATACTTTAAACTTTACATATTCCCACAGGAAAAACTCTAACGGCGTGACATCACACGATCTTGGTGGCCAATCGACCGGCCCAAACCGTGAAATTATCTGATCACGGAAGTTTTCTCTCAATAAATCCATTGATTGATGTAATGTGTGGGAAGTGACGACGTCTTGTTGAAACCAAATGTCGCGGAAATCACGAGCTTCATTGACGGTTACGTTCTCACCGGCATCATTTTTGAAGAAGATTCCACCGGCCCACAGACCACACCAAACCGTTGTTTTTTCTAGATGAAATGACAGCTCTTGAATCCCTTCAGATTGCCCTTCGCCCTAAATACGGTTATTTTGCTTGTTTACATACCCATTGAGCCAGAAATGGGACCCATCGCTGAACAAAAGTTTACTCGAACACGTCGGATCTTCTTGGAATTTTTCAAGAGCCCATAAAGCGAAGCGATGTCGCTTGGTAAGGTAATGGTGTTGTGAATAGTACGCTCAGTAGGTCGATTATGTTGACCATAAGTTGAGCGAAGCGCGCGAAACATATTCTTTAGAGAACGTAAATTTTAATAAAATTGAATGATTTGTAAACGTTGTTCAAGCGTAAGTCTCTCCATGATAAATGTCAAACAATAGTGAACAAAAGTAATATGACAGCTTGACGCGACTCACCCCTAAGAGGTACAGCTCGTTTCATCGTTTACAATATATGCCGGCGCTATGTTAGGTTAGTAAAAAGTGGTAGCTGATTTGGGAATATTATTTTGAGATTATAATTGCTCATTATAATTGCTCCTATAATGCAATATGCCATCAGGAAATCAGTTATCTTGGAAATTGTCTTCTTCTTTTTTACAGAGCGACAGCCATCTCTTATGGTCACATTTCAGCCAAGTGTGTCGGGACACAGCGACAGGACGAGTTTTGCTTCCAACTTCATTTAGCTCATCTTTAAATGGATTTCTTAAGTGAGAGTATGTATGTGACAAATGCATTCTCCATACGGAATAATCTTCTCGACCCTACTTTATCTAGCACGTTAGTCTACAACGCAATTTTCTTTTATGTTATTCACCGCCTGGAACTCAAACGAAGAAATCCTCTGAAGAGATTTGCAAAAGCTCAGCAGATTTTTTAGTGTTGTATTATTAACATTCAGTCCACAGCGAATGGTCCATTCAATGATAGCTTACAAGGTAATATCTAGAGGAATTAAGTGCCGCCCTTAATATGTAAAGTATTAAATATATCCCACAAAATCTTTCTCTCGAAAACTTCTAATACCAACTCATCGGTTGTCGACATCGTTCACACGCTTCAGCACCATAAAGTACGTAAACGGGAATGATGAACCACTTCTAGAAGTCGGTTTTGCTCATTGAGAAACATTTACTTTTAACTATTCCATTCAAACTGCAGCGGAATCTCTGGGCGAGAATGTTTCGACGTTGGATTTTAAGGCTAATAACCTAAGCCAGGTGAAATTGTACTTCGGAGATATGACTATCTGTAGTGATGTGAAGCTCTTATTAATTTGTCCTACATTCGGTTTAAAAAATAACACAATAAAGAGTAATCTTGGCTGAGAATTCCATCTGCGTTTTCTCTCCATAAACTCAACTTTCACGGTTAGATGCCCACTCAAGCATATTGGATTTATTTTTGTTTGCATAACGCGTTAAAAATGTTGAAACCAACTACAAAACTGGTGATTCAATCGTGGCCACGTTTCGTCCTTTAAGAGGAGATTATGGTGCACATAATTGTCCAACTACTCAAGCAGTTGGTAAAATTTTTAGAGAAATTTGAAGAGACTCGATCGGTTACAGAAATTGTAAGAGCTGTGCACTCGTCTTGCTTGTTGCTCGTCAAATATCGCTGCTTTAAGTGAAAGTCTAGCCGAAGACCTCGACGTTCCCAAGAGTTGGGACTTTACTATAGCAAATTATGGTGTATTTTGCACTTGGACTTACACCTACAACCATATAAAATCCAGCTCACACAACACCCGATGTCAGCTGACCCTATTATGTCGATTGGGTGCTTGAACAAAAAGCAGTGGACCGCGATTTTTCCAACAAAATTTTCTTCAGCGACGAGGCACTTTTCACACTCAGCAAACTTATCGCATTTGGGGCTCCGGGAATCCTCAAATAAATGAAGAGAGGCAATTACACCAAAAAATAAAAATACTGCCTGGTGCGCTCTTTGCTCTATGGAAGAGGGATTGGACCTTCTTCTTCTTCTTCTTCTTCTTTGGCGTAGGCACCGCTTACGCGATTATAGCCTCGTCAACAATAGCACGCCACTTGTCTCTTCTTTGCCAGTTAGAAATACCAAGTGATACCAGGGCGCCCTTCACCTGATCTTTTCAACGGAGTGGAGGTCTTACTCTTCCTCTGCTTCCGCCAGCGGGTACTCCATCGAACACTTTCAAAGGTGAAGCGCTTTCATCCATAGCTGCTGTCACTTGATTCGCTGAACTATGTCAATGTCGTCGTATAGCTCGTACAGCTCATCGTTCCATCGTCTGCTGTATTCACAGTTGCCAACGCGCAAATGATCATAAATCTTCCGCAAAACTTTTCTCTCGAAACTCTTAAAGTCGACTCATCGGCTGTAGACATCGTTTGATTTTGATTCGTCGAGAGAGGACTTTACTTTTCAATTGCCCGCTCAGTCCAAAGTAGAACCTGTTGGCAAAAATGGTTATGCGTTGGATTTCAAGGCTGACATTGTTGGTGTTGTTAATGCTGGTTCCCAGATAGGCAAAATTATCTACGACTTCGAAGTTGTGACTGTCAACAGTGACGTGGGAGCCAAGTCGCGATCGGGATGGCTGTTTATTTGATAACAGGAGATATTTCGTCTTGCCCTCGTTTACTACCAGACCCATTCGCTTCGCTTCTTTGTCTAATCTGGAGAACGCGGAACTTCCGGTACGGTTGTTATGACCAATTATATCAATATCATCGGCATACGCTCTTCAATTTGGATTTGGGATTGCACCTTACTTCTTTGAAAACGATAACGGCGAGACTGCCACTCTCAATTCGGAGCGTTATGGTCGTATGAAAGCCGACTTTATTGGCCTGGAATTGAAGAACCCGACGTGGACGATATGTGGCTCCAAGAAGATGGTGCCACATGCCACACAACAGGAGCCAATATGGATTTATTGCGAGAGAAACGTCCCGGCCGCGTAATCCCTCGTCTTGGTGATGTCAATCGGCCACCGAGATCGTGCCAAATTACCGTTGTTCTCTTTTTTTTTGTGTGGGTACACGAAAGACTGTTTTTATGCGGATAAACCTTTAACAGTTGAACAATTGAAAACCCACATTCGTCATTTTATGACTGAGATACCGCCCAATATGTGCCAAAAATTACCTCAAACGGTAATAGGAACTTTCCTCAAATTTTTATTTAAATTATTTCAATTGACATTTCGTCTGAAATATTTTAGAATTAAACCTACGAAACTATTTTGGAATACAAATTTACATAAATAAATATATGTATATGCATGTGCTTGCTATTTTTTACATAAATATTTATAAATTCTGAATTAAACACTTATCAAAGAATTTAACTCAATTTAGTGCGCCACTATTGATTCACATTAAATGGCATTTTTCCCCCCAAAACAAGGGGAAAAAATAGACACAGTTAAAGTGTCATCGTGTGATATACCAAATGCCAACAGCGAATGCCATTGACCTGATTAACATAAAATACCCGCAGTTTTACGTACATACGAGTACGAGTATATATGTACATATATAACTATGTATGTTTGTATGTATTTTCAATTTACTTGGCTGGTGTGATGGTTCCAATTGTCAGTCATTACTGATGCACATACTAGTACAGGCATATCTATACGTACGTAAATATGTATATATGTATGTATATACTTCGCTGTTTTTGGGATATATATGTGTATATATGTATGTATATAAGTCAGTTGTTTTTGTTTTTGCAGTTGTTTCTTCCTTCCGTTTTTTGGGTTTTTTTGACATTTCCAACCACAAATGAATTATTTAACACAGTGACAAAGCGTAACAACAGTGGCGAAAGTATATACATAGCTAAACAACTGACATATACATACATATGTACATATATACATATATAACCACATTTAAGAGAATTCTCTGAAATAGAACAATACAGGCTGTAATCAAAAGTGCCTTTATATGCGTATGTTTAGGAAAATACTTTCGTTGAAAGCTGATATCCTTTGGTGTAATCTGAAACTAGTCTGAAAATGTACTAGTTTATGTTATATATTTTCTACTTTTTCTACTTTTTTTTTTAAACAAAAACCACTAATTTTGATCAAAAAAAAAAGCGGTAATATTGTTGTTGATTTTGGACTAGTATAGAACTAGCCACTTTAAGCAGTTTTCAGTTCCATTAATTTTGTTCAAAACTGAAATGGTAATATTTTTGTTGTTGCTGTTGTTGCGCTTGTAACCGCAGAAAATTCCCCAAATTGGGCTTCGGGGAATATTGCGGGCAGGACAGTCCTTGGCCGAATAAAAATTCCAGTCGTTCCGGTATAAAGACCCGACTGTCGCCAAAACTATTGGATTTTAGTCGCCTCTTACGACAGGCATACCTTACCGCGGGTAAATTCTTGAACCCCTAACTCTCAGGGGGTAGGTAATATTTTTTTCTACGAGGGTGGTTTGATAGGTTAGTGACTCTTTGAATAAAAAGTATTTTGCTTTTTTGGGCAATTAAGCAGTTTATTTCTCAACATTGCGTCCTTGTAGCTCAATACATTTAATCCTGAGTTGTTTTCCAATTTTTGTATTCGTTCCAAAAAAATAGGTTTCTGTAACGCCCTCAAAACAGACGTTTGTTTCTGTGATGACCTCTTCATTCCACCCGAATCTCTTACTGCCCAGCCATTTCTTCGGGTTTGGAAACAAGAAATAGTCACAGGGGACTTAATCTAGAGAATATGCTGGATGGGGTAGCAGGACATAGTCTAGTTTTTGAATTTTTTTCGCCTTGGTGACTACACACGTGTGCACCGGTAATTTATCCAGATGGGGAAGCATTTTTTCGCCAAATGCGATCATTTTTGCTTCTAATCAATATTGAATCTGTCCAAAAGCTCTGAATAATATTTGCAGGTTCTCGTTTTATCCGTCACAAGGTAATCGAAGTAAATGACAGCTCGTAGATCCCAAAAAAACGGTGGCCGTGACCCAACTTGGCCTTCATTGATGCACGTTTACCGGGATAAACCCACTATTTTGATTGTGTCTTGGTCTCTGGTATGGTATGATGGATCCTTGCTTCGTCTACGATAACGAAGCAGCGAAAAAAACTCGTTGATATCGCGGTTGAACATCGTCAAATACTTCTTTGAAGTGGTTACACTGTTGCGTTTATGGTCGCGGGTGAGTAATCGTGGCACCCACCGCGCGGATAGCTTTTTCAAGTTCAAATAATAATGTCAAATGTGATGTACCCGATCAGTTGGGATGCTTACAGCCTCAGTCAGCTAACACAATTTTATACTCCAATCGTCCAAAATCATTCGAAGGATTTTATCTACGATTTCCGTCGAGATGATCTCTCTTGGGCGACCTGAGCATATGGCGTCACTTGTACGGGTGCGACCACAACGGAACTCAGTAAACCACTTCTTCACCATTGAAATTGATGGTGCAGAGTCCCCAAAGTATTTATGAAGTCTTTCCTTGGTTTTTTTATGGTTATTTTACACCAAAAATCATGCTTAATCAGCACACCAAATTCATTTTTTTTAAATTTTCATTAAAATACACGAGGTCGTCTGCTTTCAATGGCTGTCAAACATGCTCTAAATGATGCAACTTGCTCCAGCTGTCTTACAGAAGTATATTAATCGATAACAGTTGAAGGGAGCAGTTTTGTATTTACAGTAACTGCACAGCAAATTCATCAGTATTTTGAATTATTATGCGACTATTATGTAATGATATAAATTTTTTTTAAATGTTTCATTATCTTATTAAGCAAAGTAATCACCTATTTTGGTTCAAAACATAACTCGTGCTATTTTTCTTTATTTCGTACTAGTTTGAGACTAGTATATTTCTGTAGTTATATGAAATTACTATTTTGTTAATACCTTTTGAAGCGAAAAATACAAGTTTTACTTCAAAATTTAATTTTCATTTTTTTTTTCAATTTTGAACTAGTATGGTAATGGTATATTTCTGAAAAGGGTCTAACCAGAGAGAGAGCCACTTTCGACACTATTTTTCATTAATTTTTTAAGCTTTAATTAATAACTCAAGTTGGCTGCTTGAAAGGAGTATCTATTTAGCAGAGATATGGAATTGGAGGTTTTCATATATGAATTTTCATATATGGAAATGCATATTGAGGTTATGTTTGATTAAAGCGGGTAAAAAAAGAAAAGAAAGTGAAAAAAGTTGCATATTTGCATCTTTCACATATACCTTACCCACATATTGGTTTATATACGTAATTTTTTTATTTTTTTATTTTATTTTTATTTTTTATTTTTTATATTTTTATTTTTATTTTTTTTGTGTGTAATACTGATAAATTTTTGTAAGCATTTATGTATTCACAGTACATAACCTCAACTAACGAACCCGCATCCCTATTTTCGAACAAGTGCATGCATACCAACACCCATAACCGTCTCAGTCTCTACCTATATATGTACGGAGTAAAGTCACTTAAATGGCTTGCTAATAAAACGATGAATACACACATACGAGTGTCTACGTAGTATGTATGTCACACGAGCAAAGCTTCGGAAAGCAACAGCGGCCGGTAGTAAGAGTTGCCAGTGAAGAGGAAATAGAATTACCAAGCAATTAAACAAAAATTTAATAAAATTAGAAAAATATGTATTTACTCGTTTTTAGTTAATTCGATAGAAAAAAATAATTTAAAACAAAGGAAATTTTAAAATTCTTTTATTTTTAAGCAAAAAAGTCAGTTTTCGAAAGTATTAAGGTTAAAAGTTAAGAAAAAAAACTGGAAATTAAATAATAATACAAAAATATATATGAAAGATATGAAGGAGACATATATAGACAAGTTAAACCCTTAGAAATTTTCCAATTTTGAAAACAAATAAATTTATATAAAAAATTGGACATAAAAAGGTCGAGGAAAGATTATAAGAAATCCTTATAACTCATTGGCTGAAAAGTCATATAAATGGCGCTAGTATTATTGCATTTACCACTCATTAGTGGTAGGTACTAACCTTCGAAAGAAAGTAATTAAAAAGGCATGGAATTTACCTCATACGTTTTTGAGTTATTGTGCTAAGAGTGACACTAGTTCCATTATTTTTCCAACACGGGATCAAAAAAGCTTTTTATTTTTAATTTTATATTGCTTTTTTATGAGCAAGAGTAATATTTAAGCAAAGCAATGACTTCAAAAGTGTTATAAGGACTGTAATCCACCTAGAACAATACCAAAATGTTGGTTTGCTGACTTCAAAAGTGATGACAGGGACACCGATGGTGCAGAAGGCAGTCGGAAAAAATTAGAAGCTGCATAAGTTAGTTGACATTGTTAAGATATTAGCATTTGACCACGAGAAAACGCTCTTCAAAGTGAATGCCACGTTAGCCTAATATTGGCCGAAAACAGTAACTCAGATCAGTGTTTGGCCATGTTTAAAGGTGAAGTGAATCGGATTTTTTGCGTCAATATGTGACAGTTAATGAAACATGGATTCATCACTTTCCACCGAAATTAGAACAATCGTCAACTGAGTGGACAGCAACTGGTGAATCTCGTCAGAAGTGCCCGAAATCACAAAAATCAGCTGAAAAGGTTATTACATATGTGTAATCGAATATTTATCAACTATATTAAAAATAAAATTTATTTTTGAAGCATTTTGAGGACGATATAATAAAACAAATTATCAACAAGAATGTTTTTTTTTAACTCAAAAAAAAGCTATTTGAATTTAACTTCAAGCGACTACCAGCTGTCCAACAGCAGACCAAAAAATGAGTGGGAAAAGAGTTAAGATATTAAAAAATTAAAATATAATCAGCAGAAACGCCTTCGTAGAACATCTTATTCCATTTGCTTCCATATAAAAAGATCGTTTTGATCCTCATGTCCAGAATTTCCTCTAAAACAAGTTAAGAAAATCGTTAAAGTGGTAAAATATGCTGAACAATTTTTGTTTTGAATTTTTTAGAAAAAATCTATTTTCGAACAATTTTTACTGGTTATTTTTCCCATGAAAATTTATATGTATATCTTTAGTCCCAATTTTTTGTTAATTTTATCTAATAACAAAACTGTTGATTATTATAACGTAAAATAATAATAAAAACAAAAATAAATCCTTAGAAAGCGAAACATTTGCCACCCATTCTTGTGAAAATTTTAATACAGTGGTAACCCTGCGGTGAGTTTCACACCAAAATGAGTCGAGGAATCTCGCCGTCAGCTGTGTGCAGTCGAGGAGTTAGTCGCGTCCCTTGTCTACCTACCTATAATTGGTTATATGTGCACATATGCCGGCATACATACATATGTATATAGAAGCATTTAAACCTATATACTTGGGCCTAAAAATACACACATAAGTATGTACATACATATGTAACATATATATATGCACGGTTCATTCGCCCTATGTAGTACCTATAAAGTAAGCATGTATATATGTGTGTATGCCTGTTTTTATATGCTCAGTGCTGAATCGCTTTGCTAAAATTATCGATTTTCGCTTTTGGACACAAATTTAGAAAATGGTGAACGCAACAATTGGCATGTCGCATGGACAACCAGACAATAGCAACAACAAAAGTTACATACATATATGTAGGTGATTTTACATATATTTTTGTTCATACATATGTAGGTATGTAGAAACACCACCCAACCAGACAGCCAGCCAGCCAGCCAACTATTAATGAAGGCCTCCTGCATTCGTCTCTGGCATCGACAACAACGGAAGCAATTACAAATACAACAATAATAATAACAACAAATAAAAACTACTGTCTGGCTTGCGAAAGTTGTGTCTTATTTGAAATGTCTACTTGTTGTTGTTGTTATTGTTGTTGTTGTTGTACTTAAAGTTTCTTAAAGCCATTTATGCACTTAATGTTGTCACTTCTCGTACAAACATACAGACGAGTATGTACGAATATGTACATGAAACACTTGCAAATGCTAGTACATATTTGGATTTACATACATACATACATACATTTTCAATGGCGTACAAATTTTACTTGCGCTTTCTCGCGTTAATAGAATTTAAGTGAGTTTTTGTGAATTTGCTGGAATTCTTGAACGAATTCTATTTGACGAGAGAAGAAAAAGCTTTAATATTTTACGCATGCATTAATATCGATGATGAAAAGGTTCATTGAGTTTTTTTTCAGGACTTGACGCACGATAAAATCTGGTAAATTTCAGATTTGCCAGGTCTGAAACCACACTGATGAGGTCCAATAAGTCCGCTGACGGTGGGGTTTTGTCTTCAACACCATACGCTAGATCAGCCGATATATGCGATATTGAGAAGGCTTATCCCACGGTAATTGGAACAGACTGTGGGGCCCTCCTTTTTTAAGGATTTCGCAGAGCACACTTAGGTAGGAATCGTCTCACATGGTTTCGTCCGATCATCTTCTGCAAAGAAGCTGATATATTCGCTCTATCAGTTCAATTCCCCCCGTATTTGAATAGCTTTGCCAGTTCAACTCTCCCCCTTTTTGTTGGTTTTGAAACGGGAGTTTGAATGTTTACTCTATCATCTTCAATTAGGGATTGAGAGTCACCGTCTCTAGGTGTTTCACTTTCACTGCAGACAGGAGCAGTGTTCCCTCTATAAACTTAGAAAGCTAGGGACATCGTCCACCGTATTACCTTCTTGGTTCCTACGTAAGTATGCTCCGGTTTTGCAACCTTTTGTACATCGGAGCATCTTCTCATAGAATTTTCGAGCATTACCCTTATTGGTCAGCTTCTCAAGCTTTTCATACTTATGCGTTTCAGCCTCTGTCTTGTTTTCACTGCAAATGCGTATTCTTTCATCTTCAGCACGTGTTGCAATCGAAAGCAAAGCTGCGTGGTAGGCGACCTGCGTTATCTCCACTGCAACACGGCAATCCTCATCGAACCAGCCCTACCTTTGGCCTTGTCGAAAACAAATTATTTCTATAGCGGCGGTACGCAGACAGCTTGAAATTCCGTTCCACAGTTCCCCCTATATCGAGTTCCTGGTGAGTGCTCTCTGTGAGCAACAGTCGTCTGTTTGCCTATTGGGATTGCAGTTTTCGACTCCTAACCTTTCTTGAGTTTGTTGATGGACGTTTTTTGCTGCTACAAGATAGTGGCCCGAGTCGATGTTAGGTCCACGGAATGTGCGCACGTCTAGAGAATTTCGTCTATCACAACTTAATCGATTTAGTTGCGCGATTTTTGATCCGGTGATAGCAATGTAGCTGAATTAATTGTCACCTGACGGAATCTAGTATTACAGATAATAATATTTTCGACCCCGAAAACGTTAGCCTCAGACCGTTTGGGGATGTTTAATTATGAAGGCTGATTTTTCCGACTGCTGTGCCGAAGATACCTCCTTTTTTTTGATTTTGTCATCATAGTGAGGGCTATGCTAATAGATGCGTTCTGTGCGCTTTCCGTCGGGGAGGAGCCGCAAATCAGCGAAATGTTGAAGAACTTCGTTATGATGCGGATTGTGGTTGGATGGAGGTGAATGTCAGACCTTGGTGAAGTAGAGCCTCTCATACCACAAATCAATCAGCAAATGCGCTTCCTTAAATGACCGATTTGTCAGATTTCTTAACGATCCACCTTCTTCCGTCCTTGTATCGTCCTTGTCTCGCACTTCTTGATCGGCGATGATGTCAGCTTGTATATAGTAGAACGAAGACATCAACCAGCTGGGTAGCGACATCTTTCCAATTAGGAGACCGGAAATTTAAAGTACATACCCTCATGCCGTTATCCTCTTAAAATCTATACGGTGTTCACTCATCCGTGACATATTGATCGTTCGATATCAGGTTTCGATGGCAGCAACAATATCAGACTCGAAAAACAACGCAGAATCACTCTTGCTCACAGATGCTACTTTTGGCTGAGTAGGCAGTTGAAAATTAAAGCTCTCTCTCCGCAATAAAAACCCAACTCCACAATCGCTCATCTCGTCCTGCTATATGGTGTGCAAGCATAGACGATGACAGCTCAAGAAGTCAAGGGACAGCGGCTACACTGGCTAGAATATGCCGTACGGGAGGACGGAAGCATTTCAGTTCCCACTGGTGTAAGTAGAGGAAGAGGAAAAAGTCTACTCCATTAGAAAGATTAGGTGAAGGTAAGGACCTGACTTCGCTCGTCTGCAAATGGCAACGAACGGCGAACAAAATAAACGAATGGGCTGCTATTGTTGACTCGGCTATACTCGTGTAAGCGGTAGCCAATAAAGAGGACAAGAAGATGTAGTTAAGCCAAATTCCGTTACACTCATTACTTGAATGACGTCATCTTGGCATTTCCAACTCTAATAGTAATAACAATTAATATTTAATTAAAGTATCTACAGCAAAAACAAAACTCTTTCGAAATTTATTAAATCAAAAATTTCATCATTTTCCTCACTGCCATCAACTCGAACACAACAAACTTATCTGCCAAGTCATTAACGAATTCATTAAAAAGTAAACTATATTAACGGCGGCAAGTATGGACTGTGTGTGTTTGACTGTGTGTGTCTGTGTGTGTGTATGAGCGATTGGGCTAATAAAAAGAGAATTATTGAACAAAGTCATACAAAAAAGCCGCAACATGACCACAGCTGACGCGCATACAAAGGGCGTCAACGGCCAACAGTCGACCATAGAAGCGAGGAGTAAGTGACGAGGAGTTGCCTGCCCTACTGTAATGTGGTCGAGGCACACTTCTGCCGCTAGTGTTGCTGTCGCGGTTGTTGTTGGTGGTGTTGTTTGCTGCTGCTGCTCAATGAAGCCAATGAACGTAAATCAATTTTATCAATTTTTTCGATAAAAATGCGTACAAATTTTCCAATGTAATAAATTAAAAGCAAACGAATATATGAGTGGATAGTTACAAGTAGCAATGTATGTGTAGGTGTGTGTGTATTGTATGCTCACCACATATGAATATAATATTAACGGAAGTTTCCGCTCTTTTTTCACCGCTTTTCATCATTAATTCATTGCATTTTTTCTCTTTTTTTTTTTTTGAAATTTCAGAATTTTTTATTTCCACAATTTAATTGGTTGGCGGTTGGTTACACGCACACAAGTTCGGCTACTTACATATATGTGTAACTAGCACTTCACACGCCAGATGACAGCGAACTTACATATTTATGTACGTGTATGTCCGTCCGACCACACCGAGCGGACGGAGAATTGTACTAAATTGAATTGCATTACATATATATACTCTTCTACGTGTGTGTGTGTGGGTGTATGTGTGTGTGTAGTAGTAGAAGTTATTCCATCACTCAAATACATACTCGTGGCAATATAATGTTACGCTTTACTCGCCCGCAATTCAATTTAGTACCGTTAATTGTTATTAAAAAGTCATCAGCGTGTAATTTGTAGTTTATGTGGACCCTAAACGGCCCAGTCCCCTCTTAGGTTTATTGTTTTTTTTAAATTTTATTTATGACTTATCAATAAAATATAAATTAATTCGATTGCGCGATAGAAGAAATGACAGTAACAACTTCTAACGGTGTTACAACGGAGCAAGGCTAAATAAGCTGTGCTCTTCATGGAACGAAAATTTCTTGGGAGGAGTATTCAGATCTCAGAATAAGTCTCATTTCGTACGCATTGTATTTTGATGGTCGGTGTAGGTTGAGATCGGACTTTCCTGCTTGGTTGACAGACAGAGAGTCATACCGACAGATGAATGCACAGACATACGGATAGACAGAATACGGGCAGATAGACATATGGACAGACAGACAGACAGATATACGGGCAGACGGACATACGGATAGACAGACGGAGATTGTGAAATCAACTCAGCTCGTCATTCTGATCCGTTTGGTATATATTTTGATGAGGTTTGCTCTTCTCCTTCTGTTACCTACACACTTCGGAACTCATTTGGTATACGATTTCCTGACAGGTATAAAAAGAGAAACAAAGCATTTCTTCAAACTTCTGTCTCTGGCGGAACTAAGAACTCAGCGTTCTCGAAATCAGCATTCATTAGTGGCAACAGTATTAAACTCACGACTGGGATCTCAAGAATGTCGAAATCGTCTTAAATTAAGGTTACTAGAACCGGTTATAATCGCCCAAGCAGAACCTACCCCAATTACGGAGAGTAGAGGCGCTGTAAAGCTGGCGAAAATCAACCGGCAACGAGTCAAACCGCTTTGAGTTCAGACCAATCCAATTTGAAGGTATCGAGAATAGCAATCTCATACACCCTAATGGAAATTTTCTTTCTAACTCTGTAGAGTGTCCTAAGACCTCCTCTAGGAGGATAGATAAAAATGGCATGCCACACCGGCCCGGTGAAGTAAAACATGCACTCTAAACTACTAACCGGACTTGGTAAAAGGGCAACCGCGTAAACACCAAACAGCCCATACAAGTATTATAATGAAGATTATTTCATCTTCTCTCCCAAATCAAATTTCGTCAAAATGGTTAGATCTTTCAAGTCATCATGCAGTAATTACTGGTAACGATAATTTCAAAACTTATACTGAGTGTGAGGGTTGTGTTCTAGTAAGTTCATTCAACTTCATCCATGTTGAATTCAATTTCATATAGGAAATATGTGTGAGAACAGAATGAAAGATTACAACTATCCTAAGCAATCTATGTATTTCTAATTCGTCCAGTAGAAACTATTTTCGTGACTTTCCATGTAAGACCAGAACGACACTAAACAAGTCTATTTAGTAAGCTCGAGAACTGGTTTTAAAGTGCATGTCTTACCGCTAGGTGCCGCACGCGTCATGGTATTCACTAATATCTAAAATTAAAAAGACATAATTAAAGTGCGGCTGGATAAGTCAAGTGGCTAGCAGTGCTTACTAGCATGCGGAGGATCATGGGTTCGAGCTCTGGCAAAACCAATATTCAAAAACTATGAAAAATCAATTTCTAGAGCAATTTTTTCTATCAGCGTTCGCTGAAACCCTACTATAGAACCATTTTTCAGGCCATACTCTAAGGCGAATGAAGTTGTAGGCAAGGCAAGACCAATCAGATTCTTTTCGATAAGGAACGGATAGTTGTGGCCTTTTGCGACTTGCAAGCTGCTTCTTAAGAAATTTACCTATGAAGAGGACGCATCAAGTTGGTATTAAGCTACAATTTGCCAAAAATCCAGACAAATGTAATCGAAATTGTACAGAGAGAGTTCACGATAAATGTACTCATTAAAAAAAGAGGCCATGTACAAGTTAATAGGAGTTCTGAGATACCTCTGTCTTATAGGACGGCATACATAGAGACTAACTAGTGGCTCCTTATAGGAAATGCTGCTGAAGCTGAAAGGATGATGAGGAATTGGAGGAAAAGATCATCCATTGTTTATGCGCCTACCTAGTTTTGGGAAGAGGTAGGTTACGGAATTACGGGTCTACCCAAGATTGCCGACGTTCAGTTAATGGATTTAGTAAGGTTCAACAAAGAATCGAAGTGTTTGAACTAACTGCACTCTCTCCTCGGTAGGGTACGAGCCTGCATACTCTAACAAAAAATGTATCCGCTAGGTGGCACTTGAGCCAATGTATTAAAAAATCTGTACTTCTTTCCCTTCGACTTTACAATATATAGTAAAATAAAAAGCAAATATGAGAAAAAATATTTTAAGGGTGATCCATTTCGAGGTTTCCTACTTTTTTAAAGAAAAAAAAAACACAGAAAATTCAAATTTAATGGAGAATGTTTATCATCATTCTAAAGAACATCCTTTTACATTTATTTTTTAAGATTAGTCTTATATGGTCCATCCGTTGAGTCCAATATTCGATGACTCGTTCGAGATTTTTCGACTGGTAACTGGTTAATGACATGCGCAATGTTTTGCTCCAAGGCCTGAATCGAAGCAGGACTGTCCGCATAGACTTTAGACTTTACATATCACCCAGAAAATTCTAACGGTGTGACATCACACGATCTTGGTGGCCAATCGGCCGGCCAAAAACGTGAAATTGTCAGCTCACAGAAGTGTTCTCTCAATAAATCCATTGGTTGATGCGATGTGTGGGAAGTGGCGCTGTCTTGTTGAAAGCGAATGTCGGGGAGATCACGAGCATCAATTTCAGCTATCAAATAGTCGGTTATCATGGTGCGATGACGATCACCATAGACGATTACGTTCTCACCGGCATCATTTTGAAGAAATATGATGATTCCACAGGCGCAAAAACCACACCAAATCGTTGTTTTTTCTAGATGAAATTTCAGCTCTTGAATCTCTTCAGGTTGCCCTTCGTCACAAATGCAACAATTTTGTTTGTTTACATACCCATGGAGCCAGAAATGGGCCTCATCGCTGAACAAAATTTGGCTCGAAAACATCGGATTCTTGGAACTTTTCAAGAGCTCATAGAGCGAAGCGATGCCGCTTTGGAAGATCGAGTGGCTTCAGTTCTTGAACAAGCTGTATTTTGTACGCTTTTAATTTAAGATCTCGCCGCAAAATGCGCCAAGTCGTTCCATACGTCAGTCCGAGTTGTTGCGAACGTCGCCGAATCGACTCTCCACGGTCTTCGTGTACACTCTCAGATACGGCCGCTATATTTTCTTCACTGCGTGCTGGATATGGTCTATTCGGTCGAATATTATCCAGTAATGAATGCTGGGTCTCAAGATGGGGGATGGTGTTGCGAATAGTACGCTCAGTAGGCCGATTATGTTGACCATAAGTTGAGCGAAGCGCGCGAAACACATTCTTTACATAACGTGAATTTTCGTAATAAAGTTGAATGATTTGTAAACCTTGTCCAGGCGTAAGTCTTTCCATGATGAAAAGCCAAATATTACTGAACAAAAATAACATGACAGCTTGACACGACTCCCGCGGGATCTGACAAAAAAATGCCATTGAAAAAAGTACCTCTACTTGAATCACCATATTGTATATATATTTTTTTGAATTCTAAATTATTTTTTAAGAAAAATTTTCAACTCCAAAAGTCTGTGAAAATTATTTCAACCAAAAGGGTTTTGAGTTAATTGGAGTAGCACTGGAAACCTATATCACCGGCATGTGTATATTTATCATATATTTATATTTATATGAGTTACCTTACTCCTTTTATGTAACCGCTTTGAAACGTTGAAAAAAATACATTGAAGAAGGCAAACAAAAAGCGCTTCAAGCGTGCTCAAGTGCACTACATAATGCTTTCTAGAAAGGCAACCATTGTCCTACACACACATACACACAAATATTTATACAATATTAAATCATGCCAACAAATAATGGTAACTTATGCTTCATACAAATAATTATAATGTTGACAAATTTTCCTTTTTGTTACGCTATTATACGCCAGAGATAAATATAAAACCCAAACAGGATCATAGAAAAGTTATTATATCAAAAAACTATGTTGAGGAGTGGAAAAAAATTAATAAAAAATCAAATACAGTAGCAAATTCAGGGGGGAGCCAATTTTTTTTCTTTAATATTTTTTTTTTTATTATTAGAAAGTAACGACACAGCAATTATCCAACCGAACAGTAGCGGCAGACATTTAGCTCAGCTCAGCTGATGATACCCTATACCAGGGGGAGAGCATTGCACTGCGGCTGCCGACAAACAACAACTTCTTAAATCGTGTGCAATCAACCGCAAGTGGAACAAAAGGCGGATCAAGAGGGACCCAGAAAAAAGCAAAAAAATAAAAAAATTGAAAAAAATAACAAAAATAATCGGTAATCGAGAAGCAGCTACATAGAGTGCAGCAAAGAGTGTGTGTGTGTGAGAGAGAGAGAGAGAGAGAGCGAGAAATTGCATGAGAAAAAGAAAAGCAGGAAGATGCTCTTGACGCAGATGAAGCTGTAATTGAATTGGTGGCAGAAAATCTTTCTTTTTTTCCCTTTCATTATATGCATGTGTATATGTGTGTATGTGTGTACATCACTGGCAGGACAACAAATTTGCTGGCTTGCGGAACACAATCATTAGACTGGCATTTAATTCCAATCTGTCATTTTTCTCCACTCACTCACAGAGCAATGTCACAGAGAAAATGTTTGAAAAGGATAAAAAGGAAAAAAAATCGATCGCATCTTTGCTCCCTCCATCACTACCTCTACCGTAGGCGCTACCTTTTGATGATGTTAAAATTATTAAGGATTTATTATGATTATTATATTAAAAACACAGCAGGATCAGCAAAAGCGACTCGGTTGAGTTGACTGAATGAGAATTGAAGGAACGCAGTGACAGTTTTGCTGTTCCACAGGGGCTAAGTGTAGAAAAATATATGCCGCCCGAAGACAAAGCGGCAAGTAAGTAAATACGTACACGGGAGTTCATAGAAATTTGTCGTTGACAAAGATGAAATCAAATTAAGCAACAACAACAATGTGCAAAGCTGTTTACCGACTGTTTGTTGTAGTAATTTATACATACACATACGTAAAATTGAAAAAAAAACAAGATTTCGTTACTCTAGACTTACGTACCAGTCAAAAGACTAGTGTTAAGAGTAAGTTTGAGACTAGTTGCTCGCCTAGTTAGACAACTGTTCTTTTTGTGTTAGTATCAAATGCTATTTTGAGCAAAAAGTTGTGATTAAGGTGAGATGTGAGCAATTAACATGTTTTGATTAAAAATATACTAGTCCCATACTAGTTCAAAATAGACAAAACACGTTCTAATGAAATTTTCAACCATGATAAGCATAAAAAGGTATTAAAATTATCTGCAGATCAAAGATTGACTAGTTTCTAAAGGAAAAAAATACTCCTAAGGGTGATCCATGCAGGAGTACCTTTTTCAATGTCCTTTTTTTTGACAGATCACGCGTGAGTCGTTTCAAGCTGTCATATTATTTTTGTTCAGTATTGTTTGACATTGCATCATTGAAAAACTTACGCCTGAACAACGTTTACAAATCATTCAACTTTATTACGAAAATTCACACTCTGTAAAGAATGTGTTTCGTGCACTTCGCTCAACTTATGGTCAACATAATCGGTCTACTGAGCGTACAATTCGCAACACCATCACCCATCTTGAGACCCAGCATTCATTATTGGATAATGCTCGACCGAATAGGGCACGTCCAGCACGCAGAGAAGAAAATATAGTGCCCTTAGCTGAGAGTGTACACGAAGACTGTGGAGAGTCGATTCGGCGCCGTTCGCAACAACTCGGACTGACGTATGGAACGACTTGGCGCATTTTACGTCGAGAACTTAAATTGAAAGCGTACAAAATACAGCTTGTGCAAGAACTGAAGCCGATCGACATCCCCAAACGACATCGCTTCGCTCTATGGGCTCCTGAAAAGTTCTGGCTCAATGGGTGTGTAAACAAGCAAAATTGCCACATTTGGGAAGAGGAGCAACCTGAAGATATTCAAGAGCTGCCATTTCATCCAGAAAAAAACAACGGCTTGGTATGGTCCCACACATCGATTCAGTCAATGGATTTATTGAGAGAACACTTCGGTGAGCAGATAATTTCACGTTTTGAGCCGGTCGATTGGTCACCAAGATCATGTGACAACACACCGTTAGACTTTTTCCTGTGGGTATAAGTAAAGTCTAAAGTTTATGCGGCCAAGACGATTCAGGCCTTGGGGCAAAACATCACGCGTGACAATCGCTAGTTACCAGTTACCAAGCGAAATGCTCGAACGAGTCATCGCAAATGGGACTTAACGGTTGGACTATCTGAGACGTAGCCGCGGCCAATATTTGAAAAAGATAACCTTCAAAAAATAAATGCCAATGCATGTTCTTTCGAATGATAATAAACATTCCCCATTAAATTTGAATTTTCTGTTGCTGGGAACTTCGAAATGGAAAAAAATACTTCTCGTTAGTATTGAGCTGAAATTGTCGTTTTATTTAGTTAGAAGCTGGTAGTTGGAGTTTCCACAGTCTATAAATATTCAATAAAACAATTTTTATTATATTATCTGAAATTATATACTAGTCTCATACCAGTCTTAAGTGGTCAAAAATATTACTAGTAGATCTTTGAATAAAAATTTGTGCTTCGTTTGCTTCAAAGCATATTAAATCGAATAAAGGATTATATACTGTCATAAATAGACTAGACTCATACCAGTTCAATATGGGTAAAAAGTTACCAGTTTATTTTTTACTTATTTTGATTAAAATATACGATCTTAAAAATATTCTATAAAACAATTTTTATTTGTATATAAAAAATTACAATCTACTAGCCTCATAATAGTTCAAAATTGTTAAAAAAAATTAGTTTAGCTTAGTGTTTTTTGTTAAAAAAAGATAAAAGAAGTCAAAAGCTTTACACAAGGTAATATATTTATAAACTATTTAAAATTATATTAGTCTCATGCTAGTCCAAAATGGTCAAAAAATTAACTAGCTTAGTTATGAAAATTTAAAATTTTTTTGTTAAACATAAATATACATTGAAAGAAATAAATAACTTCCAAGTAGTTCCTATATAAACTAGTCTCATCTTGGTCAAACTGGGCAAACAATTTTTTTAGGTTCACTTTAAACCAAATATAGTATTTATATACTATATTAATACTAAAATTTTTATTTAATATTTTTATAGCAATTTTTTAAGGTTTTTTTGGTATAGTTTTGAAGATTTTCGGACCAGTACGATTACACCAATTCTTGCAGTGGACTAGTACATCTCCAGTTCAGTTTGTAACTTCACAACCTTCGCTTACTCATACTACTATGTGATCAAATACAAAAAAAGAAAGGTAAAAATCTTTTCCTTTCATTGTTGAGTTATAAATAAAAAATGTCAACGATGCAGAAATATGTCATTAGATATCAGTTATGCATAAATATGTATGTACATATATACACTGTTTTACCATTTATGAAATTCTTTCCTCTAAATACTTTAATTTCACTTTAGTTTTTTTCTTTTAACTCTGCTTCCTTGTCGAAATATTATTTTACATATCAATTATTTCATTGTTTTCACTGTTCTGCACTGCGGCTTTTATATTTAATTTTCCGCTTCGCCTTTTGTAAGGATAATAAGCGTATGCATGTATGTATGTAAGTGTATAATGTAGGAATTGCCCTAAGCCGCATATCAATTTTGTTTTATAATAATAAAATTTTTAAGTCTTTACGGTAAGTGGAGCAATTGTCTGAAATTTCATTTTTTGGTTGACAAATCTTTGGGTTTTTCTGTGCGGCGTCAGATCGAATTTACGAACATGTAATTGTGTGTAGGGATAGGTTAATGGAAGACATTTTTGTGGTCAACATGAAATCGGATAGTTGTAGAAATACTATATTTATGTAATTATCAATAATTTTTTGAGTATTTCTATAGAGTATTTTGTGAATGAAGGAAGTCCTAGTTCTTAGTAATTAGAAAAATTATGTATCAAATAATAATAAAAAAGGACCAAAAAAATAAAAAAATAAAATAAAATAAATTAACCTAAAAAGATATAAAAAATAAAGCTAAAATAAAGAAAATAAAGATAAAAATAATATAAATTAAAGTAATTTAAAATATAATCAAATGAAAAAATTTAATTAAATAGAAAAAAATGTAATAAAATAAAGCAAAACAAAATTTTATAATATAAAAAAATAGAAAAAATAATTACATAACTAATATTAACTGATTAAATTAAATAAAGTTAAAAAAATACATAAAAAATAGTACATAAATATAAAATTAAGTAAAATAAAGTCAAATAAGAAAATAAATTTAAATTGAAGCAAAAAATAAATGAAATAAGGAAATAAAAAAAATTAATCAAATAAAACTGAGATAATAAATAATAATTGAAAATAAAATAAAGAAATTCAATAACTTAATAAAAATGGAACAAAATAAAATAAAAATAAATTAAATTATATTAAATTAATTAACGGAAAAAATAAGAAACTTAAACAAATTAAAATATATAAAATAAAATAAGACAAAATAAATAAAAATAGATAAATGAATTATAGTGAAATAACTAGAGGCACATAAAAAACTAAATAAAACGATAATAAAATAAAATAAAATAAAATTAAAGAAAACAGAAAGTATTGAAATAATATAAAAATTAAATATAAAAATAAAATGAAATGAAATAAACTAAGTAAAATTACATAAAAGTAAATAAAATAAAAATTAAACATTAAACATTATAATGTAATAAAAATTAATACAAAATTTAAATAAATAAAGTAAAATTAAATTAAATTATATAAGGTAAAATAAAAAATTAAATATATAAAAAAAATAAAAAAATATAAAAAAATAAAATAAAATTGAAAAGAATAAATTAAAATAAAATTAATTAAAAACTAAAATCAAATAAGAGTAAAACAACAAATAGAATATAAAAAATAATATAAAATGAAATAAAAATAATTAGAAATAAAAATAACAATATCAAATGATATTAAATTTAATTAATTTAAGTAAAATAAAATAAAAACAAAAATTAAAAAAAAATAACAAGAATTCAAATAAAATAAACTAAAATAAAATAAAATAAAGCGAGAAAATAGCAACACGCACGCTGCTAACCAAATACGCAGCTCATCACCCTAAATCAGCAATTGAGCGAATAAACTTACCTAGAAGTTTAAGCGGGCGAGGACTTATTGATGTCATGCATCTCTATAAAAAGCAAGTCTCTAATTAACATCGATACTCTTTGCAACAGAACACGACAATTCACATAGCATTTATGCAATGCGAACGATAGATATACACCCCCGGATCTCAGAAACATGCAACCTATTGAAATAACAGATGAATTACAAATCACAAAGTTGCTTAATGATTGGAAGCTGAAAGCATTAAAGGGTAAGCATCCACATATACTGAGCCAACCTGAAATCGACGCTTGCGCCTCAAACTTATTGCTGCCATATGCGGGCATTTACTTGCAAACTGAAGGAGTAATGTTTGCAATTCAAGACCAAGTCATTGCAACTAGAAATTATTTAAAATATATTGCTCGCAAACAAATTGACAATGACAAGTGTAGAAAATGTCAGCAATAAACTGAACCCATACATCACATCACAGGGGCGTGTGTTATATTAGCGGTCACTGAATACTTGACGCGACATAAGAACGTAGCAAAAATTATACACCAGAGCCTTGCTATATGTACTGCATTATTGGAAAAAGAAATGCCTTACAACATATATAAGCCTGCTGGAGTTCTAGAGAATGAAGAGTATAAAATCTACTGGGATCGCACGCCACTGACGGATAGGAGCGTCTAACATAAAACAAGCCAGATGTTATTCTTGTCGAGAAGAAGCAAAAGCGAGCTCTTCTTATCGATGTTGGTATACCAAATTCGCATAATCTTCAAGACTTCTACGGTGAAAAGAGAAGAAAATACCAGCAGCTGGAATTGGAAGTGAAGCAGATGTGACACTAGGACAAGGTTACAATTGTTACAATCATTCACTCGTCGACAGGTGTAGTTCCGAAAACGTTGATGTAGATACTGGACGAGCTAAAATTAAGTGAAAAGTTTTTAACTTTACAAAACTGCTTTTTGTTATTATATTATCAACAACATCAATTGTATTATCAATAACATCACTTGTTCGTTCGTTTTTAGCATAATGAAGTGTATCTGATTTAGCAATAGTTTAATATATCTTGTTGTAAACAACCGTTATTTGATATATAACCCAAAAAGGAGCAAAATAAAGACAGAAAACTATAAAATAAAATGAAATAAAATAATATAACATGAAATGAAATAAGATAAAATTAAGTAAAATTAAATATTATAACTGCCAAATAATAGAATAAAATGAAAAATTAATATAATTAAATAAAGTAAAATAAAATAATATATTATTGAAGAAAAAATATAAAACAATAAAACAATATCAAGCATCGTGAAAGTACTAAAAAAATTCAAAATATAAATATAAATAAATAAATATTATTTAAAATCAAATAATATAAGATAAAAGTAAATAAGTTAGGAAATAAGAGAATTAATATAAACTAAAATTAAAATATATAAAACACATAAATTAAATTAAATAAACTTAAAAAATGAAAAATTAACAGGAAAAATAAAGTAATTGATAAAATAATTAAAAAAACGCAAATGTCTAAAATTACATAAAATGGAAGAAAATTGTAAATAATAAAACTTAATAAGATAAAATAAAGTAAAATTACATCAAAATAATCTTAAACAAATATAATATAAATAATAAAATGAAAAATAGAAATATAGTAAATAGAGGAAATAAAAAAAAATATAAAAAAAAAATTATTAATAAAATAAAATTAAAATACCAACAACAAACATGCATTTAAAATTCAAATTTTTTAATTTTTTTTTTAATTTTTCATAAAAAACAATAATTCTCTACATTTTAGCACCTAATAAATCTATCAGCCGAAATATATTTTAAATTTATAACTCATTTTACGCCCGCTCTAACTTAATTTCCTCGAAAGCGCTGCGAAATGCATAATTTTAATAAATTATAATTTTTTTTGTATTCCACTCATCTCGCATGCGTGTCTGAAACCACTTTACTAAGGTTTAAAATTCTTAATAATATTTTTATTTTACACATAATAATTCCATTTCATTACGAAATTTTAATTGTAACATAAAAATTAAATGTGTCTTTTTCAGTTTTTAATAAGCGAAGCGACGTGATTGCATTTCGTATGCAAACGGTGTGTCGGCTGTGTCAAAGTTGAGCGGCACGAAAGTGGTGAGAGAATTAGATTGATGTTATTTAGAAGAAATGTATACCAACATATATACATATATACATATATACATATACATATACATAAGTATAACAGCATATGAATTTTTCATAATGAGAATTTATTAAATATGCAAAGCACACATTTTGAGTGCATTTTGAAATGATTATAATTATATATTCGTATATACAAATACACTGAATTATATTGCCTTGATGGTGTGGGAAAACCCATAAAATAATACAATTTCAATTGCTACAAAAATTATATTAAATCATATCAAAGGAAGCCGACTCAAGGGGGAAAAAATGAAAAATATACAGTCTCTGAGTTGAATATTAAAATGACAGTTTGCTGGCTATTTTATTTTCGAAAGGACAGAGAGAGAGAGAGAGGGTTTCAAGGAGCACACACTGCGGTTTAGAGTAAGGATTTGAAAGAACGAAAAGTAGTGGAATTTTTGTATAAGAGGGCGTAAAAACTATAAATTGGATTCCTTTTCCGGCAAAATCAGAAGTCAAGACTCTCGTCTCTCTTATATAAAGGGTGGTCCATTTCGAGGTTCCTTAATTTTTGAATGAAAAAAAAACACAGAAATTTCTATTTAATGGGGAATGTTTATTATTATTCGAAATAACATTTTTTGGCATTTTATATGCGTTGAGTCCAATTTTCGATGACTCTTTCGAGCATTTTGACTGGTAACTGACGAATGACATGCGTGATGTTTTGCTCCAGACCTGTAACGAAGCGGGATCGTCCGCATTGACATTAGGCTTTACATATTCCAACAGGAAAAAGTAAAACGGTGTAATATCACACGATCTTGGTGGCCAATCGACCGGCCCAAAACGTGAAATTATCTGCTCACCGAAGAGTTCTCTCAATAAATCCATTGCTTGATGCGATGTGTGGGAAGTGGCGTCGTCTTGTTGAAACCAAATGTCACGGAAATCACGAGGTTCAATTTCAAGCATCAAATAGTCGGTTATTATGGCGCGATAACGGTCCCCATTGACGATTATGTTCTCCCCGTCATTATTTTTGAAGAAATATAGAGCGATGTTTCCACCGGCCTACAAACCACACAAAACCGTTGCTTTTTCTGGTTTTTGAAATGGCAGCCGTTGAATATGTTCAGGTTGTTGACATACCCATTGATCCAGAAATAGGCCTCATCGCTGAACAAAATTTGGCTCAAAAACGTCGGATCTTTATGGAAGTTTTCAAGAGCCCATAGAGAGAAGCGATATCGCTTGGGAAGGTCGAGCGGCATCAGTTCTTGCACAATCTGTATTTTGTATGCTTTCAATTTAAGATATCGACGTAAAGCAGTCACCAAGTCGTTCCATACGTTAGTCCGAGTTGTTGCGAACGGCGTCGAATTGACTCTCCACGGTCTTCATGTACACTCTCAGCTACGGCCACTATATTTTCTTCACTGCCTGCTAGAGTTGGTCTATTCGGTCGAATATTATCTAATAATGAATGCTGGGTTTCAAGATGGGTGATGTTGTTGCGAATAATACGCTCAGTAAACCGATTATGTTGATCATAAGCTGAGCGAAGCGTGCGAAACACATTCTTTGCAGAACGTGAATTTTCGTAATAAATCATTCAAATTTGTAAACGTTGTTCAGCCGTAGTCAGTCTTTCCATGATGAAATGCCAAACAATATTGAAGAAAAATAACATGACAGCTTGACACGACTCACGCGTGGCCTGTTAGAAAAAGACTATTGAAAGAAGTACCTCTACTTGGATCACCATTTATCAATCTTCGGCCAATGAACGTTGCCACTTTCTGTGTTGTCATAAGTGCTTAACTGAGTATCCTACATTCAGCGCTTTATGAGTTTTTTCTTGAGTGAAAAAATTAGTTTTAATTAACTTTGAGCATGAGATTTATTTTTAATTTTTTAATCTCCTCCACATCTTCACTCCCAGCCAAGTTTTTTATAAAAAAAAATAAATGCTCAACTGCTATTAAGTGTATTAGAAAAATTAAATCACTAATTATGTACATACATATATCTCGCCTTTATTTCTCTACTTCATTATCCTGCAGCTCTTTGAAGCCCTGAACGAAGACTATGGATACTTTGAATCTAAAAAAAACTCAAATTTCCATAATGACAACACATTTCAAATACTTACATACCATTATATGAACATATTTGTATGCAATGTACAGGGTTAACCATTGTGCGGTTTCCAAAATAAATGTAAATAAAATGCCTTTAAAATAATTTTATTCATGAAATTCCTTTATTTATTTGAGGTAATTTTCGACCACTTTTTGGCACAGGTTTATCCGCATAATCACGTTTTTTCTCGTAGCCCCACAAAAAAAAGTCCAACGATGTCAAATTGCGCAATCTCGGTGGCCAATTGACACGTAAAGACAAGAGATTACGCGACCGGGAAATTTCTCTCGCAATAAAGTCATATTCACTCTTGTTGTGTGGCATGTGGTACCCCCACAGGTGAAGGTTTTGCTAACTGTTTTCGTTGATTACAATGGTGTGATGGTGCATCATGAGTTCCTGCCAAAAGATCGTACGATTAATATGGAATACTACAAGGAAGTTATGCAATGTTTGCGTGAAGCAATACGGCTCACACGATAGGAATTTTGGAAAACCAAATCGTGGATTCTGCATCATGATAATGCACCTGCTCACACATCAATGCCTATTCGTGATTCTTTTGGCCAAAAACAAAGCCATAATCATGTCTCAACCACTGTATTCACCAGATTTGGCTCCCTGCGATTTTTTCCTATTCTCAAAACTGAAGAAACCAATGAAACAAAAGCGTTTTGCCACAATTAATGAGATCAAGTCAGAATCGAAGAAAGAGCTGATGGCCATACCGAAAAGCGCATTTCAGAAGCGCTTTGCGGATTGAAAAAACATTGGAACAAATGTATTATATCCGAGCGGGGTTATTTTGAATAGGGACAAAATATATATTGAAGAATAAATAAGTAGTTTAAAAAATAAATAAATCAAAATTCACCTTTTCCTTTGAACGCACCTCGCACTGCACAAGTCTTGCTCTTCAATTACAAACGAAATAAGGTCGGTTATCGTACGACCATAGCGTGCCGAAATGATAGTGATAGTGACAGTCATGTCGTTATCGTTTTCAAAGAAACAAGTTCAAATCGCACACCACACAGGAATTCAGAGCCCCACAGACGACAATTATGCTTATTGGCGTATCTACCGAGTGAGAAATATGACTTGTGGCAGGAAAATATTTAGTTTGAAAACTCGCAGTCCATTGCTTGTTGTTCAAGTACCCAATCGACATAACTACGGCGTTGTGAATGTTCAGCGGGCTTCAGTTGTTGTGTGAACTGGACTTCATATGGGTGTAGGTGTAAGGCCAAGTGCAAAATACGCCATAATGTGCCATAAGAAAGTTCCAGCTCTTGAGAACGTCGTGAAATATACACAATCGGGTCTTCGGCTACACTTTCACTTTTCAGCAGCGATATTTGAGGTGGAGCGAGCAAAACAAAACAGACCTTACCATATCTGTAACCGATCCATTTTCTTAAAATTTCTGTAAAATTTCATCAATAGCTTGAGTAGTTGGACGATTATGTGCACCATAATCTCCTCTTAAAGCACGAAACGGTAACGGTAGCGAAAACGCGCAGCATATCTGCTTTTCCTGCCCGAAATATGAAGTAGAGAGAACAGACATAGAGAGCCCTATTAAAGAACGGGTGTCTCCAAAAATCATTATGCACAAAGTGAAATCGTGTGGAATAAAGTGAAAATTTGGTCCGCAATCGCTCTCCAGGAATTGAGAATAAAAGAACGGCAACGCATTAGCGAAAATAGAAGACATAACGGAGGATAGACCAGAAAGTTGTCCGTGAAGAGCCAATCTGGCTAAGGCTAGTCCTGCGAAGAAATGCCTAGCGGCGGTCCCGTAGGACCAGTGAACTGCAGTCGGAGTTAAGGGTTTAGTACGTAGGTGTATTGTTTCTCAAGTTCAGCACAGTGAGATAATACTTATGAGGCGTGGTTCCGAAAAAGATGTATCCTAGAAAGATTCCCACTTCGGCAAAACAAAAAGACGAAACGAGGTCACATTTGAATCACTATTGTTGTAGTAGTTTTGAACAATTTACTTATGCGATCAATTTTCATAAATGTTAGACTTTTAACTAAAACAAAGCATGTTGTTTAAAGCACTACTTTCGAAATCACCTAATGGAGAACCCTATATAAATATATATACATATATATATATATATATAGAGAGAGAGAGAGATATGATTGTATAAGTCACATATGAGCTTCCAAACAAAGCTTTAAAGTCATAAAATCCAAATCCTAAAATGCCAGATTTACGAAGTTATTAAAAATAGAGCAAAAAAAAGCAGTTGGGGCACGGGATAAGAGATAAGTAATTTATGAGTACTGAGCGCTACACCCGTCTTCATGCCCCCGAGGACACATTAAGTAAATGAAGAATTTCGCGCAAAGTCATTATTGCTCTATGTGTTATTTTATTTAAAAAACTTTTTAAAAGTCTACCAGCTAAGCTGAATGAAAGCGCGGCGTGTCGATGGCATGGTATAAGCCAAAAATAAGTAGCAAAAACATACATACATACATGGGAGTATAAAGCATATGGGCACCACCCACAAGAAAAAATTCAAGTAGCTCAAAATTCTTATAAAATTATATACATACATACATACATACGTATATGACAATATACACGTGCATATGAATTCATTGTAAGCTTTTTTTTTTGATTGTTCAGCCGTGCAGGGTGGCTGCTTTGGCTTGCGCTCCTTTCTGCCTGCCGCTTTGGCGTTTACTGTTTCAAATTACAAAATTGTGCGTGCAGGTTAATAAAAAAGTAATAATAATAAAAAAACAACAACACGAAGCAACAGCAACAACAACAAAAACAACAATATCAATACAATGAACAAAAGCTCTAACGCGAGGGTGCCACAGCAGCAGCAGCAGCTTGAAGTGGTTGGTGCATGTGGGCGCGCGTGTGCGTGTATGTGTGCCTGTGTGTGGGTGCGTTGGCGTTCTTGTGCGCTCGTGCGCATTGAAAAAACCATATGCATAATTATTTAATTGAATTAAACAATTTTGTAAATGGTAAATGATGCGACAATATGGAGGCAGTTGGCTGTGAATTCAAAATTTGCATAAATAATTATATGCATATAAGCGTATGTATGTATATTTGTATTGTAGGCACATTCATACACACATATGAGTATGTAAAAGCAAGTGCGTGCATAAGTATATGAAAAGAGCACACACTTTTTGGAGGGTATCCTTTGGCTGACAATGGGCTTATGTGGGTGTTTAAGCAGTTGCCTGTAAATATATATATATATGTATGAGTGTGATTAAAAACAATTCTCTCTTCACACTTGATATGGTTGGGGAGGTGTGGCTTTACAGAAAAGTTAGGATGGAAAATTCTACTGGTAGTGCCGACAAATTTTTAAATTCAAATTATTTCAGTCAAAAATTTGATATTCTAGGATATACTTTACGTGGTCAGTTATTCAGAATATTTTTTTTTAGTATTTTTAATTAAAAATTTCAAAATTTTATGCGTTCTGTTACAAGGTTATCAAGCTCCAAAATTTAAGTCTTGTAGTTTTAATTTATTTTTTCATTTAAAAATTATGGCAGTGGCTTAAATCAGTAGGTAGATGGGAGTGCTACCCTAGCCCGGCCCAATTAGCGCTACATGCGCCATTTTAATGCACTATCGTAAGACCGTAATAACCTGCAGCAACTGACTGATGTCGTCAACCTCTTCCGTGTCATCTCTATCAGGCACTTTGGTGCCTTAGAAGATTTTTATCCTCGTCTTGCGGACGATTGATTTTGATTTGATTTTGTTATCAGTTTTCGATAGAGCCTTTATCGACTCCTCGACAAATATAGGTCTGCTTGATTTATTTGGCTTTTCTTCCTTTATGAGAAATCACTATTCTTCCTCCAATCCACTATTCTAGATACAAACTTATTCCATGTACCTCAGCAGCCTTTCCCCTAACTCCGAAAAGGAGGTATCCAAATGCACAAAATAGGTCCTTTTGGGTTAAATCTGGCAATACAAT
The DNA here is from genome assembly GCA_030068015.2 of Neoceratitis asiatica. NCBI lineage: Eukaryota > Metazoa > Arthropoda > Insecta > Diptera > Tephritidae > Neoceratitis > Neoceratitis asiatica. Next base: position 27,052,858 of record CM061524.1, read on the forward strand.
CCGTTAGGAAATCCAAGAAAGCCTGATTCGCGCTCTTGATGGCTTTATAACCCCTAAGGGTTTTTAAAGAAGCAAACTTCAGGTGGGAACCTAGAGGACCGCCAAACACCTACCTTAAAACTAAGCTCGACAATCTTCATCCAGCTCTCCCAGAGGGTGTTAGGTAAGTAGGAGTTTGCATGTCTTACTTCTGCCTGTCACAAAAGTGAACTGCTGTTGTAGTGTTGATCGACTCTGTTTAATCCTGCTTCGGTATCTTGGATCAACTTGCTGTTGGTTCGTTGGGAACTGCTTTGACAGCTGGTTTCTTTGGAGGATTCTTTTATTTTTCAAAAAACTTTCAAATTTCTCACCATCTGCACCGGTAGCCGGATCTTTTGCTATCTCTCCGAGTACAAAGACTGTCCTCTGGTGTCAGCCTTTTCCCCATGACCCAGAGATATTTTTTCCTTTTTTGCGATGATTCTCACCCTTAACTGCCAGTGTACTTTGGTTGGTTGGCACGTATAGAGCAGCTCTGTTGGTGGTGGTTTCATATCGGGGAATTCAGATACCTTGGCTGGTATCTGCTATTTCTGCTGCTACCGGCGTACTTTGGGCATGGGCATACATTTATACATCTTATCGACTACTGACTGGAGGTGTGAAATGTGTCTTCGTCGGATTCTTAATGGGCCCTGGATTTCGATATGTTTTTGGCTTTAATGTTTTTGTATTTTTAACGTTTGGTATGTTCATTTCATATCCCACGAGCAAGCCGAAAGCGTTGGTCACTCGTGTGCAGCGTCTGAATGCGCATAGAAAGCGTCTAGCAACTCCGGTCTCGACCGAGCATCGGATGTGATCAGAGACGGATCCAGAATTTCCAGAAGGGGGGCGGGGTCCTAAAATACATTCAATTTTTTGGAGACATCAGACACGAATAAACTGTAAAATTAGATTCGAATTTAAGATTTACATTGCTTCCGAAAGGGGGGGGGGGTCCGGACCCGAAACCCCACCCGCCACTGGATGTGATTCTTCGCTACACAATTACCACATGCTACAACTCAACTATCCGCACGGGTACCTCGACACTTTGGCTTACGGTGCTGTTACAGCGGTTATTCACATACATTCCACAATCAGAAAATGGTCGTAAAACCAAAGGCTATTCGTCCATATTCCCATCATGAGAACTATTGCTATTGATGATATAAGAAATAATAATTATTTAAAGGAAAATTCAAAGCATATTTTGAAATTTTTTTAATTTGGAACTTTTATTTTATTTTTTATTTTTTTTTATTATTATTTTTTTATATTATTATAATTTTTATATTTTTATTCTTTTTTTAATTCTTTACAACTTATTTTATTTTATTCTATTTATTTTATATACTCAAGTTTTTAATTTTTGTTCTATTTAGACTAGCCCCTCAGCTTTTGAGATATTTCAACCATACTTGTCGCACCTATGCGCTTAAGCGATAATATGCCGGAGCCGAACAGATTAAACCACTATAGCATATATAAGACCGATTTTTCAGATTTGAAATTTTGGGTCATAAATTCGTCAAAAAAGTCCCTGCGAATGGAAATTTGGCATATACACACACACAATGAACTAAGCATTCATTCAGAAAATCATCGAAATCTAACGACTAAAGCATATAGTCCCCATACAACCGATTTGTTCAATTATGAGGTTCTAGGTCAAAAATCCGTCAAAAAAGCATCTAAGAGGGGGAAATTTGGTGTTCTACAGCCGTAAGTTCAATTTTATATTGACACTGAAATCATCGAAATCGAATTTAGCAATTCGCAATAAATTTAATATGTCCACGAAAGGTTTTTTGTTTTAATTTAATTTTACTTTTTTTATTAGTTATTTTATTTTATTTTATTATTTTAATTTTACATATTTTAATTATAATTTTTATTTTTATTATTCTTTTATTTCCTGTTATTTGTTCTTATTTTATTATATTTTATTTTATTTTATGTCTTGTTTTTTTTTTAAATATTTTACAATGTATTATTTTGTTTTATATTTTTTATTTTATTTTTTATTTTGTTGTTTTTATTTTAATTTCTATTTTAATTTTATTATTTATTTATTATATATTTTTATTTAATTTAATTTTATATGTTTAAATTATATGTTTTATTTTATTTATTATTTATTATTTTCTGTTTTCTTTTATTTTATTTTATTGTTTTAACTTTAATTTTATTTATTTTACTTTATTTTATGTCTTGTATATTTTAAAATTATATAACAATATATTATTTTTATACAATTTAATTTTTTTGTTTGTTATATTTTTTTCTATTGTTTTAATTTAATATTAGTTTCAATTTTTTTATTTAGATTTTAATTTTAATTTTAATTTTAATTTTAATTTTAATTTTAATTTTAATTTTAATTTTAATTTTAATTTTAATTTTAATTTTAATTTTAATTTTAATTTTAATTTTAATTTTAATTTTAATTTTAATTTTAATTTTAATTTTAATTTTAATTTTAATTTTAATTTTAATTTTAATTTTAATTTTAATTTTAATTTTAATTTTAATTTTAATTTTAATTTTAATTTTAATTTTAATTTTAATTTTAATTTTAATTTTAATTTTAATTTTAATTTTAATTTTAATTTTAATTTTAATTTTAATTTTAATTTTAATTTTAATTTTAATTTTAATTTTAATTTTAATTTTAATTTTAATTTTAATTTTAATTTTAATTTTAATTTTAAATTTTAATTTTAATTTCAATTTTAATTTTAATTTAAATTTTAATTTTAATTTTAATTTTAATTTTAATTTTAATTTTAATTTTAATTTTAATTTTAGTTTTAATTTTAATTTTAATTTCAGTTTTTATTAATTTATATATTTTTTTAATATTTAATTTAATTTTATTATATATGTATAATTTACATGTTTTACTTTATTTTTAACATTAATTTTTTTTTTTATAAATTTTTCTTTTATATTATTATATTATATTATTCATCATTTATTTCCATCCTTATTTTTTTAATTTAATTTTCTTTTTTCATTATGTTTTATTTCATTTTATTTCACTTTAGTTTAATTCACTTATAATAATTTATTTTATTTTTTAAGTATTATTAGCTCTATTTTGTTTCAATATATTTTATTTTTTTCTATTAATTTATTTTTTTAATTTCATTTAATGTAATTTTTATTCAATATTTTTTCAATTTTTTGTTTTATTTTATTCTATTTTATTTACTTTATTGTTTTAGTTTAAATTTAATTATTTTTTAATGTTTAATTTAGTATTTTTATAAAATTTTTTCTTTAAATTATTATTTTATAGTTATTTATTTCTATCCTAATATTTTCATTTCAATTTATTGCTTAATTATTGTTTAGTGAAGTAAAATATAGTCTTCATTTTATTTCACTTTAATTTATTCAATTTGTAGTAATATTTTTTAGATTTTTTTTTATTAATATTAATATTTTTTGTTTCAATATTTTTTATTTTATCTGTATTATTTTATTTTAAATATATATTTTTTTTAATTTCATAATTTTTATTTTTCTTTTTCTTTTTCTTTATTTCATTTTATTTTATTTTATTTTACTTTATTTTTATATGTTTTTTTTTTATTATGTTTAATTTCATTTGGTTTTTTTGCTTTCCTCTTTGCTTCAAGAAATATATATTTTTATTTCTCGTATAAGCTTAAATAATATATTCAACCGACATACATATGCATCTACATATGCATATATTACCGTATCATTGAATATGCCTTTAATTTAATTAAAAACATATGCATGGCAAGCGTTTTCTTCTATAACAAAATATCAATAGGAATAACTAAATTAAATAAAACTGCAAAAAAAGGAAAACTGGAAAAAAGCAAAAAGACAAAAGGAAATGCTAGTAAGCTGCTTGTATAAATCCACTAGGACACATACGTACATACATACATACATGCAAATATTTGCATGAATTTTCGCAAAAATTTTCTATGCTTTACCTTTTTATGTTTTATTTTTCGATTTTTTATTTTTCCATTTTATTGCTATGTTGTATATGAAATTTATTTCATTTATTTATTTCTGCATTTTCTGCATTGAACGTAGGAATATAAAATAAATACAAATACATACGGCTTAAATTAAAATCCAACTTAATACGATTAAGTTCGCTGGTACTTTTTTGTTCTTGTTGCAATTTTTATTTTATTTTTATTTTATTTATATGTCTTTCGCACATTCACTTATACATTATGTACAAGTATATTTTGTATAGCAAATTTTCATGTATATTAAATGCAAGTAACTTTGGGTGAAAATACTTAGATTCATACAAACATATATACATATAGTAGTATTTGAGTATCGAAATCGCATTGCAAAAACATAAATAAAATACTGTATAAAAACTCATACATAAATATGTTCGCATGTATATGTGCGCGTAGATATATAAAAGCATGAATTTTGCATGAGTCCATTGAAGGAGGGTGGCGTTGGGTGGTACTAGAGAGGAACCTGGGTAATGTCATTGCGTCAATGATGGCAGAAATTACTCTGTAGCGTTTGAATGTACAAATGATGCATGTATGTATGTATGCATGTATGTATGTTTTTGCTTCTAATGCATATTGATTTTTAATTTCCTTGTTTATATTTTTGCAGACATCGTAGAAACGTTTTTTTGTTGTTGTTGTTTTTAATGATGGCTAACATGTGGGGCTTTTTGCCAATCGATTTTTATAAAATTAATACAATATTGTACACACACACATACATACATACATACATGTATGCACACTCTAATCACATGTCACTGGCATTTGTCATGTTTTTCAGTATTTTATGTAATCCATTTTCATGCACACAGTGGCTTTTTGAAGAGTGAAAGAAGTGAAAGAAGAAGAAGAAAAGCTCTAAGTTATGGTTACATTAGCTGAGTATTGCATTTTCTGGTTTATTTATTTTTCTTTTTTCTTTTAGTGAACTCAATATATATTTTTAATGCATACAATTATATATAATGACTTGAAGTATGGTATTGAAGCCATATTTGTGTTTTTTTCTTTGTGAACTGTGTAGGTATGTAATTTAAAATTAAAATATATATGTATATATTTGTATGTGTACGCATGTTGTTATAAATTTAATTGTATAATTGGATTCGTAGGGGGTAATATGTGCATTAAAATGCCATTAGAGCGCCATATTGTGAGCTATTTTCATTACAGCAACAACAAAAATGTATATTTGGATAACGTTAGCTATGTTTCAGAGCAAGAGTGGACAATTTGAAACAAAATATATATATATTATGAGCCTTCCCATGACTTGGCCAGAACCCAAAGCTTACATTTAATTCTCTTTTTTCCTACTTCTCAAGCAATTGGTAAAACTTTAAAGAAATTTGAAGAGACTGGATCGGTTGCAGCTGTTTCAAGCCCTATGCATCATCCGTTTGCTCCTTTCACTTCTAATATCGCACTGCCGTAAGTGAAAGTGTAGCCGAAGACCCGAATGTGTCTATTTCTCGACGTTCTCAAGCGCTGCGACTTTCTTACGGAACATTATGGCGTATTTCACACTTGGACTTACACCCACATTCATATAAAGTCCATCTCACATGGCGACTGAAGCCAGCTGACCATTCAGAACGCCGTAGTTAGGTGGATTGGGTGCTTGAACAACCAGCAGTGCATCGCGATTTTTCCCACAAAAGTTTCTTTAGCGACGTGGCACACACTCAATGGATACGTAAATAATCAAATTTTCGCATTTGGGGCTCCAAGAAGCTTCAAAAAAAAAAAAAAAAAAAAAAAACTTACTGTCCGGTGAGCTCTTTCGTCCGGACGCGAGACTGTCACTGTCAATTCGGAGCGCTATGGTCGTACGACAAACACCATTATTTAGGCCTGCAATTGAAGAACACGATTCGGACAATATGTGGTTAAAAACAAGATTGTGTCACATGCCACACAATACGAGCGAATATAGCTCTATTGCGAGATAAACATTCAGGCCGCGTAATCTCTCGTCTTGACGATGTCAATTAGCCATCGAGATTGTGCGATTTGACACCGTTGGGCCTTTATTATGGGCTACTCGAAAGACTGTTTTCATGCGGGTAAACCTTTAACTCTTGAGCACTTGAAAACTAACATTCGTCAAGTTAAGGCTGAGATACCGCCCAATATGTGCCAAAAAGTGGTCTAAGAGGCGGTCAATTGAATTATGTTGTGTTTCACATAACAACAATGCCAAAGTTCAAACTTTATAATAAATTAAAAATTTCATAAAAAAATATTTTAAATTCATTTTATTATCGGTTATTTTGGAAAACGCAAAATGGATAACTTTTTACCTTCCATGTACATGAAATAGTTTCTTAAATTTGGTTCGAAGTACGAAAGTACCAGAAAGAGAAGAGATAGATTCACCAAAATTTATATCGATCGTATCAGAATGACGGGCTGGTTTGACTTAGCCATATCCCTCTGTCCTTTTGAACGCAAACTAGTGCCTCGGCTCGTTTAAACGTTCAGTTGTCGGGACTGGCCTTTAAAAAAGTACTTAATTAAGACCGTGAAATTCTTTACATTCATAATTAATTTATTTTATCTTAATTTTATTAATCTATTTATGTATTTTTATTTTTTTTATTTTTTACTTTATTTAATCGTAATTTGCTTCGTATTCGTATTCGTAATTTGCTTTGCTTTTTATACCAGGTCGCTCTCCACATGATCCTTCCAAAAGAGTGGAGGAATTCCTCTTCTTCTGCTTTCGCCAGCGGGTACTCCATCGGATACTTTCAAAGCTGGAGCACTTTCATCCATTCGGACGACATGACCTAGCCAGCGTGGCCACTGTCTCTTGATTTGCTCTACTATATCAATTTTATGTTATCCAGACCCATTCGCTTCGCTGGAGAACGCCGAATTTACGGTGCGGTTGTTATGACCAATAATATCAATATCAACGGCATACGCCAACAATTGTACACTCTTGTAGAAGATTGAGCCTGGTCTATTTATCTCGGCAGCTCATATTATTTTCTAAAGCATCAAATTGAAAAATTCACACGATAAATAGTCTCCTTGTCTAAAACCTCGTTTGGCATCGAATGGCTCGGATAGGTCCTTCCCAATTCTGACTGCGCTAATGGTATCATACAGGGTCAGTTTACATATCCGCATGAGTTTTGTGGGGATATCAAATTCAGACATAGCCACGTAGAGGCAGTTCCCTAGCATGCAGTCGAACGCAGCTTTAAAATCGATAAAAAGACGGCGTGTAACGATTCTTTCTCTGGGGTCTTCACCTAGATTTGACGCATGGTGAATATGTGGTCAATGGTGGATTTGCCAGGTCTAAAGCCGCACTGATAAGGTCCAATCAGTTTGTTGACGGTGGGCTTTAGTCTTTCACACAATATGCTAGATAAGACCTTATATGCGATATTAAGGAGACTTATCCCACGATAATTGGCGCAGACCGTGGGGTCTCCCTTTTTTTGGATTGGGCAGAGCACACTTAGATTTCATTCGTCAGGCATGCTTTCGTCCGACCATATTCTGCAAAGAAGCAGATGCTTGCTCCTTGTCAGTTCTTCGCCGCCGTTTTTCAATAGTTCTGCCCGTAAGCCATAGGCTCCCGTCGCTTTATTATTTTTTAAGCGGGCAATCACTATTCGAACTTCTTCATAGTCTGGTAATGCCACTTCTATACCATCGTCACCGCCATTCCCTCCGTACACTAAGTATGCCCTGAGTATCTGTCAGCTACACGAGTTTGCTCCGGACTTTTTAGTATTAGTCTTCATTTCCTAAATTTATTTTTCATTTATTTAATTAGCTATGTAAATTTATTTATTTTTATTTATAGTTTTTTTAATTATGTTATTTTAATTCATTAAATATTAATGTATTAAGTTAGTTTCTTTCATTTTGTTTATAATATTCATTGGAATTTTCTCTTTTAATTTTTTTACCATTTTTTATTTCATTTTGAATTATTATATTTTTTTTTTAATATTATTAGTCTTCTTTTCTTAAAGTTATTTTAATTTATTTTATTAAATATATAAATTTCTTTCATTTTATTTTTTTGTCCGAATTTGTTTTTGTATTTTTTATTATAAAATTTTAATTTATTGCAGATTAATTAATTTATTTTTTTCATTTTGTGTATAATTTTTATTTGAAAACTTTTTAATTTATTTTATTTTATTTTATTTTTTATGCTACTTTTTTATCTCACTTCATATATTTAAAAAAAATTATATATTTTTCTAATTATAAATTTTTAAATTTGTTATTTTCTTTTATATTATTATTTTTTGTTTGTTTTAATATTTAATCCCTTTTAAATATTTCGTTTTTTTTTTTCTTGATATTTAGTTTATCATTATTTATTCAATTTGATCATATTCATAAATATATTTGTTTGCTGTGCTCAATTTTTTATTTGTTTTTATTCTATTTTATTATTTTATTATATATTTTTACTTTATTCTATTGTTACTTAATTATTTTATTTCATTTCAGCATTTAGTTTGATTATTATTACTGTTATTATTATTATTCCTGCCTTTCCCATTTAACAAGAATAAATTCAATAGTTCTCTTGAGCCATCAGCTAAATAATTAGGAAAATTATAAATTAAACATTAAAAATAAACCTCGCCGTACAAGGACATGTTCATCAAAGAGATGTCAATACTTTCAGATGCCTACAACACTTGGATTTACTACGCACCAACTGCCATATTCACTTAAATCGGAGGAAACACCTCTCTAAAATAGCACGCGCCATATGTATGTACTCTTTCTTGAGTAGATTTCAATGTCAAAAATGTATTAGCAATGCAAAAGGATTTTCTTCAAAACACTTGAAATAGGAACACACAAATTTTATGCTTTTCAAAAATATATTTCTTCTCCACTTTCGACATTTTCTCTCGCCATTCTTAGACAAGTACAAGTACATTACATCACGTCCATACGGGTGCAAACGTCAAGCAGCCGCAGGATAATTTAAACGAATAATATCAAATTTCATAACTCCAGCAAAGTACGAGTACAGAAAGCAGGGGACGCTTGGACCTTCACACTTTGGCCGGCCATAAATAAATACTATAAATAACACATTAATTTTAACTGTAAATTGAAAAACAGCAACAACAAAAACAAAACAAAAGCATCAGAAAAATGATATAGTTAAATTTAGGAAAAATGGAAAAAATTAACAAAAACAACAATGCCGATTATTGATCACCAGCTAGATAGTCAACCAGTCAACCAGTCAACCAGCAGACGCAGAATATCCATTCGCCCCTACCGGTCGCTGCTCGCAGGACACAATTATTTATTGCCGCTCATTTATCGAAGCGTAAGTGCACTCGCACTTACCAATTATTCGACTCGCTTGTACGCGTATGTACATATGTAACTAGTTCATGTCCTGCTGTTCGCATTGCTTCCCCCTCTCCACCTCTCCCAATTCTCTGGCCGGTGCAGGCGAGCATACAATGGGCTTCACCATGAAAATGTCTAATATTTCAATTTTCCTCTCGTTTTACAATGGCAAATTTTGAAAATGTCAACGCTCTTAGCCAGTGCCATTGTCTTCGATTGCCCCCGCTCCTGGCCGTGTGCGTGTCGATATGTTGACATCAAGCTGGTCGTAGGCCAATCGAATGGTAATCGGTGCGGGGTGAGCGTTCGATAGTGCAGCGTTAGCGGCCTGCGCATTTGCGCTGCGTCCATTGTCTGCACTTAAATGTCGTCCACCCCCTGTCATTAGTGGAGTTTGTTTTCCGTTTTTCATTTCGTACCCCTGACCCTTTACTCCTCGTCCGGCGCTGACCCGCTGCTTCCGTCAGGTTTTATTGTTATTGTTATTATTTTTGAAAAACTGTCCAGCGTTTTGGTCATTTTCGAAAAAAAAAAAACCAAATAATATGTGTAAATTTATAGGGATTTGTGTGTGTGTATGTCTATATGTATGAGTATTGCCATGTGCGACTGTGTGCGGGTATGTATGTATTCCTTTGAATTGATACTCGTTAAAGTGCAAACACTCGTCACTATCTATTGTTATCGATGGCTTTTGTTGCACCATTCTTGTTGTTGTTGTTGTTGTTACAATTGCTTGTATTATTGTTATATTTATATTTATATTGTACGCATTTTTATGGTTTGACCCATTGAACTGTAACCATTAGCATTATGATCCTTTGGTGGTGTGGATTGTGTGGAGGAAATTTTAAAAATCTTAATTTCTCTGGGTTTTCAAACAACACGTGATTGAAATATTCATATATTTTTCATCTTGTGATATCCGCTAATACTCAGTCTACTCAAATGGGGAAAGTTTTTAACACGGTTCCTTTCGCTAGGCAAGAGGGATCCTTTAAGGGCAACAACTAAACTCTTGAGACCATTGCAACACTGCCAATTGGAGTGCAAAGATTCTCTCTAATAAAAATTATGAAATGAGCGCGTCAGTTAGACACAGTCTTCTTTGAACCTAGCATATAAAGTCACTCTTCTGAATAAAACTATCCAAGGTATTTATGCTTTTCCGGGTGTCCAACCTCTGGGCATGCTTTAACATCAAAGATAAGGAGAGAGAGAATTTATTTTCTAATAGCATTAATCACTCAACTCAACAACTGAAGGCTAGAGATCACACGATTTGACTACAACGACCCTTGGTGTATCAATATAGGGAGCAAAAGCTACAAAACTTCGATGGCGTGATGGCTGGGATATGTTGTCGGACAGTTCCGAGGACTTTTTGGTGAAAAATTCTACTACGATTGGTCTTTTTAATTGCAAAGTTTTGCTATTAAAGGTGATTTTAATCGCTTTCGAATTCGCATTATGTCTACTAAACGATCTCCCTTAACACACAGCTGAGGTATATTAAACCTAAGTTGGCTTCTTCCAAATGACCATAGAGAGGGAGAGGTGGATAGAGGGAGAGAGAGAGAGAGAGAGAGAGAGCTTTTTTCACTGACACTATCTCTCTTCAAAATTTTTACTTTCGATTTTGCTTCCCAAAAATTTCTCTGCTTTACATCCTTAGTGACCTTACTTACAAAACCATCCACCTGAGTCTTAAGCAACTGTAACTTCGCCGAAAAGAGTTCATCACCTCAGCGCTTTCGAGAGATGTATTTTTCGAGATATTAAATCTCCGAAATCGACAACATTTTGTTCAAAATTATTAGAGTTCAAGTAGACTCGCCTTCGTTACAATCTGAATATAATAGAAAGTAAATGCGAATGGGTCTGGCAGTGAAAGAGGGCATGAAACAAAGAATCCGCGCTCTCGGTAATTTCGTTCATCTTGGAACCAGCAATAACAAAAACAACAAGGTGGACTTTGAAATCCAACGCAGAAGCACTCTAGACAGCAAGTGCTCCTTTGGACTGAACAGATAATTGAAAAATAAAGTCATCTTTCGGCGAACAAAAACCAAACTCTACAAGTCTCTCATCATTCCCGCTGTACTATACGATACAAAATGGGCAATGATAATATGTGACGAGTCGGCTTTTTTGAGAGAAAGGTTTAGTGTAAGATGATAGCTCCTTGAGCATCGGCAACGGTCGACTATCAACGGCGGATTTCTAAGAACATCACACTGAGAGTACGTAGACCGATGTGATGCAATTTCATTAGCTGAAAATGATTTCAGAACGCGAATCCCCGGCAGTGAAGAACGGAATAATAATTTCCACACTCCGTGTGGCACCGTGGAAAAACTAGGAGCTTCATATAGGTGGTGCAACTACTCCGTTTAAGGAAATACCAGGCATCAGCATTTTGGAACAATATTGCTACATAGACAATTCAAGATAGACAACGTCAGAGTTGTCGATCTACTGGGGTTAATTAGAGAATCTGGGGATTGAATACCAAAGCTTATTGGACAGAATGGTGTGGCATCGCAAAGAGAGAGAGAGAGAGTGAGAGAGGAACTACACTATGAAAGCTTTGAGATTCTGATAGTTTTTTTTTGCTCCTATAAGTTTGAAATCTTTCTGATATGTTTTTCCCTTCCGGAGCAGAACATAGGTAGGTAGCCTCTGGCACTCAAAATTCTGTACAGTTCTGTCTGTAATTCTTTGGCTAAAGACTGAGCTCGTGGTCTCGAATCCCAGCTAAACATACAAACTCATTACCTACCGATCGATGTACGCACTATGAAAACATTTCTTAAAAGATGGGGGTTGGAGGAGTCAAGCCGGTGAAAGTCCGATTCAGTTGGGACGCTAGCAGAATCGTATAAATAAATGGATTTGAAAATTATTAAAGCAGAAAACTACTCTTAATTCATTTTTATCTCCCACTATGACACTTAGGTTCATAATATTTTATTCCGAAAATCCTACAGACTGGCTTTTGTCGAAAGTTCACGGCAATTATATATATCTACACGCAGTTTTACTCCTTTTAGGGACTGGTACATTTAACGCGTTGACGTTTGAACTACAATTAGAAATGCCATAGAATGCATCAGCAACATACTAGTAAAATACTAGTTAAGTGCTAAAATCACATTTTTTAAAAGTAGAAAAAACACCAATGACAGAGTTGACTGCTCTGACCTCTCACTGCTCGTCTATTGAATCGTGACTGACTGTTGCCAAGGACGTATTCGAAAATGGAACTCACCACTGATGTGGTGAGATGAGCAAAATTAATTTTCTTATCCTCAAAAGTGATAAACTGTCTATTTAACAAGAAATTGTGAACTGGTATAACTTTATCTTTAAAATACCAGTTTATTACTAGTTACATACATATTAGTTCTCAACTAGTTATTTTTCATACAAGTCTAACTATTCACCGCACCGTTTGTACAATCATCAATCTGTATATAAGTTTAAGTACATATGAGCATTAATGTCACTTTAAACACAGATATTCTGACATTTTGCCTCATAAAATGAAGGATAATGTCCAACATTGACCAAATGACTCTATACAAGCAAATCAGACATGCATACATACATAGAAAAAGAAAGGAATTGCGATGAGTGAATGGGTAAAGAATGACAATGTGTGTTGAATGGAGATGTACTCAATGTACAGCCATAGAAGTATGCAGTTGATTGTGTGTTGTTGGTTGCACGATTGCTTGGTGACCCGCTGCAGGTCGCTCGGTCGGTGGTTGGTGCTGCTGCTGCTGCTGCTGATGCTCCTGCTGTCGGTGAAAGGAATTCAATGTTCCTCACAAAAATCCAATAAATGTCATCAAATTTATTGCTTCTAGTTCAAAATTCTTTTGTTGTTTATTGTGTATGTGCATGGGGATAGAGAGAGGAGAGGAGAGAGAGAGAGAGGAGAGGAGAATTTTTGAACAACAATCAGCAACAAAGTGTTCTGCGAGGAGCTGAACAGTGCTGAACAGAAAGGTTTAAATGCACAATTCACCGTTGTTATGTGGGCAGCATAGCCACTCACAGGATGTACGCGCATGCAGGACATGCTGCTGCTTTTGCTCTGTGGCTCACTGGAATGCTTGCCAATATGCATATATGTCTGTACATGTGCATGTGTGTGGACAATGGGTGCATCTGCGCAGTTGCAATGATATTGTCATGTGCACACACACATACACGTAGGCACTTAACAACATGCATATTTTGCACTGAATATGCAACTGACAGCAATAGCGACATGTTTGATTGCTCTACCGGGCTTTCTCTGCCCAGTTGACATTAGTGTGCCGTTAGTTGTCAAAAATTCACACTCTACACCCACAAATATTTCAATGAGCAGCTGCATGCTGCCTTTCTGCCGCCTGCCTGACCGTTAGGTCAGCTCACGCTGCGCATTTACTACTTTTCGCCTCTGCCCTTACTCTCGCTGAGGTCAGTGGTACATTTCAAAAATATTTTTAATTGCCATTTCGAACCTCACATGTATGTGCGTGAATATGTATGTATTTGTATGTGTGTAAATGACATTTTTATTATAAAATTGTTGTGCTTTTATTACATTGAACAATGCCATATGAGATTTTATGGCACTGATAGGTTAAAAATTGCATTGACACCTGCAGAATAGGAAATTGAAACCCCATATGAATGTCGATATCGATGAGGAATTTCGATAAATTTACTGAAAAATAATCCTCTGATTGGCAACTTTCTCCTTACGCCTACGAATGTCAAAAAATCTTACTTCGCCTCGAACTTTAGTAAAAACCTTATTCTCCATAAGGGAATTTGCGACTCCAGTTACGTAAACGCTGTAGCTATCTTCGTCCGAACTCTTCCTCGAATTTGTGTTTTTGCGCCTTGAGGTTTTTACCAACAAATGGAGGGACCCACATTTTATTATAAGCTGCCTCCGTACGGCCGATGGATTCTTGTGACTTGGGAGCCAGAATACGAATGCAACGACTGTTTGTTTGATTATTGGAAATTCTTCGTCTTGCCCTCGTTCACTGCCAGTGCCATTTGCTAAACTTCTTTGTCCAGTTTAGACAACCAACTGCGAGGTTGTTGAGGCTAATGAGGTCTGTATGATCACCAGTATTTGTACGCTCTACGTATAGCTCCGCAGCTCCATTATTATTCTTTCCAGCAATAAGTTAAAAAGTCAGACGTTGAAGAGTCATCTTGTTTGATACCTCGTTTCGTATCGAAATCTCTCTAGGTTCTTCTAAACACTGTAGAAGCACTTGGTATTGTTCAGCGACAAGGCTACTTTAAGGTCGACAAAAAAGTGATGTGTGTTGATCCGGACCTTAGAATGCTGGATTCTCCTTATTATGGATTGTTAGCCTATACGAATTGCTATACGAACTTCGTCATAGTCGGGTGACGGAACTTTAAATGTCATTCAGCAGGCCTACCTCCAAAAACTCAGACTGCTCAACGGTCACCAGAGACCGGTTGAGATATGAGTATGCTTCGTCCTTGAAAATGGCCGTAAGTTGCCTCATCGGTCCACTATTCATACTCACACATTTCGGCATTACGCTGCATCTGTCTCCAAATACTCACACTTATTTACTCTTTTAGCTCTCGTTAGCGTGTGTGGGATCACAGTACACAGAAAATCACAACGTTATGCGGTAGGCAATTGTTTTTCTGCCCATTTAGATATGAAACTCCTCAACGTACCTGCTACTTTTTCAGCATTTCCGAAAACCAATAGCTTCGTTAGCGGCTGCACGTAAGAGAACTTGCCATTTCGCAGTTCCCCTGTAATAAGTTGTTGTTGAGTGCTCTCAGAGAGCAGAAGTGCATGTCAAGTAGAAAATCGTTTGATGGTCTGTGGTGTTTGTAGCTTATCGACATCCAAACTCCTTGTGTTTGTTGTCGGGCATTCTTTCCTGCTACAACATAGAGGTCTCCGTCGATGTTAGGTCCTCGTAGCATACATTTGTCTAGAACACTGTCGGCCGTCTATTACAACATAGTTATAAGTTCGTCGAGCCGGAGACAGCAAAGTAGCTTGATGGATTTTTTTTTTTAACTGGAATCTGGTTTACAGATGAATTAAACGAAGATCTGAAGACACTCCAACTGGAAAACTGGAGAGGGACATTCAAGATAGGCTAGCATAGAGGCGTATCGCTTAGCAGACCAAAGCTCAAAAGGAACTGTAGAGTCAACTAATGATGATGATGTTTTCGAAAAATATTTTTTTTTGTCCACTCTGGCTTTGAAATCATCTTGCACGATTTTGACATCGTTATGGAAGCAGTGCTCATACCTAAATGCATTCTTGGCGTTCATAGAAAGCATCGTTGGTCACATCGTTCTCCTCTTTCATCGGATTGTGAACGCAAGTCAGGGCTATGCTGAAGAACTGCGCTTTGATGTGGACTATGGAAAGACGTTCGTCCACCGGTGTGATGGACTTACTTTCTTACGCCCTTGCTCCGTTTATCGCTACTCTAGAATGTCGGTTTTAACCTCAATTTTAACGGGATTATCAACGATTTGTGCAGCGGTACCTTCTTAAGTAAGGCACCAAACATTTCAGTTGCATGACCTCAAATCGTGGTCATTAAAACGTTTCCAAGGATCGTCGTCAGGAAATAGGTCTCTCATCCAAAGGTAGGAAGTCGTGAGTTACGTGAAGCATACGTAAATGAAACGTTTCTAGCCATTTTCAGGCGAACGGCAGGTAGTCACGTGGAAATCTTTAGATGGCACACCCACATCCATACATAATTCAATGGTTCTACGCCTGCATTAAGACAACAATATATTTATACTGAAACTGCATTAAAAATTCATATTTTTTCTAACTCTTCACGAAAATAGCTACAAAATGCAAACCAACCCATTTAAAAAGCCCAAAAAATCACTCTAGTTCGCCTCCAAAGTGCCATAAAAAAAAACACAAAAAACAAAAAATCATCACCAAAAATATGTGTCTCATAAAGAAATTACCAATCCACAAGGGCATAGCTGCCGTGACGTAGGGAATTAGTAAAAGTCATAATTTTATATTTAAGTAGGCAAATGTCAACGCCTCATTGTTGCAACGCAGCAGTGTGTTTAACAGAAATTTCGATGAACTTACCACAACCTCATAATCCGCTGCAATTGATTAATGTACACTGGAACACTCGCTGTCCCCACCCCCAACTACAAATAAGCTAATAAGTGGAGGCAAGCACACACACACGTACACATGTGTAGGTATGTAAATTTCGTTGCTGATGCATGTTTTGTAGTAAATCTCTGAAGACAATGCAGCGACTAATTCAGCTATGAGTTCATACATCCGGTGAGCTATTAAATCTTGTAGGATAATCGAATGAAAATTTACTGAAAATATTTTTATTTCTCTTTTTTTTTGCTTTTTTTTTGGATTTTTTTTTTTTGTTTTTGTTTTTTACTTTTGGTTGGTTGCAGTTGGGAAGCGAGGGCGAAGCATTGTTTTGTCACCTGTTGAAAACATTGTTTATGCATGCAGATGTATCGCTCTATGAATAAATATAAAAAATCATAAATTTTATACATTTACGGGATCATATGGGTTTTTGTTTTCATTTTTATTTTTATTTTTATTTTTTAGTTATCAAACGCGTGCCATGCCATTGAATCGATGCAACAAAGTGTGGCACATGATTTTTTGTTTTAATGTTTTCTATGTGTAAGTATTTATGCATTTTTAAGTATCTCAGAAATAAATATCTTAGACAAATATGCATATTTTTTCTCATATTTTTTTTTTTTATATGAAAAAAAAATTACTTGCAGTTGTTGTCGCTCATACCTTATTCGTCTTGTACATCAGCTCACCTAATCAACAGTTCTTTCGTTCGTGTCATTTTTTTCTCTGCTTAAAAATATAAAAATGTATTCATTAACGGTATATTCTGATCCAAGTACTTTTTTCAATAGCCTTTTTTTTGACAGATCACGCGTGAGTCGTGTCAAGCTGTCATGTTGTTTTTGTTCAGTATACTTCCAGCACGCAGTGAAGAAAATATAGCGGCCGTAGACGAGAGTGTAAACGAAGGCCGTGGAGTGTCGATTCGGCGCCGTTCGCAGCAACTCGGACTAACGTATGGAACGACTTGGTGGCTGCTTTACGTCGAGATCATAAATTGAAAGCGTACAAAATATAGCTTGTGCATGAACTGCATCCGCTTGACCTTCCCAAGCGACATCGCTTCGCCGTATGGGCTCTTTGAAAAGTTCCAAGAAGATCCGAAGTTTTCGAGCCAAAATTTTTTTCAGCGATGAAGCCCATTTCTGACTCAATAGGTATGTAAGCAATCAAAATTGGAACATTTGGGACGAAGAGCATTGTATAGATTCAAGAGCTGCCATTTCATCCAGAAAAAAACAACGATTTGGTGTGAGCCGGTGGAATCATCGTTCCATATTTCTTCAAAAATATGCCAGTGAGAACGTAATCGTCAATGGCGACCGTTATCGCGTCATGATAACCGACTATTTGATGCCTGAAATTGAAGCTCGTGATTTCCGCGACATTTGGTTTCAACAAGACGGCGCCACTTCTCACACATCGCATCAATCAATGGATTTATTGAGAGAACACTTCGGTGAGCAGATAATTTCACGTTTCGGGCTGGTCGATTGGTCACCAAGATCGAGTGATATCACACCGTTAGAATTTTTTCTGTGGGGATATGTAAAGTCTAAAGTCTGTGCGGACAATACCGCTTCGAATTAGGCCTTGGAGCAAAACAGCACGCGATCCATTCGCCGGTTAACAGTTACCAGTCGAAATGCTCGAACGATTCACCGAAAATTGGACTCAACGGATGGACCATATGATACGTAGCCGCGGCCAACATTTGATAGAGATAATCTTCAAAAAATAAATGCTAAAGAATGTTCTGTCGTGTGATAAACATTCCCCATCAAATTTAAATTTTTTTGTGTTTTTTTCTTCCAAAATAAGGGAACGTCGAAATGGATCATGGTTAGAAGGAGTAGAGCTAGGGACGTTATGGCTTCAGTTTCTTTACGGTAAAAGTAAATTTTATATTCAGAATCTGAGAGAAGTACTCTACTTTTCCCTCCTCTTTACCGTGGTGACTCAAAGAGTTATTCTTTCATTTTTGAAACTAGTATAGGTAAGTTTGCGCACTAGACATCTGTTAGAGACTCGCTTCGATTTATATCAAGTAATTTTTCCTAAAACTTTGTCCAGAATTCTATGCCATTTAAATGATAAATATCCCTGTTACTTCATCAAGTTTCTCTATACGGTTATCCGAAATGTTCACAATACACACTCTCTATCTTATTCTCTCTCTCTCTCTCTCTGTATTCATGTGCATGTTCTTAGCTCTTGCCGGATTTTCCAAGAAATTATGATGATTGAAGCACACATGATACTTTTTGAAGATTTCTTTTCATCATCGCCCATTGTTGTCAACCTCAACAATTTTTTTCTTCCATTTCTTTTTCGTTGACATATCACGTGCCGGCTCCACTCGTACACACATCTTGCAAGAAAAAACCTTAAAAAATTGACTTTTACCGTGCGATCTCTGTCATTTGTACTTTTCTCAGATTAAGCGTGTTAACCAGCGCTGCCACCAATCAACTCACAACAAGTAACCGAAATGTAATTGTCATTGACAATTTGTTGTTGTCAATCATTAATTTCATCTTAGCCATGTAAGTTATTAATAAGCGAAGAAATTGACAAATGACAACATTTAATTTGAACACACATAAATATATCTTTTTGAAGGTGAAGTGGATGTGGGTGAAAATACATTTATTTTTGGACACGACTGCGAATAGCGTAGAGGTGGAGAAAGAGATAAGATGAAGTTTTTTGATTTTTTTTTAATTTGTGAAATAATTTGATTTAGAGATGAGAAGAGATGAAATCTTGTTAAATAAAATCTGGAACACAGCACTTGGTAAGTGGACGGTAAGAAATTCCATAAAGGAAACGAAAGAGCACAATGATCTATAATTAAATCCCGTCTTCAAGCTCCATGACTGCCACTAGACCGGAAATAGCGCAACAAAATCGATTGTGTTGTGATAGACAGAAGACAGCTCTTCTGATGTACGACGAATTGAAATCAAACTATACAAGTCGCTTAGCATTCCCGTCCTGATATACATATATATATTTGGTGCTTTGTAACCGCTGAAGCGATTTTCGGCCGAGCTCCTCTTCCAATTTGTGGTTTTGCATCCTGATGTTTCTACCAACAAATGGAGGGACTTACGTTTATTCTAAGCCGCCTCCGATCGATTTTTATGAGGAGTTTTTATTTCATGTCAGAAATACACTCGAAAGGCTTGATATTACCTGCCGAGAGGCGACCGCAATTAGAAAAATTAATTTTCTATAATTTTGGATGTTGCTCGAACCTTGACTTGAAACCAGTCCTTCCGAGTTGTAGTACACAATGTTAAAAACTCGGCTATTGCGCCGTCTTGATATATGGTGCAAAACTTAGACGATGTGGACGTCCGATGAATGAGCGCTAGAAGTTTTCGAGAGATAGATTTTACGGAAGATTTATGGTGTTGTACGTACAAGCGAGGGCAAATACGACATTCAAATTGTTCGATATTGGCGATCGGCCAGGGTATTGATGACCTTTGTTCAAAAGCAAATTGCTATCTCGCCGACCTTTCCCACTTCTTCACTGCACGACACTTACGACTACAACCAGCGTATTCCTCGGTCACCCTCTTCATCAGCTGGGCGAGGGAGCATCGGCTCGAACTCAATGTGAATGTCGATAATGTAAAAACTCCGAGGATAAACAACCCGGGTTGCTGTGAGCCACATTCGATAGTCTGCACTCTTTCATTTCACTAAAGTACAGAGCCTCCCATAAAAATCCTCAAATCGTTAGCCGGCATCACCTGGGGTAAGGTAAAACGTTGCTCGCAACATACAAGGCCATTGGTCGTTCGTAAACAACGCACCACCGATTGAGACGCCGTGAACTAGCGGGACGCAATTGCAGAAGCTAAAAGCCTTTCAAAATACCGCCGTAATGACTGTGGCAGAAAGCCTCCTGATGGCACCGGTGCATCACTTACACAATGAAACATCTATACTCCGAGTTCAGAAGAATAACGTTATGCTGTGTAAGCAATAACTGTTGGGATGCAACCATCGGGTTCATGCTAACAGACATTTACTGAATGCCTAAACTCCACGCAGACACATCATATAGGGAATACTAGACTACCACGACTCCGTACAGCAATATAGGCAAGAGCCGCTGGAAAGGACGGCATATTGACATCCCCTGCGGGTTAGGAGTTTAAGAATTTACCCGTGGTAAGGCGTGCCTGTAGTAAGAAGCGACTAAAATCCAATAGTTCCCGCGACAGTCGCATCTTTATATTAGAACGATCCGGATTTTTATCCGGCCAAGGACTGTAAATCCCGCAATATTCATCGACTCAGGGAATTTTTCTGCGGTTACAAGAACAACAATGGCATACCGACAGGCTTTAAACATCTTTAACCGAGACTCCATTAACATCTTTGTAAACTCTTTTCCTGTGAATCGTTTTCTCGGAATCCAATCACCACCTAATGCAGAACAAGAGCTCGAGCTGCCTCGAGCGAAGCGAGTAGCACTGGCACGAACTCTGGTTCGAACCGAACTCCCGTTAGAGAATCTCGATGACTTGGGCTGGACTTATTTGGTCCTAGGCGTGGCTTAGCGGACCGCTCCAACAACAACAACTACAAAAACATTCACATAGCGAGCCAGTGCTTACGCTGGCCAGGTCATTTCGTCCAGATGAATGGAAAACATTCCAGTTTTGAAAGTATTCGATGCAGTATCCGCCGGTACTCTGAACACTCTGTTCAAAAATAACGTGAATAAGGATATGGTTTCACTTAGCGTCTTTCATTAGTGTCAAACAACGAAAAAAAATCAAGCGTAATAGCGTAAGCGGTGCCAAGGAAGCCGAAGGTAGACCTGATCTGAGTCGGTTCTGAGAATTCTGATGTTTGTAATTGACTTGTAACCACTCTTCCCTATAGAACTCGGGAAGGAATTCATTTGAATTGAAAATAAGTTAAAATTTTCGTATGTTTTCAAAAAAATTTTTCTAAGAGCAACCAAACTAATCAATTCTTGAGCACGATGTTCCATCTTTTCTCAAGTTCAATCTTCAAAAAAATCAACTCCGAAAACAAAAAAACAGATAAAGAAATATCAATCAGATATTTTTCTACTTAAGCAACCGAAAAATTCGGCCAACTTAACCCCAACTATTTATAAAAATCTTTTCTAATTTTTCAAATGAGCAACAGAACACCTCCGCGATAACTAATTAGTTCGACTCAATCATGCAATTAACACTATTTAACCCCATAAAAAAATAGAAAAAAAAATAGAAAAACACTGAAAAATTTCTAAACTTAACACAGCGGCAGCTCATATCGATGGGTAGCATCAGCAGGCAACAATAACAACAAGAAACAAGTACGAGTATATGATGACTGATGCTGATGTCGTTGACAGCAGAGCAGGAAAACGTGCGATACCTACTCATATCAGCAAGCTTGACGTAGAAGAAGAAGAAAAAGGAGAAAAAGAAGAAGAGAAGAAGAAGAGGAAGAAGGGAAATAAGAAGAAGCATAGAACACGACAACGCCAATCAAAAAATACAACAAAAATATAGGAGCTAGAACAGCTACGTCATAATGCTGTAGAGGTGTGAAGGCAATGAAGAAAATCTATATGTATGTAAGTATCTACATACATATGTGTGTGTGATATGTGCTTGCTGAGGCCATTTAACAACGCTATGATTAATCGTTTTGTAAATGTTTATTTTCATAAACAATTTTTAATAGGCCCCAAAGGTGCTTAACATACATACATACATACACACATAACGTATGTATGCCAAGTTGTTGCATGTTGCAAGTAAGCGAGTGGGTGCATAACTCAATATTAACATACATAAATGGTTGTGTAGAAGTAGGTGAGTATATATGTAGGTAAATTTATGTATGAAGTAAAACTCAGAGTTCTTGTTGAGTTCAAATCACTTGAAGTGGGTGGGGTTAAAAAGGGTGAAAGAACAATAACAACAACAATATCATTTGAAATTACTTTGGAATTTTCAGTTTTTATGTTTGATTTGTTTGTTAGCATTTTTTCCAATTTTTTTCGAAAACTCAAAAACAATTTTTGTAGCATTTTAATGTTGTTGTTTTAGTCATTTTCACTTTACAAGCAATTTTGTTTTGGTATTTTAAGTGCATTAAAATTTATTATTGTTTTCAAATTTGTTTTCATACCTTAATTTCTATGAATTATTATTGCATTGGCGTATTCGAAATGTGTTGATAAATCAAATTCAGTATGATATTTTAAAGCCAAAAATATTTATATGCCTGGGCATGGTTGTTGCAGTGGCACTCAATTGTGGTAGTTTTATGTTATTAGCGTGTGATGATTAATTGGGTGATTAGTTTAATGGATATATCTACATTTGTTAATATGTATGTATGTATGTATGTATGTATGAAAACATAAATAATTATTTAAATACTTTTTGTACGCGTATTTAGAGCATTATAAATTAATTGGCATTTAATTTTATTATTTCTGTACATACATATATGTATGTATGTATGAGAATTATTTTTGTAACAACAACAGGCTACCAAAATTGTAAAACAAACACATACATATGTTCATGTCACAAACTTATAGTGCGTGAAGGGTTTTTAAAAAATAAAAAATTTTACAATAAATATTTTTTCAACTAAAAAAAATATATTATTTTTTTTTTATCTTTTTAAGGTGTGATTCAAGTAGAGGTACTTTTTTCAATAGTCTTTTTTTTGATAGATGAGGCGTGAGTCGTGTTTAGTATTGTTTGGCATTTCATCTCGAAAGACTTACTCCTAAACTACCTTTACAAATCATTCAACTAAAAGAGAGTATTTCGCGTGCTTCGCTCAATTTATGGTCAACATAATCGGGGTACTGAGCGTACTATTCGCAACTCCATCACCCATCATGAGACCCAACATTCATCATTGGATAATATTCGACCGAATCGACCACGTCCAGCACGCAGTGAAGAAAATATAGCGGCCGTAGCTGATAGGGTACACGAAGACTGTGGAGAGTCGATTCGGCGACGTTCGCAACAACTCGGACTGACGTATGGCACGACTTGGCGCATTTTACGTCGAGATCTCAAATTGAAAGCGTGCAAAATACAGCTTTTGTAAGAACTGAAGCCACTCGACCTTCCCAAGTGATATCGTTTTGCTCTATAGGCTCTTGAAAAGTTCCAAGAAAATTCGACGTTTTCGAGCAAAATTTTGTTCAGCGATGAGGCCCATTTCTTTCCCAATGGGTATATAAACAAGCAAAATTTCCGCACTTGTGACGAAGGGCAACCTGAAGAGATTCAAGAGATACCATTTCATCCCGAAATAACAACGGGGTGGTGTGCTTTGTGGGCGGGTGGAATCATCGGTCCATATTTCTTCAAAAATGATGCCAATGAGAACGTAATCGTCAATGGCGACCGTTATCGCACCATGATAACCGACTATTTTATGCCTGAAATGGAAGCTCGTGCTCTTTGCGACATTCGATTTCAACAAGACGGCACCACTTCCTACACATCGCATCAATCAAGGCATTTATTGAGACAGCACTTCGGTGAGCAGATAATTTCACATTTTTGGCCGTTTGATTGGCCACCAAGATCGTGTTACACTTTTTCCTGTGGGAATATGTAAAGTCTAAAGTGCATACGGAAAATCCCGCTTCAATTCAAGCCTTGGAGCAAAACATCACGCGTGACATTTGCAGTTATCAGTCGAAATGCTCGAACGAGTCATCGAAAGTTGGACTCAGCGGATGGACCATCTGAGACATAGCCGCGGCCCACATTTGAAAGAGATAATCTTCAAAAAATAAATGCCAAAAATGTTCTCTTGAATGATAATAAACATTTTAATTTTCTGTGTTTTTTCTTTAAAAAGTAGGGAACCCCGAAATGGATCACCTGTTATATCGTTTTATTTATTATTATTTTTACTTTGTTTTATTTCCCTCAGATTTATAAATAAATTTCATGTATGTACATGACATGGTATATTAACTTTGATCCGAAGTATGTAAGTACCAGGAGGAAGAGAGAGAGAGAATACCCAGCTAAATTTGTATCGATCGTCTCAGAATGACGAGCCGAGCTGATTTAGTAAAGGCCGCATCGGTTGACTATATCACATAGCTCCCATAAAATCAATTCGTTTTGATATATGTGATTTTGAGTCATAAATACTTCAATAAAGCATCTAAGAATCTAAGAAATTCGGCAAACTGTACACATATAATGAAGTTACGGGGGTGATTTGATAAGTCAGTGACATTTTGAATAAAATATAAATTAATTTTTCGGCAAATAAGCACTTTATTTCTCAACACAGTCTTCTTTCAGCTCTATACATTTAGTCCGGCCTTTTCCCAATTTTTTGTTCCTCTCAAACAATAGGTTTTTTCAAGGTCCTCTTAATACGCGATTGCTTCTATGATAGCCTCTTCATTCAACCCCAAACTCTTACCGACCAACCATTTCTTCAGTTCTGGAAACAAGAAATAATAGCAGGCAGCTGAATATGGAGAATATGCTGAATGAGGTAGCAGCCCGTAGCCCAATTCATGAATTTTTCCCTGACTACACTCGTTTGCGCCCGTGCGTTGTCGCCAGGGAACAGCATTTTGATCGATTCTGCCTCAAATCAAAATCGAATCTGTCCAAAAGGTTTGAATAATATTCGCTGGTGATAATTTTACTCTTTTCAAGGTAATTGATAAATGACATCTCGGTCATCCCAAAAAACTGCGGCCTTGACTTTGTTGGCCTTCTTTGGTGTACATTCACCCCGGAAAAATCCACTGTCTTGCTTGTTGTTTGGTCACTGCTGTGGTGGCTGGATTTATGTTTCGTCTGTAGTAACGAAACTGCGAAAAAATTCGTTTAGATTGCCATTGATCATCGCCCAACACTGTTGTTTTGTTGTTGTTGTAGCCGCAGAAAAATTCCCTAAATTAGGCTTGGGGGAATATTGCGGGTATGACAGTCCTTGGTCGGATAAAAATCCGGGTCGTTCCGGTATAAAGACCCGACTGTCGCGGGAACTATGGATTTTAGTCGGCTCTTACGACAGGCATGCCTTACCGCGGGTAAATTCTTGAACCCCTAACCCGTAGGGGGTATCGTCCAACACTCCTTTGAAGTGGTTACACGTTTGCCCTTATGGTCGTGTGTGAGCAATTGCGGTACCCATTGCGCGGATAATTTTTTCATGAGCAAATATTCATTTAAAATGCGATGTATCCGCTCAGTTGAGGTGCCTATAGCCTCAGTCAACTCACGCTCTTTTATTCTCTATTCGTCCCGTATCATTCCGTGGACGAGTAACGACATCTTTTTGGCGGCTTTAACATTTGGCGTAACTTGTACCGGTACAACCACAACGGAACTCAGTAAATCACTTAAAGAACCAATGAAATTGATAACATAGTGTCTCCATAGTGTTCATGAAGTCTTTTCTTGGTTTCGGTGTTGGTGTTTTTATGCAAAAAATAATGCTTAATTAGCACACGAAATTCACTTTTTTGCACTTTCTGGTTAAAATTTACTAGATCGTGTGCTTTCGCAGCGCTGTTTGCTCCAGCAGTCTTACAGCTGTCTATTAATCGATAAAAGTTCACGGGAATAGTGTTGTATTTACTGTAACTGCGCGGCAAGTTCAAAACCTTAATACAGCTACGACAGCATTTACGTCTCGAATTACATAATTTCTGGTGGGAACGACTCCTTGCATTACACAAATTTTACTTTCAGTTTCGGCAACTATTGATTTGTTTATAAGCCGTAAGTGCGACAGCTTTCGATTGACTCGTGGGCTCAACAATTATTTCCTATATGCGCCATGGACAACCATTCCTGGAGCTTTTTATTCGTTGATGTCGTGTTTCTGCTTTGATAAGGTTAATTCATTCGGAGCAGAGTGTAGTTACCATCAGAGGACTCTATATTCTGGTGAATCTCAGAATGCGACGACTTTTAATGAAAATACGCTCCGAGATTTAAAATAAGCTTGCCATGCAACGATCCGAAGTCAGTCTGGTCTCTTTCATCGTTCTTTTCTGGCCCACGTCGTTCAAAATACTGAAGCTTTGGGACGGTGAGCTTTATATTTGGACATGAATGACGGTACGTATTAATCGGTACTTATTTTTCAACTCAGTTGTTGATCATTTTTTAATTCCGAAACAGTATGATACCATGGATATAACAAACGAATTTTTCACATGCATCATCTATTTTTCTCCGAGTCTTCTCCTAAACTCCGACACCAGGTTTTTTCACACCTGCATAATATCTACCTAATTGCTCTGAAGAACTCTAAGATATTTATATGCCTCAACTGGTTCTATTCTTGATTCTATTTCTTGTATGGTTAGGCCTCCAGTTTCATTATGAATGCTCGGGGGATCACATTTCCTTTTAGGCTAGAAATTTTATAGCATTTATCATAAGCAACGAGGGACATTTTAATGTCATTGTGTCAAGTAACGAAAAATTTCAAAAGCTTTTCAAAATGGTTTGGTTTGCTGTCATAAAGCATTATATCATCTACGTATTTAGAAGGCATGGCTCAGTTGGCATCTACCAATCTGACCATATTTCGTCACATATTCGTAGCTAGTATCTCGTGGAATATGATTTCGCGGATTCAAACTTGAGTGAACTCAGGGAAGATTCCATTACAGAGCAATACCAGGTTGTTATAATCTTATTCTAGTTCTCCAATATTTCATGATTCTCTCAAAAAAAAAAAAATATTCTACTGGAATGGAGTTAATACAAATGCAGCACTTCGATAAGACATGTATCAAAAACTTGCATCCAATCCGTGTGGGCTGCATAGAGGTTTCTGCTTTGCTTTTTAGATTATCCAAGCAGTACTTGTGAAGCTTCCTTGCAATATTTTTGGCTTTGCAGAGAGTTGATGGATGAGAAGTCGGCGGTTAGAACATTAGAGTACTTATCTTTAACGTCTGATATACAACCTACTGAACCTTCTGACGAATTGTGCTTCTGACTATGAGACCGAATGGAAGACCGGTCTGCTGTAAAAGCCTTACTCGACAGTTGCTCTGTTTGGTTTTGGCCTCCTTAAAAACAGATTTTTTTAAATTGTTTTCGAATAAGTGGTTATCGCCGCTTGAGAGTTATACTGTATTTATTCCTTCTGATACACAAAGTTCGCAATTGTTGCTTTATCGTATATTTTTGCTTGCGCAACTCTCCGATGGTTTTAAATCACGAATGAAAATTGTTTTTATTTTATATTTTATTCTATTCTAATGACATTATTATTATTTTTTTTTTCATTTTTATTGTATTATATTTTCTACGTTTTTGCTATTTATCATATTTAATTTAATTTAATTTAATTAAGTTTAAATAATTTTTGATTTGTTTTATTTCAATATTATTTTCATTTATTTTTTATACTTAAGTTTTGCTTATATAACTCAAACATATGTATGTATGTATACCTTTAAAATTACTTGCACTACTTCCTTCAACCGCATCGAATTGCTCTAACCATTAAAACGAAAAACACTTTCGAACAACAGCTGGCAGGTCCTCCACACCACTTGCAGTCACATGCAAAAGAAGAAAGAAAAAAAAAATGCAACAATAGCCACAGCTACAAAATACCAGTAAAATAAAACAAAAATTATGAAAATCCATAATCACCTTTCAAAAGAAAAATATTTCATAGCGGTTTTTCAGTTATTAGTACTCTCATAAATTTTTGTGCAGCCCAAGGTTGCGACAGCAATTAACCTTGGACTAAACGATCATCACACCGGTGGAGTATTGTCTTTCAAATGACAGAGCAGCATTGGTCGAACATTATTATTTTTGTTGTTGTTCTTTCTTCATCATTTGCCAATATGAATCATCAAAGCCGCTTTGTACACGAACTCGCATTGACAACACAAATTTATGAGCAGAAAAATTTTGATGGCCACATTCTTGGCTTGCCGCAGGCTTTGTAGTCATAAATAATATTTTTATTACCCAAAATAAGTGCAGAGTTGGTCCTTTTCGATTTTAAAGGGCATATACATATTTATGTTGTTGTAAAAATAACAAACAAAAAAACCCAAAAAAAAAAAAATATTTCTACCAAGAATTGTTAAGGTAAACAAGTAGACCGAAATGTTGCCGAATGTGTTTGAACAAGGTGTACCGGCGACAGCTAATACGGGCAGCGGATATCTCTGCTTGAAACTGAATATGTTCTAACCATTCCGACCGACAGCGTACAGCTGTTGCCGAAAATTTATCAAGCGATTCATACCAGTTATTTCTTCTTGCTCTAGTGAATAATTATCTAGCCTTTCTTAGACGAAAATCATAAAATTTATTTTTGGTTGGATCGCCAGAGAGAAGAAGAAGAGAGACCACGTTTTTAGTATGAAATCAGGTATCGAAATTGAGTGTTTTTGTCTATAACCCTTAGAATGATGCTAGAAAATCATCTTCATTTTGTTTTTTCTGTAATGGAAATTAAATATTCTCTATTTATGAGAAATTAAATATTTTGCACAGAGCCCGTCGTGTTCTCTCTACCAATCGCCGAATTATTTAAAGCACGAAATGTGTGCAAAGTTTTGGATTTTCAGATTTTCCTTGGTCTAGATCTATGCTCTTCCGGTATATTTTCTTTAAGTCACCAAACACTGATGTGGTAGATGAGGGGTTCACAATGATGGTTGAAGAAGTCAAGTGAACAAGTCATTCTCAGAAGAGAAGAATTCTTTACCAAATTAGAGGGTAGATTTTTGAATTGGCGCGCAGTTGCTGTAAATACAACACTGCTCTCGTCAACAGTTATCGATTAATATTAGCGCCCTTTCGTCTGTGTTTGGCAGCCGATCTCTTGAATTTTAACGAAAATAGAAAAAAGAAAATTTCGCGTCAAAAAACCTCACCGCAGCCAAAAAAAAAAAGTTCGATAAATTCTATGGGAAATCTGCATCATCAATTGCAATGGTTTAAAAGTGATCGTAATAGTACAAGTGAGGTCTGACACAAAAGAGGTCGTCATGTCAGAAATCGTCGATAAAATCCATGGAATGATATTGGACGATCGGAGAATAAAAGTGCCTGAGGTGACTGAGGCTGAAGGCATCCCAACTGTGTTGTGATATACTTTTTCATGAATATTTGGACATAAAAAAGTTATCCGCGCGATAAGTGCACCGATTTCTCACACACCACTATAACCACAACATGTAATCACTTCAACCGTTACCACGGGTTAGGGGTTCAAGAATTTACCCGCGGTAAAGCATGCCTGTCGTAAGAGGCGACTAAAATCCAATAGATCCCGCGATAGTCGGGTCTTTATGCAGGAAAGATCCAGATTTTTATCCAGCCAAAGACTGTCACTCCCGCAATGTTCCCCGATGCCATATTGGAGGAATTTTCTGCGGTTACAACAACAACAACAACAACAACAACAACAACAACAACAACAACAACAACAACAACAACAACAACAATGAAACATGGATCCACCACACCAAAGAATAAGCAAGACAGTGGGTTTCTCCGGGTGAAAGTGTACCAAATAAGGCCAATGAGATCATGGCCACAGTATTTTGGCATACACGAGGTGTCATTCATTGCCGAAAAAAGGGCTATCCCATTAGGATAGTTCACGGGTGCACAAGTATGCTGTCACTATGGCAAAAAAATTCATAAATTGGGCTACGAACTACTACCCCCTACAGCATATTCTCTAGATAGATTGTTTCCAAAACTGAAGAAATGGTTAGGCGGAAAGAGTTTAAGGTCGAATGAAGAGGTCATCACAGAAGCACACACGCCTATTTTGAGGGCCTTGAAATCCCTATTATTTGAAAGGAATACAAAAAATTGAAAAAATGCTGGACTAAATGTATAAGAGCTAAAAGGAGTCTGTGTTGACAAATGAAACGCTAAAAGAATGTATTTTATTCAAAAAGTCACTGAATTTTCAAACCACTCTCGCAATAGACAGGTTTTTCCAATGGCTTTGGGGTTTTGTCTTGCCGTTCACCAAACCATACCTGCGACAGAATAAAATTTCACTGTGAAAAATATCCTATGTGAAGAGTAAGTTTATCAATGAAGCCATTAGATGGGAGCACTGCAACAAGTTTCTTTAGCTGAGACCGATCAAGAAAATAGAGGAGTCTGCATATATTTAAGAGAATATTTTATCTGCCACGGGGTGGATGAACCTGAAATGAAGTATCAACGCTCTTCGGAAAACAAGGAACACAGCGCAGCGCATTTTCATATAAAGAATGGCGTTTAAAAGAAAACTGATAATGTCCTACAGTTTAACTGAAAATGAAGTTTCTCACTCAAGAACTTTGAATTCCTTTACAATATTTAAAGCAGAGGAAGACGAAAGTTCAGCAATTCAGTCTGGCTTTTGGGAATTTTATGAGGAACGAAACGCCTTAAAGGTTTAAAAAATGAAATTCTCACAATTTTCTATTGTTTTTTATCCTTGGATATTGCCACCCCAACGTAGATCGCCTAAATGGACATAATAAAATGATTTTTCTACAATTAAGTTTTCAAGTGGTAATTTAGTGACTTTCACAACTACCGCCTTTGCGATATTACCGCTTTGAGGTGAAGAAATTGAACAGATTTTCATTACTTGTACAATTCCTATGAAGAAACCAGCTGTAAGTTATCTATCTTACCAATAACTCTAGTCCACATCACCACCGACAAACTGCGCTCCATCCCGCCATCGCTCTAACTGCCCATTGGGCCGGTGTGTACATTTAAATAATTCCAAGTCACGATTCGCTGCACTCGAGTGTTCTTATCACAAGGTCCTTTATGCATTCTTAATGAAAATTTTATAATACTTAAATGCGAAAAGCCTGCAGCTCACCACCCCACCCCACCCACAGCTGCTTAGCACTCTTGATGCTTGTAAGCTTTCCGTGTAAGACGTGTCTCTGGCTTGGTAGGCGCTGCCGTAAGTGACGGATGTGAGTAGATTTTTGGTGAATGTTTCTTCGTTGTATTACAACAGCTTCTTTCAATAATTTAAAATCTTTCATTTATATTTCTTGCCGGCAGCGCAGACGTCTCAGTGCGCTCTATTCGTGAATGAAATTGTTGAGATTTCAAGAACTTTCGGCAGCAGACTGTGAAATTAAATAAATACTCACGCAAATAATACATTTACTACTTACATAAATTATACAACACAAAGAGAGAGAGAGATAAATAAATGTAATCATCTCGTCGCTTGTAATTTGGACGCGGAATGATGAAGTAATTGCTGTTTACTTGGAGATTGCACTGTGGGAGACAGATATATAGGTGGGCAGGAGTGGTCATTAATGAGTGTGTACAACAGTTAGATAATAAGTCAGAAAGGTGAATGTCCTTACATATCAAAAATGGAGGTAGAATACTTACTTGGATTGTAGAACGAAATTAGTCTGACTACAAACGACCAAACTCATCCGCTGGACTTATCGCATGCTCTGTTCCTCTTTAAACTTTACCCGATCTTTAACAAATAAAGGGTTGCCCATTAAATGATTTCGAAAGTGCAGGGCTGTATTTTGATATCTGTCAAGCCAAACGTGTTTTGTTTTTGAAGCCAGCTGACCATTCAAAACGGCGCAGTTGCATCGATTGGGTGCTTGAATAACAAGCAAGGGACCGCGATTTTTTTCATCGACGAGGCTCCGAGAACCCTCAGCTAATTGAAGAGAGCCCATTACACCCAAAAACACGTATTGCCTGGTGCGCTCTTTGGTTCGGAAACGGCGAGACTATCACCGTCAATTTGGAGTGTATGATAATCGTACTTTTTTGGCCTGCGATTGAAGAACACGACTTGGACAATACGTGGTTCCAACATGTTGGTGCCACATGCCACACAACACGAGCGAATATAGCATTATTGCCAGAGAAATTTCTCCGCCGCGTAATCTCTCGTCTTAGTGCTGTCAATTGGCCACTGAGATGGTACGATTTGTGGAGCTACGCGAAAGACCGTGTTTATGCGGATTAGCGTTTAATTCTTGAGCACTTGAAAACCAATATTCGTCAAGTTATGGATGTATAATAATTTTCACTATAGACTCAATGTGCCTTGAATCCTCGCCATTCCTTCATTTCTTTACATCTCAAAGAATATGCCCCGAATTTTGAAAGCTTCAGTGGATTTGTTTTTATTCTGTGTAGATTTTTTTGAAGAATTTCCCTGTCTACCATTTGCTCAAGTTGCACTTACTCACGCTCTCCGACACCACCATTCTTTTATCAACAAATTCGTCTCACTTGACTCTTCTACTCAGGAAATTGTTTCAAGAAGATGCTCCACCGGATCGTATCGTGACCATATGAGCTATTCTCTTGTTTTCAATTGCAAACCGGCAATCTTCGTCGATTGGCAACGATAAGAAGACGAAATGACGTAAAATTTGATATATCTCGTTGTTTTACAGTGGTTCTTTGATAGCAAAAGTATACGTCGAGAAAACTGGCAAAAAATTTTTTCTTTTTATACCGATTATTTTGTGGTTTATTGAGTAGCCGGTCTTCGAGCGTATTTTGGTCTGTATATGCTAGTGGTCTTATTCAATAGTAGAACCTCAGAGCATATGTGCATCTAAAATACTGGAGACATGCTTCTCGTCAACCACAGCAGGTTAGGTTTGGTTGAGAATTTTTTGCTTCGGCGTTTATAGGAGGAACTTTGGGTCGCCACGCCCTTCTCTCTCAACTGAGCATTGACGATATGTTAAAGAACTACGCTTTAGGGAAGATTTTTGATAGACGCCAATCGCCAATCTAACCACAAATTTTTGGATTCTTTATATGACATATACCGAAAAGAACTAGAACTTTACCACCCTTCGTAAGTTTCGAATAACAATAAAGGTTTTCTTAACTGTAGTTATTAAATCGGAATTACTCTCTGGACAGTACGTTGCTATGGACTAACCTTCCCAATAATAGCAGTTTGAGTGCACAAGCAACGCTTATGTACAGTCAGGATTTGGGAACGAAAAAGTTTACAAAATAGCTAAAATTATAAGCAAAGCATATAGCTCACAGCTTACTAAGTTTCTACTAGCAATTAAGAAGTCAGACTATAGGCTGCTAGTAGTACACTTAACAAGGCATCGTATAGCCAATTAAGCATGTTTGAGAACATCAAATGCAGGAAAGAACTAGACACCGTACAGCGCATAATATAAGAATGCTCGGAACTCGCCAGTTATGGGATGTTGTCACTTGGTGTGAATAAACTGCAGAATTTTCACACAGCACTAGATAAAGGCTCAAAACCTTAAGCCAAGGGAAAATCAAAATTTATCAAACTAGAACTAGAAGGTGTAATAGTCGCATGTTGTGTGGTCTGGTAAGACTATACTATGTCGGTAGTATTAATGAGACTCACATAGGAGCCGACCAGCAAAGCCTAACCTTATCTAACTCTCTAGCTAAATTGTCAATCGGCTAGGCAGTGAAAATTTCTGGTATTAAGAGATTGGATATTTTTATAAACTAAAATCGCGTCACAGATTTTTGCTGCATGGTCTCATCAGCCGAATTGAAATTTTTTTTATTTCTGATCCAAGTAGACATCTCTTCGCTCTATGGGCTCTCGAAAAGTTCCAAGAGGATCCGACGTTTTCGAGTCATATTTTGTTCAGCGATGAGGCACATTTATGGTTCGATGGGTATATAAACAAGCAAAATTTCCGCATTCGGGACGAAGAGCAACCTAAAGAGATTCAAGAGCTGCCATTTCGTCCGGAAAAAAAACGGTTTGGTGTGTTTTGTGGGCCGATGGAATCATCAGTCCATATTTCTTCAAAAATGATGTCGGTGAGAACGTAACCGTCAATGGCGACCGTCAGCGCGCCATGATAACCGACTATTTGATGCCTAAATTGAAGCTCGTGACCTCCGCGCCATTTGGTTTCAACAAGACGGAGCCACTTTCCACACATCGCATCATTCAAGAGAGAACACTTCGATGAACAGATAATTTCACGTTTTGGATCGTTCGTTTGGCCACCAAGTTGGTGAGATATCACACCGTTAGACTTTTTCCTGTGGGGATATGTAAAGTCTAAAGTCTATGCGGACAATTCCGCTTCGATTCAGGCTTTGGAGCAAAACATCACGCGTGTCATTCGCCAATTACCAGTCCAAATGCTCGAGCGAGTCATCGAAAATTGAACTCAACGGAGGAACCATCTGAGGTGAAGCCGCGGCCAACATTTGAAAGAGATAATCGTCAAAATATAAATACCAAAGAATGTTTTTTCGAATGATAGTAAACATTCCCCATTAAATTTGAATTTTCTGTGTTTTTTTTTCTATAAAAAAGGAGGGAACCACGAAATGGATCAGCCGTTATATACGTCTATCTAACTCCTCAAAATTCAACTTTCTTCTAAATTATTCTTCAAATAATTGTTTTCTGTACTAAATTTTGCGAAGAAAATTTATTTATCCAATTAAAACAGGATGATTTGAGATTTTTTTTGCGATAAAATCAATTCGATCCACATATTTACATTTTACATTTCATTTGTATGTATGTATGTATGCATATATATCTACAAAGTGAATGTTGCAATAGCCATATCATACATACATTATTGACATATAACAAAGGCACAAATTTTCATTATTTCAACACTCCCTTCCTTTGTATGGAGGTATATATGTATATATGTATGCGCGTACCTACATAATTCTAAATTTCTCCTATTTATCGACATTTTATTGTAAAATTTGTTAATGTTGCATCGCCTGTGCCGAAGAATCTCATTATTAACAGTAATAAATTTGAATATGCCAAACAAATTTTAAATGAGACCAAACGAATTGGT
The DNA here is from genome assembly GCA_030068015.2 of Neoceratitis asiatica. Taxonomy (NCBI): domain Eukaryota; kingdom Metazoa; phylum Arthropoda; class Insecta; order Diptera; family Tephritidae; genus Neoceratitis; species Neoceratitis asiatica. The sequence goes on from CM061524.1 coordinate 27,088,337, forward strand.
ATGCAAAAGGAAGGAGGAAAAAAAATAAAAATTCGAGTGCACACATACCCATAAATACATGTACTCCTTGTGTAATAGTGATGAAGAGGGTCCAAAAGGCGCAAATTAAACATTTTCATTATGAATCTGTTGATTTTATGAGCATGAAAATATGTTAATTGTTACAATGAAATATTGAAAAATTGCCATATGCAGATGTTATGCAATGTAGTGCTTACAAAAATAGATATACATACATATGTTTATACACAAACATACTCCGAAGTAAGTGGTAATCTGATCAGGGTTGTTTAATGAACTACACCATCCTATGTATGCAATCATGATCATTATGCAAAATTGCACACGGACACACACACAGACACACACAGTGCGGAAAATTAATGCAAAATTGTCTACTCTTCCTACTTATCGACCAACACTGAGGGTCAGCAACTGGCAATTGAACCTTTTTTGCTGACCTTTACCTATGTATGTACTCGTGTTTTGACAAAATTTGTCAGCGATCAATGATGAGCTCAGTCAGGGTTAAATACTTTACACAAGAGATAAATCTTAATGCAATAAGGGTCAACTTAGTCGAAAATGTATATACATATATTCCAACAAATATACAGTTCAATATGAAACTGTTTGGAAAAGAGTACTAATGCTCCACTAGTACGAAAAGCAGGAAATTGATAGCACAGAAAATTCAAATTTAATGGGGAATGTTTATTATCACTCGAAAGAACATTCTTTGGTATTTAGTTTTTGAAGATTATCTCTTTCAAATGTTGGCCGCGACTACGTCTCAAATGGTCCATCCGTTGAGTCCAATTTCCGATGACTCGTTCGAACATTTCGACTATTAACTGGCGAATGACACACGTGATGTTTAGCTCCAAGGCCTGAATCGAAGCGAGATTGTCCGCATAGACTTTAGACTTTACATATCCCCACAGGAAAAAGTCTAACAATGTGATATTATACGATTTTGGTGGCCAATCGACCGGCCCAAAATGTGAAATTATCTGCTCACCGAGGTGTTCGCTCAATAAATCCATGTGTGGGAAGTGGCGCCGTTTTGCTAAAACCAAATGTCACGGAGATCACGAGCTTCAATTTCGGGTATCAGATAGTCGGTTATCATGACGCCATAACGATCGCCATTGACTGTTACGTTCTCACCGGCATCATTTTTGAAAAAATATGGACCGATGATTCCACCGGCCCACAAACCACACCAAAGCGTTGTTTTTTCTGGACGAAATGGCAGCCCTTGAAGCTCTTCACGTTGCTTTTCGTTCCAAATGCGGCAATTTTGCTTGTTTACATACATACATTCAGCCAGAAATGGGCCTCATTGCTGAACAAAATTTGACTCGAAAACGTCGAATCTTCTTGGAAGTTTTCAAGAGCCCATAGGGCGAAGCAATGTCACTTGGGAAGATCGAGCGGTTTCAGTTCTTGTACAAGCTGTATTTTGTATGCTTTCAATTTAAGATCTCGACGTGAAATGCCCCAAGTCGTTCCATACATCAGTCCGAGTTGCTGCGAACGGCGCCGAATCGACTCTTCACGGTCTTCGTGTACTCTCTCAGCTACGGTCGCTATATTTTCTTTACTGTGTGCTGGACGTGGTCTATTCGGTCGAATATTATCCAATAATGAATACTGGGTCTCAAGATGGGTGATGGTATTGCGAATAGTACGCTCAGTAGGCTGATTATGTTGACCATAAGTTGAGCGAAGCGCGCGAAACACATTCTTTACAGAACGTGAATTTTCATAATAAAGTTGAATGATTTGTAAACGTTGTTCAGGCGTAAGTCTTTCCACGATGAAATGCCAAACAAAACTGAACAAAAATAACATGACAGCTTGGCAGGACTCACTCGTGATCTGTAAACAAAGGGTATTCGAAAAAGTACCTCTACTTGGATCACTCTTTATTTCCTAGTTTTGATATGCATTATATAAAAGTGTTCTCTTTTGAAAATATTTCATTATTTATCTTTCAAAATTGGCACTGTGGCACACACTACTAGCAGACACGTTGTTGTGACTCTCTGAATTTTCTCAAATTTGCATACCAATGCATTGCAAAAGCTCACTAAAGTTCAAATAGTAAAAGTAAAGTAAAGCAAACGCTAGCTTGAAATTAAATTAGAAATACTCTTTCCAATTTTGGACTAGTATAAGACTGGTATATTGTGATTGCGCAGCTCATACCATCAAGAGATTTACTAGACGCAGAATGATACGCATATTTCTGAGGCGTATTCAAACGAGATTTTCCAATATATTCATACTTTGTGCCCTCGATTTGATGAAAAAGGATGTCGATTTGTACAAATACGCTTTCTGGGGCACTGGAGAGAAAGTTTCTTTGAAAAGGGAGCACTGGAGAGAATGTTTCTTTGAAAAGGTGTTCAAAAATCAGGCTCCACCACGAGTTTAGTCAGAAAAACGATTAAAGTGAATTTTCCCTTAACTAATTATGTCGAAGTTTAAATGGTGATTTCTAGGTTTTGACGAGTTTTACCGGGAAAACTATTGAAAGACGCCCCGGAAGTATACAACAAACGATCGGATGAACTCAAGCTAAAGCAGGGAGTATCAACTAGATGAAGAACGGCTAACTCAATGTGACTAAGACTAGTAAGCTTAAAAGAGACAAGCAAGTTTATTTTTGGGAATAAAGAAAACAATGTAGACTGTTAAATGCCTTTATTATTAGAGAGTGCTAAGGTCGTTGAAAACGATATCCATTTTAAGAAAATACAATATATTTAACCCACCAACGAAGTATAACCATCTCTACTTTGCTTGTAAATAAGACGAATATGGGAATACCAGACCCCTGCAACGTCATCCAAACAGACTTTTTTACAATCGCGGAAGCCACCGAAGAATGTCTGCTCAAATCGATGAGGAGTGGAGGAGCCATTTTAATTACTATAAACATTGTTCACGAAGAGAATACTACAGGCTGCTGAAAGCGTATGGCTCGCTAAAAAAGACGAATCAGAGGGCTTAATGAAACGACATGCTACCAGAATAAGCAGACATGGCCAGATCAAGACATTTAATCCTTCTAGAACGGCTCTCCTTCAGTTTAGTATCTAGTATAGTAACAGGTCACTGTTTAAGAGAGCTTCATGGTAAGATAATGAGATATTGCTCTAACGATAACGATCTAACGCAGGTGCTGGGAGGAAGAGTTTATAATAGTTAAAAGTGATATGGGATCTCCTTTATGGTGGGGAGGCATGCATTATGACAACACCTGATGAGTAGGCGTTATAAGTTTTCGAGAGAGAGATTTTGCGGAATATTTTTGGTGCTTTGCGCATTAACAACGGCGGACAACAACTAATTGATGGAACGATGGGCTGCACAAGATATATGGCGATATTGACATAGTTCAGCGTGTCAAGAAACAGCGACTACGCTGGCTAGGTCATGTTGTCCGAATGGATAAAAGCGCTCCAGCTTTGAAAATATATGCTGCAGTGCCCGCCTATCGAAGCAGAGCAAGAAGAAGACTTCCATTTAGTTGAAGTAGGACCTGGTTGTGATTGGTTTCTACGAAAGAGAAAAGCGAAAAGAAAAGATTGCCGCGCTCTTGTTATCTCTGATATAATCGCGTAAACGGTTTCTACGCCAGTAAAGAAGAAGAAGACATGGAACCTCAAACTCGAGCACAACCACTGCTACTGTTGAGTCCTAATCAACGCTTCAAAATCAGTTCCTTGGAAAATAATTTTCTGCTAGTCTCGCTGAGTAGTGAAGGTGACAGGAACTCAAAACCGGTATCACAATGAACTTGAAGGCCTAAGTGCGCTGGTCACAAGACCAGCAGCCGAATCAATTCAAATCCACTCTCCATATAAATTTTTCAAAAACGCTGGTCATTCTTCTCAATCAAGCAACGCTTCATTTTTCAACACTCCTCTAATTCACTGTCAGTAATTCGCATGCAATTAACGGCCTTTGAACGCATCAGCTGCGCACAATTGCACTAATTTTCACATTATAAAACTGTAATCCGTTAAATGCAGCCGCCGCCGCCGCAATCAGTGCGGCGCCAACACCCCCTTCTTCATTGATGACTCCTCTCAATCAGGAATTCTGGATGACAGCAAGAGCTCAGTGACACACACACACATATCCAGTCGTACAATAGACGACCACTGACCGTTCAATTGTCCAGCGAAGAAATGAAAAAAAACAACAACAAAAGCCAAAATTCACACGATTTCAGTAGTTTTCCAATTTTGAAATTTTCCTCAGCAACAAAACAATAGAAGGAAATCAAGAAGAAATTAAAAACCGACGCTAGGAACAATTGAAAATTGAGAAAATAATCAAAAAATTTATATATAAAAATCATTCATTCAATGCGCTGGTGTGCGTGAAAAAAGGATCGAGTGCTGGCTGATGATCGTAAGCGGATTTTGAACGCCCACAACAATTTGTAATGGTCACAATTGCCAGTTGGTAGCGTGTGGCGGTGGTTGGTGATGGTCAAGCGGTGGCAATGCTTGGATGTCTAAAACTATTAGTAACTGCAACAGCAACAATAGCAACACTAACGCGATCAAAAACTATTTTACGTACAACAACAACAATTTTCTACTCTCACATGTGCGTCAGCCGCACGCCAACCGCCAACAAGCGCAGCCATTCAGAGCTTGGGTAGGGATTAATGCGTGCCACAGCAACAATCAAAGTGTGCCCACTGCCACTGAGTAAGTATGTTTGTATCACATGTGTCCATTTGTTGTTGTTTCAATTCCTTTTTTTTCTCTCTCTAAAGGTGTTACTTCACACTTTACACCTTTTAGTCAGTTTTATTGGTGTTGCAGTTGTTGTTGTTAGTTTAACAATTCATGCTCAGATCGCTTTTGTCAGTTTGATTGTTAATTGTTGTTGTTGTGTTTTTTGTTGCTATTGTCCTAAATATGTTGTCCGTTTTGATTTTGGCACGCGCGCACCCCCACTCATCTGTGCGTAGAGTTTGGTTTTCTGATTTCACTATTGTTTTCCCGATTTCATGCTGGACGAATGCCTTCTTTTCACTAACGATTTTATTGATTTCGCTTTTAGCTTGTCGGCTCAATGTTGGAGATTTCATTATAATATTTTAAATTGATTAAATTGTCATTCTTCAGTAATTTGGATTTTGTAAATTTTTGATGTTTTTAAAATTCATTGAATTTTTTGCTTAAATTTATTGAATTTTTTTCAGTGAAAACATTTCGAATTCAGAGCTTACTTATTATTTCTTAACAACATCCAAGAAATAACATAATTAACAACAATCCGGCTCCAGGATACCCAATAGAGTTTTCAAGCACTTAAATGCTCTAGCGAACGGTTCCTGCGTCTTGCATACCTAATTTGTCATCTACAGAACTCGTTTTGTTTTCGAATTTCCTAGATAGTTCATTTTGGATGTGCCCAGCGGCAGAAGTATTTTTAAAATATTTCAAAAGCTGCTCGTATTAAAGAGAGGATCGTAGACGAGTTGCCTCATGCATGCTGCATGGCAAAATTCCAAATAAAAGAGAGCTCCCCGTACTGCATATTGAAAGGCGCTAACTCAGCTTAAACTCAAAAAATCAGACACCGCTACAGCTAATACTCGAGCACGACGGAAAGACGTACCGGATGAGATGACAATGACGGCTTTTCTGCTTCTGCCTCTACCTTCCTTCGCTGCTTCTTTTACAAAAACTGGAAGCTGAACTACGACATCATCATGGATATTCTAAGAATATTAGAAGAATAACAATTTCTTCTAACAAAAGATTATCCATTTAGTGATTTCGAAATGGCAGCGCTATATTTTGACACCTGTCAAACTTAACTCTCAAACCAAAGGTGGTTTCTTTCAGCTAAAAGTCAGGCATTTGTGAAAATGGATAGTTTAACAACCACACAACACGTTAAAACTGTTGAAGCCTACTACAAAAATGATGATTCAAACGTGACCACGTTTCAGGCCTTAAGAGGAGATTATTGTGCACACAGTCGTCCAACTACTCAAGCAATTTGTAAAATTTTAAAGAACTTTGAAGAGACTGGATCTGTTTCCAGATATTGTGAGTCCTATGCATCGTCGTTTTGCTCGTTCCGAATAAAATATCGGGATGCTGTAATTGAAAGTGTAGCCGAAGACCCGAATGTATCTATTTCTCCATGTTCTCAAGAGCTGGTGTGATTGGACCTTACTTCTTTGAAAACGATAACGGGGAGACTATCACTGTCAACTCGGATGGTTATGGTCATATGATAACTGACTTTTTTTGACCTGTAAGTGCAGAACACAATTTGGACGATATGTGGTTTCAACAAGATGATGCCACGCAACACGAGCGAATATGGCTTTATTGCGAGAGAAATTTCCCGGCAACGTAATCTCTCGTCTTGGCGAAGTCAATTGGCCACCCAGATCGTGAGATTTCACACCGTTGGAATTTTTTTTTTTGTAGGGCTAGGCGAAAGACCGTGCTTATGCGGATAAACCTTTAACTCTTGAGCACTTGAAAACCAACATTCGTCAAGTTATAGCTGAGATAAGGCCCAATATGTACCGAAAGGTGTTCGAAAATTATCTCAAACGGATCGAACTGCGCAAAAATTCACGAGGGGGTCATTAGAATGGTGTAGTATCTCACATATAATGCCAAGGTTTAAACTTTATAATAAAAAAGGAATTTCATGAAGAAAATTATTTTAAACTCATTTTGGAAACCGCAATATGAATAGCCCTGTATATTTTTTTTAGCTCCAACCCTTTGCTTTTTGTCTCTTGTCCACTCTCCTAATCTCACTTAAATTGCCTTTTCTTATCAGTTCTCGTCTCATCTCATCTCATCTCATCTCATTCCATCTCATCTCATCTCATATAATCTCATCTCATCTCTTCTCATCTTACTTCATCTCATCTCATCCCATCTCATTTCATCTCATCTCATTTCATCTCATCTCATTTCATCTCATCTCATCTCATCTCATCTCATCTCATCTCATTCCATCTCATCTCATCTCATATAGTCTCATCTCGTCTCTTCTCATCTTACTTCATCTCATCTCATCTCATCTCATTTCATCTCATCTCATCTCATCTCATCTCTTCTCATCTTACTTCATCTCTTCTTATCTCATATCATATTTACTCACCTCATCTCATAATATTAACATAAAATCGGATCTTCAGAGGTCAGCGGTCTCATATCACACTAATGATACCTTTAGATGGATAGAACTGCAGATTAAAAGGTAAATAAATGGTTTCAGTGGCGTGGCGGAATTTTTGAACGTTGACTATAAAGAAAGTCTGCTTAATTCTAGCCGTTGATGACTGCTTTAAGATAACTGAGACAACTTTAGGTGAAAATTAAAATCGATTATGGCGAGAAAACAACACTGTTGGAAGCAGTTCCATAGTCAGAGCTAGCAGTCTCTTATTGTCCTATTCAAGGGCGTAGACTTCTTGTTGGATTGTCCTCAACTTCATCTGACGTAGTTATAATTGGTTCATCAGGGTTCAACGATCTCATATCACACAAATGGTACCCTGAAATGGATAGATTTGGAAAACAGGTTTCAATGGCGTAAGGATTGACGATTTTTCGTATATTGACGCTAAAGGAAGTCTGTTTTCAAATTGTTCATTCGATCTTAAACGACTTTAGTTGAAAATCAAAATCTATTATGGCCGGAAAACAAGCCTAGTGGAAATCTTTGCATAATTGGAGCTAGATAGGTCGAAGTTTGACAAGTATATTAAAATCTTACCTCAAAATTGACGTATTTCTCAACATGAAGGTGGAAAATAATATTTTCCGGTTTTTAAAGACGAAAGTAGAGAAATTTTTAACTTATTTAACATAGAATAAATAATGACAAATTACACATTCAATGAAGACTTTTGGAAAATGACTGTTCTAGAATCATTGACCGCAATAAATTTCAAAATCGCTCTACTTTTGATATGCGGACTTCCTGCGGTGAGGTATAGCAAATGATAAAAAGAAATATAAAATTAAAATACATATGTGTGACTATATATTTATATACCTGTATATATACATTTACAATATATATTTCAACTTTTGTGCAAGCCCCTACAGACTTACTATTTAATAATTCCAAAAGCATATGGAGCAACACCAACGACTTCCGCTTGTCACTTACGAACGGGTTCAACTAACCGGTGGAAATAATAAAACAGTCATAGTTCGATATATATATATATGTAAACGTGCACTTATTTAGGGTTATATCTGACCCATGAAATTATATCTTTACAGTCTTTTAACATTATTTTATAAAGAAACATACATATATACATACATACATATGCAAGTGAACACCTTCATCCATACAGATGAACTACTTACCGTCCGTCTAGCAATCGTAACTCATGTTTCCGTGCGCTGAAATTTAGCGGATTTTTTTCATTCTTTTAGCTGTAAAAGTAGAAAAATGGTAGCATGTATGAAAAATAATACACGTACATAGAAACAAAAAAAAAAATTTAAAAAAAAATAAACAAAAAAAATAAATAAAATAAAAATAAATAAAAAATAAATAAAATAAAATAAGGCAATATAAAATAAAAATAAAAATAAAAATAAAATATATGAACTTAAGTTGATAAACACAAAGTAAGAAATTTTTTTTTATATCTGCAGTTATATACTCATACATATGTATGTAAGTATGTTATGCTTTGTGCCCCCTGCCAGTTTCATTTTGTTACAATTACATTAAACACTTTAATCAGCATTCTCTACATAAATATTTATACGTATGTATGTACGTACTCTATGTATGATCATATACATATGTATATACATTTATAATATATACATTTAATTCGCTACTCGTTCACTGGTTGGTTGGTTGGCTTTTATTGCTGGCATTAAATGCCAGTCACGTTTTCGCTTTTGGCAGATAGAAAACTTGAATAGTTAAAGACAATTTTTACTATATACATACGTATATTCGTACGTTTATATATGATACATATATAATTTATGTGGGCTGCTATCATATCAATGTGTTATATACATAAGTACTCGTATATAGTACATTCAGTAGTCACTCTATCTGCTGCTAAGGTTTTTCGTTTCGCTAGGCGCTGCTTTAGCTCGAAATATTTTTTTGTCAATTTATTAATTTTAGTTCATATTATTTAGTTTTGTATTATTTCAATGCAGTTTTTCCATTTTTTTTTTCAAATTACCCTAATTAAATTAAATTAGAATAATTTATTTTATTTTATTTCATTATGTTTTATTTTATTTTAAATTCAGTCTAATAGTCTTTAATTAATTTTAATTTTAATTTAAGTTAACTTTACTTTATATTAATCTATAAAGGGTGATCTAATTAAAGGTCCTTTTTTTATTAGCCCTTTTTTGACAGATCACGCGTGAGTAGTGTAAATCTGTCATTTTTGTTAAGTATTGTTTGGCATTTCCTCATGGACAGACTTACGCCCGAACAACGTTTACAAATCATTCAACTTTATTACGAATTTATTTACTGAGCGTACCATTCGCATCACCATCACCTATCTTGAGACCCAGCATTCATTATTGGGTAATATTCGACCGAATAGACAACGCTCAGCACGCAGTGAAGAAAATATAGCGGAAGTAGCTGAAAGAGTACACGAAAACCGTGGAGAGGCGATTCGACTCCGTTCGCAGCAACTCTGACTGACGTATGGAACGACTTGGTGCATTTTACGTCGAGATCTTAAATTGTAAACGTACAAAATACAACTTGTTCAAAAACTGAAGCCGTTCGACCTTTCTAAGTGATATCGCTTCCCTCCATAGACCCTTGGAAAGTTCCAAGAAGAGTCGACGTTTTCGGTGTTCAGCGGTGAGGCCCATATCTGGCTCGATGGGTATGTAAATAAGCAAAGTTGGCGCATTTAGGGCAAAGAACAACCCAAAGAAATTCAAGAGCTGCCATTTCATCCAGAAAAACCAACGGCTTGGTGTGGTTTGTGGGCCGGTGGAATCATCGCGACATATTTCTTCAAAAACGATGCCACTGAGAACGTAACCGTCAATGGCGACCGTTATCGCGCCATGATAACCGACTATTTGATGCCTGATATTGAAGCTCGAGATCTCCGCGACATTTGGTTTCAACAAGACGGCGTCACTTCACACACATCGCATCAATCAATGGATTTATTGAGAGAACACTTCGGTGAGCAGATAATTTCACGTTTTGGGCCGGTCGATTTGCCACCAAGATAGTGTGATATCACACCGTTAGACTTTTTCCTGTGGAAATATGTAAAGTCTAAAGGATAGACCGTCTGAGACGTAGCCGCTGCCAGAATTTGAAAGAGATAATCTTCAAAAAATAAATGCCAAAGAATGTTCTTTCGAGCGATAAAATACATTCCCCATTAAAATTGAATTTTTTTTTTTTTTTTTTTTTGTAAAAAGTGGGGAACCTCGAATCAGCCGGTACATTATTTTATTTTGTAAATTTTTTTGTTTTATTTAATTTAATTTCATTTAAATTATTATTTTTTGATTTCATTTTCTAATATTTAATTTAATTGAAATTTTTATTTAATTTTTATTTTGGTAACTTTGCGTGCTTTGCTACATCTATAAAAAAAATAAGAAAATCTAACTAAAGTTTTGAATTTTCGATTTTTTTTTTTTGGAAAAGGAAGCAAAAAAATTTATTGAAAAAGTTTTTTAAAGCCTATTTTTGTATTAGTTTTTAAAAAAAAACTTTTTATAAATTTTCATTTTCATTTTTTTCACTCTTTATCTCTCTCGCTCAACACCACACACAACGTAATGCACGCGTATTTTGGAATTTTACATGTATTTGTTGTTGTTGCACGTCCTTTTTAGGGGTAGCGACCAATTTTCACTAAAATGGTCATATCACGGCAGCGCTAATCTGAATGAAAACTATACATTAACCTTCTCCTAATATCTCTTTATAACTCCTAAAAATTTGGTGGAATTTCATTCGGAGGTTCTCAAGTTATAGGCGTTCATCAAAATTTGCATTGATTTTTATATATATCGATTATTTATTTATTAATTATTAATTAATAATTATTATTTTATTTCTTTTTATTTATTTTGAATACATTTGTTTTAATTTAAATTAAATATATAATTTTTTTCTTTCCCTTTATTTTATTTTTTACTTTATATAAATGAGTGTACTTTTACCTAATTTAATGTTAGCTTATTTATTTTTTAATTTTTAATTTATTTAATTTTCATTCATTAATTTTTTTTAATTCAATTTATTTTATATTGTATATTCATATGATATTATTGAAATTAATTTAATTTATTTAATTTATTTTATATATTTTTATTTTTATATGATATAATTTTGTTTTATATTATTTTTAGTTATATATATTATTAAGTTTTTTATTATATTTATTTTCATAGTAATTTATTTTATTAAATAAAATTTATTTCATTTTATTTTATATTTTGTTAGAGAATAAATTTTTTTATAATAAATTATTATTTTAAAAATATTTTGTTTTATTTTATTTTCTTTTTTTTTTCCTTTTTATTTCATTTCAGTTTTTTTTTTCAGTTTAAATTATTTTATTTTATTTTGTTTTAATTTAAAAAAAATTTTATTATATAAAATTTAATTTTTATTTTTATTTTATATTGTTTCATTTATTTCATTTTATATTATATTATTTTATTTTAGTAAATTTTATTTAATTATTCTTATTCCATATTTTATATAATTAAATTTTTTAATTATTATTTATTCAGCTTTTTTTTAAATTTTTTTTTATTTTTTTTATAATTTCTATTAATTTTAATATATTATTTATTTTATTGTAATATATTTCCTTTCGTTTTATTTTTTTAACTTAATTTAATTAAGTTTAATTTAATTTTTAATTTTTATTTTGTTAATGTAATTATTTTTTTATTTATTCTTTTTTGTTTTTATTTTTTATTTTTGGTATTTTATTTCGTTTTATTTTATTTTTATTTATTTTTTATTTAAATTAAAATAAATGATAAAATATTTTAATTTTGGTTTCATTATTTATGTTAGTTTTCCCCAAAAATTAAGTATTTAAATTCACACATTTAATTCAAAGCATTTCTCTTCCGTTTGCTTCACTAGCTCGTTCATTCGCTGCGCTTGGAAGCGCATAATATTCTCATGGTTTGCCCTTTCGACGACTTGACATTCACGTCGCGCTTACCAAAAAACAAAGCAACTATTCATAGTTACTTTTTTAACATATAAATATTTAAATAAAATAAGGAAAAAATTAAATTACATACATACAAATAAATATATACATATTGAATGTTTGTGCGTCCATCATTTGCCATCAATCACGTCTTATAATTATTGCTTTCTGATTGCCTTTGCCATACAATTAAGTTTAAGGTTTGGATTAATTTTTAGTGCATTATACAATAGTAAATTTATTATGTGTGAACACACAAACACAACACTACATACATATTTGTATATTAGTACATAAATATATTCACACGCTAAAAACCGAAAAAAGTTGACTTTTAATATTTCAAATTTACTTTAAATATGTCGCTTTAATGCTCCTGCGTCGTCACAACTCACAACTCACTCAAAAGCCCAGCTCTGAGACGTAAAATGCATTTGGTCGACGCGCGATAGGAACGTGCAATATGATGAGCGTTTGTTGTCCAGTCCAAGCCGAGCAGTGTTGCTCATGCCCTGGCATTGGCATATAAATTAAACAATTAGCGGTTAAGAAAAATTACCGCAAGCGCGTGACGAACGGTAAAAAGTGAATAGAAAAAAAAATATTTACGTTTTTTTGTTAAACAAATTTATCTATTTTTTAACTCTCCGCATCTTGTGGCTAGGAATTTTGGTTATTTCAATTGTCTCATTGCACGATTATATTTGGGTATTTATATATTTCTAAGTATTTTTATTTATTTTTATTAATACGAAATCGTGTGAGCATTTAACGGTTCGTTATGGTAAAGTTAATGACATTTGATGCGCATTTTTAATGCTTATTTTATTAGAGCAGAAATAACTATTTAATTTAACACTTATATCTCGAGTATCTCGTGTGTGATTTGAAAAATAAGCTTCTGTGTTTTGAAAAATCGTTTCTATCGGCGAATCTCTGTATGAGAATACGCATATGTGTACTCGTACGTAAGAGTACTTATATGAATAAGCTTTTGAATTAAAATGAGTGGGAAAATATTTTTAAATAAGTACGTGACAATTTCAGTATGGAGCACATTCTCTATAGACCCTTATTGCTAGCAGCATTCAGTCACTCAAGTATGACAGTTTGACTGACACTCAGCAAAAATGGTTAGTAGAGACTAATATTCGTGCATTTAAACTCAGCTAAGCCTCTAGTTACGCACTGCTTTCGTTCTACCATTAAGATGGATGGACCAAAAAACACAATCACTCGCTTGATTGCCAAAAAAGGAGCTGGCGAACCAAGCCATAACATTACAACCGGCGGCAAGAATACGTTCCAACCGTGATTTAGGCATCAAAGGTCGTAAGAATGGCACAAGAAGTGCTTGAAGACAAGAAGCGACACATGGAAGCTACTCTACGAGAAGATGGCGTGATTCGGAGTGGAGTAGAAATGCGTAAGAGCGAAAGTGAAATCACGACAGGATATACCACGACATTGACATACGAGGTATGTTCAAATGTAAATGTTTTCCTCACTGTTTTCTTTGATTTCAACACATGATGACCATACCTAATAGCGCATTTCACAAGTTCTTCGAGGATTGGCAAAAGCGTTGGCACAAGTGTATTATATCCGGGGGGGATTACTTTGAAGGGGACGAAATAGATATTGATGCATAAATAATTACTTTTCAAAAAAAATTCAATACTCACTTTTCCCTTTGAACACACCTCGTATATATATATATATAAAGAATTACACATATATATGTGTATATATACATATTTGAACTTGTAACCGCTGAAGCTATTTTCGGCCGAGCTCGTCCTCCAATTTGTGGTGTTGCGTCTTGATATTTCTATTCCTACGAACGGCTGTGGATTTTTATGAGGAGCTTTTATTTTATGCCAGTAACACACTCGGAGGGCTTGGCATTTCCTGCCGAGATGCGACCTTAATTAGAAAAATTAATTTTCTATAATTTTGGATGTTGCTCGAATCTGGACTCGAACACCGGAAGGCCTTGTAGTATGCTAGCCACTCGGGTATCGCGGCCGCCCAACGCCATTGAAACAGTTCATCGAATGAGCAGTATGAGACGTCGAATATTTTCGACGTTGTACCCGCCGGTGGGAGCAGAGTATGAAAAATATATCCACTACGTTTCTAAAAATCAGTTGGGAAAGAGAACCTGGCTTCACTTGGAGCCTCCATGGCTAAGAGAAGAAACGAATGGCGCGCTGTTATTGAAGGAGCTATAATCAGTCAGTAATAAATTAGATGCAGGTGAAAAAAAATCACGAGTTGTTCCAAGAAGCGACTGCAATATTTAGTTCTCATCATAGGTTAATACATCGTGTCGATGAGAAGTCCTCAGAAATAAGGGGATAGTTTTTTTGGTTGTGTGGAAATGGCTTGAGGATCATGGCAAAAATGGATTCTGCTCTTCGTACACGCGCTCAAGTTTGACTTCCTACTGAACTTTTCTCCTCTTTGAAAGACGGAGGGGTGCTTCGGTATAATAACTGAGGAGCAACGGGCTGGTTATGCGGTTGGAGAAGATCGAGCGACATTATTGAGCAGCCACCGGTCGGTTTGTAGGGTACAAAAAGGCAGTCTAAGTTCTGGCTTTGGAAGGTTAGTCCTAAAGATTTTTCCTCTGTGGCTAGAGAAGGGAACTTACTTCCATTGGCGCAGGAGAAAAAACGGAGCTCTGGAAAGTTTCCATGAATAACGCAAAAAGTAATGGCTGGTTCTTAGGCTTCAAGGGAAACAGAAGCGCTGAACTACTGCTTTTAAAGAAATTAATGGATGATAAAAGTCCTGCAAAGGCCAGATGATAATAAGTATAGAGAATCGCCCCGAGAAAGGGGCGAAACCTCTCAGGAATTTTTGTTTTTGATGCTTCCATGTTCCAAGTTTAAAATCTCTCTCTCTCTCTCTCTCTCTCTTACTGCTTCTGAATAAATAAATAAAAATCTCAATACTCAGAAACAATTTTTCTTTTCAGCTGGTTATGGTTTAGGTGATTATCATAGTTTCTATGGGAGAGCAATTGGTTCAAAAGATCCTTTCAAAATAAACGAGGTCCCGCTCAAAATTTTTGTTAATTTAATTTTAGACATACTGCGATTCTAAAACAAATTTTGACAAAAAAAAATTTAATTCTTCATATGATTTTCGTTAGAATTACGACCTTTGTGAATAAAAAAAAAATTTTTTTTTGCTTTTTAGGTTATTTTAATTTTTATTTATTAAAATTACAATAAATTGGCTAAAATTTTGTTAAAATAAACTAACTGTGATTAAATTCGATAAAATGTTTCGAAAATTTTAAATGAGCAATATTTCCTTGAATTAAATGCGAATAAACAATTTTAAAGCTTTCAAACTCCGAATTGCGTCTCACACGCTCAATCACAGCATGAAAACCGCAAAAATAGTCAATTTATAAAATTTTTGCAATAAAATCAACACTTTGGTTAACAAAACTAACACACATCCACACACACATACACACTCGCATACAAGCAAAATACACGCCTCAATATGCAAACAAAACAAAAATATTGCAGTGCATTGCAACAACAAAGCTTATAGCAACAAAAACAACAACAACAAAATATACTGAGTCAAAATTTACTAAATAGAGAACAAAAAAAAATTCGATTTGTTTGTTGCAAAAATGCAAAAATGTAAACATTGTGCAAACAAACAAACGCCCATAAATGTGCAAAAAAGTCAACCAAAAACCCACACACACTCACACATACATATATTTAGAGACAACACAAAATAACAAAATTGTGAACAATAAAGCAAAAATCAAAATTAAAAAAATAGAATTGAAAATTGAAAATTGTTGAAGTCGACCAACACCGCAACATTTGCGTTAGTAAATTGGCTTTTGTTGTTGTTGTTGTTGTCGTTGTTGTTATTGCTGTTATTAATATTATTTTTGCTGATGTTGTTATTGTTGTTATTGCTGTTAGTTTCCCTGTTTGCCTTTACTACTTTTTTGGCTTGTCATTGCGCTAAAGGTGTTAAAAAGTGGGTGTGGCTTCAATCAGAAAGGCACCGCTGTAGCTGTGAGAATAACAACAACAAAAAATATGCGCATAACAAGAAATTGCAATAACTAAAACAAAAAAAATGCTTCTAAATAAATAAAAATGTGCGTTGTGCCTGCTGAGTTATTGCTTTTAATCATTTTATTGTTGTTGTTAGTGTTGTTGCTGCTGCTGCTGCTCAATGATCACTCAAAGGACCGCAAAATCAATTGACAATCAACACTGTTGACATACAAAATACACACCCAACGATCGTTGGTGTAATAACGTTTATATGTAACTGTGTTGCAAGCATTTGTTGCATCGCCGCTGATACGTGTAATTGTGTGTAAACAACGCGGCGGTTTTACTAGTTTAACAAATTGGTTTTTCAACTTTTCAATTTGATAACTTTGATGATATGCTGTTTTTATAAATTTTTATTTTTATTTATTTGAAAAAAAAATAAAAAATTAGGAAAATATTCGCGTGAGCTCTACTGTATTCCTTTATTTTTGGTGGGATGGGCGATGGTGTTTCGTTGAGTACATTATACCTGATAAACAGGTATCCAGAGCATACTTAGTGTATGGAGGGAACACTTCTCCAAACTGCTCAATAGCAGTGCAAGTGAAAACCCCGGAGATGGCGAACTCAAAACCCCAATCGAGGACGATGGTATAGAAGGGCCATCCATCACCCGACTATGAAGAAGTTCGAATAGCGATTGTTCGCTTACAAAATAACAAAGTGGCGAGAGCCGATAGCTTACCGGCAGAACTATTCAAATACGGCGGCGAAGCACTGACAACGAGCATGCATCAGCTTCTTTGCAGAATATGGTCGGGCGAAAGCATGCCTGACGAATGGAACCTAAGTGTGCTCTGCTCAAACCCAAAAAAAGGGAGACCCCACGGTCTGCGCCAAATTATCGTGGGATAAATCTGCTCAATAACGCATATAAGGTAGCGTATTGTGTGAAAGACTAAAGCCGAGTGTTAATGAACTGATTGAACCTTATCAGTGTGGCTTTAAACCTGGTAAATCCACCATTGACCAGATATTCACCATGTGCCACATCTTGGTGAAGACTCTAGAGAAAATAATCGATACACACCACCTTTTTATCGATTTTAAAGCTGCCTACGACAGCGCGATAAGGAATTGCCCCTACGCCGCTATGTCTGAATTTGATATCCCCACAAAACTCATACGGCTATGTAAACTGACCCTGGATGATACCATTAGCGCAGTCGTAATTGGGAAGGACCTCTCCGAGCCATTCGATACCAAACGAGGTTTCAGCCAAGGAGACTCTTTATCATGTGATTTCTTCAATTTGATACTGGAGAAAATAATACGAGCTGCAGAGATAAGTAGGCCAGGAACAATCTTCTACAAGAGTGTACAATTGTTGGCGTATGCCGATGATATGGATATAATTTGTCATAACAACCGCACCGTAAGTTCTGCAAGACGAAATATCCCACGTCACTGTTGACAGTCATAACGTGGAAGTCGTAGATAACAACGTCAGCTTTGAAATCCAACGCAGAATCACTCTTGCCAACAGGTGCTACTTTGAACTGTCATGTCGTAGGATGTAAGCGCTCCAGCTTTGAAAGTATTCGATGGAGTACCCGCTGGCGGAAGCAGAGGAAGAGAAAGACATCCACTTCGTTGAAGGGATCAGGTGGATCATTGGTATTTCCAACTGGCGCCAAACAGTAAGGAGAAGAAACGAATGTCGCGCTATAGTTTATGAGGCTATAATCGCGTAAGCGGTGCCTACGCCAAAGAAGAAGAATATACCTGATAAAAGGTTGAATGGAGTGTTCTTATTACGTTTTCGGTGTTCCAAAAATGGCGATTTATTTGATTTTTCCGTAACTTCTCCTTAGAGAGCGTGTTCTTTTCTCAAAATGTTGCCCTATTACCAAGCTTAGGTAGATTTTTTTTTATGAAAACTATTTTTCAAAGTACACTCTTCCATCTTGCATACAACTAAATTATCTTAGTAATAGTTTGAAATGCACTGTAATATTGGTTCCATAATTCCACCTTCCGGATACTTGAGCTCCGAGATCTTGCGGAATTTTCAATTGACCGGAATCGTGGTGTTGTGTTTTGTATCAGAATATAAGAGGCATTTATAATGACTATTTGAAAGCGCCTAAATTGTATATTTCGAAATTTATTTTGAAAACTAGTGTGTGTACACTCTTTAGCGATATACAAGTAGATAGAACCTGAAGCAAAAACTCCATAGACACCACTTTCCTTTCCTCGTAGATTACTAATTGAAATATTCTTTGTATTTTTCTCTAGAATTTGCTTTTCTAATTAAGTTCCCTTAAGAAAAGAGATAAATTCCTTTCTTTCAAATTTCAGTAATATCTAATTGACAGTCCTGATCTCAGAAAGCCTATTACCGTTTAATATATTTAGAAATCTATGGCTTTCGTCAAGGTGAGTCCAACTCTGTTATCTTTGCATGTAAATAGAGTCCCTTAAGTAACACTTTGAAAGGCACTTAAATGTTGGATCTACATTATGCTTTCACCCCCCAGAGCTCTTGAGCTCTGAAATCAATCGGAGTTTTCAAATGACCAAGATCAAGGTTTCATGTTTTATATAAGACTACTTCAAAGCGCCTTAAATTTGTATTTAAAATTTATTTCATGAATTTTTTGAATGCATTCAGGATCTACAAATCTATGGGGTAGCCGTATACCTAGTTTACTCCAGCTCTTTTATTTTCAAGGGCAAAATATTCATTCATTATTTTTTTTAAGCTTATGTTCCAGAATATCTACATAACAAACACGTTTGAGAGGAATCACTATGCAAATGATAAGATGTGTCACACGAGATTGAAGGTGTGCTAAAACTGAAAACAAGAATTGTTAGATTAACCCAAATAGAATCAAGAACTTTTCTGAAATCAGATCTTCTGTTTAGTGAGTTCAAGTAGCTAGTTAGTTAGTTTCTTTCTTAGGTTGCTCGATGACGGAATCCTGAGCAAGCGCATTTAGGCCGCAGGCCCGCTGTGCTACCAATGGTTGGGCTACGAGAGTATATTCATATCAACTTCAAGAGAGATAATGCTCAACCGACTTTTTTTTTGTATATATCTTTGCAGCTGCGACAGAAGTCCTTATAAAAGTAACCTGTTCTTTTGTCATGGATCCCTATCAGACAATGTCCAGTTATTACGAGGCTTGTTATGCTTTTGGAGGTTCTGTTTAGAAGGAGTAGAGACTCAGTTCACCTCGCTTTGATCAATCGCCAGATTCGTCTCATCATTTTGCCCCACTGATAAAGGTCTATCTTAGCAGATACTTTTCCGAGGAAAGAACACATCATGTGCGGTTTGACAGCAGTTCGCTTCTACCTTCTGTTGGTCTCGAAGGATTTACAACCAGTTTATTGCTAAGGGAATAAAGAACTCCTCTTCTGGCAGGCATGGTTACGGATGCGCCTTCGAATTCAGTACCACCTGAGTTGTGTTTTCTAAAAGAGATTTAAAGATTTTCCCTGAGTGCGTGTCGATATTCATTTCTCTCTTCAATTTCTAGGCAAATATCTAGTGTATATTGTTGGAGGCGAGACCTTTCTCAATCCTCGTCACTATATCGTGAAGAGCGGTGGGTAGTCGTGCTGGTCACCCATAAAAAAAGGGCGTCCAGTATTCTCTATAAGTTCTTTTAATGGAAAATAGGTAAGGCTGATTGGCCAGAAATCTTTTGGGTTCATGTGTCTGGCGAAAAACAGCGTTCCAGTACTTGATGACATAGTCAATTGCTTCATCCATTGCTGACGATGAGTCTAGCTAATCAAGGGAAACAGACTTTGAGCTCTAGTTTACTGTTGCACCATTTGTTATCGATAAGCCTCACACGTCATGAGAACCATTAGTAACTGAGATCACTTCTGGCAGGATAAACTTCGCAACAGCGTGAGCTGAAGCATACGCACCTTCGTCTAGATGTAAAATCCTCTCTCGATACAAATCTTATTTTTTTGTATGTATACAACACGCTAACGTCGGCCGAAGGGCCTTTAGAGAGAAAGGTTTCGCTAAAATTTGTGGTCATCGTCGTAGAAGCGTCGGAGAATATCGCAGATGATGGAATGTTAAGCTGTGAGAGATGTATGAAGCCAAGTATATAGTGCAGTAATCTAAGAAACAGCAAGTTGAACAGTTTATGTCCTCCTTCGAATAGTCGCAAAAACCATGTTCTGAGGTGAAAAAGGACCTTTAATCCCTGACTTCGCTTCATTACGAACTCGGCTATAATATCGTAAGAGGCGCCTACGTCACGTAAGAAGAAGAATTGACTATGCTCTTGTTAAGTTTCTTGAAAGGTTTTGGAATCAATATTCTGGAATTTTCAACGAAATCAAACAAATTAAAGACTTCTCTCATTCAGATTTTCCTTTAAAAATGGCAGAGCAGTTCCTTCACAATATCTACGGACATATATGTATATATACACATGTTGATATATGTATATATTATATATTTTCTTCATTCAATGTTTTCTCACAATCAACTAATTTTATTCCATTCACACACACGAAACGAGCAGGAATTGCACTTAAATTTATACAAAAATTTTGGCGCCACCAAAAACAAAAAACCAGCGAGAGAGCGAGTGTACGAGTGAGCCTTTAGCGCACAGGAATTTGACTGATTCATAAAATCTGGAGCGGCAAAGCTCCTTCAACTCGTTGAGAATATGATCGGCGCTTTTTGCACAACTTCTTTTTTGACAATTTTATGACATTCCGTTGGCCTTTTTTTCTGCTTTTTTTTACCGACTTCCGCTGAAATTTGTTAATTTTTATTTTTAATTTTTACACAAAAGAATTTATTGGTTGCAGGGTGGCAGGCGCCACCGAAAATGCTTTAGTTGGACGGAGGCGCATGAAATGCAATGAAATTCAAGTTAGAAGAATGAAGAATGGACATTCTTCTGTGCATATATATTATGTGTCTATGTTGTTTAAATTCATGAATGAAGTTTTTAATTAAGAACAAAAATAAAAGTCAAAGCAGTAATGAATCTAAAGTTGAGTGTGGTGGGTTTCCATTTGGTCTTTATTTAAAAAGCTTCAAACACACTTATATGTATGAATTGGAGAAAAAAAATATTTTTTAGGTTAGTTTGATGTGGCTGTGGAGTTGGATTTTTTCAATAGCCTTTTTTTCGACAGATCACGCGTGAGTCGTGTCAATCTCCCATGTAATTTTTGTTCAGTATAGCATTTTATCATAGAAGGACTTCCACTTGAACAACGTTTACAAATTATTCAACTTATTACGAAAATTCACGTTCTGTAAAGAATGTGTTTCGCGCGCTTCGCTCAACTTATGGTCAACATAATCGGCCTACTGAGCGTACTATTCGCAACACCACCACCCATCTTGAGACCCAGCATTCATTATTGGATAATATTCGACCGAATAGACCACGTCCAGCATGCAGTGAAGGAAATATAGCGGCCGTAGCTTAGAGTGTACACGAAGACCGTGGAGAGTCGATTTGGCGCCGTTCGCAGCAACTCGGACTGACGTATAGTATGACTTAGCGCATTTTACGTAGAGATCTTAAATTAAAAACGTAAAAATTACAGCTTGTGCAAGAACTGAAGCCGCTCGACCTTCCAAAGCTACATCGCTTCGCTCTATGGGCTCTTGAAAAGTTCCAAGAAGATCCGACGTTTTCGAGTGAAATTTTGTTCAGCGATTAGGCCCATTTCTGGCTCAATGGGTAATGTAAACAAGCAAAATTTCCTCATTTGGGACGAAGAGCAACCTGAAGAGATTCAAGAGCTGCTATTTCATCCAGAAAAAATAACGGTTTGGTGTGGTTTGTGGGCCGGTGGAATCATCGGTCCATATTCCTTCAAAAATAATGCCGGTGAGAACATGATTGAAACTCGTGATCTCCACAATATTTGGTTTCAACAAGACAGCGCCACTTCCCACACATCGCATCAATCAATGGATTTATTGAAAGAGCTGAATTTAAAAATATTCAAAAAATAGTGCTCCTAAAAGAGCCATCAGTTCCCCTTAACCCTTTCTGTGTCTTTCGAAAGCTTACTACAAACTTTTTGAAAAAAGGAATATGAGTTAAAATGCAAGCTCAATCATGAATGTAATATGGAGGTGGGCTTCTAGATGTTTAGCGGTGTTTTTCAAAATTTCATGTTATTAAATCCATAAAGATGTTGACAACATGAAATGTTCACAATAAGGATCCCAAGCAATGGCCACTTTTTGGCCTGTGTATTTTTTAATACGAGGCATATGCAGAAAGTAAGTGTACCGTCACGTCAAGTTGGCAAGACAGCAGTGTAGCCAGATTTCTCACCTTTGAAATGAGACCAGTTCGAGGTCAGTACGTTGAGAACTGTTGACGCGACAATACGTTTCGTGAAAAATATCAATCCAGTTTCCCATCAAGTGCGAAATACGCGGCGTCATTCGTTATTACGTTTGGAAGGGAAACCTTCCATTTGAGACTCATAATGAGGTGAAAACTGCATATGATGATAAAGCTATGAATCGCACAATTGGTCTGGCGAGTTTAAAAACAGTAAAGGAGCGGAATATCTTCAATTGTGACTGACGAAATGTCTGAAAAAATCGAAATGGCACTCCGTGGCGATCGAAGATTAACTGTGATTGAATTTTTCACGATGTTTCTACGAAATTACCATTTCCCTACTACACGAAACAATCTCGGATATCACAAACTGTCCGCGAGTTGGGGTTGCCGCTTCACCACCTGCATAGGAATGGCAACTGTATCGAAAACTAGCTTACATTATGTACAAAAGCATAACGCCACTCTTCTTTTTAGAAAAAAATGTTAAAACCTGCAAAAGTTCAGAGCACTTACTTTCCGGATTTACCTCGTATTTGGTTTTTAAAGAAATGCATGGCTAGCCAGCGTGATCCCCAGAATTTGAGCCTCGGTTTCGGTTTATATTGGACTTAAAAATACCATAATACAGTCGGAAACGAATGTTATTTTATTCGAAAATAAATAGGAGATGGAAATATTTCAAATTTACATTTTAGAAAATTTAGTTCGAAATATGCCGAAAGGTAAATTTTGAATTTTTTTGAAAAGCTCTTTTTTATTCATCAATGGTTTCTTTAGTTTTGGGTATAGGAAAAAGTCGCAGGGAGCCAAATCTGGTTGTGGTTGAGGCATGATTACGGTTTTGTTTTCGACCAAAAAATCACGAATAAGCATTGATGTGTGAGCTGGTGGTGCATTATCGTGATGCAGAATCCACGATTTGTTTTTCCACAATTCACGCAAACGTTGCGTAACTACCTTGTAGTATTCCTCATTAACTGTACGAGCTTTTGGCGGGAAGAACTCATGATGCACCACACCATTGTAATCAAAGAAAACATTGAGCAAAACCTTCACCTTTTCCCATAAACATATCTCGTATGTTTAATACATTTGCTTCTTCTTATCGCCTTTTCCTGTGTTAGAATTTACCTACTTCCACCCCCTTTCATAGTATACTCACATGTATGTATATATGTAAGTACATAAATATATGTACATAAAATACTATTTATTTTCACATATGAAATGAGGAGCCCCTTTCTTCCCTCTTTTTTTTTTAGCTAATTTACTATTCAAAGCGCGAGTTGCTTGACTATTGTCAACTTAAATGAAAAAAAAATACAATAAAAAATAAATAGAAATAAAAATAAAAAATTAAATTAATGCGAGACAAATTAAATAAAAGAAAATATATGTATAAATGCCATAAAAGCCTGGTGTGAAGTTATTCACATCAGAAGTTAGTGTGCAATAAATAAAATATATAAGATTAGTGAAAATTGTAACAGTACAATGTAGGAATAATATATATATCTATATATATATATATATATTTATTTATTTTTTATTCGTTCCCTCCTACAACAATCTTTGTTTGCATGCATAAGCATTAGTTGAAGCTTTCAGCCGAAAGCCTGAGAGCGAGCCGTTCAACCAACGACCATCAACCATCGACCCAAAGTCCAAAAAGTGGCGATGACACGAACGAACAATAAATGCGGCAATAACTACTCTAAATACCGAAATCAGCATAAATTTAGAAATAATAAAATTAAGTTACTGTTTACTGTTACGCGCTCGTACATACATACACACATACATGCATACATGTGTACATATCTACACAGTGGCAGGCCATAATAAAAATAATAGTTTTTACGAAAGGTTTTTTGTTTTTTAGTTTTTAATTTATTTTCGTAAGTATATTTTAGAGTTTGATGTACATATATGCACATACATACATATTCATGTATGTATGTATGTATGTTGAAATAAATGAATTGAAGTGTTCGCACGCAGTCAGCACTGAATTTTATGCTAATAAAATCTCCGCATGCAATTACTTAGCGGGTAATATGTACATATGTATGTATATATTTATGTATAGATGTGTGCTCAAACTTTGATGTATGGTGGTCAACGCATTCGTGCGACAGTTGTAGGTTGATTTTGTTTTGAATTTCAAATTATTTTTACTTGAGTTTCATATTACAAAAATTTTGGTGAAATTAACAAAGAAATTTATTTCACTTAGACATACATAGAAAATTTAATCACAATGAATTCACCAATAAAAACAACAAATACCAGTTTATTATAAAAGAGTTAAATTTTTTATAAAAATTCGTTGAAATTTGATAACAACCCCTGCAATGTAAAGTGTAAAGTAACACGATTCGAGGGCATTCACCTGGAATGTCCGGTCATTTAATTGGCAAAAAGCCGCTGACAGATTGTTGTTGTCCTTGTGCGACTAAAAGCCATCCAAGAAGTGCCACATCCCATATTTGCGCTCACACCCCGATGTGAGAGGAAGACGGTGTGACCAAAAATGCTTTCCATGACTGCCTAAAGCTTACCAATGAGCGCCTGCCATCGAATCATGCTCAGAGATTTCAATGCCGGGATGGTTAAAGAAGACATATTTGACACAACAGTCCGAAAATACAGCCTCAATATCGAAACATTCCCAACGAGCTAAAGCTGATCGACTTCCCCGGATCCCGAAATATGGTTATCTGTGGTACTAGATTCTGGCATAATAAAATACACAAAGCTTCATTGTTGTCCCTCGAAAAACGCTCAACCAAATCAATTAATCATATTGTGATAGAATGTTCTAGACGTGCGGACCTGCCTCTGCGCAACAAAAAACGATTGTCAACAAACAGAAGGATGGTGACGACGTCGAAAAGTTGCAATCACAACAGATTTCCCAGCAGTTTTCTACTCGACTTGCAATCCTGATCTTTGAGAGCACTCATAAGCAACTCGATATAGGGAAACTGTGGAACAGCATCTCTGTACCGCTGTTGCAGAAATAATTGGATTTGGGCAAGGCCTGAAAAAGAGCTGGTACGATGAGAATTGCCGTGCTGCAGTGGAGTGAATGCAGACTACTCCACCACTTTGCTTTCGACCATAACACATGCGGTGTGGGAGATATATCGGGAGCTGAAGAGGGATGTGAGACGCATTTGCAGACGAAAAACACAAGAGTTCGAAATGTATGATGATGAAAACCTTGAAAAGCTCGCCGTCAAGGATAATTCTTGAAAATTCTATGAAAAGATGCGGAAATTTACTGAAAATTTCAAGACCGAAGCATACACATGTAGGAATCAAGGAGATAATCTGGTGACCGATGTTCAGGGCTTTTAAAGTTTATGGAGGGAACACTTCTTCAACCTGCTGAATGCTAGTGAGAGTGCAAATTGCGACACCAGGGGGTGGGGTGAATCTGAAACGTCAATTACATGTTACGGAATAGAAAATGACGATCCGATACGAACGATCAATATTTTTGTTCAAATTCCTATTTTAGTCGATCTGTTGGTCTGCGATCCTCTTTCCGAAATAAGAGTATTTTCAATATTAATCTCGACCATACCAAGATACATACCAAGATGTTCAATTTAAAGCTAACTGGTCTGATTCCGGCTTTCGTCTGTATAGACAAAAAGACAGCATCGAAAAAAATTCAACAAAACCGACCCTTAAAAATACTGATCTCAATAACAACGGTAGCTAGAAAAGACGATTTAGTAGGTAGGTAGAAATAAAGGATTTAGAGATGAGCTGTGCAAGATATATGAAGCCATAGACACAGTTCAGCGAATTAAGGGACAACTCTTACGTCATGAAAACCTCGATTACACCATGTACTTTGGGACACGAGTGAGTGAAAATGAGCTTCAATAAAACGATTAAATAATTTGGTACAAAGACCCTGTTCAACTGGGTCTACGTATGAGTGTCGGTATATCAGCAAGCTGCCCGCTATATATGTATTTGTAAACTATAAATTTTAACGCAACGCCTTTATACCCTTGATTTAGTACTTCACCCATATAAACAAGCCTACAATGAGAAATAGACAATCGCTTTCGATGAGTACTTCGAAACACAAACCTCTGTAAACGCAGTGATGGCCACACTTGATATCTCCTCTAACCAAGAGATAGAGTGGACGAAACAAACAACACCTTCCAACGTGGTAGGAGAATGCCTAGCCATAATCGGTATTAACACTTTTCCTAACTTTCGTACACGCCCAACAAATGGTAGAAAATACGAAGGTCACCAAAGCTTCCTGTCATAGCTTCCGAACCTCCTTCTTCGTACGAGCACTTTTTGATTTTTGTCACAGTTATCATGTAAAAGTCTTGCTTAATGATTTTAATGCCAGAGTGGATGAGCAAAGTATTATTGGTCTAAAAATTTTATCTCCAAAACGAAAACCACACAGCTTAAGATTAATATTCATAGCCGGTGAAATGAATGTGGTTCATTGTAGCATTATAGATACTAGTGTGCTCTGACGATATCCAAAGTGCCCAAGAATTTGTTCGCGGTAAGGTCGTAAGGTAAGGCAACAGTCGTGTCTTTATATCGGATCGGCTGAGATTTTTATGCAGCCAAGGATTGTTACTCGCACAATATGCCCCGAAAACCAATATCAGGAATACTTCTGCGGTTACAATAACAACAACAGCAACAACAACAACAACAACAACAACAGCCGTTACCAAATACAAGATCTTAAAATTGACTCTTGAATATTTCTTCTCACAGGGGAAATGTGTACTGTCCTCTTGGTACAACAGATAACCAAATAGTTTGCTTCTCGACTCGCTGCACTAGCTCTATGAGAGCACTCGTCATAAGAAAACAATATGATGGTGTTTGAAGCTCACTAAATATTGGGTTTCGACAGAGTCGAAAAAAGTTGATACGAAAATGAATGCCTCACTGCTGTATAGTCGTATTACAACGCCCTGATCGACCACAAGGTAATGCGCGAGTTTTGAGCATTTCATCCCCATTGTACGTCATGCATGAAAGACATTACGAATAGAATAGGGAAGTGAACTGCGTTTACAGATAGAAAGAGATTACAAGTCGCAAGGAGTGAGCCCAGAAAGTTTGCGAAGTCAGCCAAAAGTTTTTCTTCCCCACTCACAATTGGGAAGAAGCTATTCAAGCAGTTTTGCGCTGAATGTGGTCTCGGATAAGATGACGAAGTGTTGATGACTGATGCTTATGATTTATCAGCACAACAGTGATTCAGAACAACCAATTATAGTCAGATGCATAGTAATTCCGATTCTAGGAAATTACAAATGCAACAATTCAAATCAATTTTCACTTATTTGCTTAAAATATCAACATGAAAAATTCTTATCGTTCCAAGGAATTGTCTCATTGTTGCAACAACACACATATAATTTTTTATTATTTCTGCTAATATTGTCGCGCATTGTTGTTGTTGTTGCTACTACTGCTACTGTTGTTGTTGTTGTTGTTGTTGTTGTTGTTGTTGTTGTTGTTGTTGTTGTTGTTGTTGCAATTGTTGTTGTTGTTGTTGTTGTTTTGTTGTCTTTATTATTATTATTATTATTATTATTGTTATTGTTATTGTTGTTGTTGTTGTTGTCGTTATTATTATTATTATTATTATTATTATTATTATTATTATTATTATTATTATTATTATTATTATTATTATTATTGTTGTTGTTAAATTTGGTTGTTGTTGTTGGTAAATTTGGTTGTTGTTGTTGTTGTTGTTGTTGTTGTTGTTGTTATTGTTGTTGTTGTTGTTGTGAAATTCGGTTGTTGTTGTTGTTGTTGTTATTATTGTTGTTGTTATTATTATTGTGTGATCTATGCGCACAATACATTGACTGACAGCAAAAAACGCCTCACAGATGCGAAGTGGACGCGGACGGCTGCTAAACGGTGGCAGCAGCAGCAGCAAGTGAAACAACAGCAACAACAATAAAAGCAACAATGAAAAATTTCGTCGTCGTCGCATTGACGTTTGTCACTCGCACTTAAAAGTGATTTATGCTAACAAATGTATAGATATACATATGTACATGTGTATGTGCGTATTTAAGGAGGCAATGCAATGCAATGCGTATGCAACAACAACAACACCAACAACCGCACTACATAATATTAAAATAATAGCAGCAACAATTGCTGATGAATTGCTGGGTAGAAAAAAAAAATGCAGGGAAAAGCAAAAGGATGACAGCGGACAAACCATTTTGGCTGCCGATGGAACCGAGGGGCAACAGTGAGCGTGAAAGAGGCGTGAGCGCGAGCAGTGCAGTGAAATGGGCATGGTTGGCGCTGATCGATGTAGTCGTATATTGCACGGCTGTGCGACCCTGATATGCCCATCAGTTCGTTGAAGCAATTTCACATTGAATGCTGCTTAAGCGAGTATGCTGTTGTTGTTGTTTGTTGTTGCTGTTGTTGCTTTTTTGTTGTTGCTGGGCGTTTGCATTGCACGATTAAAGACAGATATATTGCATATACATACATATATTCACTTGTAAATTTGCAATAATTATATTTTTAAACTCTTAATTGCTGTAAACAAACACAACGACAACAGCAGCAACAACAACAAAAGCGCTTTCATTGCATAGGTAGGTAAAACGCTCAATGAGCTGTCATTACAATTAAAACGTCGCCTAGCCGACAGCCGACAGCCGACAGCCGACAATCGAGACAGAAGCTGACAGGGCACAAAGCATTTATAAGATTGAAGATATTGCACTTGCATACATACAGACAGACATACATATAGATATATGCATATATAAATACATATATGCATCCGCTGCATATTTTGTGTAGCTGCTGTTCGATAAATATATTTTTCTTATTGTGTTTTGCCTGCATATTTTGGCCAATATCCAAATAATGTCTTTTTAATCAGCGAATTCAAAAAAATATTGCAACGACGACGTGTAGCTGCAATTGCAACAACAACAACAGCCAACATATGCAGAAATAGTGGCAAAATATACATATGTAACATCTGTATGTATGGTATGCAGCGAAATTACTTCTGAATTTTCAACTTAATTGAATTTATTTTATAGTTTTACTTCAATGAACACACACACACACGCACATAAATTAATTCGTTTCTTATAGCAAGAAAAAAATGCTTGCTATTCGCATTTTTCAGTAAAGTAATTCAATTTGAATTATTTTCGTAAATCTCGCTCGCTGCCGCTTTGTGTGCATTGTTTTTGTTGTTTTCGTCCTCTTTCCCCCTCCCTTCTTTAATTGTTGATTGTCGATTGATGGCTTTTTCAATTATAATAAACTTAAAAAATACACATTCACAAAAGAAAAAAATTGAGATTAAAAAAAAATTGAAAAAAAATAAAAATAAAATATTTAAAAATGAAAAAATTTGCAACAAAAAAAAAATTTGAAATTTTCCTTTATAGCTGTTTCATTGCAAGCATTTAAATATAGCGGTATTCGTATGAGCGGAATTCTCACTTTTATAGCTGTTTAACGGTGTCATCGGTGCCATTTGGGGAAACAGCTATAAAATCAATAGTCTTTCATTATAGATTTTAATTATAAATAGGCGGTGATGGGTTCTTATTGAGAGTTGAGCAAAATCAACAGCAGCAACACAAATTTGTAAAAATTCTAAAATGAAAATTATCTTATGTTTTGTATCAATGATTTTGCAAGAAAAGTAAAAAAAAAAATTTAATGAAATAAAATAAATTTAAAATTTTTTTTTATAACTAGTCCTTCCTGCCGCACGTTGCTATGTCGTTTTTTTATTTTGTTCAATTAAGATAATGCAGAGAAGATACAGAGGTTTCGTTCCGCGGTCTTAAAACATGAGCTCAATAGACTTTAAAGTGTCCTGGCGCAGAAGAAGGAAAATAAATTTCAAAAGTCTTTTTTACAATTCTTGTCAGCTAATTCTGATACTAACTTCTCTTTGTGGCGTACAGTTAAAGGTGTTAAAAGTCCGTTCATTTGCGACCCTACGCTAAGAGCTCACAATGCTGAGTGGGGTTGAAGCGTTCAAGAAAGTGGTATCTTATTTGCCACGCATCTTTCCAATGTATTTAAACCCAATATTGAACGAATTCTTTTCCAGAACTCATTGAAGATTTGGAAGAAAATTATATTCAATTTAATCCTAAATCACAAGGAAATGTCTTAGAGCCCATCTTTTATTTAATTGATATAAGTGATCTTCCCACAAGCCGAAACCTCACCACAATAACTTTTGCTGATGATAAAGCAATACTAAGTATACATTCTAGTCACGTTACGGCTACGTTAGGTTAGAACATCGTTTCAAGATATTGAAAGTAAGGCTGACTACTTTATAAATGGGAATACTCGTACAATACCCCGAAAAGAATTTATTACTTAATTAGTAGTTACAACGGATGGAAGAATCACTTGTTTGCATTTGACTGTAGGCCCCAAGTCCAAGGTATGCTTAGAAAACAAAGTTTTACTCTTTAAATTGCTTATGAAGCCATCTTCGACGCACAGGACACAACTTTGGGGCTCACCACCCATTGGTGATCCATTTAGAGGTTCCTTACTTTTTTAAACAAACAAAAATACCCAAAAAAATTAAAATTAATGGGCAATGAATATTATCATTCGAAAGAACATTCTTTGGCATTTATTTTTTGAAGATTATCTCTTTCAAATATTTGCCGCGGCTACGTCCAAGATGGTCCATCCGTTGAGTCCAATTTTCGATGACTCTTTCGAGCATTTCGACGGGTAACTGGTGAATGACAGGCGTGATGTTTTGCTCCAAGCGCAGAGACTCTAGACTTTACATATCCCTACAGAAAAAAGGCTAACGGTGTGATACCACATGCTCTTAGTGGCCAATCGACCGGCTCAAAACGTGAAACTATCTGCTCACCGAAGAGTTCTCTCTATAAATCCACTCATTTATGCGATCTGTGGGAAGTGGCGCCGTCGTATTGAAACCAAATGTCGCGGAGATCGCGAGCTTCAATTTCAGGCATCAAATAGTCGGTTATCATGACGCGATAACGGTCATAATTGACGGTTCCGTTCTCACCGGTATCATTTTTGAAGAAATATGGATGATGATTCCACTTGCACACAAACCACACCAAACCGTTGTTTTTTATGGATGAACTTTCAGCTCTTGAATCTCTTCAGGTAGCTTTTCGTCTCAATTACGGCAATTTTACTTGTTTACATACCCATTGAGTCAGAAATGGGCCTCATCGCTGAACAAAATTTGGCTCGAAAACGTCGGATCTTCTTGGAACTTTTCAAGAGCCCATAGAGCGAAGCGATGTCGCTTGGGAAGGTCGAGTGGCTTCAGTTCTTGCAGAAGTTGTATTTTGAACGCTTTCAATTTAAAGATAAAATATCTCGACGTAAAATGCGCCAAGTTATTCCATCAGTCAGTCAGTCCGAGTTGCTGCGAACGGCGCCGAATCCACTCTCAACGGTCTTCGTGTACACTCTCAGCTCCGGCCGCATTATTTTCTTCACTGCGTGCTGGACGTGGTCTATTCGGTCGAATATTATTCAATAATGAATGCTGGGTCTCAAAATGGATGATGGTGTTGCGAATAGTACGCTCAGTAGGCCGATTATGGTGACCATAAGTTGAGCGAAGCGCACGAAATACATTCTTTACAGAACGTGAATTTTCGTAATAAAATTGAATGATTTGTAAACTTTGTAGAGGCGTAAATCTTTCTATGATGACAGCTTGACACGACTCACGCGTGATCTATCAAAAAAATGATATTGAAAAAAGTAACCTCTACTTGGAACATCATTTAGAACAGTTTCACTTATCACAATTAAAACAGGTCGCTTTCCACCTGCTCCTTCCAACGGAATGTAGATCTTCCTCTTCCTCTGCTTCCACCAGTGGGCACTCCATCGAATACTTTCAATGCTAGAGTACTTTCGTCCATTCGTATGATATGACTTAGCCAGCGTAGCCACTGTCTCTTAGTTCGCAAAATATGTCCATGTCGCCGTAGAACTCGTGCAGCTCATCGTTCTGTATATTCTGCAAGACTTTTCTCCCGAAAACCTCTAAAGCCGACTCATCGGTTGCCGACATCGTCCAAGCTTTTGCACCGTACAGCAGGACGGGAATAATGAGCCACTTGCAGAGATTGGTATTGGTTCAGGAGGAGAGAACTTTACTTTTCAATTGCCTACTCAGTCCAAAGTAGCACCTGTTTTAGCAAGAGTGGTTCTGCGTTGAATATCAAGGCTGAAATTTTTGGTTTTGTTATTGCTGGTTCCTAGATAAACGGATTTTATACTCTTGTAGAAGATTGTACCTGGTCTATTTAGTTCTGCAGCTCGCATTATTTTCTTCAGCATCAAACTGAAGAAATCACACGATAAAGAGGCACGCTGTGTGAAATCTCCTTTGGTACCGAACTGCTCGGAGACGCCCTTCCCAGTGCTGACTGTGCTTCTGGCATTATCCAGTGTCATAGTCGTATGAGTTTTGGAGGGATTTCAAATTCAGACATAGTGGCATAGAGGTAGTTCCTTATCGTGCTGTCGAAGGCAGCTTTAAATTCGATGAAAAGGACCTCTATCACCAGATGACATCCTTTGACATCCTTTGACATCCTTTGACATCCTGCCGTTATAAAGCTCAATGAGTGAGGGAACTAACTTCGTTTAGTGTCTCCAATTGTCTCCAAACGCCTAGAAGAGTAGACTGTTGCATTCCGATCTCTCTTATAATGATCTAGACGCTATCACTGGGAGTCACTACCAAAATATTAGAATTCAAAATGTAATATTTCACTTCACACTCCATTATTTAGAAAGTTCTGTCACGAAAAGACAAAGAAATTACGAAAACCAATATATTTTTTGCACAAATATAGCAAGTGGCCAATATGTGGTAAGTGGTAATATTGACAGTGGTGCAACATAGTGTTGTGTGTGTGCTCTTTTTAGCAGTAAATATGTGCATGCGAATGTATTTAGTCTACTCCAGCTGATTTGTCGTTGATATGCCGAACGCTTGGACATGATTACCGTACCTAGTGACCGATAAAACGAGCGCACCCAATACACAGTCATGGCGACTCCAAACGGCAATTTGCTGTTGTTGTTGTTGCTGTTGCATTTGTCGCATGCGTGAATTGGCATAAATGCCACTTCTTGCAATTTTCAATTTTTCATTTTTCTAATTTGCTACACATTGCGCATAAATATTACAGTTGTTTGTTGATTGTTGCTTGTTGTTGTTGTTCGTCGTTCTGTGTTAAGCTGCACGCATGCGTGAGACGTACGAACGCCAACATGACGAGGGCAAGTTTTTCGCTTTTCACCTTCGCACATTATTATTAAAATGCAAATTCGCTTGAGCAAATATTATTCTTTGTTGGATTTTGTTTGCGCTGAATATTTAATAAATGCGCAACTTGCAACACATTTCTTCTGCTCATATTTACATACATACATATGTACATATGTAGGTACTTATGTTCTTGTTGCTGCTACTATTTTCCATGTTCACATCCATACTTACTCGTATATACCTACTTACGAGTACAATTCGTACGTGCTTGGTCAGCTGCGAGTCACTCAAAATGAGAAATGTGAAATTTTCTATTTCTAAATGAAAAAAAAACGAAAAAATATTTATTATTGCTTTCTCAGTTATTTTCTATAATTCATTATTTTTTTTCTTCAATTTTTTTTCAGAATTTTTTTTCCCTGATTCTTACGAAGTAGCCCGACAATTCGTGTTCGTATGCTACCAGTATTTGCCAAAAGTGTCAATCATCTGTAGGCGCAACAACAGCGCCATTTATTGTCTGGTCCCATTGTGGTCAGTCAGTCGGTCTGTGGTCTGTGGCAGTGTTGTTGTGCTGGTTTGGTGGCACCAACCTTGGCGACAATGGACTTGATGATTGGTATGTGCATAAAATTCGCAATATGATTTTAGCGAAAATTTATTTATTTAATTTTGTTTTATGTTTGAAACCATTTATTATGATAATTCTGTTGTAGTTGTTATTTGTTGTTGTTACTAACGTTATTAATTGCACTGAATTCCATTGAATTGTGTTATTAGGTATGGGAAAATCCCATTGGTTTACTTAATAGGCTTATGAAGCTCTCACTTCACATTCCTTTGAAGTCATAACTTAGGCTGAGAATGAAGAAAGTTAATGCTAAGAAGGCATTGTGTGAGCTCGTAATCATGAAATTTGAACAAATGGAACTTTAAGCAACGGATTTTTTGTGTGTTTGAAGGTAATTTAAAACCGCTGAAGCTGACCTATACTTTAAACTAAGCCTCCTCTTTTAGATTTTAATGAGCAGCTTTAAATTCATATCAAAAATCAACTCGAAGGGACTGAAATTCGCTGCCGAGAGATCACCGCAATCAAAAATAATTTTAGTAAAAAGAATTGCTAGAAGGGCATATCGCGCAGTACCCGTTTTTTTAGTTTTTTCCTTTATATATATATATATTTTTAATTTAGTTTAATTAACTTTATATTATATTATTTTATTTAAATTTTTTATTTTATTTTACTTATTTTTGCTTTATTTTTTAACTAATTTATGTAAGTTTATTTTAGTTTGTTTTATTTATTTTATACTAGCTTACCCGGCTACACGTCGTTGTGGCTTTCTGTATTTTCGCCAATTTTTATATTAATTGGTACTTCAAAGGGTCATTAAAGTTCTAGTTGAGCAACATGTGAATCAAAATTTTAAATTTTTTATTATTTTGTAATATTTATCTAGCTACGTCTTTGTAAGTGCGTTTCGCTAGTTCACTACTCAAAGGCTTCCACGAAAATGTCAATATGAAAGCTTCAAAGTAAAACGAACGCAGCCTTCGCCAACAGAAAAATTACATGAAGCAGCGAAAAAAATACGCACGGGCCTATGCTTACATCCAAAATATCCTCATTTATGTCTGTCTGTCGATGATCCCTTTCCCGTAAAGCAATATTTCAAGCAAATTGAACTTTTTACCTGATCCATGGTCCATGTAGACATATAATCTCTAAATTTTTAACAAAATCGAAGCATAAATCACGTTTTTCTCAATCAAATTGAACCACAGCCTGGAAATCAACATTCACGTAAAGCGAACCATAAAAAAGATTTCGAATGCCTCGGTTTACTTCTCCGAGAGAGAAGTGGTGTTCCTAAGCTACTAAGCAAGCAAGGCGAAACTTAAATAAAATTTTTCGAATATATTAATCTCTGACTCACTTCCCGGTATGAAAAATAGATAAAAACCTATTGTATACCCAACGATATATATACGAAATTTCATTAAAATCGGTTCAGCCGTTTTGGAGGAGTTCGAGGACAGACACTGTGACTGGATAATTTTATGTAGGTAGATATTAGATCATTTTTTATTTAGTTTTTTATTTTATTTGATTTCAATAAATATCTTTTTTTTTTTTTTTTTTTTGCTTAAAATCTTCTATTTATTATAATTTATTTTATTTTTAATTTAATTTTACAATTATATGTCGCAATAAACAATTAATAATATACAAATCGAGCCCGACAAGCAATCCTATTTATATACATTTCTCAGACTATTAATGCCTGAATGTATGCAGGATTGCAAAAAAACTCGCTATCCCAACATTAAGTAAAAATAGCGGATAAATATTAGCGCACTTAATAGTTGTTGGTTAGTAAAAAATTTAATATTACAATAACAGGTTACATGGCAGACGTTAGCTCAGTGGTAGAGCACTCGCCTGTGATGTTAGAATCCGTTGGTTCGATCTCTTGCAAAATAAATCTGATGAGGAGATATGGTGGTCTTCGAAACAGCTATACTTCTACCAATTTTTCTTTGTTGCATAACAAAATATTCAATTCAAAAATTCTTACAAATAGTCCAACAGTTGTAGGAATACCTACGATGAACAGTATATACAGTAATGAAGAACACTAGTCTGCGGAACACCTACCGTGATTGGATACTCCTCTGGACAAGCAGGTTTGAAGGATATTGGGGAACATATTGGGTAATGAGTAATGATAGTTTAATTTTATGAACTAAGCGTGGCATGGCTTTATCAAATGGTCTCCGAATTCGAAATCCTTTCTTATGTCATTAGTTATGCGATGTACTTGCTCAATTATGCAATGTTTTTGTTGCGAAAACTAAATTTTTGTGTAGGAATTATGTCATTTTCATGAAGAAAAGGAGACATTTTTGATAGCAGCACTTTTTCGAAAAGTTTGGGAAAGACAAGGCAAAAGACTGATTGGTTTAGCTATCATAATTATCTGCGACTTTCTCCATGCGTGTGGTTAGCATCCTAGCTTTAGTATAGCACTGAGGAGCTTTGCAAAAAAAAAAAAAAAACGAGAGCTATGCTCGGCAGTTCTTTTAACATTTTTGGTGTGATATAATAGTATCCAGGAGATTTTTGTTTGGAACTAGAATAGCGATAATTTTCTTTAGCTTAGATACAGTTTTTCCGTCAGAAAAAAAGTGCATTATCTAAAGCAGTTTTTGGTTGAAATACTATAGTCAGGTGCTCTGCAAAACAAGTCGCCTTTCTTTTTTCAGTTTTTGCCCAGGATCCGTTACGTAGCCTCAACGGCGTTTCAGTCTTTACTGTTGCCTTAAGATTTTTGCTATCTTTCCAAATCGATTTTTTAGTAGAAACGTTGGGAGACAAAGATATTACCAGATTTTTCATATTTTTATCTTCTTCGTATCTTAAAGCCTTTTTTTTAGCTTTTTTTCTGCCATCTTAAGTCTAATTTTTGTATCGAGCGATTGGTAGGTTTGACATTCGTGACGCAATCGTCCCTTAATTCGGATCAGCAACTCAATTTCGCTATAAATTATCATTGCTTTGAATCTTGGTTGTGTTTTCTGCTCTGGTGTTACTATAGTTGCTGTTATTGTTAGTCTACTTTTAAATATATACAAGTACCTCGTTTTCAATATCAGTATCATGTACATGAAACAGTAAACTAACTTTGGACAGGAGTATGTAACTACCAGATGGAAAAAAGATGGAAAAACCGAAATTTATGCCGATCGTATCAGAACGTCGAGTTGAATTGATTTAGCTATGTCAATCTGTCCGTCTCTCCGTCTGTCTGTTTGAAATCAAACTAGTCACTCAATTTTCGAGATGTTTCAACCAAACTTTGTAGGATACACCTTAAACGATCATTTGCCGGAACCACCCAAATCGGACCACTGTAGCATATATACGAGCAATATTTCAGGTTTGAAATTTTGGGTCATAAATCTGACAAAAAAGTACCTAAGAGCGTGAAAGTGCCCGTAATTAATGAAATGCATATTAGTACAAGCAAGTAAATTGGTTGTCTTGGGGAGATACATTTGAACCTATATTTGGTACTCATGACCGTATTATATAACTGGCGATATTTTGGGTTTATAAGTCTCGATTTGAAATGAGTATGTTTCGAATTGTAATCTCCTCCAGCTAAAGACCTATCACCAAGAGTAATGAAAAATCGCTTTGCCATCTAGATGGATAGTGTAAATCCAGGATTATAAAAATTATACTTGTTAATGAGATGTGGTTCAGATAAGAGCATAACATCGATTTCATGACTCTGTACAAATAATTAGAGGGTTAATATGTGTTGATGAACAAACACAATTAGCATACCATATACTTATTCTGAGTTCGTTCATTTTTTGGTCATCAGGGTTTGAAGCAATTGGTTTTGCACCTTTATTAGGTCTCGAACCATACTTCGCATGGTTGACATGAATTGTGTCATTTTTATATTATTTAAATTTTTTTTAATCTAATTTTATTTAATTTAAATTTTCTTCACTTTAATTTGCATTATATATATATTTTTTTTATACATGCATCGACTTCTCACTTACTAATTTCCTTATATATTTTTCCCTGTTGGAATTTCGAAGTTCCCTTTCATAAGTAAATATATCAACTGTGGAATCCCTTACAAATTACAATTCATAAGTAAACTGAAAGTAACTTAGTACAAGGCTTAACGCTTCACTGCCAAGTAAGTCAACCACAACAGCAAGGACTCTCAAAACCGAAAAAGCAACCCTCCAACTTTTGTATTGTACATTCGCACTGCACCGCCAAATA
Source organism: Neoceratitis asiatica (assembly GCA_030068015.2). NCBI lineage: Eukaryota > Metazoa > Arthropoda > Insecta > Diptera > Tephritidae > Neoceratitis > Neoceratitis asiatica. The sequence continues at coordinate 27,127,149 of CM061524.1, forward strand.
CCAGTGCAAACCCCACAATTTCGTTGAACATTTGATTTGAAGAACTTTCTTAGCGATTTTGACAACTTTATTAACTTGGCGTAAATAAACACGCACAAGCAGCGCGACACGGGTTAGTGGTAAGCATCAGGAGTTAGAGAGAGGAAAAAGGGGCTAAATTTATGAATGCAACACACGAATTACGCGCCGGGGAGGGACTGAAGAGACCACATAATAATCCGTTGAATATTTCATGCGTCGTAAAAGCCTACGTACGATAAGAGATAAAAGAAGAGGTTTGCCTCGCCGCTGACTTTTCCCTGTAGCTTTTTGCGGGTTTTCCACATTTGGCGTGCGTTACTTTTGATAACTTGCGCGCGCTTGTATGTCTCTCACTCATGTTTTCGTGTATAAATATTTTTGGTTTAACTTTTCCGTATTGCTCACATAAGTTTGTTTGTTTGTTTGTTTGTTTTTGTGCGCTATCCCACGAATATTCCAACAAATTTTCCATATTACCACAGATTTGCCAGCGGAAAACTGGCAAAAGTCAAAGTTAGTGTCAACAAGAGCCGTTGCCGCAAGCCATGTTTATTTGCTGCATACATATGTATGTATATACATATGTATATGCATAGCATAGCATAACATAAAACAACAACAACAAAAGCACGGCAATTATTCAAACACGAATATTGCATTTAAACAACCCTTTCGCGTGCTGAAATTCAAATATTCATACTTTACACACACACACAGAAGCACACGCATACACACACGCATAAGCGCATACGCATACATTTAATAAATAAATATAGCAATATGATTATAACGGCGCATTCCCTAGAGGCGAGTCACGCACTGAGCTTAGCAAACATGTTGTGCTACTCTCTTCAGCCCACCACCTACTCTATTTCCGCCCTCACTGAATCCTTTCCGCTGTGGCCAGAATTTTGATGGCGTCAGACACGCGCATTTATAAACTTTATGGTCCCCTCACCACCGCGCCATACAGTTTCTTGTCAACCTGATCTCCACTCGCTTCCTTACTGCGTTTGCGGAGGCTTGTGGCAGCAAATCTGCGTAGCAACACTCGCCGTCAATAACCCTTTCTTACTCCCTCCCTCTTTACATATTTCGTGGTTGCGACTGTTGCCTGTTGTGTTCGTGTGGTAAATTCTTCGTTTCGCGTTGCTTCCGCTTACGTCTTATTTTCACTGTTACCTCAACAATTCTTTTCTGGTTAGAGGTTTCCCGAGTTTTTTTCCCGTCTTCAAAAAAGATTTGCGTTTTTGTCTTTATTGAATTTTATCTGCTGTTTATGGCTTGAGCTGATATGTTTATGTTATTATTTGTCGCATTAGCAAATGGGGTACGGAAGTTATGAGAAGCGTTTGCAGTGCCTTTAAAGAAGAGGTAACCGCTTCATAAATTATAGATGAATCAAAGATGAGTTTAATGTATGGCACTGATGCGAATGAGCTTTTCAAAGGAAAATTGAAGTTTAAAAAGTCGAGATTTTTGTTGTTTCATTAAATTCGAAAAAGTCTCCAGAACATTATCTGAAACTATCAACTATCAGTTGATAGGAATGAATCTTTCGGAGACAAAGCCTTGTTGTAGTTCGCACAAGGGCAGTTTAGTTACCAATCAAAACCTTGAAGGACGTCGCTCTCAAAATTCAAGCGTATTCGAGATTTGACTGAAAACAACTTGAGCGACTTTTGAAGACATTTGAAGAGATAAACTAAAGGAGTTAACATATAAAGGGTTATCCATTTGAAGGTTTCGGAAGTGCAGGGCTGTATTTTGACATCTGTCAAACTTAATTGTCAAATCAAACAAGTTTTCTTTTAGTTAAAAGTCAGGCATTTATGAAAATTAATCGCGTAACAACCGCATAACGCGTTAAAATTGAGGAAATCGACTACAAAAATTGTGATTCAAACGTGGCCAGGTTTCGTGCTTTAAGAGGAGATGATTGTACACATAATCGTCCACCTACTCAAGTAAAATTTTAAAGAAATTTGATGAGATTGCATCGGTTACAGATATTGCAAGGCCTTAGCATCCTCGTTTTGCTTCTTCCACCTCAAATATCGCTGCTCGAAGTGAAAGTGTAGACGTATACCTGATTGATTCTATTTCTCGACGTTCTCAGTAGCTGGGACTTTCTTACGGCATATTATGGCGTATTTTGCCCTTAGACTTACACCTACACCCATATTCAGACCAGCTCGCACAACAACTGAAGCCAGCTGACCATTCACAATGTTGTAGATACGTCAATTGCGTGCTTAAACCACAAGCAGTGGTCCGCAATTTTATTAGGAAAATTTTCTTCAGCGACAAATCACATTTATCACTCGGTGGTCCGGTTAGAACTTGCCATCTTCCACTGTGAAGTCTAGAGAGCTGCTGGAAGATAATCGCAGAATCCACAACCTACCTTGTAGAGAGAATTCTCAAGTGGTGTATTGTCATCCTTCTCTACGCTGATCTCAAAGTTAACTCTGCACACCAACAATCGATATTGCAATGGAAAGCATTGTAGCGAAATGAGATGTAAGACTGCTGGCGTTTCCTGCCGGAGTCTTCGGGAATATACTATATAACCGCACCCTTTATATGAGAAGGAAGGTTGTCACATTAAAAGACGGTGCATGGCACATGGATGTGTAGCAACTAGAGCTATAGATACCCGGGTATCGAGCACTGCGAGCAGCTCGATGCTCGCTCGATACTCGCACATTGCTCAACTGTTCAGCAGAAAAAAAAAATTTTAATTTTGTTTGTCAAAGTTTCTTTGGCGTTTCACTGATTTCTATACTTTGCATAAATAAATTTAAAATTAATAAAAAACTTTTGAGAAAAAAGTCAAAGTGTTTGTCAAAATACTCAAAATGACCGTGCTCGGCTCGAAAAAATTTCGAGTAATGAGCAATGAGTAGATGTGCGAGTACTCTCTGCTCGAATGCTAGCACTGCTCGAAAATATTTGAGAAAAATCTGGAGCTCTAGTAGCAAGGGGTGAAAAATGGCTGATGCTGTAAGCGCTGAGATCTATTGTGCTCAGGTATATCTCAGGCAACTCCTCAAGCTCGAAGAATACTGCATTATTTCCTGACTGAAGTCTCCATAGTAAAGAAACACGCTGAGTAAGTTAACCCGCAGTAAACCACCAAAAAAAAGTTTTTACGTCAGAAATTGTCTTTAGAAGCAAGAAGCTAGTAGATAAGGTGGCTGTAGGGAAGCAACTGCATACTATATACTAAGTTCCATGCGATAAACGCATTGTGCGGAACGTAATAGTTGATCAGAGAGTCAAAAGTGCCAGCCATGTCGCAACCGACTCTATACTTGGAATACGAAAAATGCTAAAGACACTAAACGATACTACCAAGAACGCTGGAATATGGATCAGAGCGAGATGGAAGGCCTTACCCGACTGCAGAATTTCGAAGATCATGAGCAATTGCAGCGAAGCAAAGCACACTCACTTTTTGTCAACGCTGTTTCAAAAAACTGCAAAATAGTTGTAGGCTTAAAGACAGGCCATCCTGATTCACGAATGGTCGTTACTAGCAGTGACACATGTAGGACGTGTAACACCTCATCTGTTGCCTTATCTAGAACACATTTTAGACATCTGGCAGCTTCGTTTCACAAGTCATAGAGGAAGTTTTAAAACTATATACTAAGATCATTTAAACTTCTCTAAATGCGTTAAGCGCACTATGGGACGGATACTTCACCTCACATTAATTTCAACCTGGTTCAAAAGGGTGTTCCAAGTAGAGGTACTTTTTCAAAATCCCTTTTTTGACAGATCACGCATAGGTCGTGTCAAGCTGTCATGTTATTTTTGTTCAGTATTGTTTGGCATTTCCTTATGGAGAGACTAACGCCTGAACAACGCTTACAACTCATTCAATTTTATTATGAAAATTCACGTTCTGCAAAGTATGTGTTTTGCGCGCTTCACTCAACTTATGGTCAACATAATCGGTCTACTGAGCGTACTATTCGCAACACCATCAACCATCTTGAGACCCAGCATTCATTACTGGATAATATTCGACCGAATAGACCACGTACAACACGCAGTGAAGAAAATATAGCGGCCGTAGCTGAGAGTGTACACGAAGACCGTGGGGAGCCGATTCGGCGCTGTTCGCAGCAACTCGGACTGACGTATAGAACGACTTGGTGCATTTTACGTCGAGATCTTAAATTGAAAGCGTGCAAAATACAACTTGTGCAAGAACTGAAGCCGCTCGATCTTCCCAAGCGACATTGTTTTGCTCTATGGGCTCTTGAAAAGTTCCAAAAAAATCAGACGTTTTCGAGCCAAATTTTGTTCAGCGATGAGGTCCATTTATGGATCAATGGGTATGTAAACAAGCAAAATTTCCGCAATTGGGACGAATATCAACCTGACTAGATTCAAGAGCTGCCACTTTATACAGAAAATACAAAGGTTTGGGGTGCTTTGTGGGACGGTGGAATTATCGGTCCATATTTCTTCAAAAATGATGCCAGTGAGAACGTCACCGCCAATGGCGACCTTTATCGCACCATGATAACCGACTATTTGATGCTTGAAATTGAAGCTCGTGGTGTCAGCGACATTTGGTTTCAACAAGACGGCGCCACTTCCCACACATCGCATCAACAATGGATTTATTGAGAGAACACTACGGTGAGCAGATAATTTTACGTTTTGGGGCGGTAAATTGTCGACCAAGATCATATATTATCTCATCATTAGACTTTTGCCTGTGGGGATATGTAAAGTCTAAAGTCTATGCGCTTCATTTCAGGCCTTGGAGCAAAACATCATGCGCGTCATTGGCCATTTAACATCGAAAATTGGACTCAACGGTTGGACCATCTGCCAAAGAATGTCTTTTCGAATGATAATAAACAATCACCAATAAATTTGAATATTCTGTGCTTTCTTTTAAAGTAGGGAACCTCTAAAAGGATCACCCTTTATAAAAGACCAACAGCTCTATGTAAGTAATAGCAGCCAATTTAATTAAAAAATAATTTTAACATAATTTAGTGAAAAACATCTAGGAGTTTTGATTAAAAAAAAAATTGAAAATCACAATCAAAATGTTTCATCATCTTGTTAATCTTTTGATCTCAAGGCGATAGTAGCTTCTAGGGGGGAAAAACGGTTCAGAAAAATCTCCAAAAAAGGTTACGTTCAAGATTTTCTCAATTTTAAATTTAACCAAGCCATGATTCGGGCACCCTTCAAAAACTTTTTTGAATTCCTTAATCAATTATCGATATATCTATGAGTTTCGGGAATTTTCAAAACCAAATTTTTTTTCTAATAAAATATGTTTTTAATTTGAAAGTATCTTATTGGCATCAGCATTTTCTGAAAAGATAGGTTCGATATTTTTCTGTGACTGTTTCACTATACCTATCGTCCGATTGCATTAGAATTTATTAAAGTAGCTCTTTTTGCTCTTTGTATTTTCTATAAAAAAAAATTCTTTTAATTTAATACTTCATATTCACTCCACTAAGATTTTCAAGCAAAATAAGCCAAGTAGTATGCCATACCAGCCAACACGGCCGTGCTATCTCCTATAGCCTTCAGCTGCAGCAGAAAATGAAAAACTTTTCAGTCACGATTTCACTTCATATCCTTATTTGTACAAACTTTGTACGTGTTCTTGCCGAAAAAAAATTCCATCAATACTATTACACAGAGATATTACATTTTTTTGGGGTAAATGTTTCTACAAGCATAAATCGATTTGAGAAAGTTACTAAGAAGTCGAAGTCGAAGTCAAGTGGATGGGCAGTTAGCAGGAGTTTAGAGGGAATGAACCAAGTACATGCTGTCCATCAAGGATTATTGCTCAGCTGCCAATTGATGGACATACAAGCCCACATACATACCTAGATGCCAATAAATGTATGATTCGAGTGTTCGAGTGTACGTGGAAAGATAATGAAAAGTTATTTGAAAAGTAGTTGGAGGAGAGTTGAAAAAAACTTTTTTATTTGTATTAGTGAGTCAATCAATAAGAACATATCGGCTTTTTACTTATCGTATTAATTTTTTTTTTTTTTTTAAGTTTATTTTATTTTTTATTTTTTCTTGGCGTAGGCACCACTCACGCGATTATAGCCGCATTAACAATAGCGCGCCACTCGTTCCTTCTCTTTGCTGTTTAGCGGTAGCTGGAAATACCACGTGAAAGCAGGTCGCTACTCAGCTGATCATTCCAACTGAGTTGAGGTCTTCTAATTCTTCTGCTTCCGCCAGCAGGTACTTCATAGAATATTCTCAAAGCTGGAGTGTGTTCAACCATTCGGACGACATGACTTAGCCAGCAGAGTCAATTCTCTTGATTCGCTGAACAATCTCTGGGATTGGTCCTTCCCAATTCTGATTGCGCTTCTGGTACTATGAGCGATACATAGCCGTATGCGTTTTGTGGGGATATCAAATTCAGGCAGCTTCTTATCGTACTATCGAAGGCAGCTTTAAAATCGACAAAAAGATGGTGTGTATCGATTCTTTTCTCTCGGGTCTTCTCTAAAATTTGTCACATGGTGAATATTTGCTCAATGGAAGATTTACGAGGTCTAAGGCCACACTAAAAATGCCCAATCAGTTTGCTGATGGTGCACAGATGGTCGTCCGACCATATTCTGCGATAGCTCGGCCGGTAAACCGTCGGCTCCTGCCGGTTTGTCATTTTTTAAGTGGGCAATCGCTATTCGAACTTCTGCATAGTCGGGTGATGGCACGTCTATATCGATTGGAGTTTCGGGTTCGCCATTTCCGAGTATTTCACTTTCACTGTCATACAGTAGGCTGGAGAAATGTCCCTCCATACACGCTGTGTGCTCTGGACACCTATCACCGGATTACCTATTTGGTCCTTACATGGGTTTGTTCCGTCTTGATTCCTTTTGTAAGTGACCACATTTTTTCATGGAATTTTCGAGCATTATCTTTGTCGGCCAGGTTCTCAAGCTCTTCATATGCACGAATTTCGGCCTTTTTTATTTTTGTCTGCAAATATGTCTCGCTTCTCTCTTCAGCTCTTGGTATCTATCTCATGTTCCCCAATTTTTCTCCACGGCAGTTCGACATTCCTTGTGTCGATCTGTTGAAAACCAATTGTTTCCGTAACGGCGGTAAGTAGGGAGTTTGCTATTGCATTCCACAGCTTCCTTATTATTTGAGTTGCTGATGAGTGCTCTCAGAAAGCTGGTGTGTGAGTATAACCGCCAAAGCCATGTGGCTTGATGAATTTTAAAGTGCTGAAATCTCATAGCATCTTTGGTCATATCGTCTTTCTATTCCGTTGGATCACGGCGAAATCAGCGATATGTTGAACAATTCCGCTTTGATGCGGATTATGGCTAGACGTTCATCTGCAGGAGTTAAAGCCAGGACTCAACGACGGAGTCGCTCTCTCACCAAAAAACCAACACAAAATTTATACTGTAGTAGATTTTACAAGAACCCACCTTCTTCCGTCCTTATCCCGACCATCGTACTTCTTTCCCGGCGATGATACCAGCCTTTAGTCCTACGAGGACCTCAAATAGCTGGCCAATGGCAACTTTTGAATTAACGGACCGTACTTCCAGGTGCATGCCCTCAAATAGTGAGGGTTTTCCAATAACAGGGATATGATTTCCTTTAAAAAACACACTGATTGTTAAGGAAATTCAAATATTTTTTATTTAATGTGAAGTGCAATCGATACAATTAAGTTCTGAATATAACATTATTCAAATGGCCTCCGCGACTTCTTTTGCAGGAGCGAATGCGATGAACCCAATTTTCGAGCACTTTTTCCACTAAATCAATTCGTATGTCATGAATAGCGTGTTCCATATTGACTTTTAAAGCTTGAAGAGAGTCTGGCTTATTGCTAAAGACCAATGATTTCAAATAACTCCACAAGAAGTAGTATAATGGTGTTAAGCTTCTTGGAAGCCATTCAACGTCACAATTTCTTGAAATAATTGAATCTCCAAACATTTCGCAATAATTTGGTTGTTACACGTGCTGTGTGACACATAGCCCCGTCTTGTTGGAACCAGATGTTGTTAAGATCACCTCCATTCAATTGTGGCCATAAACAGTTGGTTATCATCGCTTTATACCGCTCTCCATAGACATTAATGGTGCTACCAGCTTCATTTCGAAAGAAGTACGATGATTCCACCAGACCAAAAATCACACCAAACTGTCAATTTAGGTGAATGTAAAGGTTGTTCATGAATAATTTGTGGATTTTCTTCGCACGAGAATCGACAGTTTTGTTTATTTACCGCACCACTCAGATGAATGTGAGCCTCATCGGAAAAGATGATTTTTTTGAAAAAATCGTTATCATTTTCAAGTTGTTCCAAGGCAAAATCAGCAAATTTTTTCTTGCGTATACTTTAAGACTTCTCAAACCCGTGTGTGTTCATAAAAACCTGAACTACTCAAATAAATACATTCAATATCTGTACAAAAACAGTATTGAATCAATTTAATAAATTGTGATAACTGAAAAAAATGTGTTTACCCTCAACGTCACTTTTCATACTCATATGAATTGCTTTGGCAATAAAAATCAATTTAAAGCTGCCTCGCCCCATACATTTCGAATTCAATTCACTCCCACTCTCTTTAAAATAAAAAATATAGACTTTATCTTGTGGCGAATTCGTGCGCTCATAATAAGAAAATTTTTCAGAATATCCTTGTAAGTTGCATGTATATGTGTTAGTTCCATGTTATGTACTCGTACGTGTTTACTTTACATGTCCGCAATATTGATATTATTGGCATATTGGATATTTTGAAATTTAATATGCACATATGAGCACACATACAGCGTAAGTATGTACATAGGTATGTAAGTCCTTGCATGAAGGAATGAATATATGCGCCGCAGGACTTTTTTTTTTTTTTTTTTTTTGTAGACGAGAATGAGGTCATTCATTTATTCACTTTGATGGTTTTCGGCAATGATTTTCGATATGAATTATAAATCGGTCAATTTTTTTAAGTGTAAAATATGTATATGCTCACTTTGCAAAGCAATTTTGGGTGGTGATTTCCAAATTGCATCTTAAGTGCTTTTGCGGTTAAGTGAAATTTTTATTTGTGTATTTGAGTTTTGGTGAAGGAGAAAATCTTGTTATTTCACAAAATATAGTACCATTTGGTCTTATTTAAATGGATTTATGCCAATGTGGTTTTCAAAGGACTTAGGCTGTAAGGTTGCAAACAGACGGAAATGTATTTTGAAAATGAAAAAAGGTCAAAAAAAATTTCATTACAGCGATGGTGTGGTACAGTGATTCACGAGTGTCTTAAGTATACAAAGATCGGTGGCAGTGGTTAGTAATGCAAGCGAGGATGAGCAAAATCCAAAGTTATAGAAACCTAATTACGTCTTCGGCGGTCGCAATAGTCGAGTTGTTAGCATTGCGTACTATCATTCGGGAGACCAGGGTTCGAGGCGTGTTCAAACCAATGCCAAGCTCTCCGAGTGAATTTCTGATATGAAATAAAAACCCCTCATAAAAATTCATCGCTCATTCGTAGGCGGATTAGAAAAAACTGGAGCTCCCTCCATTTCTCGGAAAAGCATCGAGACATACACCGCAAACTGGCAGAGGAGCTCGGCCGGTAACGCTTCAGAACCCATTCATCTTCAGTGTTAATCTACTTAAAGTTTAGAATCATCAAAAAGATGGTTTTTCTGAGACGGTGTAGACCTTCTGAGTAATTGTCTTGCACAGAATTTTGTCTTATATAAATGATCTTGTAGTGCTCCCAAGACGAAGCAATCTGCTGCCCCATCTGAGACAGATAAGAGTTTTATCTTCAAACTACATATTTCAATATTGTGTTGTCGGATCTTCCAGAGCTCGAAATGGATTGCGTTTGCCAGCGCAAACGATTTTATTCCTATTCTCCAAGCTGATGTCGATTTGACAATGGGTGTCCCTGCTATCAAATAGAGTGCACCTTACCAGTCCGAGCATCATTCCATTTCTGGCACACTGTTTTGCATGGGGGAGGTGGGGTATGCTTGGTCCGGTCGTTGGTAATATGTGGGCAGGTGTAAAACGCTAATAGTAGAGGTACCCTGATAGATAAACTCAATATAAAGCCCGATTATGCGAAGAAGCGGGCCGGGATATTTTAGGAACGACATGGGAGAAGCGGCTGCAACTAACTGTGGAAACAGCGGGCTTACTTGCAGCGTTGCCAACCTCCACATCAATACCGTGAAGGGGAGCTGCTCACAGCTATTGTAAAACTACTGTCAAACCTAGGCTACAACCGAAGTGTGCTACCCCCCCTTACATGTATCTCAGATTCGCAAATCGTATCGAAGAAGGAATTGCCAAAGGACATCTGATGTTTTTTGTTGTTTTAGTGAATAGCTCAACCCCGCCTAAGAGCAAGCAAACTTAATTTATGTCGTCGTGGTAATCTAGAAGGCAGGTTCAGAAAACGAGTGGTTCGTAAGTTAAGAAACATTTGATCATGGCGATCACTGCCCGCAGCACAACTGACACGGCAGCGGTATGGAGAATGTCAACAAAAATATATTCTAAATGTCTTATAAGCAATATGCGGGAAAATGGCGCAGAGAAAACATCACACTATACAGGGTGATCCATTATTATCATTCGACAAAACATTCTCTGGCATTTATTTTTTTCAGATTATCTCTTTGAAATGTTGGCCGCGACTACGTCTCCATTGACACTTACGCTCTCTCCGGCATCATTTTTGAAGAAACATGAACCGATGATTCCACCGGCCCACAAACCACGCCAAACCGTTGTTTGTTCTGGGTGAAATAGTAGCTTTTGAATCTCTTCAAGTTGCTCTTCGTCCCAAATGCGGAAATTTTGCTTGTTTACATACCCATTGAGCCAAAAATGGGCATCGTCGCTGAACAAAATTTGGCTCAAAAACGTTGGATCTTCTTGGAACTTTTCAAGAGCCCACAGAGCGAAGCGATGTCGCTTGGGAAGGTCGAGCGGCTTCAGTTCTTGCACAAGCTGTACTTTGTACGCTTTCAATTTAAGATTTCGACGTAAAATGCGTTCCATAGGTCAGTCAGAGTTGCTGCGAACGGAATCAAATCGACTCTCCACAGCCTTCATGTACACTCTCAGCTACAGCTATACCGCTATACAGCTATATTTTCTTCACTGCATGCTAGACGTGATCTATTCGGTCGAATATCATCCAATAATGAATGCAGGGTCTCAAGATGGGTGATGGTGTTGCGAATAGTATGCTCAGCAGACCGATTATGTTGGCCATAAGTTGAGTGAAGCGCGCGAAACACATTCTTTACAGAACGTGAATTTTCGTAATAAAGTTGAATGATATGGAAAAGCTGTTCCGGCGTAAGTTTTTCCATGATGCAATGATAAATAATACTAAACAAAAGTAGCATGACAGCTTGAGACGACTCACGCGTAATCTGTCAAAAAAAGTACCTTTACTTGGATCGTCCTTTACAAAGGTGAGAAGCAGATTCCAGAGGATATTTGCAAGTGCCGAGCTCCTGCTCAGACTAGAGAGGATCGACTACGATGCGGTGTTAGTTCAGGAGCCATGGATAGACGCGTGAAACGTTGTCAGAACAGCTACCCGAGTAAAGAAAGGTAAGCATTGACTTTAAATTCTCTTCAGATGACATGACAGAAAATTTAAAGTTTTTCAGTGAAGATCAAACGCGGCGATCGAAAAATTAGAAAAAATATAATAAAAGCTTATTAGTAGTAAAAAGGATTTGTTTCATTTGACCCTAAAGAATCTTTTTTCTGAAATTTTCGCTAGTTTTTTTTTTTCTAATTAAAACGTATTTACATATGTACATACATATGCTCTAATTGCACTCTAATTATGTTAGAATAAATTCGAAAAATCTTTTAACATTTTTCGATTTTGAAGTAATCATTAATTTTCCTGACAGCAACGCAACACCAGAGGAACAATGTTGCGCGTCGAAAACTTTAACTGACATTTTGATTTCCGAACATCATTAATTAGACTTATGGGACCGACTCAACTGACTGAAAGAGCGCCGAGGGAGGCAATAGAGAATAGAGTTATAATCAAAATGACAGTTGTACAACAGCACTCCGAAGGTATGTATTTGCATTTGCTGTTGTAGTTGTTTCCTTTTGTGCTTAAAAATCATACGCAAAATTTCCAAACTACAACAACAAAAAGGCTAGTATGTAGATAATAATGACATTTAAATGACTAATTTTGCGCAGTTACAAGCAACCGTGCGTATTATTCAGCCAAATGTCATGGTTGACAGCGACTGTCAAATGTCTGACAGCGCACACACACACACTCACACCAACACTCACACATTATTTACCTTCACTGTCACACAATACGCGGAATGTGGAACGGTGTAACGCACAAAGTTTGACTGCATATATACACACACACACACACACACAAGTACATGTACATAATTCAATTAAGTTATAGTTTACAGGACCCATATGCGCGCTGTAATTCCTCGCATGTTGTTCGCGCAAGGGGTTAACACGCATTTGCAGCGTATTAAAAATTAAAAAATAAAATGTTCGGAAATTTAATATTTACATAAAGCATTTCTTTGCTTTTAATGATTCCATTCCTTTCAATTTAATTCACTCAACTCAACATTCTCTGGCTGCAGTTGCAAGCGATGCGGCCACTTTGCATCGCGTCGCCTCAAGCGCCATCAACAACATCATTAATCATTTTCGGGGTGTTTCGAAAACCAACTCACCGATTTTTTTATAATTTTTTCTGTTTTCGCTTTTGACATTACATTTCTGCGCTTATTTTTTTTCTTTCTTTGTTCTTTGACTTCACGCTGTGTTGTTGGCACCTTTTAACGTCATTCGTACATTCGTATGGTGTGATTATTTTGACATAATATTTATTAATGAAAAGTGTGAAAATTTACGAAATTAATTGTTGTTGAGTAAACAAAAGATTACAACAAAAAAAAAAATACTCTGCAGACATGTGAGTTGCGGCCACTGAGGTCATGCGGTTGGTTGTGTGTGCTCAAAGGCGATGTTTCGGTAGCTCAAGGCTGAAAGCAAATTTGGAATAAAGTGAGAGAAGAGCAGAAAGTCTCTCATGAAGTCCCATACTTTTCCTGAACATATCAAATAGTATTTGTTATCGGATTTTAGGATTGAACACCAATTCTCATATCTGGAAAATTGGTTGTAGGGTGGCAATCTGATATGGTCTTCCAACTTCTATGCTAATATATATTCGAATTTTCGTGTATAGAAACCAAATTTCACGGTTCTTGCTGCTTATTCGACTGATTTTCGACGCGAAACCTTATATATGAACAAATCGATCGTATGGGAGTTATATGATATAGTCGACCAATCTGTCCAGTACCGAAAAATGATCTACACATTACGAATATACATCCGCAAAAAATTTTACTTCAAATATCTTATAAACTGAGAGACTAGTTTGCATTCAAGCAGATAGACGGTGAGACGAACTTTGCTAAATCAACTCAGCTCGCTGCTCAGATACAATCGATATAAATTTCGGTGGGTCTATCTCCTCTCCTTCTCCTTCTTACAGACTTCGGATTAAAGTTAAATTACCATTTCAAGTACATGAAAACTATAAAAAAAAAGAAAAATATTTTATTAAAGCAACGACCGCTCGAAAATTGGAAAGTGATATCTTTCGGAGCCATCTGAATGCACTTTTCTCCGTATTTTATGCCAAATAAGAGAGAATGCTCGGAATGGATTCAAGAAATTAGTGTGAGGCTGATGGATTTTTATGAGGATCCTTTACATCATGCCAGAAATACACTCGCAAATCTTGACATTCCCTGCCAAAGGGGCAATTAGAAAAATTAATTTTCTATAATTTTGGATGTTGCTCGAACCTGGACTCGAACCCAGGCCTTCTGAATATTAGAACGTAATACTAACCACTCGGCAATTGCGGTGTGAGCACCTACTGGGTAGTTTAATTACTTCTCCTAACCAAATATCTGTTCAGTATCCTACTTGGCCATTCATACCACGAGTGAAGCTTTGGACTGAGTAGCCAATTAAGAAGTAGGGTTTCTCCCTCTATGAATAAATCGCTCAATCAATCTCCTCTTGGAGTTTTTGAGAAAAAGGTTTTGCGAATCATTTATGGACTAGCAAGAGCGAATACCGTAGAGGGTGGAAGGATTCTGCAAGATTGACAAAGTTTAATTATAAGACAGAAGCTATGCTAATGTAAAAGCTCACGCAAGTGCGGAAAATTTTTAACTGTAATTCTTCTGGGAATAGCCAGAAACGATTATTCAATATATGTATGTGGATCACGATTTCATCCTGGAATGTCCGGTCCCTCGTGTCCTCGTTAGAATAAAGGCTGTTATCACCATCGTCCAAGAATTGCGATGTTCCGGACAAAGGCAGAAGAAACTGGGTCCTTTAGAAATAAAGGAACGAACATCTGATGTTGGTTTTTTGGTGGTAGAGAGACTCCGTCGCCGAGCCCCGGCATTCACCCCGGTGGACGAACACCTAGCTATAATCCGAATGAAAGCAAACTTTTTCAAAATGTCGCAGATTTGTGCCCATGCCCCGACGGAAGAGAAGAATAATGTGAAACAAGATGCTCTCTATGAGCGCCTAGAACGACGTATGAGCGCTGCTCCGCCACGGTGTAAAAAATTGTGCTAAGCGACTATAACGCCAATTTGGGTAAAGAAGATATTTTTGGCTCAACGGTCTGAAAATTAAGCCTTCAAGGCAAACCATTCGAAAAGGAGGCTGGCTCGACTTCGCCGGAGCATCAAGCACTAGATTAAAGCAAAATTTATCAAGCTACATGGCTGTCTCGGGTACGAAAACCGCGCAACCTAATCGATCATGTTGAGATTGACGGAAGACATGTCTGCAGTGCTTTAGATGTGCGTACGCTCCGAGCACGTTATATTGACTTTGATCATGATATTGGTGCAGCGATGATACACACCCGCCCTTGTACAGCAAAGAATGCCCGTTAACAAACGCAAAGAAGATTCGACGTCGAACATCTGCAATCATAGCAGACATCCGGATCTGCTGGATCTACTCACCTTGCATACTACTTTCTGAGAATACTCATCAGCAACTCGGCATAAGGAAGCAATGGAACGGAATTTGAAACTCCCTACGTAACGCCGCTACGGTAGCAATTGGATTTCGGCAAGGCCAAAGAAAGAGCTGGTACGATAAGGAATGTCGAACTTTAGCAGAGAGAAAACAGACTCAAATTCAACCGAGCCGATTAATAACATATGCGATCCTATCTGAGACCAGCTTCGATAATATTTTTAGGATAGTGGACTCCAACAGAGGCTGCTGTTCAACCGAGGGTTATCCTCCATGTTTCTCTGGGTATAAAGTAGTAAAAGCTGAGGTTCTTCTACAAGTTTCCTCATCGTCACACTTTTCTCGCTATATTTATCGGTGAGAGAGGCAATTACCAGCTCTCTTTCTAAAATTCAATCACTTTCGACTTTCTTTGCATAAGTTAAGATGTTTGCGTAGGATTGGAGCCACCAGAATATGTAGTTCTTGCTTCCCGAGCATGTGGTGGACTTTTACTCCTGACTTTTTTGGGTACGACCTGAGTCTTTCTCACCTAAATTCTTATTTCTTTAATAAAGAATCAGCATCATCGTGGGGAAAGTTTTGTTAAGCCTTTATCAGTAGTCTTAAGGGTCCGGTCGGTTCGGTCGCTATTAAGAAATGTGTAAGTTGTTTTGAAGCTTCCATATAACTTCTGAAAAAAGGCTTGTCGGCAGTTTTTCGAATCTGGAATCTCCCTCTAAACCATTTCTTTCTACAACAGTATGTCTGACTCTAGAATGACCAGAGCTAAAGGTCGTTAACGGTGGAAAGTAAAAAATTTGAAAAGAACTAAGAAGTCGATGATACATTCGAATGACCTCAAACTCTTGTTTTCTAAAGAGAGCCAATTTTTGGATGATTTAAACCATCAAGATCTCCCTAAAACTTATTGCGGCAACATATTTATGTAAGAATTGAATTATTTTCGTCAAAAATATTCCATTGATGGAAACGAAGATCACTAGCGCAACTATTGGTCTTTCTTCTGCACTTCAGTGCGGGAAGTCAAGAGAAAATTTACTGCTCTATGCCCGCAAGCAAAGAATGTCTGCCATTCGTTCAATGGAATGACTCCTTCTCTCACTAATCCACATATGTATGGAAAAACGACATATGTACATATATACACATATACATACTTGTATGTATGTGGGTAATAAAATTTCATGTTGAAATGTAATCCTCTCGTTTAACACTCAAAATCGTCTTAAATCATAAAACAAGAAAACGCTTTTTACGTCTGTGACGAATTTCACCATCTCGCAATTTTTTACTCTCTCTTTTTTTTGTGAACATATTCATAGAGATTTCTGCATTGTGCTCATTTTTTCCATTTACTGTATGTAGGAGCTTGCAGTATTTCTTTCACATTTTTTTCAATACTAATTTGTTCCAAATCAGCAACTTTTCATAATCGAAAAAAGAAACGTCAAACTCATTCGTATTTACAATATTATATATGTACAGACAGACATATGTATTTATTCGAATATCATCGTATCAAGCGATCGTATCTGCAGTTATTCATACTCTCCTCATATATTTTATTTTTTGTAGCCTCGCATATTATTGTTGCTGTGGTTGTCGTTTTGGTTCGCTACCTTGTCGTTTAGAATTACTGTCCTTAGATATTTCAAACTCTTTTACACTGAGAACAATTCCAACGAAAACGAAGAAGTTCGAAGGTCAACAAATCTGTGGTCTATAAAGATTTTTTTTATATCCGAGTGGCTTCCAAAGAAATACTTTACATCTAATAAAACAGGTGATCCATTTTTAGGTTCCCTTATATTTTAAAGAAAAAAAATTAGAAAATTCAAATTTAATGGGGAATTTTTATTATCATTCGAAAGAACATTCTTTGGCAGTAATTTTTGTAGATTTTTTCTTTCAAATGTTGACCGCGGCTATGTTTCAGATGGTCCATCCATTGAGTCCAATTTTCGATGACTCGTTCGAGCAGTTCGACTGGTAACTGGCGAATGACACTCGTGATGTTTTGCCCCAAGGTATGAATCGAAGCGAGATTGTCCGCATAGACTTCAGACTTTACTTATCCCCATAGGGAAAAGTCTAAAGGTGGGATATCACATGATCTTGCTGGCTTATCGACCGGCTCAGAACTTGAAATTATCTGCTTACCGAAGTGTTCTCTCAATAAATCCATGGATTGATGCGATGTGTGGGAAGTGGCGCCGTCTTGCGGAGAAATTTCGCGGAGATCACAGTCTTTAATTTCAGGCATCAAATAGTCGGTTATCATGGCACAATAACGATCGTCGTTGACGGTTACGTTCTCACCGGCATCATTTTTGAAGAAATATGGATCGATAACTTCACTGGCCCACAAACCACACCAAACCGCTGTTTTTCGGGATGAAATGGCAGCTCTTGAATCTCTTCAAGTTGCTCTTCGTCCAAAATGGGGCAACTTTGCTTGTTTACGTACCCATTGAGACAGAAATGGGCTTCATCCCCGAACAAAATTTTTATCGAAAACGTCGGATCTTCTTGGAACTTTTCAAGAGCCCATAGAGCGAAGCGATGTCACTTGGGAAGATCAAGCGGATTCAGTTCTTGAACAAGCTGTGTTTTGTACTTTAGATACGCTATATATTCAGAGGTTCAGGGTCTCAGAGTCCCTAAGGTATGTTATTCATTCCTTCATTCTGGTTAGGAACTAGTTTTGAACTCATTGAGACATTTTTAAAAACATTCTCTCAGGTTTTTTGACTACTTCCAGTCTTTTTGCTTTCATTTTTGACTCCATTCTTGTTAAATTTTAATTCTAGTTGATCAGTTGGTGGGCTTTTCCTTACACGGCAGTTGACTCTTAAATCTCTCATAAATTATTTTCTTTTAGCATAGATCAAACTTATTCAAATAATCTGACATCTCTTCCTTAAGCTTGCTGGCTGATCACAGTCAAGTTCTTCCGTTTTTGTATTCGATTACAGATCTACACTTCAGCTACTACTACTACTTTTCCGATAGTGCAGACTTTTGGACAGATCGTGTATTTTTTCTATTCATAAATTCCGAGGAGTACTTAGAACAGATTTTCAATAATCGTGCAGTTATTAATGGGGTCTCTCGACGCAACTATCTTTTCAGACCCCTTCGATGACAAATATGACTTCACCCAGATGATAAGGAGCAAGGGTCGAGTAAAAATCGGTTGGCTGTATTTTTCGATTACATTTTTCATATAGAGTTTCTCTACTTTTAAGATCGCAGTTGCATCCGAATTTGGTGTGAGTGTAAAGTAAAAATAAGCATATTAGTCTAGCGGACCAGGTGGTAAAGAATGGTACTTCACCTCCACCTTCAAGGCGATGTAAATCTCCATCTTAACGTTTGTAATCCTACAGCATAATAAAGTAATTTCTGTAGTGCAAAATATATCATGTGTCCGGGTTGTGTAAAATCCTATGAGGTTAGTCATGATTAATTGTGAAGAAGAAGTCGCTCAAAAAAATGAAATTAAATATCTCGGGTCGGCAACTTCTAGAGATTTAAGGCCAAATATTGTAACGGAAGATTAAATATGGCAATTTCTTAAAATTATCAAAGGTGATAATGTAGTCCGAGTCAATGTGGAGATCATAAGCTGCTGAAGCATATCTTAAGCTTTTTGTACATACGTTTTAAACACTTTGAAGGAGCCAGAATGTGATCTTTGACTACACAAATGTCCTCTCCTCACCTTATTTGACCTAAGAAGGTTTGTTTTATACCATCCAGACGTTGAAAAAAGTAGTGGTCGGACAATCGTTGCTAGTTCTAAACGATATGAGAGCTTCCAACAAGATTTCGAAGAAAAAGTTTTTGGTTGCGCTGAAACTGATTAGTTTAGTTGAAATAGGTATTTTTAAGCGTCTTTAAGCGAAATAGTTAAGAATCTACTCTACAATCGTTTTTGCGACCACTTCACATAACCACCAATCTGCCATTGAATTAACCCAATTGGATATTTAAGTCTTACCAAGTTCTGAAGTTTTTATACTAAAATATATAATTAACACTTTATTCGAGGATTGATTTATATATTTCGGTATTAGAGAACCAAAACAAATATTTATCATCGAAAATAGCTTTATTGTTTTTCTAAATGTTCTCTATTAAGATCTACACTACAATTTTGCGTGCGTTTGAACCAACTGTCGAAGCACTTTTGCCACTCTAATTGAGGTATCTCCAAAACATGCGTTCTGAACTCAATAACCGCCTCTTCAGGTGTTGAAAAACGTTGATTTCCCAGTTTACTTTTTACGTAGGGGAGTAAAAAGAAGTCATTTGGTGCCAAGTCGTGACTATACGGTGGAAAAATCGATGTTTTGAATGCTCGAAAATGTAGTTGTTTCAATCGATGTATGCGAGCTCGCATTGTCATGGTAAAGAGTGATCTGCCTTCGGCGATTGGTTTTCCTGATTTCCTGAAGGACAACTAGCAGACAAATGGTTGTGTACTGAGAAATTACTGCTCTGCGTTGTTCTAGTGGTGCGGTTGAGATGTGCCCGGTTTTTTCCAAAAAAAAAAAAAAAAAAAAAAAAACAGGAAACTTTTTGCTTGGAAGTGCGTCGATCGCGGATAACTTTCTTTGGATTCGGCTCATCTTGAAACACCCATGCAATCGACTTCTATTAACTTTCGGCCTCATATGACTAAATTAACGATTCATCACCTGCCGCGGAGTCATAGACGTGTTTCGAAGCACCTATATCGAATTTTTTAAACATTTCTCTCGACCAATCGACACGAACCTCTTTTTGAGCGATTGACAAATTGTGTAGGATTAAACCTGAGCAAATATTATTTTTATATTCAATCAAATCACGCAATTACGAATGTATGTAATCTGACCATAGGTCACATGACTATCTTGCAATATCAGTTTGCACCAGCGTCAATAGTTCCCGGAACCAAACCTGTTTGTGGACGACTTTCACGTATTCTTCTGAGTATGTATGACCTCAAAAATGTCAAATTTTACGGTTGTCAGTTGTCTGAGCGGAACATTAGGGTTGCCATATTCTAATATGTGTAAGGCAATCCTCGTAGCCGCTTAAGCAATTTAATTCAATTTTTTCTCTCTTACATATGTACAGCTTGATGTTTTTCCCACAAATGAAGACGATTCTCGAATTTGAAATAAATATATTTTTACTCTTCTCTTCTGTCCAGTCGAACACTTGATCCACTGGCTTTAAGCTGTTATCAAGAAATTTTTTTGCTGAGTTACTTCAACATCTTCCGCATTTTTCATTGTTTGTTTTCTTAATATATCAATAATTTTTCTCAGTGTATTCTTCGTTTAGTACAGATATGTCTGTATACCTCGGTGGTTGCAGAAGTGTTCATGATAAACCCATAGAATACTTATAATTTCGTTAATTACCACACAGATGATGACGTCGACGGACGGCCGACCCAGTATTTATCGGCCGTGGCTAATATGCAAAATAAAGATTGTAATACTTCGGGTGCTGAAGAGTTTAACGACAACAGTAAAGGCAAGTTCTCGCCAGAATCACGAAATTGCAGATAAAGAGCAATGACAACATGTGGTTGAGAGGGAGAAACTGGCTCGAAGAGAGACGCTTGAATGCTAGAAGAGCTTTCAAACCAATGAGCAGAGCAGAGAGCTATGCACAAAGATACTAATTTCTTTCTGAAAACTCCGCAAGTGACCAAGACAGACCTTTAATGTGAACTTGTGACCGAACTGCGAGTCTCAGCTTGATCGCAGTATGAATATTTACAACTTTTTTGTTGCTTTTTGTTGTCATATTATTGTTACTTTTGTTGTTTTTGTTGTGATCGTTATTGTTATTGGAACTCTCGTCATTGTCACTGCACATTTTGGCATCGTTATCGCCTCGTCTCATGGAAGTCAATAACTGAAAAGTCATTAAAGACATTTATTGTAAAACAAAATATTAATTGCCGCTCCAAAGACACAAAACACAACGCCAAACCAGAGCTGGGCAGCTCTTCACTGCATAAGCTCATAACAGCTGTAGAAAGCAACAACTGTGCACACTCACCGCTCATATGAACAGCCCGAACTGCTACTCCTTCAGTTGCCTCGTCTTGTCACACTTCTAACTGACTGCCGGTCAGACAGTCTTAGTTCGGCTGCATATGGGGCTGTCTCATCGCCTTGGACGTACACTAATGTTTTGAGTTGACAGAGCGTTTAGTCGTTAAAATGTTTTACGAGTGTCAGAAGTCACGCCTAGTTATGAGTTATCAAATCTTCATTTAAGCCATTTATGCGTGCGTATGCAGACGTCAAGTTTGGCGGCAATTGGACAGCTGACCACTGGCTATAAAGTTGAGTTGTATGTAGTGGAGCGCAGTATGCCAGCCAAACGATTGAGAACCACTCCAGCCACTCCAAGGTTTGAGCTGCACAGTCAGTCAGAGTCAGTCAGTCAGTGGTTTGTGAAAAATTAATAGTTTAACGCTTTAATGCTTGGACAAACTGTATGAATGTCGTGACTCGCCAGCCAATAGATGCTCACTTATTGAGGATCACTTAGAGATCAGCTGTGTTGCTTTGCTTGTTTTGAGGCTGATCAAAAAGGGAGCAATATAAGTTCAGCGTACTGGTTAGCTGGTTGGCTCAGCGAAATATGCCAACTATCATTATCACCAGTTTACGATTATCACTATTCATGTTTGGGTACACATGGTTAAAGCGGTTCTTCTTCTTATTCTTCATCACTAACTTTTTTTTCATTCCGTAAGGATGGCCATGTGTTGGGTGTTGATGTCTTCGTAATTTATGTGTTTTTATGCCGATTTTTTTTAATTTTTTTTTTTAATACATTTTGGTATTTGCGATTGGACTTCTTCCGGTGTGCAGTTAATTGCTGTAGTTGTATTACAAACAGGAAAACCGCAGCGAATTATAATGTGTCATAAATATTTTTTGCGAAATAAATCCAATGGAATGAATTGTGGACAATAAAAATGGGAAGGAGTAGTATTTTATATAGGGTGATCCAAGTAGAGGTACTTTTTCAATAGCCTTTTTTTGACAGATCACGCGCGAGTCGTGTCAAGCTGTCATGTTGTTTTTGTTCAGTATTATTTGGCATTTCATCATGGAAAGACTTACGCCTGAACAATGTTTACAAATCATTCAACTTTATTACGAAAATTCACGTTCTGTAAAGAATGTATTTCGCTCGCTTCAATCAACTTATGGTCAACATAATCGGCCTACTGAGCGGACTGTTCGTAACACCGTCACCCATCTTAAGACCCAGCATTCATTAGTGGATAATATTCGGCCGAATAGACTTCGTCCAGCAGGCAGTGAAGAAAATATAGCGGCCTTAGCTGAGAGTGTACTACACGAAGACCGTGGAGAGTCGATTCGGCGCCGTTCGCAGCAACTCGGACTGACGTACGGAACGACTTGGCGCATTTTACGTCGAGATCTTTGATGCAAAGCGTACAAAACACAGCTTGTGCATGAGCCGAAGCCGCTCGACTTTCCCAACCAACATCGCTTCCCTCTATGGGCTCTTGACAAGTTCCAAGAAGATCAAATGTTTTCGAGCCAAACTTTGCTCAGTGATGAGGCGCATTTCTGGCTCAATGGGTAGATAAACAAGCAAAATTGTCGTATTTGGGATGAAGAGCAACCTGAAAAGATTCAAAAGCTGCCATTTCATCCGCAAAAAAAACGGTGATTCCACCGGCCCATATTTCTTCAAAAGTTATGCCGGTGAGAACGTAACCGTGAATGGCGGCCTTTATCGCGCCATGATAACCGACTACTTGATGCCCGAAATTGAAGCACATGATCTCCGCAACATTTGGTTTCAAAAGTACGGTGCCGCCTCCCCAATATCGCATCAATTAATGGATTTATTTAGAGAACACTTCGGTGAGCAGATAATTTCACGTTTTGGGCCGGTCGATTGGCCACCAAGATCGTGTGATATCAAGTCTATGCAGAAAATCCCGCTTCAATTCAGGCCTTGGAGCATTATCATTCGCCAGTTACCAGTCGAAATGCTCGAACGAGTCATCGAAAATTGTACTCAACGGATGGACCATCTGAGACGAAGCCGCAGGCAATATTTGAATTAGATAATCTTCAAAAAAATAATGTCAAAGAATGTTCTTTCGGTTTGATAATAAACATTCCTCATTAAATTTGAATTTTATTTTTGAATTTTAGTTTTTTCTTTAAAAAAGTAGGAAACCTCAAAATGGATCACCCTTTGTTAATCGAAAATAAAATTAATTTAAGTTAAAATTAAGATAAATAAACAAAATAGTGTAAAGTTAAGAAGGTAGATAGATAGACAGGAGTGCTGACTAAAGGGTCTAACCCTCGGTCCCTACTAGCACTGGGAGCGCTATTTTGACGCGCTATCGTTAGACCTAAAATATATCTGCTATCACGCTTCATTATTACGTTCAACCCATTTACTGTTCTCAATGAAAATACTTATATCTGAGATGCTTTTTGTCGACAGCCATTCAAGGTTTAGTGCCTGGTGTATCGCAATTGTTTTTTGTCGACTTTGCAAGAGAGACTTCGGCAGAGAAAGTGGATTATTGTTTTCTTGTTCTCTTCTAAATTACAGCTTTGGCAACAGTTGTTATAGGGTAGGCCCATTTTTGAGGTATGCTCTCCGAAGTTCCAATGGCCCATTATATTGGAAGCAAGTCCATAAGTACTTTTCCTCCACCTTTTTAATTGATCCTTTGTTCTGATCATGCCATACTTTGGCTGCGTATGTTTTAGTATCTTTCAGTTGATGGGTTACCATCTGTTTATTGCAATTTTTTCAAATTGCATGCGAATATTTACCTTGATCGTCCCTAACGGACATAATATTATCTCCGCTGCAGATTTATCAAGAGACGATCCGGAATTGGCCAACTCGTCAGTCTTTTCGTTGCCTCAAATGTTCCTATGACCGGGAACCCAGAGTCTTCATGCAATTATTGACGACGCTTGAATTTGTTATATGCGATGATAAGACCGGCATGGCTGGCTGACTATCTGAATATATAGCTACCTTCTGTATCCTCTGATAGCTATCTGAATTCAATAGACGTAAATTCAGGGAGATTTTGAGATCATCGAAGTATAGATCGGTCCCTACTGTGCAATCCATTTTGATCCGTCTGTGCAGATTGAGATGGCATCCGGCTCTCCTACAAAACCCCTTCTTCATCTCTTCTAGATGGGAAGCAGCTATTGAAATTAAACCGACGAACACGAATTAAAGGCCCATTTTATCCCTGCGCAAGCTGCTTTTTGTACTCCACTTATTTTCCTGATATTGTATTGTTTCTCTAATGCTGGCCATCACACCAACGCTCTCTATGTTAGGATTGGTCGTATACATCCATATTGCTATATTTGGCTCAACACTCCAGTTCTCTGTTAGTATACTCTTGGAAATGTAATAGGTTATGTATTCGTTTTTCAATATACAATTTCCAGTTTATTTTAGCATCAATCTCAATCCATAGTATTTTGCTGTAGATGACAGTGAGATTGTACTTGTAATACCATTGAGATAAGGAAGCTGAAAATGTATAATCTGTCCATAATCTCACTGATCGTGGAGGGGACAGCCTTGATAACATCATCAGTAGGTAAACTACTACTTTCACTCCACCACCGTTAAGTTAGATTAGGATTTCATTCAGCGCCACGACATAAAAGCGAGAATAACACACGTCTCTGAGGGATCCCTCGTCTATTCAAATCTTTGACAAGAAATCAATAATATTGCCCTTTTTCGATGTTATTAAAGGCTCCCTCTAAGTCTAGGTAGGCTGCCATGGTGTATAGCTTTTAGTGTAGTGGGTTTTGACGTGTGGACATAATGGGCCGGGGACAAAGTTGCCCACATTAGAACCGATCTTATATAAATATCAATAAGCTTATCCAGAATCTTCAACATGAGGAATGTGAGGCTTATATGTCTGAAGTCCTTGTATTTCTTCTTTCCGGTTTTGGTGGAAAGACCACCTTTACTCTATTCAAACTTGTTGACATATAAGATAGTTGATAATTCCATCTGAGCCCACTGCAGTAAATGACAAGAAACTATTGCTTGCTCACAATAAGACCCAGTTGTTCTGTTGCGGTCCGCAGTGGTGTTAGTATCTCCCCTACATATTTTTGATAACAACCAGGGCAATGTACCTTCATGAGTACAACAAGGGTTTCACCGGCAGTAGTTGTCCAGCCGCCATACTCCTTCCTAATGTAGGTCGGGTTATAATGTTCCTTGGAAAATTTCCTACTAAGTCTTGTAGACTCTTTACCATATTCAATTGTTAAGCAGTAGGATTGCCTTGCTTCTGATTTTGCTTTAAGTACTGCTTTTTCATAAATTTTCATTCGGGCTTTAAAAGGTTGCCTGATTTTGGGCATATAACTTTCATTGAAAGTTTTCTTTGCCTCGGCTCTTAGAAACTCAAGGTCACCGATCCACCATGAATGCGATTTCCTGCTTTTGAGAACCATCAGCTGTGTAAATTACTGAAAGAAATTGATCAAAACTTTTTTAAGCATACCGACGACCCCATCCAGTTCCTGTGTGTTTGTCATTGCTCTACCTACCTTTTTTATTGATAAGTCTTTTGTTGGTAATCTTATAAATCTGTCCCATAATGTTTTACTTAGGCTCCGAAATTGACGAGAAACTTTAGATTTGACGCGAATGCTAAAGGGTATCCAACAGTGATGCGTCATGAATAACTCTTCGGACATCCTCCAGTCATCGATGATTAGGCTGTCGTTCTGAGTCGACAGCGTTAAATCCAGACCTCGTCCCAACTAAAGAACCTGTTCAAACTTGGGAATATACATGTAGGCTTATCCCTCCTATTGCATATGCTTAGCTTGCTTTTTAATATATATTGTAGGAGAGACTTACCTTTGGCATTTGCATTTGAGCTTCCACATAGATTGTGTCTTGTATTGGTATCAAATTCTATAAGGATGTCGTCTTTTGCGGTTTCGCTGGTCAGGTCCTCTATCTCTTTTGGTAGCACGTCAACGTCGTGAGTCAAAAAATAGTTTCCTTCCCTCAGTTCCACTTTTAACACCGTTGTATCCCTTGTACTGAAATTCAAAATTAGACTTTACCTATTTTCAATATCAATATTTATTTGAATTTGGAAGAATACGAAATTTCACGCCATTAAATAGTTGTTTGGTGGATTTTCGATAAAAAAAAACATCATATTTGAACGAGTTGGTTGTATGGGAGTTATAGTTAGTATATAATCTTCCGATTTCGATGATTTTCCATACCAATATTAACAGAGAAATTGAAAACACATTTTTTGGCAAATTTTTTTTTTCAATTCCACATAGTTCTATTTAAGGGTGCTATACCGATTTTAGCGACCCTCCAACTTTACGATACCATTTTTTAGTGCGATTTGTCCTTAGCTTCAAAATAGGCCTCAGTTTCGGCGATCATCTCTTCATTCGACGAAAATTTCTTTCCAGCGAGCATTCTTTTGAGATCTGAGGACACTAAATAGTCGCTAGGAGCCAGATCTAGAGAAAGCATTGGATGCGGAAGCAATTCGAAGCCAAATTCATTGATTTTTAACATCGATTTCACTGACTTGTGATACGGTGCATCGTTTTTGGTGAAACAGCATTTTCCCTTTCTTCAAATGAGATCGTTTTTCGGCGATTCAGTCCTTCAAACGCTCTAATAATGTTATGTAATAGTCGCTGTTGATGGTCCTTTCTTTTCCAAGGTAGTCAATGAAAATTAATCCATGCGCATCTTAAAATTCAGACGCCATAACCTTGCCAGCCGAGGAGAGTTGTGTTTTTCCACGCTTTGTAGTGGTTTCATCGTGTGCAGCCCACCCGAATGACTGCCTATTGGACTTCGGAGTGAAATGATGGAGCCATGTTTCATCCATTATCACATATCGATGCAAAAATTCTGGTTTATTACGCTTGAACATTTCCAAACACTGCTCCGAATCATGAAGTCGTCGTTGTTTTTGGTTAAAAGTGAGCTCGCGCGGCACCTACTTTGCACAGAACTTTCTCATACGTGAATATTCCTGAATCATCATATAATTAATCATTATAATAACTAATTAATTTACAGTTCAAGATCATTTGTGGATTTTTGTTGTTGATGTTTTCCTCGGTTACAACCTATTTGGGCGTCCACGGCGTGTGCATATTTCACCGCGTCTAAACTTAGCATACCAATCCTTGATGCTTGATTTTCCTGAGACAGTGCCCGGAAATGTTTTCTCTTCAAAAACCAATCAACACGAGAAATTTTTTTTTTGTCCATTTTTTCACAATATCAAAAATGCTTCACTCACGAACTAATATCCGAAGGTTAGTGCTAACTAAAGCATAGGAGCGCCATATATGTGTCAGTGGAGACTTTCCAATTGACCTGTTATGTACAAAATCACATATCTGAAGAAATCGGTTATATGGTAGCTTCGACAAATGATCAATAAAATAAATAGTTTATGTTCAAACAGACTGGCGTACAGACGGACAGATGGACATGGCTAAATCAACTCAGCTCGTCATTCTGTAAAATTATGGTGGGTCTATCTCCTCTCCATCTGTTACTTACATACTTCGGATCAAAGTAGAAATACCATTTCATCATTCAACTTTTACTGCTACCATTTCCAAAGAAAATCATATCAGATGAAGAAACGCTATAATATTTCTTTCTCTCATGCAATTTACATACATATGTATATATTTTTTTATACCTAGATGGAGCTGAGCTATTGTTTGCTCACCATAAATTCATTCATTTGTCTAACACTTTGTCTAATTCATTTACAATTTGCTTATTCATTGGAAA
This sequence comes from Neoceratitis asiatica, assembly GCA_030068015.2. Taxonomy (NCBI): domain Eukaryota; kingdom Metazoa; phylum Arthropoda; class Insecta; order Diptera; family Tephritidae; genus Neoceratitis; species Neoceratitis asiatica. The sequence goes on from CM061524.1 coordinate 27,155,186, forward strand.
ACTCCAAGCAATATCTTCCAACTGAAATCGCAATAGTAAAATAAGTTAATTAATCTAACAGTGTTTTTTTCTTACGTAATTACATATTAACAACTTCCGCTATTGTGGTAGCAAATTATAGGCACAATGAACTCACATAAGTAGTTATTTATGCAAAAACAAAAATAAATAAAAAAATAAAAAAATAAAAACAAATAAGGAACATAAAAATTAGAAAACTGAAATGAATGGAAATGATAAAGTTATAAAAGAAAGTGTGAAAAATAAACGATACCAGAAGCATAAAGGGCAGTAAAATAGATGCAACAAAGTCTTTGTATCATTTTTCAAAATTAGAAAATTTATGCATATAGAGTAAAGTAGAATTTCAGTGAAAATTTAACAGGCAAGTACAAGAAGAATTTATATTTTTTCAGTACACCCTTCCACAAAGTGAGATTGATTAAAAAAATTATTTAAATCATCAGAAAATATTTTTCACTTGACTTTTAAAATAAAACAGGTCTGTTCCCTCGCATTACAAGTGTGATGGGAGTGTGGCTGATGTTGTCTCAATTTTCACTGAAGGCACCAAAATCAAAAGGAAGTGTACTAGGATCCCCATATCTTCATTCCTTTCGGTTCATCTTACAAACCCAGCGAGTAGCTTCAAAGCAAAGCTTGATGGCCAATCGACTTGCCCAAAACGTGAAATTATCACGAGATCACGAGCTTCAATTTCAGATATCAAATAGTCGGTTATCATGGCGCGATAACGGTCGCCATTGACGGTGACGTTCTCACCGGCATCATTTTGAAAAAATATGGACCTATGATTCCACCGACCCACAAACCACACCAAACCTTTTTTTTTCTGGACGAAATGACAGCTCTTGAATCTCTTCAGTTTGCTCTTCGTCCCAAGTGCGGCAATTTCGCTTATTTACACATCAGAAATGGGACTCATCATTGAACAAAATTTGGCTCGAAAACATGGGATCATCTTGGAACTTTTCAAGAGCCCATAGAGTGAAGCGATGTCGTTTGGGAGAGTCGAGCGGCTTCAGTTCTTACAAAAGCTGTATTTTGTACGCCTTGAATTTAAGATCTGGACGTAAAATGGGCCAAGTCGTTCCATACGTCAGTCCGAGTTGCTGCGAACGGCGCCGAATCGACTTTCCACGGTCTTCGTGTACACTTTAAGCTACGGCCGCTATATTTTCTTCACTGCGTGCTGGACATTCGTCAAGTTATGGCTGAGATACCGCCCAATATGTGCCAAAAAGTGGTCGAAAATTACCTCAAACGGATCGAAGTTTGAAAAAATTCATGAGGTGGTCATTTGAACGATGTAGTGTCTTACATATAATGCCAGGGTTCAAACATTACAATAAAAAAGGAATTTCATGAAGAAAAAAATATTTTAGATGCATTTTATTTACGTTTATTTTGGAAACCACAAAATGGAAAACCCTTTATATGAAAATTCATATTAAAAGTAAATTGTCTAGAGTTTCTTCTGCTTAAGAAGAGCTTTCCCATGTACATATGCACTTATTATCACATAACCTATCCTAAGTTAGATTGTATGTATACTCTCCCCAATACACTTATTAACCCATTTCTGCAAGCACTTGTAGTATTTTAGGTAATTTGTCTTATTTCCTTGTAATAAAAAATTTGAATAAAATTATATTGTGAATAAAAGTAGCAGAAATTCACAAAGTCAAAATGAGCTCTACGGCGCACAGCGCACACCGGCTGTGCTCAATGAACATGTACTCGTATGTATGAGCAACTAATCTTTTTAACTGGCGAACGCAGATGTATATAAGAATACATACATACGAGTAGTATAATATTTTTTTTCTGTAGAGTTCAAGTCAGCACAGACTATAAGGTGCCTCTAGCTTCATTTTATAAGATCAAACTTTGTGTGCTTCCTGAGCGTAGTTATGTAAGTACTTACTAACATATGTATGAGGCTCCCCAGTTGGTTGGCTTGCTCACTAGCGGGTTCAATGAATGAGCAGGTTTATAGCAATACACTTGTATGCATGTACATATGTGTGTACAAAAAAAATTATTTCTATTTAAATTTGTTAGGTGTTGGTTCTACAAAACGGCGATGGATATTTTTTTGTTGCAAATTTTTTTCTTTGAATTCATTTTTATTTTATTTTATTTTTTTTATTTTTTTATTTTTTTTATTTTTTCTTTTATTTTTTTTTCTTAATTTTTATTTACTTTTTTTATATAAATTTTTTATTTTTATTTTCTATAGTTACAACAATATGCAGTTACACTCCGGCTTATGCTGGCGTTGTTAAATATGTATGTATATAAAAATTTAGAATTACATAAAAGCATACCTATATATACATAAAATATTTACATAAAAGCATACCTGGGGAATTGCTGCCAACAAATAGTTATTGTACATATATATATATGTATGCATATACATGTATGCAACTATATGCCAGTTGAATATAAGAAATGTCTATAATTTATATTATTTCCATGTGTTATGCGCTTTTAACAACAAACAGCATTTGGTGGAGCAACAACAATGGCAGACAAAGTGGTCGCTCACTCGCTGCGTACGAACAGTGGCGAGTAAAAATGTGGTAAAAGGTTTTTTTTCAAATATTTAAAACCTTTTTTTTTTTAATTTATGAATTATTTAAAACAAAAAAAAATTATATAATTTTATGCTTATTTCTTTTTTTTTAAATAAAATTGGATTTGTTTTCCTAAAAATTGATTTTTTTTCTTTTATTAATGAACCATTATAACGAAATTAATAAATTTAAATCATTATTAAAAATTTATATCTTTGTACATACATATTTTAACATTTTTGTAACTTTTTTTTTTTTTTTTGTATAAAAACATTTTTGTTTTTAAAATCGGAAAAAATCCCTAGTGAGCAACTTTAGTTATTGTGAAAAAATGGTTGAAAAAGGGTTTCGAGTGTTGATAAAATATTGTTTTTTTGAAGTGAAAAAATACAGTTGAAGCAAGAACTTGGCATGATGACGAATTTTCGGATACTGCCAGAGGTAAGTCAATCATTAAGTATTGGTATACTAAGTTTAGACGTAGTGAAAAGAGGTTGTTACCGACGAAAACATCAAAAAAAAACCACAAAATGAAATGGCAGGCGCTCTAAAGATATCAACTTAACGTGTACATCATATCATTCACGAGTATTTGGATATGAGAAAGCTCTTTGTAAAGTGGGTGCAAGGGAGCTCACTTTTGGCAAAAAAAACTTAAAAACAACGAGTTGATGATTCGGAGTAGTGCTTCAAGATGTTCAATAAATAAACTCGACTTTTTGAATCGATATGTGTCAATGATAGAAACATGGCTCCATCATTTCACTCCGAAGTCCAATGGGGAGTCACCTGAGTGGACTGCACACGATGAACCCGCTCCAAAGCGTGAAAAATGCAACAGTCGACTGGCAAGATTATGGCCTCTGTATTTTGGAATGCGCATGGAATAATTTTCATAGACTACCTTGAAAAAAGAAGCACTATCAACAGTGACTATTACATAGCATTATTGGGCCGTTTGAAGGACGAAATTACCGAAAAAAGACCGAATTTTAACAAAAAGAAAGTGCTGTTTACTAAGGCAATTCACCGTGCCACAAGTCAGTGTAATCGATGCCAAATATCAATGAATTGGGCATCGAACTGCTTCTGCATCCACTGTTTCTTCCAGATCAGCCCCCAGCGACTATTTCCTGTTCTCAGATCTCAAAAGAACGCACGCTGGGAAGAAACTTTCGTCGAATAAGGAGGTGATCGCCGAAACTGCAGCCTATTCTGAAGCAAAGGACAAACCGAACTACCAAAATGGTATCAAAAAGTGGGAAGTCGCTATTATCAGTGTATCACCCTTGAAGGAATCTATGCTGAATAAAAAAAAGTGATTTTGCCAAAAAAAAAATGTGTTTTACTATGGTAGGCCGGAAACTTTTCATTTTACCTGTTACATACGTAATTTAGCGCGTTAGAATAATCGAAAAATTCTTATTTATATTTTGAGGTTAGGAAACTTTGTAGCTATAATATATAGCAAAAAAATTAATAGTTTGAGTGTTTGAAATGTAGGGTTGTTTTTTAAAATTTAATTGTGTTTGATATAAAAATTGCATTTCATTCCAAAAAATAGCCTTTTTTTTATAAATATTAATAATAAAAAAACACAATAAAAAATTTTTAAACAAAATTTTTCAGCAACACGGAAAAAAAGACGCCTGAACTATCAATAAATAAACCATTAATTTTTTGAAATGTTAAATATATATTTATTTTTAAGATATATGCATTTTTTATTTTTTATTTCCGTATTTTTCATACAACAAGTAGAACTAAGAAAATAAAAAAATGTTAATTTTTTTCAAAATTCAAAAATAAAATATTTGTTACAAAAAATTAAAAACAAAATTTAAGAAAAAATTAGTAAAAATTATTTTTAAAAAAACTAAAAAACGGGAAATTTTTTTTATTTCTTAAAAGTTTTTAATATACAACTCTTTCCAACCTACGAAAAGAATGTTTAAGGTCATTTTAAAATTTTATTTAAGTTCACATATTTTAAAAATTTTCTAGAACATTTTATATATAATAAGTGGTTTTCGAAGAGCACTGATTGCGTTAAAAAGTACTATTTTCTTCCAACAGTTAATGATATATATTCATACGTGGAATAATTAAAAATAAATTAGAAAATAAATTTAAAAAGTTTGAAAAATTAAATTAAAAACAAATATAATAAATTTAAAAAAAATTTAAAAATTCATTTTTTAGTTTGAAGTATTTTTCCGCACGAAATATTTATTTTAATAGAAAACCTTAACACATATGTGTGTTGTAATATGCGGAAATAAAAAAAAGCTGAGATTGAGAAAAACGGACATTTTCTAGCAAAAAAAAAGTTATTTTTAAAAACGGGTTATATTTTGCTTCTTTTTTTCAAAATTTGCTAAAAGAAGTATCAAACTATATTGCTTTTTGTTAAAAAAAAACTCTTAAAAATAATCATGAGGAAATAAAAAATGCATATATAACAGCTCAATTGAAAAGTCCCCGGCCTACCATAGTGAAACACATTTTCTTGGCAAAATTAATTTTTTATCCAACATAGTTCTCTTCAAGGGTGATGCACTGATTACAGCGACCCTTCAACTTTTCGATAACATTTTTGTAGTTCGATTTATCCTTTGCTTCAAAATAGGCTGCAGTTTCGGCGATGATCTCTTCATTCGACGAAAATTTCTACAGGAAGTAGTCGCTGGGGGCCAGATCCGGAGAATACGGTGGAAGGAAATTCGAAGCCCAATTCATGGATTTTCTTGTGTTCACATTTCACCACGCCTAAACTAAGCATTCTATTCCTTGATGGTTTTTTTCCGGTGGCAGTGTACGGAAACTTGTCATCAAGCCAAGTTTTTGTTTCAACTGTATTTTTTCCCTTCAAAATGCACTGATTAATCAACACGCGAAATGCTTTTTTATCCATTTTTTCCACAATAACAAATGTGGTTTCACTCAAAATGCTATAATTCACAAACTAATGAAGGTAAGCGCTAAGTAAAAATAAAAGGGATTTAATTCTAGTAGAGCTGTTATTACACGAACATATTGCGCCGCTGATGTTGGCTCAGTGATTGGAGCAATCGCCTGTGTAGTCGAAATCCGTTAGTCCGATCGTATCTCTCATTAGAAGTCTGTTCAGTAGATGGTTGTTTTATCATGCTCCAAGGCACGCGTAAACCACCTGAAATCCTAGATTTGAATGTTATTAAACAGGTCTGGGAGATTTTTGAGCGAAAAATTAGAAAAAATCAGATTTCCAGCCCAGCATTACTCACGGAACGTCTTATTGAAGCTTGGGACAGTATTACTACCTCAGAATTGACAAATTTAGTAGCTTCGATGCCACGTGCGGCTTCAAGGTGTTATTGATGCAAATGGTGAACCAACTAAATACTAAAAATATCATTTTACCTGATATTAACCAAAGTTTTTGCGCTAAGATCAGCTGTGTATGTATGTACTGTTTGTAGACATTTGTCTATGTTGGATATACGTTTTTTTGTCATAGCTTTACTCTTTTATGTTAAAAAATTATTTTTGTTGGTTTTTTATGATAAGGGAAAGTAATTGAAATAAACTGTATCGTTAAATTTTCCAATAAACCTTTTGGACTTTCAATTCAACGAATACAGGGGGTGTTTGTAGACTTTTGTCCGCCACTGTATATATATATATATTTTTTTATTCAAAAATATTGATTTATGTTATTTTCGTTTACTTTCGACTACAAAGAAAAAATTATAGCAAACAATTTTACACACTTTTCTTTCCACCGTAAGTATGAAATAAAAATAAAAACTTTTCAAAATAAAAGAACTAGCAAACAAAACCAAAAAAAAAAACAAACATAAATACAATAGTAAAAACAAAAACAAAGTGATACAAAAGTGCAGTTATTTAATTGCATTGTATTTATGCGCATGCGCATATGCGCGCCATCAGTGCAACGCATTCACGTTCACCCCTATCATTTATTTGTTTATATAATAAAATGAAAAATTATACTTATCTACTTACACATGTACACACGTCAATACACACATACATACATCTGTATGTTCAATGCAAAAATACGTGTATAAAATATCATTCGCTTTTCTCGTTTTCATCTAAAATTTATTTGTATTTTATGCCAAATGAATTTACGCCTGCGCAAATGATTAAGCGCGGGGGAGAGAGGCACAGTTAAAAAGTGTTATGGCACATACAAATAACGAAGTGCATACACGCACACACATACTTGACGCACTTGAGCCGGAAAGATGTTTGTCGGCTGCGGTGTGTTAGCCTGAGGAGTTGGTTGCTTGCTTGCTTGCATTCACACAGCTGGCGCTACTCACTCAGTCCTCAGCTCATCGAGCAGGTGGGCGGCTGCAGAGCTACACTGGTCTTATGTTATAATGTTATAATAAATGTTTAATTGTACGAAAAATGCAGGTGACAACCGTAGGGCATGAGTGAGCATGATGTGCGCGGAATACTCAATATAATCGAAAAGGAATTGTTCAGGAATCGATTTGAATTTTTCCTTTTTACTAATTTATTTTCGTGCTATAAAGATGCCAAGTAAATGTTAGTTAAAAATTTTGGATAACCTTTAGTTTTACAGCAAAATATCTATAAAGCAAAAAGTGGGGAAGTGGCGTGAATAGAATCGGACTAAATGCCTTAAGGTCAACATAATCGGCCTACTGAGCGTACTATTCGAAACACCATCACCCATCTTGAGACCCAGCATTCATTATTCGATAATATTCGACTGAATAGACCACGTCCAGCACGCAGTGAAGAAAATATAGCGGCCGTAGCTGAGAGTGTACACGAAGACCGTGGAGAGTCGATTCGGCGCCGTTCGCACCAACTCAGACTGATGTATGGAATGACTTAGCGCATTTTACGTCGAGATCTTAAATTGAGAGTGCAAAAAATACAGTATTGTGCAATAACTGAAGCCACTCGACCTTCCTAAGCGACAGCGCTTAGTTCTAGGGGCTCTTCCAAGTTCCAAGAAGATCCGACTTTTTGAGCCAAATTTTGATCAGCGATGAGGCTCATTTTTGGCTCAATGGGTATGTAAGCGAGCAATTTAATCCAGAAAAAACCACGGTTTGATATGGTTTGTGGGTCGGTGGAATCATCGGTCCATATTTCTTCAAAAATGATGCTGGTGAGAACGTAACTGTCAATGGCGACTGTTATCGCGCCATGATAACCGACTATTTGATGCCTGAAATTAAAGTTCTTGATCTCGGCGACATTTTTTTTTAACAAGACGGCGCCACTTCCCACACATCGCATTAATCAATGGATTTATTGAGAGTACACTTCGGTGAGCAGATAATTTCGTTTTGGGCCGGTCGATTGGCCACCAAGATAATGTGACATCACACCATTAGACTTTTTCCTCTGGGGATATGTAAAGTCTGAAGTCTACGCGGACAATCCCGCTTCGATTCAGGCCTTGAAGCAAAACACTATGCGTGTCATTCGCCAGTTACCAGTCGAAATGCTCGAACGAGTCATCGATCTCAACAGATGGACCATCTGAAACGTAGCCACGGCCAACATTAAAAGAGATAATCTTCAAAAAATTAATGCCGAAGAATTTTCTGTCGAACGATAATAAACATTCCCCAAATAAATTTGAATTTCTGTGTTTTTTTTTTCTTTAAAAAAGTAGGAAACCTAGAAATGGATCATTATTTAGACCGTTGACGGTTTCATGTATGTGATCTTGCAAAATAATGGATTTACTTATTCCGTAATCCTTTGGTAAATAACGGTACCGACGGACTCCTATTGTATCCTTCCATGGAACGTTCAGGATGCCGAACCATGGAAATGTCTTTTAGACAGAGATTTCTGACATTATGCAGGCAGGAAAGTATATCGAAGCCAGCTTCATGGATGAAGGTATCTTGCGATAGTTCTTAGGACAGTCAGGCAACAATAAACGAACTGTTCATAGGTAAACATTGGTAAGCCTTTTGTCATGAGCAGATCTCGACTTTCCGCAAATCTTGGCATATCTGATCAAAAACATACAAAAAGCGATCAAGATGACAGAAGTATCCAAGTTAACAGGGGCTCGGTCTGACCACTGTTTGATAGACTAGCAGCTAGTTAGAGAAAATCCTGCTGGAGCTGTAAGGATGAGGAGAAGAATAATCGAAACTAAACTTTTCCGAAATTGGAAGTGAATTATGGTTCCACAAACCAAAGTTACATAAGGAATGCCAGCCACACAACAAAAGACTTATTCGTAGACCTGTACTTTTATTGATTCGCTGTGTTAGTACAAAATTATTCGTTTCACTTAGTCAGTTCCTTGATATTCATTATACAGCAAAACTTCTTCTTCCTCGTATTTGACGTAGGCACTGCTTATGCGATTATAGCCGCATCAGCAATAGCGCGTCAGTCGTTTCTTCTCTTTGCTGTTTGGCTCCAGTTGGAAATACCAAGCGATACCAGGTCGCTCTCCACCAGATCTTTCCAACGGAGTGGAAGTCTTCCTCTTGCTCTGCTTCCACCAGTGGGTACTCCAATGAATACTTTAAAAGCTGGGGAGCTTTCAACCATTCGGACGACATGGCCTAGCAAGTGTAGCCGCTGCCTCTTGATTCGCTGAACTATGTCAATGTCGTCGCATAGCTCGTACAGCTCATCGTTCCATCGTCTGCGGTATTCGCCGTTGACAACGCGTAAAGGACCATAAATCTTCCGCAAAACTTTTCTCTCGAAAACTCCTAAAGCCGACTCATAGGATGCAGACATCGTCCAGGCTTCTGCACCATATGTCAGGACGGGAATGATGCGCGACTTGTAGAGTTTAGTTTTGGTTCGTCGAGAGAGGACTTTACTTTTCAATTTTCTATTCAGTCCAATTTAGCACCTGTTCTATTTCAAGGCTGACATTTCTGGTATTGTTAATGCTGGTTCATAGATAGACGAAATTATCTACGACATCGAAGTTATGACTGTCAATAGTGATGTGAGAGCCAAGTTGCGAACGCCATGACTGTTTCTTTAATGATAGGAGATATTTCGTCTTGCCCTCGTTCACTAGCAGACATATTCGCTTCGCTTCTTTGTCTAACCTGGAGAACGCAGAACTTACTGTGTGCTTGTTATGACCAATTATATCAATATCATCGACATACGCCAACAATTGTACACTCTTGTAGAAGATTGTACCTGGTTGCACAGTGAAACCCTCTAAAATATTATTGAATTAGAATATGATTCTGAATGAAATCGCTGAACGGAGCTGAATTTTTCTTAATTTGCCAATGCAAATAAATAATTTTGAATTAAAAAAAAATGCAATTCAACAATTATGCAATCAATCAAATTCCTTTGCTCGCTGAAACCTTCACAGAGGAGCTTCTCATATAAATTACATTGTTAAATTATGTGCTTACATATATATGTATGCGCATATATACTTGTATATGTGTTTTTATTGTACAAAGTATTGCTTACAATATGAAGAAAATACAACAATCAGAAATCAATTCAAATATAAAATAAATCTCAGTTGCATTGCCATTAAATTATCCATATTATAAATACTATATATGTATGTATATATAATAGTATGTATGTACTGCATTGTATACATTGCTTTGTGCCCATGCATAGCTAAGCATACTTGTATATGTATAAACGTTATTCATTTTTATTTATTTCATAAACATGTTCAACCAATAAAATTGTCAACTCGCAGAGATAATCGTAATAAGTTAGCCATAAACAGTTGGCAGCAGTTAAAAATATTGACGCATTAAAATGACAAACAACAATGTGAATATGAAAATACAACATTCTAGAGAATATAACATATGAATAGTTAAAAATATGTATGTAAATAAATAGGTATATCGGTGGATATAAGTGGGAAATAAAAAAATATAAAATAGATATTAGTTTGAGAATAATATAATATTATTGTAAGAAAAATTAGCGGTACCCTGTATGGGAATTCAGTAAATTATATCGATACGATTTGCCAAGTTGTTAACTAAGAAACGAGTGGGTGATTCCGTACCGTACTTCCGTAAATAGTGATCCAAGTGGAGGTACTTTTCCAATAGCCTTTTTCTTGACAGATCATGCGTAAGTCGGGCCACGCTGTCATGTTATTTTTGTTCAGTATTGTTTAGCATTTATTTATGCAAAGACTAATGCCTGAACATCGCTTACAAATCGTTCAACTTTATTGCGAAAATTCACGTTAAGTAAAGAATGGCTTTCGCGCGCCTCGCTCAACTTATGGTCAACATAATCGGCCTACTGAGCGTACTATTCGCAACACCGTCACCCACTTTGAGACGCAGCAACCTGGAAAGATTCAAGAGCTGTCTTTTCATCCAGAAAAAAGAACGGTTTGGTGTGGTTTGTGCGTCGGTGGAATCATCGGTCCATATTTCTTCAAAAATTATGCCGGTGGAAACGTAATCGGCAAATGATAATGGACTATTATGTCTGAAATTAAAGTTCGTGACCTCCGCATCATCTCATTTGGTTTCAACAAGACGGCACCACTTCCCACATATCGCATCAATCAATTGAGAGAACACTTCAGTGAGTAGATAATTTCACGTTTTGGCCAACAAGATCGTGTGATATCACACCATTAGACTTTTTCCTGTGGAGATATGTAAAATCTGAAGTCTATGCGGACAATCACGCATGATATTTCGTCCGGTGTTCATTCACTCCCATACCCATTCGCTTCGATTCTTTGTCTAACTTGGAGAAAGCAGAACTTACGGTGCGGTTTTTATGGCCAATGATAGCAATATATTCGGAATACGCCAACAACTTTACACTCTTGTAGAAGATTGTACCAGGTCTATTTAGCTCTGCAGCTCGTATTATTTTCTCCAGTATCAAATTGAAGAAATGAAACGATAAAGAGTTATACTGTCGGAAACCTCGTTGGGTATTGGACAGCTCGTAGAGGTTCTTCCTCGACGGCACTTCTGGTATTGTCCAGGGTCAGTTTACATAGCCGTATGAGTTTTTTAGGGAAACCAAATACGGAAAAGGCAGCTCCTTATCAGTCCGTTACTCCTCCAAATGTCAACCTACTCGCTTCCATATTTTTTCACAAAAGTGGAGTTTCTAAAAGCAAAAAGCATTTAACTACATCAGGAGGTTTGATGAATATATCGATTAAATATTATAGCTTCCTAGCGCAACTTCTCCTTCAGTAACTAACCTAGCAGACTAGTGGCTAGCACATCGTCAGAGTATCTTCACGCAGAAGTACTTACCAGTCCATGACAAATAAAGGAAAACAGGAAAAAAGAATAGTAATGAGATTGATATCAGTTTTACTGCAGCGAGTTTGGAGAGCAAACTCACCCACAGCTACCTTTGAGCAGCCAGAGCCCTAAATGTTCGATCAATAAAAATTATGCGAAAATGTATAAAATCAAATTTAATGTTGTCCAAGGTATTCATCCACGTCAACTGTTGCCACATTGCATATAACACTCACACATATACACATACATATGTAGGTGGGTTTGTATGTATGTATGTTCATTATGGCCACAAAGTGTGTTTGAGCGCGTGCAATGCACACAATTTAACACGAATCGCATTGAATTAAACTGAATTGAATTGAATTGAATGGAATTGGATGTTTGTTGTTGGCATTAGTTATTGCAAACTTACTATACTGGTTGTTGTTGTTGTTGCTGTTGCTGGTTAGCACGTTTGCACATATGCTTTTGCGTAGGTTGCACGTTGAGTGTTGAGGCAGTCGGTCGTTCGGTTGGCATTAGCACCAAATGCCTGTTCTTGCAGCATGAAAAAAATATTTGTTGGCTGCTGCTGCTGCTGCGTCGGTGATGGCGACGATGACGACGAGAGCAATGCTTGTTGCAAGCTTGTAAATTTATTTGTAGCATGAGTTATGACCATATTTGCGACAAATGCCAAAGAGTTGTCAGAGCAACAAGCTTTCAGCACCACAGTGTTGTTGTTGCTGTTGCTGTTGCAATTGCTGTTGTCATACTTTGTGTGGCATTATAACTGGCTTGTGCGATGGTTGTTGTTGTTGTTATTGTTGTTTTTTATTTGGTTCGCCTGCAGCTTGTTATATGTTGCATTTAAAAAGATGTTTTACTTCACCACGATGCGTCGCAGCCGAGGCAATCGCAATATTTTATGCGACACCACCGGCCAAGTCAAAACTAACTTAGCATATTTTTGCAACAACAATAGTAACAACAACAACATCGCTTAACAGTAACCCCATAGAAGACAAGAGCAATAACAAACATCAACTGCCATCGCATTGCCATATTTTTATGTCATTTGCATGTCGGTCGGTCGGCCGATCGGTTGGTTGGTTGTTGGCTCGGTCGCACCGGAGCGTGGTTAAAAACGTGTCGAAATATAAATACATGCAATATTCGTATGTAAATGCATACATATGTGCCAAAAACAAATCAAAACGCTATTAAGGCAGAGCTTGCTACGCATGCAATTGAATATTTGAGACCAAACCGCGCAGCTCATATTTTTTTTTAATTTTACACCCACATTGCATATCGCCGCTTGGCGTTCAAACACTGCTTTTATGAAGCATTCCAAATTTTACAGGAGAGCGAAAAAACTGATTTTTAACAAAACCACTATACCTTGCTTTGATTAATCTAATGGGTGATCAATTTCGAGGTTCCCTATTTTGTAAATAAAAAAGCACAGAAAATTCAAATTCAATAGGGAATATTCATTATCATTCGAGAGAACATTCTTTGGCATTTATTTTTTGGAGATTATCTCTTTCAAATGTTGGCTACGTCTCGGATGGTCCATACGTTCAGTCAAATTTTCGAAGACTCGTTCGAGCATTTCGACTGAAATGACATGCCTGATGTTTTGCTCCAAGGCATGAATCGAAGGGGGATTGTCCGCATAGACTTCAGACTTTACATATCCCGACAGGAAAAAGTCTAACGGACGTGAAATTATCTGCTCACCGAGGTGTTCTCTCAATAACTCCATTGAAAGATGCGATGTGTGGGAAGTGGTGCCGTCTTGTTGAAACCAAATGTCGCTGTGATCACGGGCTTCAATTTCAGGCATCTAATAGTATGTTATAATAGCGCCATAACGGTCGCCATTGGCGGTTACGTTCTCACCTGCATTAATTTGGAAGAAATATGGACCTATGATTCCACCGGCCCACAAACCACACCAAACCGTTGTTATTTTCTTAATGAAATGGCAGCTCTTCAGGTTGTTCTTCGTCCCTAATGCGGTAATTTTGCTTGTTTACATACCCATTGAGCCAGAAATGGGCCTCATTGCTGAACAAAGTTTGGCTCGAAAACGTCGGATCTTCTTGGAACTTTTCAAGAGCCCATAGAGCGAAGCGATGTCGCTTGGAAAGGTCGAGCGCCTTCAGTTCTTGGACAAGCTGTATTTGGTAAGCTTTCAATTTAAGATCTCGACGTAAAATGCGCCAAATCATTGCAGGCAGTATATATGAGTTTAGTCTGCTTGAAAAGCCAGACTATAATTCTCGTAGGAGAAGACGCTTCACACCCCACACTGGAAAATGTTGCTGATGAGACTTCTACGACGTTTTGCACCGGATGATTTTATACGAGGGTGCTGCCTTTTAAGACGTTCTTCTGGATGTGCCTGGAACACGGCTGTATAGTAAATCGAGCAGGCTAATCCCAGATGTTGTCAGCTCTAACTAACCCACAGGGAAGAGAAAATTCTGTACAAACCTTAATCGAGAAAGATCATGATCAGTTGAGAGTTTTCCTGAGAGTCTTACTTTTTTGACTTCGGGTATGCAAAGCCCAATATACTGAGTCCATCCATGTTTTACTGGTGAACAACAAGCTTAGTAGAGTACTCGGCCCAAAAATAAACTCTCTCAACCCAAAAAAAAATATTCCTTTGGAAACAAATAACTGAAAATATGTATGTACAATTCGTAAACAAACTTTACACATGCAACAACACACTCATACTCGTTTCCACACACGCACGCGCACGAAACGCACATGAAATCTGATATCGATGGCATAAAATCTCCAACTTCCAACCGCTCGCCTCCTGCGATATCTACATTTTGATGCTTGCATTAAATTATCATCGCGTTGTTGGTGGTGACAATGCGTTTATATTCAAATGCATTTATAGTTGATCCTGTTGTTGTTGTTGTTGTTGTTGTTGTTGTTGTTGTTGTTGTTGTTGTTGTTGTTGTTAATTTGCACCTTATTGCCCAAGCCCCAAACGGAAAGAAATCATTCTTTCGTTGATCTGACTAGCGGTTGGTGCGTAGGCCGATGAATTGTTGTTGTTCATATATGCATACATATTATATACATATGCAGTTACACATATGCATATGAACGAGTACATGGATGTGAATGCAGGCGACGAGGATAACCGTAAGCTCATCTTAGCATCAGCTTCGGCACCAACATCTGCGGAACGAGCTATAGAGAGTCGCGTCTAGTTGCTGTTGTGATTTGCATTTATGAATTAAAAGCAGCCACAACAACATTCGCCATTTCATTCAATAAAAAATTCATACAAATCTGCATTTGTGATGGGATTTTAGAGACGAGGCTACTATGCACGACGGTATGATAACACTGTTCTTCGAGCGGTTGTCTGTAATAGGCCATATAGTTGAAACATCCGGTGCTTTAATTCCGAAGGACCAAACTTCCATCGAGTTTTTACGTTCTGAAAACACTAGCGCCGTCTAGAAGAAGACACGGGCAGTAGAAGGAGGAAACGTAAGATCAATGGACTATGATAGAACTGACAAGCTTTGCCCAAGGCCCGAAATATGATTATCTGTTGTACTAGATTCTAGTATAAGAAAAGAAACATACTGCTCATCGGAGCGCGATGGACACAAAGAAAAGAATGCTGGAAAGACTACAATGGCTCAACTTGCATTACGTAACGGCACTAGCAAAACAATTAATTCTTGACAACGTTCGAAATGAGAGAGGTGGCATGATGAGAAATATGATACCGACGCAGAAAAGAAGAAAAAACGAAATGCATAAGTACGACAAGATTATGGAGCCAGTCATAATGATGAAATACTCGAAAAGAGAGATTTACGGACGGATGGTTTCAAAACAAGAGCTTATTGCAGCAGAAACTAGAGAGACGATCTGTCGTAAATTAAATATTAAATATAAAGAGACCATTTTTCTAAGAGCCGATGGCTTACCAGCTGTGCTATTCATCGGCTCATATGCAGAATGGGATCGATGAGGTATGCAATAAGCTTGGAACTTAAGTGTTCTAGATTAGACTCATTGAACCTTCCGTAGATGTATTTATCTGGTCAATTACCGCGACACGAAGCCAGGGAAACCCGCGTGAGAAGATGCTCAACACACCACACAGAGTTTAAAGCCTACATAGGTAACATGAAGAGGAACTGTACCCACGCTATTATTGCTACGTAACTTATCCACTTGAAACTCATAGGACTGAGGAAACTGTCTTTGAACAAACTGAAACTTGTGTATAAATTTGAATTTATTCCAACCGTTTAGTACTAAATGAGGCTTCAGCTTAGTGTCAGCCATGAAATTCCAGACTATCTAAATCGGGCTAACAAGTAATACTTTAGAGCGGAAAGATATAAAGTTCTCTCCCAACAAACAAATAAAGGTTGATCCAAGTTAAGGTACTTTTTTCAATAGCCTTTTTTTGACCACGTGAGTCGTTATTTTTGTTCAGTATTGTTTTGCATTTCATCATGGAAAGACTTACGCCTGGACAAAGCTCACAAATCATTAAACTTTATTACGAAAATTCACTTTCTGTAAAGAATGTGTTCGCTTTAAAGAATGCTTCGCTCAACTTATGGTCTACATAATATAGCGACCGTAGCCGAGAGTGTACATAAAGACCGTGGAGAGTGGATTCGGCGCCATTCGCAGCAACTCGGACTGACGTCTTCTACCTCTAAATAGATTCTCTTCTCTTTTTGGTATTTTTAATGTAGAGTTTTCTACGAGTTCCAGGCTTTTTCATTTTCTACGAATGAAGTTCGTCCTCTTAGCTATTTTTGAGACTAAGTGTTGGAATTCTAAAAGCGGAATATTTTGTAGTCATATGTTAATGACTCCTCCATTTGTGGAGATGCAGTAAATAATTGGGAGCTACCGAGCTACGAACTGAATTTTCTTTGCACTAAAGTGACTAAATCATCATTTAAGGGCGGATTATCACAAGGGACTTTCAAAGAACTTCTTTCCGGATGGCTCTGAATCTGTCAAATCCGCCAGTGTAGGTTACACTGGCTACAGACGAGAGTTCTATCTAGCTCTGGCTTCGAGGGACTAATGATCTTTGCAGCATCTTTATATTTACACGTATGGGAGGTTTCGATTAACCATTTTGAGAGCGTTATTCTTTCGGTGACGCATTGAATCTCGACTGATCTGCGACAGAGATAGCTAGACTAAGTTAAGTTGGTGCGCTTCACTCAACTTATGGTCAACATAATCGGCCTACTGAGCGTATTATTCGCAACACCATCACCCATCTTGAGACCCAGCATTCATTATTGGATAATATTCGACGGAACAGACCACGTCCAGCACGTTGTGAAGAAAATAAAGCGACCGTAACTGAGAGTTCGCGAAGACCGTGGAGAGTAGGTTCTGGCTCTTGAAAAGTTCCCAGAAGATCCGACGTTTTCGAGCCAGATTGTGTTCAGCGATGAGGCCCATTTCTTACTCAGTGAGTTTGTAAACAAGCAAAATTTCCGTATTTTGGATGAAGAGCAACCTGAAGAGATTCAAGAGCTGTCATTTCATCCATAAAAAATAACGGTTTGGTGTGGTTTGTGGGCCGGTGGAATCATCAGTCCATATTTCTTCAAAAATGATGCCGGTGAGAACGTAACCGCCAATGGCGACCATTATCGCACCATGATAACCGACTATTTGATGCCCGAAATTGAAGCTCGTGATCTCCGCGAAATTTGGTTTCAGCAAGACGGCGCCACTTCCCACATATCGCATCAATCAATAGATTTATGGAGAGTACACTTTGGTGAGCAGATAATTTCACGTTTTGCGCCGGTCGATTGGCCACCAAGATCATGTGGTATCACACCGTTAGACTTTTTTCTGAGGAGATATGTAAAGTTTAAAGTCTATGTGGATGAATCCCGCTTCGATTTAGGCTTTGCAGCAAAACATAAAACATCACGCGTGCCATTCGCCAGTTACCAGTCGAAATGCTCGAACGAATCATCGAAAATTGGACTCAACGGATGGAGCATCTGAGACGTAGCCGCTGCGAACATTTGAAAGAGATAATTTTCAAAAAATAAATGCGAAAAATATTTTTTCGAATGATAACAAACATTCCCCATTAAATTTGAATTTTCTTTGCCTTTTTTTTAAGTAGAGAACCTCGAAATGGATCAGTCAATGACAAATATATCTGAGACCAGCTCATATCTGATATCCAGACTTACCTCAGACCACTATGAGTGTTAAAAAAAGCTGTAGCTACGTTAGAGGAAAAGAAGTACAGATTAAAAAGGTATTTCTGCTATTGCACAGATGCTGTCTGTTTGTGCAGAGAGCGTGAAAATGCACTCGCGAGTTGTACAAAACTATTTTATTTCAGTTTAAAAAAAAAAATTCTGAACCTCTGAGGAACCTCATATTCAGATATACATAGTACACACTCTTGTGCCTTACATGTATTTCAATTGAAAATAATTCTCGGATTCACGGATTCCAAAGCAAACTTTGACATTCACACATCCACTTCAAGTGATTTCAAAGAGGCGCACAATCCTTCCTCTCTTATTTCAATCTCTTTTTACCCGCTTTCGTAAGACATTAGTCATATTCAATCTAAAATCTAATATATCTATAAAATTTAAAAAAAAATATTAATTTCACTCTTCATCACATTCAAAAATGATTTTTATTAAATTAAAAAAAGATAATGAGTACTCATATTGAATTCGATTCGAGGAAATCGCTGATTACACACATACTCAAAATGTATATTTAAAGAGTTAAATATTAATACAATTAAAAACCACAAATTTTCAACAAACAAAAAGCGAAGTATTATTAAAATCATTGAAAATATTTCTTAAATGACATTGGAATTTATGTGCCCATCACCGTTTATTTATGTATTACCATTTATTTATAGATATTTATAATATGATAAAGCGATGATGAGTGGCATAGAAAGAGCCCACCACAGCTCTCAGCATACCAATATTTTCCGAGGCTCATATCTAGCCAGTTGAGTTGTGTTTGGAAGCTGCTTGGTCGCGTTAGGTTGTCAGGTATTTATTACATTTTTTGCCGCACAGTCTCTTTCTCTCTCTCTCTCTCTGATATTGTGTAATCATATGCCCATCAAAATGTCTCCCGAAGGTCTGTATGCGTGGTAGACCGAATGTCTCGAAGAGCGGGTAGAAAGCAAGTACCTACTAAAACTACTCAAATATACTACATAACTATGTTTGTATGTGCACACTTAACTGTCTAACTATCATATTTATGCGCGAGTAACAGAGTTTGTCATCTGTTATGTGAATAAAGTTGTGAATAACTAAGAATAATAATATGTATATAAATGCGGTTGGTAATTGAAGAGTTTATCGTGCGGCCGGTAGGAAAAATTATATTTAATTGAAATTTAATTTAATATTATATTTTTATTTGAATTTTATTTAATTTTAAATTATTTCATTTTATTTTATTTTATTTCAATTTAATATAATGTAATATAATTTTTTTTAACTTTCATGTACATGAACTGGCTAATTAACTTTGGACCGAAGTATGTAAGAATCATAAGGAGAGATATGATTTAGCCATGTCCGTCTGTCCATCTGCTTGTTTAAACGACACAACAAGGCCCTCGATTTTTGAGATGTTTCAACCAAAATTGGTAGAAAGATGCACTTACCTGTTGAAACATTTATTTGTCGGAACCGGCCAGATTAGACTACTATAGCATATATACGACCGATTTTTTAGACTTGTAAGTTTGGATCCTAAATCCGTTTAACAAATTATCTAAGAACATGAAATTTGATGTACTACACATACATAATGAATTGCATATTGGTTATGAAAATCATCGATGTCGGACGGATATAACATATAGCTCAGATACACCGATATTTTCAGTTAAGAGGTTTTGGTCAAAACTCAGTCAAAGAAGCATTTATGAGCACGAAATTTGGTGTTTTCCA
Source organism: Neoceratitis asiatica (assembly GCA_030068015.2). NCBI lineage: Eukaryota > Metazoa > Arthropoda > Insecta > Diptera > Tephritidae > Neoceratitis > Neoceratitis asiatica. The sequence goes on from CM061524.1 coordinate 27,175,040, forward strand.
CATATATTATAATCTGCATAGTGGTAGTATAAATCATTGAAGTGTTCAGATATGAGATTTTGGGTCAAAATCCCGTCAAAAAAGCATCTAAGGGCGTGAAATTCAAGTTCATATTGACACTAAAAATTATCAAAATTGAATTAGGAAATTTGCAACAAATTTGATATATTCATGAAAGGCATGGCGGAAGACAGCCGTTCTTTCTTATTTTATTTTAATTTATTTTATTTTTTTATTTTAATTTAATTTTTTTTTTTTTGTAATATTTTTATTTTGTTTCGTTTAGGTTAATTTTATTAAATTTTGTTTCGATTTTTATTAAATTTTTTTATATATTTAATTTTCGTTGGTTTTAATTTCGTTAATTTATTTTATTTTATTTTATTTTTTTATATTTTATTTCAATTTCGTTTAAATTATAATTTTTTTTTAAATATTTTATTATAACGTATGATCCGTTTCGAGATCCCCTACTTTTTTAAAGAACAAAACACAGAAAAATCAGATTTAATGTAAAAAGTTTATTATCATTTGAAAGAACATTCTTTGGCATTCATCTCTTTCAAAAGTTGGCCGCGGCTACGTCTCAGATGCTCCATCCGTTGAGTCCAATTCTCGATGATTCGTTCGAGCAATTCGATTGTTAACCGGCGAATGACACGCGTGTTGTTTTATGTTTTGCTGCAGGGCCTAAATCGAAGCGGAATTGTCCTAGTGGACTCTAGACTTTACATATCCCCACAGTCAAAAGCCTAACGGTGACACGTGAAATTATCTGCTCACCGAAGTGTTCTCTCAATAAATCCATTATTGATGCGATGTGTGGGAAGTGGCGCCGTCTTGTCGACACCAAATGTCGCGGAGATCACGAGCTTCAATTTCGGGCATCAAATAGTCGGTTATCATGGCGCCATAACGGTTAACTTGTGATGCCAGTGATCATTTTTGAAGAAATATGAACTGATGATTCCTCCGGCCCACAAACCACACCAAACCGTTGTTTCAGCTCTTGAATCTCTTAAGGTTGCTGTTCGTCCCAAATGCAGTAATTTTGCTTGTTTACATAGCCATTGAGCCAGAGATGAGCCTCATCGCTGAACAAAGTTTGGCTCGAAATCGTCGGATCTTCTGGGAACTTTTCAAGAGCACATAGAGCGAAGCGATGTCGCTTGGGAACGTCGAGCACAAGCTGTATTTTGTACGTTTTCAATTTAAGATATCGACCTCAAATGCGCCAAGTCGTTCCATACGTCAGTCCGAGCTGCTTCGAACGGTGCCGAATCGACTCTCCACGGCCTTCGTGTACACTCTCAGCTGGGGCCGCTATATTTTCTTCACTGCGTGCTGGACGTGGTCTATTCGGTGGAATATTATCCAATAATGAATGCTGGGTCTCAACCTTTATGATGTAATTTAGTTTCATTTTTTTTATTTTTTTTCATTTTTATTATTTTGATTATTTTAATTTCCTTCAGGGAACTAACCTGAAAATTTCAAAATTTCTTGTAAACATATTGAGAATATGAAAGCATCCCACTCTTAAATATGTTTGTATTTTTCTATAAATATTTTCATTGGTTTCTCAGCTCTACACTTTTAAATGATCAACAAAAATTTACGTACAAATTAGAAAAAAAATATGTTTTATCTCAGTTAAGAAATCAGATATGTATTTCTTTTTGATTCATAGAACTAATTTATAGTTTCCTTTTGTCTTTTGGTAAGTGAATGGGCAAAGCCATGCAACCAATAATACAACAAATACACACATAATATATATATATATATATGAATATATATGTGCCTATGTGGTTGCTTAGTTTGACCATTAGAACGCCAAAGTGTGGTCCATCGTTTTGTGTTTAGATAAAACAAAAGCAATAAAAATATATTAAATTGAATATATATTTGAACATTCATCGATGGAAGCGGTTAAGTTGACGGCGAGAAAAGGGTAAAACGAACATATGAGTGTTAGATATTAAAAAAAAAAAAACGGAGAATAATAAAGAATCAATTTCAACTCTGATTTTATTTAACGATATATTTAGAAGGCACACTACCGCAACCAAGACGATCTAACGTCACAAACAAAAAACGAACAAAAATATTTTTTGAATAAAACTGAAATATTTTTCGACTTAGATATAATCAAATGTGGTGAAAACAAGTTTATGCGCAGGATCCTAAGGGATTTTTTTTAGTTGTGAAATTTTTTTTTATTATTTTTCATATTCAACATTTTTTTTTAACACACAATCCAAAACGGTAGGTGCGAGCTCACATCTTCTGGTGCTACGCAAGCTGCAATATCTAAGTGGACAATCAACAAACACTATTGTTTTAGTGGAAACGAATTTCGAAAGCAACGCCAAGCAGCGAAGGTAGATGCAGGACAAGAGTGAGTTATTGAGAGGACCAGCAGCCTTTATTAATATTTTAATGTCATTAAAAACGGCGACATGAAAATCAAAAAGGAATTATGAATTAAAAAGAAATAATAATAAAATAATAAATAAATAAATAAAATAGTTCGAATAAAATAAAATATAATAAAATTAATTAAAAACTAAAAATTAAAAACAAAATTACAAAAATTGAAGCATAGTAATATATAATAAAATTAAACAAAAGAAAAAAATAAATTGTTTTGAATTAAAATAAAGTGGAATAAAAACTATAAATTGAAACAGAACAAAAAATATAAATTAAATGAAATAATAATATATTAAATAAAATAGAATAAAAAATTTATTTTCATAAAAATTATGAATTAAAAGAAAATTAATTTAATTTAAATAAAATAAAAAATAAAAAATATATAGAAAAAAATAAAATAAAAAATAAAATAAATTAATTTAAAAAATTAATAAAATAAAAATAAAATACAAATAAAAATGAAATTAAAAATAAATAAATAAAAAACAAAATTAAATTAAATTAAATTAAAGATAAATAAAAAAATAAAATAAAATATAATAAAATAAGATTAAATTAAATTAAATGAAATATAGAAAACATTAAATAAATGGATATAATTATTTATTGCAATAAAATTATGTAAAATATAAAACAGTATTAATATAAATTGAACAAAGTAATATTAAAAAAAATTATATTAAATGAAAAAATTAAATTAAACCCCAAAAAAATTCAATAAAATTAAATTAAATTAAATTAAGTAATTTAGAAAAATAAAATAAAATAAAATAAAAACTAAAATTAAACTAAATAATTTTTAACAAGGCAATTTATATTAAAATAAATAAAAATAAAAAATAATATTAATAAATTAAAATATAAAAATATTACAAAAAAAAAATAAAATAAAATAAAGAATTTAAACAAATTTAAAAACAATATAATAAAATTAAAATAAGTAAATAAATAAAAATAATTCAAATAAGATGATAGAAAAAAAGGAAATAAAATAGAAAAAGAAATGTATAACTAAATAAAAAATAAAAATAAAAAAGAAGAAATGAAATAAATAAAAAAAGTAAATAAAATAAAATAAATTAAACAAAAATAAAATAAATAAATATAAATTAAATATTAAGAAACTAAAAAAAGCTTGAATAAATAAATAAATAATAAATAAATATAATATAAAATAAAAAAAAATAATAATATAAATTAACCTAAAGGAATGTAAATAAAATAAAATGAGATGAAATAATCTTTTTGCGGGTGCGGAGAAGAAAAATGCCTTCCACATCATCTTTGTGTCGTCACATTAATGGTATGTGCCACTTGTAGGTCGTTAAAAAACTTTACTCCATGGAACCATCGCCCACCCTGGAACCGCATTCGCATTAGTTCTACGAACTCTGTTAGGTTTTTCCACTTTTTTTCGCTGTGCAGCATGACTGAAGTAATGTTTTCTGCGCTTAGTGGCCCAACTGTGTTTTCGAATCTGATTCGCATTCAAGAAATGTATGTTCGGCATAATCTTCGTTGGCGTCGTAATAGAAACATGACGGGTTTTCGGCTTTCCCAATTGTATATAGATATTTTCGGATGTGTCCGTGACCGGATAGCATCTGGGAAATTGCAGTAATTTACCTCCCTGAATTTCCTACATGTGCATCTCTGACATCTGTTATAAGCCTGGCCGTCTATCGGCCCCTAATTTTCATGCCACGTCGACTTTGCCACCGGTTCAGGGTTTCCTATCTTATATCTTCTCTAGTTAAATTTACAGCACTTCCTTGGTTCCTCATTTTTCTTAGTCTCCAGTTTGTTTTACTTTCTGCTGCTAAGAGGTCAATGGGAACGCTCCCGCTTATTACAGCTATAGCCTCTTCTGATACTGTCCGGTAAGCCGACGCTACCCTCTTGCTGTTCGGTACACTTTAGCTATTACTTTTCGCCTGTTATTTCTCTTCTGAATGTGTCTGCCTCAGGCTGCTAAGCTGAGAAGTGATTCTGGAGGCTTTTTGCGCAGCTGTATTGTAACTGTATTTGGGTGCAATAGGAGAGTCTAGGTCCTAATCTTGCACCTAAATAATTAAGAACTTTCCTTGACCTGAATTCATCTGAGGTTGTGTACAATGTTTAATAAACCATCGTAGCTGACGTTCCAGAGGTCTGGTCCGATTACGGAGCCTGCGCTGCACTTGCCGTTACTTTGAGTTTTCGTGGCCCGTCTGCGGTCTAGTAAAGTTGGACTCTGTCCTTTAGGTAGCTCCCCATCATTAAACGAAGTTATTTGGGAATGCAGAATTCATTTTCTAAGGCTGCAATCATGTCCCTCCACTGGGCACTGTTAAAAGCATTTCGGACGTTCAGTGTGGCGAGAAGAACTATACGCTTTAAGTTGTGGCAGCCTTTATTCTTTATTGGTCTCTCAACGCTTTATATGACATTTTCAATTGCTCACAGTGTTGATCTGCTAATTCTAATTTCGGCTTAAGTAGTGTTTCGAGAAGTTTTCCGGTTGTGTCAAGCATGCAGAGAGGACGGTATGCCGATGGACTGTCTAAGTTTCCTTTTCCCTCGCTAATGAGCACGCACAAGGTGTTGTCTTTTCCAGACTTCTGGGAAGAGAGCTGGCTTAATTCAGGCATTAAACATAGCTAAAGGTAAGTTTGGGCGCTTCAAGGCATAAACTTTCAGCGCTTCGGCGAGTATGCCGTCGGGACTTGGTGCTTGTTCGGCTTTAATTTGCTTGCTGGAATTTAGATGAAATTAAAATAAATTAAAATAATGTAAAAGCATTAAAAAATAATAATTTAAATAACTTAAAATTACTTAAAATAAATCAATATAAAATAAAATAAATAAAAAATAGAATTATACTAAATTACATTAAATTAGATTGCGTTAAATAAATTGATTCAAACTAAATTATAAAATTATTTAATTCAAAAATATGAAAACATTTTATTTAAAGAAATTAATAAAAATTAAATTAAAATAAGTTGTATTAAGCTAAATAAAACAAAGTTGCATTTAAAAATAATTAAATTGAATAATAGAAAATTATATATATTAAAATATATGTTTTTGAGTTTTTTTTTTTTTTTAATTATTTTTCCATTTCTTCGTCGCTTTAATTTACATATTTATTTATTTTTTCTTTGATTTCAGTTTATTTTATTTAGTTTACATTTTTTTAATTTAATTTCTTTTTTTTTTAACATTATCAGAATCTTCCTCACTTCATGTGCATATATATATATATATATACATACATACATTTTGTCCGCGCATACATTTAAGTTATTAATTAAACAACGTTTTTCGCTCATTAAAAACCATTTCATTTCGAAATGGTCCAAGGAATGCGAACGAGTACCTGTCAGCAGCAGTGCACAGCCTTTTTATCCTCAGCACCGATCAATTGTCGTTGTCGTCGCCCGTCGCTGAGGACGGTATGAGAGGATGCTGTTGGTGTAGGAGCAACGCGTATGCAAACCGCATGCGATACCAAACCGAATATAGTCTCAGAAAAACAAAGTGTTTGTTGCATGCAACCGGAAGACATTAATATAATAAATTACGGCAACGAGAGATTTATAAAATATATTTTTCTGTGGAATACGAGGGCGAAAGGTAAGCTGAAATGTAAAACAAAAAATGGGGAAAAAATGTTATGAAATAAAAAACTAAAATTAAGTATGCCGGACTTATGAATAGGTTAATAATATTTTGATTGAGCATAAATCAGTGTTGAAATGAGCTACACAGCAAATGGAGCGATATACAACATATGTATTTTTTTTTTGTTTTTGTATTTATTTATTTATTTTATTTATTGTTTGCCTTTCTCAATTTTTAAATGCAGCCAACTAATTGCTCCGCATGTTGGAGCTGCTCAGAGGCGAAGTTAAAGAAAACGAAACTGCAAAAAAAGGAAAAAAACAAAAATCACAACAACAACGGAGAAACTCAAAAAAAACAAGCTCCTCACCTCACAATCAAAGTTGACAAGTTTTAATTTGCATACGTTGCTTTTATGCGCAGCTTCCACAAAAACCCTTTAGCGCTGGAGCTAAACCCCTGAAGCCACAAGCCATAGCTGAAACGTCTGTATTGCGTGACATCCTACAAATCTGCAAGTTCCTCATAATGGTGGGCAAAAAGCAAAAAAGAAAAAAGAAAAAAAACTAAAGTAACAACAACCACACTCCGCGCCTCGGCGCTGACGCTCCACGCTCAGGTGGTGATATCTCATGCTGCCTACCCATGCACATGCACATGTGTGCAGCCATAACAAATGAATTATTGACATTTTTAAGCAATATTCACAAATATTCAAGCATAAAGACGATATGGAGGAACTGTCAACGCATTGCTTACAACATACCGATGGATTTTATTATATATCTACATACACGTAAATGTCATACCTTGTGACATCATGAAATGCGCTAATATAACAACTCGATAACAACAACAGCAACAACAACAACAACAACAAAAACAACAACAACAACAACAACAACAACAACAACAACAACGATAACAATAACAATAACAACAACAACGACAACAATAACAATAACAACAACAGCAACAACAACAACAGCAAATATGTCGATATGTGTCAACTATCACTTTGTTATACCTGTCCACTCTCCACAGCAGCACACCATAGCAGCAGCTGGTCTTTGTCTTTATTTTCCCCTCTCTTTTCCCCCCGCTCTCCCGCCTTTATGGTAACCACTCATTTCAGCACACACGCTTGACGCGCCGGCGCGTTGTCTTCGTTAGCCATACTAAATTCAAAAATTTTGCTCATTAATGAATTTAAATGGCCTCCTTTATAATATTTAACGGCTTCTTTGCATCATTTTATGTTGATAATATTTTAACGGTTACCTTTTCACTTTAAAATCAGTGCCCTCTGCCCGCTGAATTACCCTTGACGCGCGCGCTTGTATATGGCTGGTTGCTGGTCGCTGTAGGCTCGCTCTCTTCTACATCTTTTAAATACTTTACTTCAGCTATGTGTCATTTATGTTGACTGTTTTGTTGTTGTTATTGTTTTTTTTTCTTTTGTGACGAACGCTTAAGACATTGCGGGCATAATATTGTACAATAATAATCATCGTTTGCTTTGACTGCATTAATATTGTATTCTTAATGAGTTCGCATTAAGTTTTGACAGTTGACAAGTAGTGCGCTCTGCTGTGTGCATGTGTGTGTGTGTGTGGGGATATGTCACTTGTACTTGCATGCAGTATGTGTACAAGCGAGTGTATGTGAATACCTATATTGAGTAGTAAACGAGTCTGAGTAGTCATCAGTAGAGCAGTTGTTTACGATAATAAATAATACTCGTAATAATGACGGCCCTAAGAGTTGGCTTAAAAGCCAATTAGTAATCGCAAAGGTGAACTTTGGAGACTTTAAAGATAAGACAGATAATCCTAGCAAATCAATTTAATCTATAAAGAATAAAGTCGAATGATGATGTGGTTCTATACTCTAAACACATATCTCAAAAACTGTATTTATATCCTGAAAAGTTAGTATGTCGGGTTAGTTGAAAGTCGAGATTGAGAAGCTGACCGCAAGCGGCTGCATCTAAGCCATTAAGTAGGCTCATTGGACTTCCGTGCTTATCGAAATTATACTTTTGTAAACAGTTCGCCCCATTTAATGAACTGTTTTAATTTTGTCTTCATCTGAATCAGCTGAAGGCCGTGTACTCGTAAAGCCAATGCTTCAAAATTTCGACACCCTCTGTGCATACAATTCACTCTCGGCTACGTTTCAGATGGTCCATCCATTGATTCCAATTTTCGATAACTCGTTCGAGCATATCGACTGGTAACTGGCGAATGAAACACATGGTGTTTTGCTATAAGGACTGAATCAAAGCGGTATTGTCCGCATAGACTTTAGACTTAACATATCCCCAAAGGAAAAAGTCTAACGGTGTGATATCCCACGATCTTGGTGGCCAATCGACCGGCCCAAAACGTGAAATTATTTGCCCACCGAAGTGTTCTCTCAATAAATCCATTGATTGATGTGATGTGTGAGAAGTGGCGCCATCTCGTTGAAACCAAATGTCCCGGAGATCGCGAGCTTAATTTCAGGCATCAAATAGGCGGTTATCATGGCGCGATAACGGTCACCATTAACGATTACGTTCTCATCGGCACCATTTTTGAAGAAATATGGACCGGTGATTCCACCGGCCCAAAAATCACACTAAACCATTGGTTTTTCGGGATGAAATGGCAGCTCTGGAACCTCTTCAGGTTTCCCTTCGTCCCAAATGCGTCAATTTTGCTGCTTACATACCCATTGAACCAGAAATGGGCCTAATCGCTGAACAAAATTTGGCTCGAAAACGTCGAATTTTCTTGGAACTTTTCAAGAGCTCATAGAGCGAAGCGATGTCGCTTGAGAAGGCCAAGCGGCTTCAGTTTTTGCACAAGCTGTATTTTGTACGCTTTCAATTTAATATCTCGACGTAAAATGCGTCAAGTCGTTCGATACGCCAATCCGGGTTCCTGCGAACGGCGCCGAATCGACTCCCCACGGTCTTCGTGTACACTCTCAGCTACGGTCGATATATTTTCTTTACTGCCTGCTGGACGTGACCTATTCGGTCGAATATTATCCAACAATGAATGCTGGGTCTCAAGATGGGTGATGGTGCTGGGAGTATTACGCTCAGTAGGCCGCTTATGTTATGACCATAAGTTGAGCGAACCGCGAGAAACACATTCTTTGGAGAACGTGAATTTTCATAATAAAGTTGAATGATTTGTAAACGTTGTTCAGGCGCGAGTCTTTCCATGATGAAATGCCAAACAATGCTGAACAATAATAACATGACAGCTTGACACGACTCACGCGTGATCTGTCAAAAAAAGGCTACTGAAGAAATTTCCTCTATTTGGATCACCCTTTAGAACTAACGGTACATTTGTTGACGTCGAAGACGTCATAATTTTTTTTTTTTTTTGGCCTCACTAAGTAACTGGTTGGCAAATTATTATGTGAAAATATACGATGATTTGTTTTTCTTAGAGATCTTATATATCTACTCAGTAGCAGAGGCCTCATTAAGCGTCGTGTTCAAAAGATTTCTGCCACAGCTGCTTGGACTTGGCCGTGGAGTGAGAGTCTATTGAACATTAGCTATCTCAAGTAGTACTCATACGAAGCTTTACGTGACATTGATGCATCGGAAGTGTTATATTGATTGCCTCGCAGTGCTGCCAAAAGTATATTAGGCACACCAAACTGACTAGTGACTGAGTCATAAGTATGAAAAATGTTCCACGAAACTAAGGGACGTCTTTAAAGTGAGTCATGGCAGGTAATCTACGCATTCTCTAGTAGAAAACAAATTTTAGAAATAAGAAGAGCTCAAATTAAGATTCTTTCAAATAATTTAAAATCTTCTCTCCATCCACCAAACATGCTCCTTCCCGATAATGACTTCGCTTGCTATTCGATATACGTTTCCTCCTGTGAGTGGACGCACAGATTTTCCATAAGTGCTGCGTATAATAAGCTATGGAAGAGTATAAAAGACATAATCTTTTCACTTTTCCACTATTTCGCTTACAATCCCATTATAATTGCCTCAATATCAGTTAAGTCGACATATGTCCATTCAAGTATATATATATATACTTGGGGGTATTTATTCAGCTTGCATTTAAGACATGCTGCAAATCAATGCTGTGCAATTTTCGATAGACAAAACAAAAGCTAAATCTAAATCACTCATTTATTACAACAATAAGGCCAAGCCACTTATCCATATCCATATCCATATGATGAGCATGTTTTGCAATATTTTTTTTTTTTTTCTAATAAAGAAAATTATTTTTTCATGTAACAAATAAGGCGGAAATCGCTTTGCACTTAACTATTGTACACACATACATATAAGCATAAATATGAAAGAACGTCTTTTAATGCTTTCTACGTATGTGTAGTAAGCTCATCCCTCCACCGCTAAACCACCAACCAAACTCATATTCACTGTGCAAAATAATCAAGTGGAAGTGCTGATCCACGCTACTGCTGCCCAGCTGAGCTATTCCTATACCTCTGGGGAGGTATTACCGTATGCTGTTATATACATACATATACATACACATACACATATAGAATCTGTTAAGCGTTGTACTTATGAATAGAAAACTTTTTCGCCTTAAGCGATTGAGATATGTATGTATGTGAGTGTAATCAGCAATTGTCAGCAGACAAGCAACACCGCAAGCTGGACAAGACTCAACTGCACTGCCTACGCTACCTCACTGCCCAGAAGATCTACATTACATAAATGGCTGAGTAGAGCCTTTTCTAATGAACTCAATCAAAAATCGATTTGCTATTGATAACTCTCCGTCGACTGCGTCGGCTGGAGATGGAGTTGGCACTGCGGCAAGTAGGTTTGCTCTTCATTTTGGTTGCGTATGGCATCTATGAGATAAATTGCTTGGCATTAAGTGCTTAAGTATAACAACAAAAACAACAACAACCTTCAAATGCTATAAGCACAGATTTTTCTCTGAATTTTGCCCACTGAGTTGATTGGAATTATTTTGCCTTCTTTCGTTTTCTTGATTTTTTTTTCTGATTCCTATTTGGACGTTTGATGAAAAGGAATTATTAATAATCGCTGGGGAATTCGCGTATGCATTATGATGCAATGGATTCACGTACATATGTATGTACATACGTGTACATTAGTGTAGTGTGAATGCATATGAGCGGCATAAAAGGTGGTGCTGCTGCTTGCCTTACCTTGTAAGTGTTGGGACTAATTATTGGTAGAATGGCAGAGCGAATTAAGTGTTGATTTTGTTTTGATTTTGTTTTTTTGTTGTTGTTTTTTTTCTCCTCCCTACTTGAAGCGCACTAATGCAAAAGATCAAAAAATCTACTTATATTTAATTGCAAGGATATTGAGTCACGATGGACAGCTGTTTGGCTGATGATAAGTTCATTTATAGAAAATTGGCTTGTACTCTAATGAACTGATGTTAAGAAGATCTTATGTAAGCATCATAAAGGGTGCTCCAAGTAGAGGTACTTTATTCAATAGCCTTATTTTGACAGATCACGCATGAGTCGTGTCAAGCTCTCATGCTATTTTTCTTCAGTATTGTTTGGCATTTCATCATGGAAATACTTACGCCTGAACAACGTTTACAAATCATTCAACTTTACTATGAAAATTCACGTTCTGTAAAGAATGTGTCTCGCGCGCTTCGCTCAACTTATGGTCAATATAATCGGCCTACTGAGCGCACTATTCGCAACACCATCATCTTGTATACGAAGGCCGTGGAGAGTCGATTCGGCGCCGTTCGCTGCAACTCGGACTGACGTATGGAACGACTTGGCGCATTTTACCCCGAGATCTTAAATTGAAAGCGTACAAAATACAGCTTGTGCAAGAACTGAAGCCTTTCGATCTTCACAAGTGACATCGCTTCGCTCAATGGGCTCTTGAAAAGTTCCAAGAAGATCCGACGCTTTCGAGCCAAATTTTGTTCAGCGATGAGGTCCATTTCTGGATCAATGGGTATGTAAACAAGCAAAATTGCCGCATTTGGGACGAAGAGCAACCCAAAGAGATTCAAGAGCTGCCATTTTATCCAAAAAAAGAAAAAAAGAAAAAAAAGGTTTGTGTGGTTTGAGGGCCGGTGGAATCATCGGTCCATATTTCTTTAAAAATGATGCCGGTGGGAACGTAACCGTCAATAGCGACCGTTATCGCGCCCCGATAACCGACTATTTGATGCCTGAAATTGAAGCTCGTGATCTCCACGACATTTGGTTTCAACAAGACGGCGCCACTTCCCACACATCGCATTAATCAATGGATTTATTGAGAGAACATTTCGGTGAGCAGATAACTTCACGTTTGGGGCCGGTCGATTGACCACCAAGATCGTGTGATATCACACCGTTAGATTTTTTCCTGTGGGGATATGTAAAGTCTAAAGTCTAAGCGAACAATCCCGCCTTGAAGCAAAATGTCACGCGTGTCATTCGCCCGTTACCAGTCGAAATGCTCGAACGAGCCATCGAAAATTAGATTCAATGAGTGGACCATCTCAGGCCTAGCAGCGGCCAACATTTGAAAGATGTAATCTTCAAAAAATAAATGCCAAAGAATATTCTTTCGAATGATAATGTAGTAGTTTTTTGTTGTAGGGATCCTCGAAATGGATCCCCCTTTTTTTTCAAAGTGAATAAGGTTGGCCGAAACCGTTGCAATACAGTCAATTGACAAAATTTTAATTTATCATGTAACTTAAAAATCCTTTTTTGGTTCCAACAAGCCCCCTAAATAAGTCTAATAGAACTTACTCTAGCTTTGAGAAAGAAGCTGTCTTGAGGAAATTTATATAGGGGTATGTTAAGCGCGGATGTATAATGAGATCCCGACACATAAAATTCCGAAATACAATATTCAGACATCAGATAAGACATACTCCAGATATTACCAAGCTCTGACAAAACAAAATACAGACACGACACAATCCAGACAAAAAATTCAGACTTCGAACCGTTTCAGGTAATTCTCGGCTACTTTGTGGCATATATTGGGCAGGTATCTCAGCCATAACTTGACGAATGTTGGTTTTCAGGTGATCAAGAAAAAATAGATTTATCCGCATAAACACGGTCTTTCGCGTAACCCCACAAAAAAGTCCACCGATGTCAAATCGCACGATCTCTTTGGTCAATTGACATCAAGACGGGAGATTACGCGGCTGGGAAAGTTTTCTCGCAATAGAGCTATATTCGGTCGTGTTGTGGTGCAAGTCGTATTCTTCAATGGCAGGCCAAAAAAAGTCGGTTATCATAAGACCATAACGCTCCGAATTGAGAGTGACAGTCTCGTCATTATCGTTTTCAAAGATGTAAGATCCAATCACAACGCCGTACCAAAGAGCGCATCAGACAGTAAGTTTTCTTTGGGTGTAATGGCCTCTCTTCAATTAATTGAAGACTCCCGGGGTACCAAATGCGACAATTTTGCTTATCAACGTATCCACCGAGTGAGAAATGTGCGTCGTCGCTGAATAATTTTTTTTTTTTTTTTTTTTTTTTTTTTTTTTTGGAATAATTGCAGTTCAGTGTGTGTTGTTCAAGCACCCAACTGACGTAACTATGACATTGTGAATCATCAGCTGGCCTCCGTTGTTGTGTAAGCTGGGCTTTGTATGGAAGTAGGTGTAAGTCCAAGTGCAAAATACGCCATAATGTGCCATAAAAAAGTCCCAGCTCTTGAGAACGTCGAGAAATAGACACATTTTTGTCTTCGGCTACACTTTCACTTACAGCTCCTTATGACCTTGCACTTTATGAGGCCTTAGAATATCTGTAATATTGCGATAATACATTCGGACCCGCTGCTTTAAATGGTGACCCAACTGTTCATAGCATAGATGATTAGATGATTTTGCTCCTGCTAACGATAAGTCCATGTTGGACTATTGCAGTCTGCAGTGGTCTATGTATCTCTCCTGCTATTTTTTACTGACAACCATGGAAATGAACTTTCATAAGCATATCAGCGCCTACTGTAGTTGTCTAGCCACCATCTTTCTTCCTAATTTAGGTCGGATTATAGTGTTCCTTGGGAAGGATTCTTCCAAACCTTGCACACTCCTTACAGTTTTCTACCGTCGAGCAATAGGATTCCCATGTTTCTGCTTTCACTTTCATTACTGCTCTTTTAGATCTCTTCACTGTGTCCTTGTAAAAAGCTTGTCAGTTTGTGATCTTTTGACAACAGGCGTAAAGGCGTTGAAAGGTTTTAGGCTGTCGTTGGTAACAGCGTGATCAGTAGACATAAACCCGTTTCAGCTCGTTCGATTTTTCGTTACGGTACTTCATCTTGAATGTCGTCCACCAACTAGTATGGATCTTACGACACTTTTGAGTTGGAATACACCATTTTGGCGCAATAGTCCTTCTGCAGGCTTTCAAATCCGGAACACTTTTCTGGATCCTACTTTCACAACATGTATCCATCGATAGAAGAGTTCGTTGCAAGAACTACTGTTTTCTGGTTCAAATTTAACGCCAGACTGTTTTCAGAAATGAATTACTTAACTAAATGAGAACAAAAGCCGCTGCTCATGCGTCTGGTGGTGTTAAGAGGCTTACAGTTTATGGCTATAGTAGCTACATAAGAAAGATGGACGGGAACTCAATGCTGCTTTTAGAGTAGCAACAATCATGGACTATTTTTGGTTAATTTAGCTCTTAGAGTTAGCTAAGGAGAAGCAGCATTAATCACATTTCTGAGCACTACTGTGCAGGTTAATTAACAGGGCCCAACAGGGATTTTCATCTGCTCTAATCTCATTACACTCTGAATTAAGGAGCTCAAGGAACACGTAATTCTAGAAAACATAATTCAAAATTAATTCTAACTTGCCTGGAAAAGAAACTGAAAAGTTTTTCCTGTCGTTATTATAGTAAGCTTTTGCAAAAAGCCTCAATTGAAGGCTGGCAAATTTAAATTTTTTTCCCTTTATAATAAAATTTGTTTGGTTAATTTTCAAAAAATAAAAATAAAAATATTAAAAACAACAGTAGCGAAAATCATAAATTATAAACATAAATAAGCCCATTAAAATTCCATAAATGAACTGGGTTATGAGGTCGCAGCGCATGCCAAAAAATGATGAGAAGAGAGAGAAAAAGCAGCAAAAACAATACAGTAAAGCAATGAGTGATTGCAACACTGCAGTAGCAATAACAGCAGCAACAGCTAAATACAACCACAATAAATGTGTAATTGTATGCATATATTCGTATGTATGTATGTATGTATTTATGCATGTCAGCTATGGACGATTTGTGTGACATTGTCGAATCAAAAGCGCCGCTTATCTGTGAGCAATTCATCAAACCAAGAAACCTTGCAGCGCGTAATAAATATATATATCTACTCGCATATACATATACATACATACAAACATATGTGTGCATGAGCATGCAAGTACGCGGCGCCGCAGCAGGCGTCGACGTTGACGCTACGCGGTAGCTCATATAAATAAATAAATTCATCATTGTAAATCATGCTCAGCATTTTGCGATTTAATTAAACCAACAACAACTGTAATAGCATAACAAAAACAACAAAAATAGCAGAAATGCAATTACTATGAAAACTGCGCTTAATAAGCGCAAAAGCAATAACAACAGCACCAACAACTTGAGAAGCGCAACCAAAAACAGCAGGCGCAGCAACGCTTTACCAGTTCAGTAGCTGCCGCGCGGCGATCAACGCACATTGACATATTTTATTTAGTTTACAAAGTCAAACATTGCGCGCCAACCATTGCGCGAGTGCATCGCACAGTTGGATGCGCTCAAAAAAGATGATATTTATGGCAACTTTGACAATGTGCGCTGAGTGCGCGCGTACACACCGCAATCAACAGCGCCTGCGACAATTGAGTTGCGCGTCTCATAACACAAATCACAAATTTTCAGCCACTCAATTGCGCAAACTTGCGTAATGCGAAGTTGCAAAAAATAGTGTAGACGCGGTAGAAATGTCGATCGCAACGATGATATGCAGCGCGCCGCATGAGTGAACGCAGTAGGCGGACAGCGCGCATTTGAAATGAGTAAAACCGCCAGCAGGCGGTAGCAAAAGTGAAGCGCTTCCATACGGTCTTCATGCGAATTGACGCATACATGTTGATTGAATGATTGAATGGAGGCAAGAATGAATGACGCCGCGCGCGCTATGCTTATCATCATAAGGCACAGACGCGTCGCTAATAAATGAAAGTATATTTCTGTAAAGAAGCATGTAAGATGATGAAGAAGAAAAAATGAGAGCGCGCCCTGTCGCTAAAGTGTGGAATATGCGCATTTTATGCTTTCAAAACCAAACAGAATTTATAAGTAGTCAATTCATATATTGTATGATTGGCGGCCAGATAAAATGCCACAGCGGCGCGCCGCTACTGACAGTCCCTGTAGTAACGCTATAGCGAGCGTGCAATAATAATAAACCAGTAAAGGCAGCAAAAAAGAGTCAAGTTGTCAATCTCTGCAACATATTGCCACCAACATTGCAGCGACGCGCATCACCAGCAGCGTCAACTTATTTCAAATGTAATAACTGCAAAATGTGTGGGGGGGGGGGGGGAACGCGCTAGCGCGTCCTTGACGATCGACGTTTGGTAAGAAGAGCGCGCAGTGTTTAACTTAGCATTGCTTAATTTTCCTGCGCGCTTCACCTACGCGGCTACTCACTCGTCACAAGCATTCAGCGCTTCATGCGCTTTGCTGAATTATTAAATTTCTGTGCTGTTTTCTATTATTAATGATTTATAGTTGGCGTTTTGAGTGCCTTTGGCTTTAGTTCTTCACAGGCAGACAGACAGACAGACAGCTCAGTTCAATTCAGTTCGCCTGGTAGGTGGCCGCGCCAAATGCATTTGTTAGGTAGTTAGCTGCTCTCTGTGGCGTTGTGCGCGCCCAAAAAAGGCGTGAGTTATAAAATATATATTTACCATTGTTACTCACACAATTACACAACTCATTTAGTTTTGTCTCACACGCTGAGGCTTACTTGGTATGTGATCGTTGTATCGATGATTAGAAATTTGAGTGATTTGTAGCGCCTGCGGTGGGCCAGTCGCGTGTAATATTACGCAAATCCCGCTTGGCTTATGAAAGCTCACTGAGAAGGCCAAAGAAATGTTTAACACATAATCAAGATACTCACTAATAGATCAACCTGTGTGGATTCCTGGGTCACGTGTGAAACATATTTGAAATTACTAATATATTGAAAAGCAGCACAACAGGCAGCCGTTTTCTACTCGACACTCCTACTCTCTGAGAGCGCTCCTCAACATCTCGATATAGGACGGCATTTCAAACTCCTTACGTACCGCTGCTGCAGAAACAAGTTGATGTCGGCAAGGCAGAAGAAAGAACTGATGCGATGAGAATTGCCGTATTGCAGTGGAGAGAAAGCAGACCTCGCAACTTTGCAAACGACTTACAACATACCGAGAATAGAAAAGAGAAACGAGAACGGACGAACGCATGCCCGACAATTGGAACCTCAGTCTGCTCTACCCAATCCATAAAACGGCAGACCTCACGGTCTGCTCCAATTATTATGAGATAAGCCTCCCATATATCAGTATAGCATACAAGGTCCAACGTAGAATCACTCAAGCCAACCGGTGCTACTTTGAACTGAGTAGAAAATTGAAAAGTAAAGACCTCTCCCGGCGAACCAAAACCAAACTCTACAGGTCGTCCATCATTGTCCTTTGCACGTTATCAACGGCAAAAGTCGCAGACGATGGAACGAAGAGCTATACGGCCGTATATACGGCGATATTAACATAGTTCAGCGAATCAAATGACGACCACTACGCAGGCTCAGTCAAGTTGTTCGAATGTATTAAAGCGCTCTAGCTTTGAAAGTACTCTATGGAGTACCCGCTGATTGATGCATTTCAAGAGGAAGGCCTCCACTGCGTAAACGATCAGCTGAAGAGCGACCTGGTTTCACTTGGTATTTTGTACGAATCGCTTATGCGTTTATACGCCAAAGAAGAAGAAGAAGGGCAAGAAGTAAGGTTATCTAATTGCATTCTGAATATTCATTGCGAAACATCCATTCAATTATAAATCTCATATAACGGGTGATCCATTTCGAGGTTTCCTACTCTTTTAAAGAAAAAAATACAAAAAAATCACATTTTATTGCGGAATGTTTATTATCATTCGAAAGAACTTCATTGGCATTAATTTTTTGAAGATTATCTCTTTCAAATGTTGGCCGCGGCTACGTCTCAGATGGTCCATCCGTTGAGGGCAATTTTCGATGACTCGTTCGAGTATTTCGACTGGTAACTGGCGAATGACACGCGTGATGTTTTGCTCCAATTCCTGAATCGAAGCGAGATTGTCCGCATAGGCTTTAGACTTTACATATCCCCGCAGGAAAAAGTCTAACGGTGTGATATCACACGATCTCGGTGGTTAATCGACCGGCCCAAAATGTGAAATTATCTGCTCACCGAAGTGTTCTCTCAATAAATCCATTGATTGATGCGATGTGTGTGAAACCAAATGTCGCGGGCTTCAATTTCAGGCATCAAATAGTCGGTTATCATTGCGCGATAACGGTCGACATTGAAGGCTACGTTCTCATCGGTATCATTTTTGAAGGAATATGGACCGATGATTTCACCGGCCCACAAACCACACCAAACCGTTGTTTTTTATGGATGAACTTTCAGCTCTTGAATCTCTTCAGGTTTCTCTTCGTCCCAAATGTGGAAATTCTGCTAGTTTACATACCCATTGAGCCAGAAATGGGTCTCTTCGCTGAACAAAATTTGTTTCGAAAACGTCGAATCTTCTTGGAACTTTTCAAGAGCCCATAGAGCGAAGCGATGGCGCTTGAGAAGGTTGTGCGGCCTCAACTCTTGCACAAGCCGTATTTTGTACGCTTTCAATTTAAGATCTCGACGTAAAATGCGCCAAGTCGTTCCATACGTCAGTCCGAGTTGCTGCGAACGGCGCCGTATCGACTTTCCACGTTCTTCGTGTACACTCTCAGCCTCGGCCGCTATATTTTCTTTACTGCTTGCTGGACGTGGTCTTTTCGGTCGAATATTATCCAATAATGAATGTTGGGTCTCAACATGGGTGATGGTGTTGCAAATAGTTCGCTCAGTAGGCTGATTGTGTTGACCATAAGTTGAACATTTTGAACACCATCTCATTCATTGTTTGATGTAATTATTCTTATTAATATTATATTTGTTGTTGCTGTAGCTCTACTTGTTAACAACGGCAGTGGCAAGTAATAAGCGATTAAAACATCTTTAAACAAGCGATTAACACAGCGGGCGGCGATATGCGCCACAGCGATGCAAGTGGAGCGCAGCAACCTCGCAAATGCGTACAGGCTTGCTTCAACACACAGCTGTATGCATAATGCGAAGCTGCAACTTATTATGGTTGGATGAAGAAGGAATACGTAGCGCCATCACTGCCGCCACCGCCGAAGTACACCTGTTGCGCGTACAGCTTGATTACATGTAATTCAATGCTTTTAGGCGCCGCCGGGCACACAGCGCCAAGTGGTACGTACTTCACAAATACAAAGGCAATTGGATGCTGTGTGATGACGCATTGGGAGGAGAGCGCGCGACTGCGGCAGGTCAACGCGACATGCCACCGCGCGCACATTTACACCTTTTTCGGCGTGCACGCGCCGCAGGTGGTCATTATAATTTCATAATTCAACATTTGGAAAATGGAATGAGGTAAGGCAATAATAAAGGCAATAAAAACAAAATAAGAAAGGAAAAAATTTCAATTTAAGTAGTGGCAACGTGGAAAAACACCACGTTCAACACAACAGCCAACACAGACCAACTGACAACTACTTCAGTAGCGCGTTAAACCGCACAATGAGCCGCTAATGGTCTGTGGCGAATTTGGTTGGCATAAATCTTTTTAATATTATTTTGTTAAGCTTAGTTAACGTAAATATTATCATTTCCACATAATAATGTGAAAATTTATTGATGTTTTGCTTGTTGAAAACAATTGCTTTTGTTGTTGTAATTTTTTCGTTTTTCTGTTTTGGCAGTAGGTGGTAACAGGCTTGCATCCCTTTGCCTACCTATCTTTTTAACACCTTCTTTTGCTCGATTTTTGTTTATTTGAAAGGCAATTAAAAATTGCGCTGACAGCCGTTTATTGTTTTATTTGTTTTTATTTTTTTAATTAGAAATTAATTGCGAACCACATGTGGCACAATTACACACATACATATGTGTATGTAAAAAATACTTAATGGTGCCAACACCTGTAACTCAAGTCATGAAAGTCATTTATGGAAATATTTCAATAGTTTTTCCCTCGAAAATTGAGAACAATTGCTTCAGAAGTATATTTGTAACAAAAATGAATAATTTTTTTGGTAAATTAAAAATAAATGAAAAAATAGAGGAAAAGGGTAAAAAAAAAAATTTGTATTTTTCTTGAAGTAAAAGTACGTATAACAGCTAGAGCAAAGCCCTCTATGCAATTAAGGATTTCAGAAGTATAGTGTTATCCATTTAGTGGTTTCGAAAGTGCAAAGCTGTATTATGACATCTCTCAAACTTAACTGCAAGGCCTTTGCATCATTGTTTTGTTCGTTCCAACTCAAATATCGCTGCTGTAAGTGAAAGTGTAGCCGAAGACCCGTAGGTGCCTATTCTTCGACACAATTGCGTATTTTTCACTTGGACTAACACCTACATTCATATAAAGGCCAGCTCGCGCAACAACTGAAGCCAGTCGATCATTCACAATGCCGTACTTACGTCTTTTGGGGCACCGAAAATGCTTAAACAGTTGAAGAGAGACCATTACACCAAAAAAAAAAACTTACTGCCTGGTGCGCCCTTTAGTCCGAAGGTGGGATTGAACCTTACTTCTTTGAAAACGATAACGGCGAGTTTATCACTTTCAACTCGGAGCATTGTGGTCATATTGCAACAAGATGGTGCCACGTGCCACTCAACACGAGTGAATATGGCTTAATTTCGAGATAAATTTCCTGGCCGTGTAATCTCCCGTCCTGGTGATGTCAATTGGCCACCGTGGTCGTGCGATTTGGCACTGTTGGACTGTTTTTGGGGGTGCTACGCGAAACATCGTGATTATGCGAATAAACCTTTAACTCTTGAGCACTTGAAAACCAAGATTCGTCAAGTTATGGCTGAGATACCGCCCAATATGTGACAAAAAGTGATCGAAAATTACTTCAAACGGATCGAAGTTCGCAAAAAATTACGAGGCGGTCATTTGAATGGTGTAGGGCTTCACATATAATGTCCAGGTATCCACTTTATAATAAACAAGACGGAACGGCTGTGTTCGGTCATGCCGAAATCTTTATACGTTTCATGAACATATAAAATTTATTGGAAATTGCAAAATTTGATTTCGATGATTTTCAGTGTCAATATAAACTTGAATTTACGTCTGTAGAATACCAAATTTCACGCTCTTAAATGTTTTTTTGGCAAATTTTTGGCCCAAATCCTCATATCCGATTTAAAACCGAGCCGCTCCTTCAATTTGTGTTTTTGCATCTTGCTGTTTTTATTAACAAAAGAAGATACCTACCAAGCCGCCTCCGGACGGCCGATGGATTTTTATGAGGAGGTTTTACTTCATGTCGGAAATATACTCGGTGAGCTGACATTCCCAGCCGAGGTGCGACCACAATTAGAAAACCTAATTTTCTATAATTATGAATGTTGGTCGAGTCTGTACTCTGAACCCTGGTCTTCCGAATATTAGTACGCAGTGTTAACCACTCGATATTGCGGCCGCATACCTTCCGAAGTCTAAATATCTTTTTGGAGCAATTTCTTGTCGCAGTCAAGATACGGCCCCTCTTCTGTGGAGTTAAGAACTCAAATCAGTGAACACAAGGAAGGTTAGAACGTTAGAAAAGCTGCTATCATAACAGAAAAACAAAAGTGCCCTCCTCGCTAATTTTTGATCGACCGCAACCGTGATGTGTGGGAGAAGTACCGACGAGGAAAGCGAGATTCATTTGCAGACATAAAAATACAGAAGACGAAATACGTGGGTACGAAGAATTCTAGAAGTAGGCTGAAAATTCTATATGAAAATACGGCGATTTACAGAAGGTTTTAAAGACCGGAGCATACTTAAGCAGGAGCCAAAGGAATGATCTGATAGCCAATATGAATTCCATTACTTAACTATGACGAAATACAAATAGAAGGGAACCAATGGCACACCAGCTGAGATATTCAAATACGGCGGCGAAGAACTGACAAGGGGCATGCATCAGCTCCATAACATAATATGTTTGGCCGAAAGCTTGGCAGACGATTTGCACATCAGTGTGCTCTGCCCAATCCATAAAAAAGGGACTCCACGGTCTGCGCCAATTATCGTGGGATAAACCTTTTCAATATCGCATATAAGGTCCTATCGAGCGCATTATGTGAAAGATTACAACCCACCGTCCGCAAGCTGATTACACCTTATCAGTGTGGATTTAGACTTGGAAAATCCAACATTAACCAGACATTCACCATTCACCAAGTCTTGGAGTAGAACCGAGAGATAAGAAACGATACATACCACCTCGTCGTCGATTTCAAAATAGCCTTCGGCAGCACGAAAAGGAGCTTCCTTTCAACTAAATTTATTAGGCTATTCAAACTGACGCCAATCAGAATTGAAAGTTCTGTCAGAATTGGAAAGGACTTTACCAAGCCGGAGCTACTTGGACTCAGTAGCTAATTGAAAAGTAAAGACCTCTCTCGTCGAAGAAAAACAAGCTCGAAAATTTGCTCATTAAAAACATGCGATGAGTTAGCTTTGGAAACTCTCCGAGAGTAAATTTAGCAGAAGATTTCTGGTTTCCGGCTCATGAGCGACGATGAATACAATGGTGAGACAGCGGCTACGCAGAAGAGAGCAGTCCTGCTTTAAAACGTAAAAATTCAGCACCAGTTCAAAACCGCTTTTCTCTTCTGACCACTGATAAATAATATATTTTCAAAACTATAAAACTATTTCAGTATACACGAATATAATAATATTATGAAGAAAAAATCCTATGTGAAATTTCACTTGCCAGTACCATCACTGCGCCGCAAAAGAAAAATATTCAAAACTTCCATTGTAAAGCCACTAAATATATTTTTAAAGTTATTTCGTTTATTTCGATATCTCTGACACATTTGTATGTATCAGTTGAATGCCTACAAATCGCCACTAATTCCTTGCCGTAAATATAGTATAAGGAGAAGTCACTTGGAATTTTTCAGAAACTAGCTAGCACCAGCGCGCCCACCATTTAATCGCTGGAGATCAGACATTTCGCTTCACTTTTTATTTTTATTCATGCTTTAAATATATGTTCTGCATGTTTTGTAAGGTCCCTGCAGGAAAATATAATAATGTGAACTAGTGTGGTACTAGTTTTTTATTTATTTTTTTTGTATAATTTGCACACTTTAACCTCTGCTTTTGGCAGGCTCCGAGGAAAGTTTAACTGTCAAATCGTACATCAGCATCATACTAGTAAAATACTAGTTCTATTTGTGAATGTGATTCTCTCTTTGAATATCAAAAGCAAATTCATTACTACTTTTAAGTAGGTAGTCTTAACTAATTTATCCCTAATAATACCCATTTGGTACTTCTTTCAACAAATTTTTGCAGAGTGTTTCGAGATTTCTCTCTTTAGGCATTATTCGCACATTTTTTCAAGCAAAATATCATTAGTGGCGTATCCTTAATGGTAAATTGTTAAAAATTTGCCAACACACATGGAACTAGTACTAAAGCATTCCCGAAATGCTAGTTCATATATACTAGTATCATACCAGTTAGAAATTATCCAAAAATTTACTAGTGAGATTTAGCATAAAAAAAGGAAAAAATCAAAAATTATTTTATAACTAGTGTTAGCTTACTAGTAGATGATCTAGTAGTGCTATTAACGAACAGTGGCATATAGGGCCAAGGGTACGTAGATGTCAAAGTTATAAAAGCTCAAGGTAAATACGGAACATACGCTGCGATATAATACAGAGATCGCTAGTACTAACTAAAAGGTGAAGCTCCAAGGTAGAAATCATGATAGAGTCATGCTATGGAACATAATACTTAGGGGTTATTTTTGACCCCAAAGTCCCATCGCAAAAACGTCTAGACTGCATGATTAGTAAAGCAACTAGACTGTTAATGATATGCAAACGACTCTCAGAAAACTCATGGGGATGTAAGCCAAATACCCTTCACTAAATGTATACAACCATAACGTGCGGAGCAGTATCTCGGTTAAAAGGAGCTAAACTTAACTCTACTAAGACTGCACTATCTAAGCACCAAAGACTAACAAGTACTTATATAACAGGATGCATGAGAACGTGTTCCAGAGCGGCATTGGAAGCATTACGCTAACTCACACCATTACAATATGTCATGGAACAAACAGCAAAGAAATCTGTGTTGACTATGATAAAGGAAGGAGCATAAAAGGAAAGATAATCTCAAATAGAATGAGTGACAAAATCAGAGAAAATATCCCCCTAGCATTGTACACCAAAGGCAACATGTCTGATACAATGGCCTTATGGGAAAGAAAACATCTTGGAATCAAGTACTGATGGAGAATATTATTAAAGCAACCTCACATGTCTGATATAAAGATGACTCCAAAACCAGTGAAGGCCTAGGAGCGGGTATTACAGATCCTAGAGTTAAGCTATCTATACCAATGGGACGGCATCTAGTACTTTTCAACCAAGAAATACATGTAATAAGCATATAGAACAGAAGTAAACCTAAAACCAAATTTTAAAACCAAACAGGGTGTGAGAATGCCTCCAATACCTTAACCAACTGGGTAAATCAAATAAAGTTCAGCTTTTATGAGTTCCAGGACACAGAGGCATACAAGGAAAAGAAATGAAATTAGCCGATAAGTTCTGAATCCTTCTTACCTATCGGTTTTCATACAATCAAAGAAGAGTTAAGAATGGGAAAGAAGTACTTAAGAAATAGGTAGTGGTATAAGTTGGCGGGCCTGAAATAGGCCAAAAGAACGTATAGGCGGCTACAATACCAGAAGAATAGCAATAGTATATATATCATTGGCTCCTTTTAACCGCTGAAGGGATTTTCGACCGAGCTGCTCCTAAAAATTTGTAGGTTTGCGCTTTGATATTTTTATCAACAAACTCAGTAAAAATAAGATAAGAATTATTTTAGGTATTCTAACATGGCATTGCAGAATCCGATATCCGGTACATCTGTTAAAAGAGCGCGTAGCGGGCACAAGAAGAACACTAAAACATCTTGGAGAGCTACAGCTTGAGTTGAATTACATAATATCTATCAAACCCCTTCATATTATAGGATTCATAAAGGCACTGAGGATACAGGAAGTATTGTTATTGTGTCCGCGGAGAACATTAGACTTGCAGTGCAAATCATCTCTACTATCTAATCCAAACTAACTAATGCTAGCTTTGGTCTTTTGTGAACATATAACGAACTAGTATTATTTCATGCATCAAATGTTAGATCAGAAAAAGAATTTTTACAAACTACTCCTCGCATACGAGTATTGAGTCGGGGATATTTTGCGAATGAAAAAATTGCTCGACTTTGTTCGGATATATACTAGTCTCATACTAGTTCAAAATTAATAGAAAAAAAGGTAGCTCAAAATTGTAACAAATCAACTAATTTTATTAGAAAAAGGCTTAAAAAGAAAAATATTTATCCATTTTAATTTTTATTTTGGTTTAAAAAAAATTATCAAAAAATATGGTCGGACGGCTCAATATAAGAATTATAAACAAAATAAAATAAAAAAATTTTAACATTATTTTAATTAAACGTTTTCAAATTTTATTATGTTATATATGAAAGCAAAAAAAGTTATTTAAAAATTAACAAAAAGTGCTTTTGCAACTAGTTTCACTTTAGTACCTTTCGGCCCAGTGCGAAAATTTCAGTCTGAAAATTTCTGTAGAAACTTTTTTTTTTCTTCTCATCACTGCAGGGTTGCTACGCTTTTGTAAATGTATGTTTGTATGTATGTACAAATTTTCAAATACAAGTACTGCCAGACAATACTTGCCAGCGAATGTAGTACATATTGCTGCTGGTGGGAACCATATTCATATCGCATAATCTGAGTGAGCAAATATGCAAAATGCTGAAAGACAAATCTGTGCAAGCACACAGGCATACATATATAGGTTTATATGCATATGTATATATGACCGCTTAACGGCGTCAATACTCGGTAAAATGTTTAAATCAATGCGCAACAATACCAAAGTCGACGTACTTCCTCCTCCAGGCTCTCAAGCAATTTTTGCCACTTTTATTGGTGATTTTTCTGTTTTTTGTATTTTTTTTTTGTCATCTTTTTGCCCTTAACTCACTGTTTAGCATCCTTAACGACATTCAAAATTCATTACAATTGTTATTGTTTTGAATGCATAAATAGTCCGTGCGCTCAAACAAACATATGTACTCGTATGTACATACGTATGTATGTATATATGTCCGTACTCATATGTAGGAGGCTGGCTAACTTGCTTGCTGATTGTCTTGTTTGGCGTTGGCAAAAGGGCAACACAACTGGAGCAAACAGTCAACTGTAGCAACAACAACATAAACAACGTGCTCCAGGCACAATAATAAGTACATATGTATGTATGTATGTATGTTTGTTTGTATGTATGTGCAAACATCTCGGTTACCAGTTGGGGCGCGTCTAAAGCATTTTAACTTGCTCTTCCATGCTTTGCATATCCCATTCAGCCATTTCATAGGCGTCTACTAGACGCGCTGCAAAGCTGTTGTTGGTTAAGGGCTCAGTTGCAGGCCTTAGCCTTGCGCGGTGTGACATACAAACATGTGTAACGTACGCCTGCTGACTGCTGCCTGCTGACTGCTGCCTGCTGACTGCTGACTGCGTCCAGTAACAATATCAGTCGCACCACATCAGTGAATAATACACAAAAAATAACAATCTTGCTAATTGGATGATTTTAGCATAAACAAATGTATTTCCAACTCAGTCGCATCTATGCACCTACATACTCGTACATATGTATGTATTGTAGTATTGTCTATAGCTGCGTTTGTAGGCGGCGCATTCGGAGGTAGGAGAGTGCTCGTGTAGGAGTTTGTCGGTAGAACTAAAATAATCGTATAAAATCACATTTAGTTGTCAAGTATGGAATCTCTGCCGAAACTTTGAGCTTCATCCTGCTCGAAGGGAAATACCATCAGTACCATTTGGTTTCCATGTAAAAGAAGTGCAAAGGCGACCGATTCACTAGCTTCCTTGGTCCGAAGGATCTCAGAAACTCGATTATGGCAATCAGGAACAGAATGCCGGTAGCTAGAGCATCTTACACTTCCTCTCTCCTTGCCAAACTGCGTTGACCATTCGTTGACCATTCATAATGGCTCAGCTGCCTTGCAGTACCCAGCAAATCCCGACAATCAAAGGAAACTGATCATTTAATAACTGCATTTACACCGCCCGCTAAAAGAAATGTGCCCTTTCTGTTTAACTTGGGAGCCAAGTCAAACGGACCGTCAACCTCATTGGTTTCCTTGGTCCTAAGGATCTGAAAAAAGTCTTATATCTTGATATGAAGGATCACTGATATTTGTAAGTAGACGATCACCCAAACACAAGCACTCTTCGTTCGGCAGTTACGAAACGGATATACCCATTCGTGAAAGCACAGCAGTCTTGCAATATCTGTTCAGTCCAATATCCAAAATTATAGAAAAAACTTTTTGATTGCGATCGCCCCCCAGCAGGACCTGCTAAACTTTCCGGGTTTATTTTTGAATTAAAATAAAGTCTCGTCATAACCCTCAATCAGCTAACTCAACTATAGGTCCCTCCATTTGTTGGAAACAAATTAAAACATGCACCACAAATTCGCATAGGAACTCAACCGCAAAAGGATGGAAATTTATGCCTTGATCATATTTGAACTAACCGTAACAGAACCTCAAAATCCGCAGAAAGTTTTCTTGAACCTAAATATAAGCTGCGCTCTAAAATATGGGCTGTGGGCTTCCTCAAAATCATCTGCGCCACTTAAAACCTCCTACACCGCTTAGAAAGCCCGACATTTGTGTGAGCTTATAGCTTGTAACAAAGCACGGCACGAGCCAGTGAATTTTTTTTCATACCCTACCGACGGAAACTCTGTTCCATTCCTTGATTAGCCTCCATTACTTTAAGCTTTCAGAAAAATATTGTCACTGACCAGTGTAAAGCCATACATCAATGAAAGAATCGCAAGGCACCATTTTGTAATTATTCTTATTTTATCTATTTCTGAATGTGATACCCCGTCTGTTCCATCTGAGCATTGAGAAGTTTTCTAAGTTAAGACTGGAAGGTTTTTCCATGAACCCATCAGAACATTGTAATGTCCTTAAAATCATAGTGGAGCTTTTTGACTGAAAGCTACCAAAGCTTCAGTCGCAGATGAATGCTACTTACAGAGACCAAAAAGCTTTCTGGTTATTTGTGGTGAAGGAATAAACTCCGGAATACTGCAGAAAAAGTGTTTTCTCTAATACAAATCAAAGCTCTGCCAGCACTTCTCAAAAACCTCCAAGTTGTTTAAATACTTGGAAATCCTCCCCACTGCTACACACATCCATTGGATACAATCGAACTCGTTCGGTGGCCACAGAATCCACACTTTCCCGCCGCCTGCAAGCACTTTATATTCTTCATTTCTAGCAAATTTTATGGAACTCAGCTAACTGCAATCGTTTGAGGAGCGCTCGGCGCCAATCACGAAAAAATAGTACGAGCAATAACTAATTACTACGTCTGGTATGTGATATGAAGAAAATATGAAAAAAACAAGCGTCTGGAAGTGCTTAAATCCATAATGGTACGCCACCTTTGAGATGCACTTCTAAACTCCAGCCGGCTAAAGCCTTCGAATTATGCAGATAGCTGCATGCTTCCAATATCTAGTTACTATACGCATTTCTTACAAGCCCAGCTGAGCCCAGTATCTGCTTCTCTAAGGTCGTATTGAATGCTCAAAATCAGAAACGCCACTCATCTCGCGATAATCAGCGTCGATTCTCACACCACTTTTTTTTCTACGTCTCACTTCTTTACAAAACTCCTACTTCCCATTTAGTGAACTCAACAGCTCTCCATTTATTAGTTTTTTTTTCAAACAATTTTTTAATAAATTTTTATTTGTACCAAAATTGCGGCCTATTATCACGTCAGCTCTTCAAATACTAACTGTTAAATTGAAACGAAGTGTCCGAAGCCAAAGCGATGGATGATCACGTTTCTGACAGTCCTGAGAGCGAATCATCGCCGCATCGAAGGCGAAACTGCAAAGAAAAGAAAAAAATACAGGAAAAATAAAAATAAATAAAATAAAATGAAAATTAAAATAAATAAATATAATAAAGGCAAAAAATTTAAAAATAAGAAAAAATAAAAAAATTAAAAATAAAAATATAAAAAAATATAAAAAATATAAAAAATAGAATAAAAATAATAATTGAAAATTGCTAAGGAAATAAAGGCAAAATTGTGCAGAAAAAATTATAATAATAACAAAAATGCAGGAAATAGCAACAGCAAGCTTCACAGTTGTAACAGCAATAACTCCAACAACAACGGTGAAAAATTTGCCCTTCCCAAAAACGCTTGAACGCCTGCATGAAGGCGCTAGAAATGATGGTTGACTAGCTTTCTTCTTCCAGTTCTTCGAGTTGTTTCTATTTTATTTCTTATGCTTTTTTTTGTTTGATTTTTATTTTATTTTAATTTTATTTTTTCCATATGCCATCATTTGATTTGTCATTACTGTCATTGTGAACTGACTCGCTCGTGAGTTTCAACTTTGCAAACATGAAAATTACACTGGAGTAGTCTAGTGAACTCGTATAATAGGTGCTGGTAGTACGCTAGAGAGGTGGTAGATATGAGTGTGTTTGAGTGTGATTATTATAATATTATTTTTTTTTTCAAAGCTTCAGCCATTAAACTTTTGCATTTAACATAGAATTTAAAAAAAAATTTTAATTTTTTTTTTTTCAATTTTCATTATTTTTTTTCACAATTTTCCTCTATCATTACAAACATAAATGGTAAGTGTAGTCAAAAAAAAATTTTTTTTGTGTTATTGCAAGCAAACAAATTTTAAATAAATACCAACATAAGCACCGCCTCCACCAATCAAGCAACCAACCATCCAACAAACGCGCCAGCAACCAGCTGAGCGCGTCGTGCCAGACAATGGAGCGCAGCTTAACTCAATTCAGTGTAGCTCGACTTGCCTTGCCTTGCCTCGCCTTGCCCTGACTTTGCTTACCTCGGCTTGACTTGGTTTGACTTGTCTCGCCTACATCGTGCATTCACAGACCAATTTTCCATTCTTAAGCAACAAAAACAGAAAGAGAAAAAAGTTAAAAAAGGAAATAATGTTGGAAAAAATTATACATAATAAGCAAAAGGGCATAACAAAGGCGGCCATAAATATATTTGTTATATGCACTCGCTGTTGTCCGCTTACTGGTACGTACGACTACATACGTGTGTATGTATGTATGTATGTGTTTGAAGAATTCCCCACGACTCAGAAAACCATTTTTAATATGAACCAAACTTGACATTTAAATTATGGGAACAACACAATTTCTTCAGGAAGACATCTGTAACTGTTTCCGCGGTGTTATGCACATACATATAGGCATACATACATATTTTGTGTTGAAGAAGAAGAAGAAGAAGGAGGATTTTTTTTAAAGATGTTTATTATAATAGTTAACAATCGTTATATAGTTGTTGCGACGATGAAGTGTGTAGGGAAATTAATCAAATATAATAGGTCAATTTAAAGTCCCCGGCCTACCATTGTTAAACACATTCTTTTTGGCAAAATTCAATTTTTTTATTAAACATAATTATTTTCAAGGGTGTTATAGTGATTATAGCGACCTTCCAACTTTTCGGTACCATTTTTGTAGTTCGATTTGTCCTTTGCTTCAAAATAGGCCTTAGTTTCGGTGATCACCCCTTCATTCGACGAGAATCTGGGATCTGAGAACCAGAATAGTCGCTGGGGGCCGGATCTGGAGAATACAGTGGATGCGGAAGCAATTCGAAACCCAATTCATGAAGTTTTCCCTGCGATGTCACTGACCAGTGTAACGGTGCATTGTCTAGGAGACACATCACTTTCTTTTTCCTTAAATGCGGCCGTTTTTTCGGCCAATTCGTCCTTCAAAGGGTTCAATAACGCTATGCTATGCTCCTTCCTTTTTCAAGGAAATCGATGAAAATTATTCCATGAGCATCCCAAAATACAGACGCCACAACTTTGTCAGCTGACTGTTGCTTAGGAGCAGGTTCATCGTGTGCAGTCTTGGATGACTGTCGATTGGTGTTGGGATTGAAATGATGGAGCCATGTTTCATCCATTGTCACATATTGATGCAGAAACTCGGGTTTATTATGCTTGAACATCTCCAAACACTGCTCCGAATCATCTACTCGTCGTTGTTTTGGTGTGAGCTCGCACGGCATCCACTTTTCACAGAACTTTCTCATACCGAAATATTCGTGAATGATATGATGTACACGTTCAGTTCATATCTTTGGTGTGCCTGCTATTTCAGTCAATTTCAATTTACGGTCATTCAAAATGATTTTGTGAATTTTTTCGATGTTTTCGTGGGTAACAACCTTTTTTTGGGCGTCCACTGCGTTCACCGTCCGCGGTGCTCATTTCACCACGTCCTTCCTTTTTAAAGTTAGATCTAATTAAAAATCTATGTGGTCTTATTTCTGGTAGAGCTATCTATGTCACAGCCCGTGGACTTTCTAATTGACCTGTTACTTCTTTTTCATATCAGTGAAAGTGTTAAGGAAAGTTAGCCTATTAGAATCTAGGATTTAGATTATAAGGATCTCGTAAGGATTTGGACTCGATTACTACGAGAAACACAAACAGATTTTTTGTAACGTTCAGGCTGCTGCGCTCAAGTGTTTGTTCGATCCGTTTGGGGGTAATTTTCGACCACTTTTTGACACATCTCAGCCATAACCTACCAAATGTTCGTTTCTAAGTGCTCAAGAGTTTAAGGTTTATCCGCATAAACACGGTCTTTCACTTAGCCCCACAAGTCGCACGATCTCGGCGGCTACTTGACATCGCGAGACGAGAAATTACACGACCGGAAAATTTCTCTCACTATAAAGGCATAATCACTCGTGTTGTGTGGCATGTGACACCATCTTGTTGGAACCCCATATTTTCCAAGTCGTGTACTTCAATTGCAGGCCAAAAAAATTCGGTTACCATATGTCCAAAGGCTTCGAATTGACAGTGTCAGTCTTGCCATTATCGTTTTCGAGAAAGTAAGGTCCAATCACACCTCCGAACCAAGCAGTACACCAGACAATAAGTTTTTTCGGGTATGGTGGTCACTCTTCAATTATTCGAGGATTCTCGGAGCCACAAATACGACAATTTTTCTTATTTACTTATAAACCGTGTGAGAAATGTGCCTCGTTGCTGAAGAAAGCTTTGTTAGAAAACTCGCAGTCCAACAAAGTTCAATACCCAATCGACGTGATTACGGCATTGTGAATGGTCAGCTGGCGTCAGCTGGACTTTATATGAATTTAAGTGTAAGTTTAAGCGGAAAATATACCATAAAATGACATAAGGGCTCCCAGCTCTTGAGAACGTCGAGAAATAGACTAATTCGGGGTTTCGGCTACACTATCATTTGCAGCAGAGATATTTGAGGTGGAATGAGCAAAAGGATGATGCATAGGACTCACAATATACATATGTAGCCGATACAGTCTCTTTAAATTTCTTTAAAATTTCAGAAATTGTTTGCGTATTTGGACGATTATGTGTACCATAATCTCCTCTTAATGCACGAAGCGTGGTCAGGTTTGAATCACCATTTTTTTTTTAGGTTTCAACAATTTTAGCGCATTGTGTGGTTGTTAAGTGATCCATTTTCATAAATATCTGACTTTTAACTGAAACAAAACATGTTTGGCTTGACAGTTAAATTTGATAGATGTCAAAATACAGCCCTGCACTTTCCAAACCATTAAATTGATTACTCTTTATTTACTTTCCGATCCCTGGTTTTCTTTCTGCGAATCTAATTCAAGCACTCAACTTGGTACAGGTTTTCATCATCACACCATACGAATAGCGTAGGTAATGTGTCTCAGTTTGGGTAATTGCTCCTTAAGAGGGGATTCTCCTTCCACCAATATTTTCTTTGTGAATACAATGGCTTGACGCTTACATTTTGGAAACTCTAAAATTGATATATTTTTTGCTTCATTCTGTAAGTTATTTTTTTTTTTTTCTTTTGAGACTTTGCTCACTAACGCTGCGACTACTTTGCTGTTATTACGAGTCCTAAGAAGATAGTGCAAAGGGAGACCTTTAAACAACTAAAAATTGCAAATAATTAAATTAAAAAATGGAAAAAAATGTTAAATAAAATTTAATTCACCCTTTAAAGACTTGGAGAAAATACGAAAAAAAATCATTCTATAAATATACCGTTACACTGTCATGTCGACAATGATTACAGTATTGATGAACAAAAATTATTGAATAACTACAGCAATAAGTGGCAGATAAGTAGGTACACTGAAATTAAAAATTTACAAATTTACACATATACTTGTAAAAGCGAGAGAAAACACACACACGCACACACAATAAATAAATGGTAAATAAAAATGCATTTAATTAAAATCGCTGAATTACAAAAAAAAATACAAAAAAAGGCGAGGAAAAAATAAATAAGTAAGTTGACTATAATAAAAGCTGATGTATGAATATATAAGTATGTATAAGCTTCAATATATGCCAATAAATATGTATGTGTGCCTGCTTGCTTTGCTATGCCTGCCGTCTGTGTGTGTGCGCTTGTGTGACATGAGCAATAATAACCACTGTCAGATAATTAAATTATTTAAATAACAAACATGCGCACATACATATAGAGACATATGCATAAATAGAATATCACCAACCACCCTCGCTACGCCCTGCCACCATTTCACGCTCCTCCAATATACACAGCAGCGGCTTATACAAAGCTTTTTTTGCCGCCCACACTGAATGTGAGCGTGGCATTGATTGGGCATTGACTGACAGCTAGTATGTATATGTATATATATATAAATATAAGTAGTAATGCATATGTTTGTATATAAGTATATATAATGTACATAATTATCGTATTCATATATTCATATAATTGCTTATATGCATAAATATGTATGTGTGTGTGTGCATGTATTTGTTACACGCCAGCAAATTATAGACTTTTAATAATTGCATTGCATTAAATTTTTTTAATCGCTCTGGAAGTTTATATACTTTTTTACACTTTATTTCTCATTTTTCAGCTTTTTTCACTTATTATAATAAAGGGTGATCCATTTCTAGGTTCCCTACTTCTTCAAAGAAAAAAAAACACAGAAAATTCAAATTTAATGGGGAATGTTTATCATTATTCGACAGAACATTTTTCGGCATTTATTTTTTGAAGAACATCGCTTTCAAATGTTGGCCACGGCTACCTCTCAGATGGTCCATCCGTTGTGTCCAAATTACAATGACTCGTTCGAGCATTTCGACTGGTAACTGGCGAAGGACACACGTGATGTTTTGCTCCAAGGCCTGAATTGAAGCGGGATTGTCCGCCTAGATTTTAGACTTTACACATCCCCACAGGACATGATCTTGGTGACCAATCGACCGGCCCAAAACGTGAAATTATCTGCTCACCGAAGTGTTCTCTCAATAAATTCATTGATTGATGCGATGTGTGGGAAGTGGCGCCGTCTTGTTGAAACTAAATATCGCGAAGATCACGAGCTTTAATTTCCGGCATCAAATAGTCGGTTATCATGGCGCGATAACGGTCACCATTGACGGTTACGTTCTCATCGGCATCATTTTTTAAGAAATATGGAACGATGATTCCACCGGCCTACAAATCACACCAAACCGTTGGTTTTTCTGGATGAAATGGCAGCTCTTGAATCTCTTCAGCTTGCTCATCGTCCCAAATGCTTCAATTTTGCCTTTTTTAAATACCCATTGAGATAGAAATGGGGTTCATCGCTGAACAAAATTTGCCTCGAAAACGTCGGATATTTTTGGAACTTTTCAAGAGCCCATAGAGTGAAGCGATGTCCCTTGAAAAGGTCGGAAGGCTTCAGTTCTTGCACAAGCTGTACTATGTACGCTTTCAATTAAAGATCTCGACATCGCAAAATGCGCCAAGTCGTTCCGTACGTCAGTCCGAGTTGCTGTGAATGACGTCGAATCGAGTCTCCACGGTTTTCGTGTACGCTCTCAGCTACGGCCGCTATATTTTCTTCACTGCGTGTGGACGTATTATCCAATAATGAATGGTGGGTCTCAAAATGGGTGATGGTGTTGCGAATAGTACGCTCAGTAGGCCGATTATGTTGACCATAAGGTGAGCGAGGCGCACGAAACACATTCTTTACAGAACGAGAATTCGCGCAATAAAGTTGAATGATTTGAAAACGTTGTTCAGGCATAAGTCTTTCCATGATGAACTCTCAAACAATACTAAACATAAACAACATGACAGCTTGACACGACTCATCTGGCAAAGAAAAGGCTATTGAAAAAAGTACCTCTACTTGGATCACCCTTTATATGGGTAGATATGCTTTAAATTTTTTTTAAATTTATTTTATATTTCGCCACTGAATCATCGTGTTTTCATAGTTGCAACCCACTCAATTATTATAAAATCAACATGACTGTGATTATCGCGCATTGACGCTACTGGCGTTGTCATCAAAAAAAAAAATATAAAAATATATGTATAAAAAAAAAAAAACTTTTTAATATTAAGTTAAACGTAAAAAAAATCTGTAATTAAAAAAACTGTTAAAAATAAAAATAAAAACATAAAAATATACCAATAAAGATATGTAGATTTTAAAATGGCGCATAATTATTCAAACAACTCGGCGATGGGCGTATGCATACATACATTCTGCGTATATAATTTCATTAGCTGTCCAGCAAGAAAGTTAAACTTGAATTTTTTTTGTCGTTTAAATTAACCTTTTCGCCATTTTTTTTTTCAATTATTTATTTATTTAAAGTTATATCAAGTAAGGTATTCATTGATTAAACTATTAATCATCATAGCAAATCAATTAATTTCTCTCAGTTGAATTCTGATTATTTAGATTCTGTTTACTGATTAGGTTGTGAATCATCAGATGTAATACTAAGCTAATTAATCTCCAGATAAAAAATATATATTTTATCAAGAAAATTTATAATTTTAATAAAAAAAATTATTAACCAACCAGTCTGAATCACTTAACCCGATCACACCCAATTTATCAACATTTTTTCGAATGTGTGGCTCTTTATGGTAGCAATGGTCATTTCAAGTTCGTCTTTCAAGTCATTAATCATCTCTGGGTGGTTGGCATAGCATTTGTCCTTAACGGGTCTCCACCAAGAATGAGTCAAGGGACTAAAATCACAAATGCAACACGTCCAGTTAACATCGTCGTTTCGGCTAATTATGCGATTTTGGTACATTTTCGAATGTTAGCGCTGTCCTGTTGAAACAATACATCGTCCACATCATTCTCTTCAACATTTGGAAGCAAATAATCTCTGAGCACGGCATAATAAGGATCAGCAGTGGCCCTAACGGCAGCTCCTTTCTCGTTTTTGAAATAAAAAAGGATCAATAATGTCATCGGTCCCCGTGCCGCACCAAAAAAGTCAAACATTTAGGGTGCTTCTAGATTGGCTACGTGTGAATTTTCTGAGCCTAAAATACGTCAGTTTTGCTTTTCTACGTAGTCGCTGAGGTAAGAATGAGCTTTATCGAAAAATAGGATTTTTCGGTGAAAATGCTCCTCTTCCGCCAAACGATTTTCAGCCCATCGAGTGAAGCGAAATACCATCGGATGGTCATAAGGCTTCAGCTCTTGGACCCATTGAACTATATACGGGTATATGCCTGATGATTTTGAAGGCTATTCGAGCCCCCTTTCAGCTACAACAGCAATACTTGCCTCTCTATGCACGGTTTGAGCACGAATGTCAGATGTTTTGCTTTATAACTATCCGGTTTGGCGAGCTCGTTGCACAAATTGATCTACAAATTGCTTAAAGGTCGAATTATTTCGGCCGAACTTCATTCGTGGTCCTCTTGCAGTTGCGGTGAATGCTCACCTTTTTGGTAGTAAGAATTTCTCAATTTTGTTTAAGTGTAACTAATCACTTCGTAAATCCCAGATCTGGTACTGAATGTTTGACATATTAGGAATGTCATTGAAAATATCAAAGCCTTTATGCAGATTTATAAACACTTAATAACATCATCCCGAGCACATTATTATAATTTCCTGTAATAAAATGCTAACGGCAAAGTCCTAAAAAATATGATGGATCTAAATGGTAGTTATGGACAGTGCGAGATTTCTACTAAGAAAAATTCCAGGTTCCTTCTGTGCAGCTGACCAACTGATCCATGGAAAACCCTTACACTTACTTCTCTGTATTTCTCCGTTGCTTTTTTTTCACTTGATGGCAGTATTCGGCTCTCTTTTAGCCTTTCCTCACGAATTTTAGTTAAAGTGGTCGTGGCCGCAATAGCCGGGTGACTAGCATTTCGTTTTACCATTCGTGTTCAGTTCCTGTTTCGGCAAAACCCAAAATTATAGAAAATTAATTTTTCTAATTACGGTCGTCCCTCGGCAGGGAATAACAAGCCCAGCGGTTACAAATCGGCAACAATATATAGTCGTCATTGGTGTAAGCAGATCCCTGTCTGCTGCTCCCTGATTATTTCATGATCATGAGGAGCTATATTGACTACACATTCGATTGGGGATAACACTGGCGGGTATAACCAAAGTTGAACATGGCGATTAGCTCATCCATTGTCGGCGACTTCGACAAAAAGAAGAAGTCTCACGACCTGCTTCGAGTGCTTACAGGGTCATCAGCGTGAACGAGACAGCAATGACATTTACAAGGGAGATAGGCGTGAGCACAAAGCAGCTGAAAAGGATCTCCACACGAAGCAGTGGAGAATTGGAAGGTTATAAAAATATTTAAAAACACGGTATGATCTCTACAGGTACACTGACCCAAAACGCGCGGAAAGTGGGTGGGAGGAACAAATCCGTCGTAAAAAGAAGTAGTGTTTCAGAAACGATCTCCAGGTACTCAAGAAGCCTTGGCGAAGATCGTACTAGAATTCATGTTGAAGAGCCACTCAAACTTTTTTAAAAAAAAATTTTTCCGAAAAATTATTTGTCCACTTCCAAACGAATAACATTTTTCATTCTTCAGAAGAATTTCCTACGTAGGCATTCCACGACATTTCATTTAAATTTTTATTTAATTCACTTTAGCATATTTCCCTACTCTATGCCCTCTGCCAACTACACACTTTATTGATTCAAATTGATATGACTTTATGAGAGTTTGTGTATTTGTAATTTGCAATAGTTGTTTCTGTGAATGTGCATTGCATTCATTGGCAGTTATGTGTAGGTATGTAGGTTGTTGTGTGTAATTTCATTAATTAAAATCGCTTTCATTGCGCATAACAGATTATGATATAAAAATAA
This sequence comes from Neoceratitis asiatica, assembly GCA_030068015.2. Taxonomy (NCBI): domain Eukaryota; kingdom Metazoa; phylum Arthropoda; class Insecta; order Diptera; family Tephritidae; genus Neoceratitis; species Neoceratitis asiatica. The sequence continues at coordinate 27,213,780 of CM061524.1, forward strand.
ATTCGAGTGATGAATGGAATTTTGTAAAGGATTTCACTACCTTTTTTTTCTTTTGGGCAGCCAGTACGCGAGTTGGTAATTTTTTTTTTTTTTTTTTTGTTTAATCCAGTGTATTTTTTACGTAATTTTTGTGAAGTTTTTTATGCTTTTTTTTGCATTTTTCCGTATTCTCATTCATTTTAATATGTGGTTTTGCTTTTTGTGTTAAAAATTTTAATTGGTATTTGTTTTTAATCTGTCAATCAATTAAAATGCATGTAGTTGAGATTTATCTGATGATGCGTTACATATGTACATAGATGTGGTGTGTGTCTCTTGCAACATGCATATCAGCATAACTCCAGAGGAGAGCGCATAAATGCATGTGGAGTTGGGAAATTCAGTGATCAAAAAATATGCTGTTTAGGTGGAGCTGAAGGATAGGGTTTGAAAGTAAGCAAATCGAAATAAAAATTTTTAATTTAAAAATAAAAAAGATAATTAAATTAAATTAAATTAAATGTATAATTTAAATAAAATAATATAATATGGAAAATTTTAATAAATATAAAATAAAATGCTATAAAAGTTATTTTATAGTGAATAAAATAAAATAAAATTAAACTAAATTAATTTAAATTAAAGGAAATAAAATTAAAGAAAGAATAATTAATTGAATATAAAATATAATAACATATAACAAAATAAAATAAAATATAATTAAATTAAATTAAATAAAAAAGAATAATAAACTAAAATAAAAGCAATTTGAAAAATATGAATTAGAATTATATAAATTAAAATAAAACGATATAAAATAAATAAAAAATTAAATTAAATTAAATTAAATAAAAATAAAAAAACAAAATAAAATTCAGTAAAACAAATTAAATCGAATAAAATAATATAAAGAGATTACTAATATATATAAATAAAAATAAAAATAAGATTCGAAAAATAAAATACAATAGTGTATAAAAATACACAATAAAATAACTAAAAATTTAATCATATAAATAAAAGTAAGCAAAATAATATTAAATCAAATTAATTTAAAGTAAACCTGCAGTGAAAACGTAAACTAGCTTGCAAAAGTTATAGGAAAATACTAGTACTGAAATAGGATCATACCAGTTCTTTAGTAGTATACCATTTCACCAGTAACGGTAATAATCAGCCCTATTCTGCATTTCGACTCGAATTGAAATTTTCTACGTTCCGCGAATTTGGAATTCTGCGTTATGTTCCGTTTCGATCAATCCTCGAACTTTTCTTCTATCTAATTCTATATTAATATAAAACTGCCTTCCTTAAAAGAAATGCCAGCTACTACTCGATTAGGTGAAGTAAGCCATGTCAAAGTACTTAATTGAGTTTCTTGCGCTAAGACATCCAGGACATACGTAAAAGCATCTTTATTAAGTTCGAAGTTCTTTTTCAATTTTTTAAAATTTATCACTCATCTGAAATGGATGTCATTTGTCTCTTAATCCTCATGAAATATCGCCGCGACTCTTTATTCCATTTACCATTAAAAACAAAACAAAAATATATCTATTTGAATTGTACAAAAACTCTTTTCAATTGGTTGCTTTGTTTTGTTCCAATTTCACTCATTCACCTGCATTCAGCTGATTTCGAAAATGTATTCCTCTTCCTCTTCTTCTTTCGATTCGATCGTAACTCAGAATACCTAATTACGATTATGGCGGAGCGGAGAGCGGGAACGTAATCGAAATGTAGAATAGCTCTGAATAATAATTTTCACCACCGCGTCATTCGTGTATTAGTGTTATTTATAGAACGACACGACTGAGTTTCATTTCCTAATAAATCCCTTTGAAGTGCGCAGTTAGTCGTTTCTCTTCGCATTACAGCGACAGTCGATTGGTTAGAGGTTATCACTGTAAGGTGTGAGGTTTTCAGTTCGATTCTCACTTGAGGCATGCTCATTATTGGTTTTATTTTTATTTTTGGTGAGTTAGAAATACAGAAGGCATGTATCGAGTGTTCTAGACGTTTCGAAGGCCAAATATCGACTCGGATCATTACCTTGTAGCAGCAATAATACGCACCCGCCTCTGTGCGGCAAACAACGCACGTCAACAAACACAAGGAAGGTTTGACGTCGAAAAACTGCAATCACAGCAGACAGCCAGCCAGCAGGTGTTCTACTCGGCTTACACACCTGCTCTCTGAGAGCACTCATCAGCAACTCGAAATAAGGGAGCTTTGAAACGAAATAGCTAATTCCTTGCGTACCGCTGCTTCGGAAGCAATTGGTTTTCAACAATACCAGAAAATTAGCTGGTACGATGAGGAATGTCGAACTGCAGCGGAGAGAAAGCAGACTGCCTACCTCGCAACTTTGTTTTCGACCACAACACGTGCGAGAGCTGAAGATGGAAGTGAGACGCATTTGCAGACGAAAAAAAAAAGAGAACGGAATGCGTGAGAATGAAGAGCTTCGGAAGCTGGCCGACAAGGGTAATACTAGGGCCGGAGCAAACTCGTGTAGGGACCATGGAGGTAATCTGGTGACAAATATCCAGTGCATACTTAGTGTATAGGTGAAGCACTTCTCCCAAATCAATGACGATGGTACAGAAATGCCATCACCCACCCAACTATGAAGTAGTTCAAATAACGATTGCGCGTTTAAAAAATAACAAAGCAGCGGGAGCCGTTGGCTTACAGGGAGAACTATTCAAAAACGGCGGCGAAGAACTGACAAGCAGCATGCATCAGCTTCTTTGCAGAATATGGTCAGACGAAAGCATGCCTGGCGAATGGAGCCTAAGTGTGCTCTGCCCAATCCAAAAACAAAAAGGGAGACCCCAAGTCTGCGCCAATTATCGTGGGATAAGTCTCCTTAATATCGCATATAAGGTCCTATCTAGCGTATTGTGTCAAAGACTAAAGCCCGTCGTCAATAAACCGATCGAACCTTAGCAGTGAGGCTTTAATCCTGGCAAATCCACCATTGACCAGATGTTCACCATGCGCCAAATCTTGGAGAAGACCCGAGAGAAAATAATCGATACACACCACATTTTTATCGATTTTAAAGCTGCCTTCGACAGCACGATGAGGAGCTGCCTCTACGCCGCTATGTCTGAATTTGATATCCCTACAAAATCCTTACGGTTATGTAAACTGACCCTGGATAATAATATAAGCTCATTCTGAATTGGGTAGGACCTCTCCGATACCAAACGAGGTTACAGACAAGGAGACTCTTTATCGTGTGATTTTTTCAATTTGATGCTGGAGAAAATAATACGAGCTGCAGAGCTAAAAAGACCAAGTACAATCTTCTACAAGAGTGTACAATTGTTGGCGATGATATTGATATAATTGGTCATAACAACTGCACCGTAAGTTCAGCGTTCACGATGTTGACGGTCATAACTTCAAAGTCGTAGTTAATTTCGTCTATTTAGGAACCAGCATTAACAACACCAACAATGTCAGCCTTGAAATCCAACGCAGAATCACTCTTCCCAACAGGTGCTACTTTGGACTGAGTAGGCAATTGAAATGTAAAGTCCTCTCTCGACGAACCAAAACAAAACTCCACAAGTCGCTCATCATTCCCGTCCTGACGTATGGTGCAGAAGCCTGGACGATGTCGGCAGCCGATGAGTCTGCTTTCGGAGTTTTCAAAGGAAAAGTTTTGCGGAAGATTTATGGTCCTTTGCGCAATGGCAACGGCGAATACCGTAGGCGTTGAAGCGATGAGAGCTGTACGAATTATACGACGACATTGACATAGTTCAGTGAATCAAGAGGTAGCCGCTACGCTGGCTAGGTTATATCGTCAGAATGGATAAAAGCGCTCCAGCTTTGAATGGAGTACCCGTTGGCGGAAGCAGAGGAAGAGGAAGATATCCACTCCGTTGGAAGGATCAGACGGAGAGCGGAGAGCGATTTCCAACTGACGTCAAACAGCAAAGAGAAGAAACGAGTGGCGCACTCTTTTTGATGAGGCTATAATCGCGTAAGCGGTACCTACGCCAAAGAAGAAGAAGAGTTAGAAATTCAACACATACTTATGTATGACCTTTCGTAGGACATCGACGTGTTAAAAATACGAGTTGCTCACATGGGAAATAGTTAGTGCAAAAATGTAACCTAGTGGCATTCTAGTTAATAACTTTTTTCCCTGCAGGGAAAATGATTTTAAATGATAAAAATTAACAATAAATGGTTCAAAAGAAAACACAATAAAATATCACAAAATAAATAAAATAAAATGATATAAATAAAATATAATAATATTAATTAAAATATAAAAATACAATAAAATAGCTTAAAACAAAAAATAAATCAATTAACTAATTCAAATAAAAATTAATTAAATAAAATGAGAAAAAAATAAAATATAATAACAAAACAAAAAATAATGATATAAATATAATGCAATAAAATAAAATAAAATAATAAAAAATAGAATTATAATATAAAATAAAATAAACTAAGACCAAATTAAAATAAGAAAAGTTATATAATATAAAATAAAATAATGTAAAGTAAATAGCAAAAATAAAATAATAAAAAATAAAAAATTTTAAATAAAAAAAGGATTAAATAACATCGAATAAAATTTTAAAACCATAAAATAAAATATCATATAATAAAAAAATATAAATTAAAAACTAAAATAAAATTAAATAAAAATAATAAAGTAAATTTAAAAATAAATAAATAAAATGAAATTTAATAACAAAAATTTATATATATAAAATAAAATAAAATAGAATTAAGTTAAATCAAAATATTAAAAATAATATAAATTTACATGAATTTAATAAAATTAAATTAGAATAAAAAACAAAAAGTGCTTAAGCATTGAATTTATAAACAAATAACTTAAAAGAAATCAAATAAAATGCAATAAAAGAAATATAATAATATATGAAGAAAAATTTATAAACAAAATTTAAAAACTTAGAAAAACAGCAAAAATATATAAAGGAAAATAAAATATATAAAAGCAAAATAAAATAAAAATTGTTAAAATAAAAACGAAAAAATAATAAAAAAATTTAATAAAATAAAATAAAGAATAAATTAAATAAATTTAACGAAAATAAGTTAAAATTTTATCTACATAACCATGCTGTTAACCTCTTTTTAAACGCCATTTTATTACGCTTCCGACATGAATACAATTTTTGGAAAATGATAAACTAGTCGCGCCGCCATTTGTTGAACTACATAGTTATATGCCTAATAATACATTATATTAGTATTAAAGTATGTATATGTATGTGTAATAATAAAGACATGCAATGCTGGAAGTCATGCTGCTTTTATATATGTACATACATACATATATACTCCGCCCTCATTGTTGAAGCCAACACCTTGCTCTACACGAAGGTGTATATACGATTATTTATGAATTTAGTTGTTTCTTTCCACTTAAAGGTTCATGAATTTTCACCGAATATTTACATATGCATATACATATGCGTATGTTCATACATATTTACTTTATCAACCCAGTTTTGTGTGTGTCTTAGCAATTTGTTATTAGCATTGTAATTGTTGTTTTTTATTGTTGTTACAATTTGTTGCTGTTGTTGTTGTTGTCGTTGTTGTTGCATGTCTACTGGCGTGAAAGTTAGTTGGTAGTTGACTTGACTAATATAATCGTGTAATTATGTAAATGATGCCTGGAGCACAGCACAGTTAGCGGAAAATTCAAATAAGGTAAAATACTAAATTATATAATTTACATCCACACATACACGTGCTCGTATATATACATATACATATGTATAAAGAAAATATTTCATTTTCGAAAGTATGTGTAAGTTTTGCCCTCTCGGTGGTAGTTACTTACTAATTAAAAAATATGAAGTCGTTTACTATACGCCGCCATTGCCGACTATGACTTCTTTCCCTATTCGGTGGAAATCTGAATATCAAAAAGTTATTTCTACATATCTCCATCCAAGTGGAGTAGGGTAGGATGCATTTATTAATTTTTTGGCGTAAAAAAATCGAGATTAACTCAAAATATTAGATGCGAGATATTTACTGAAAGAAAAAGGACCGTTTGCCCATTAGATCATTGGCCCGAAAACTTTTTTGGGCTTGTGTTGGGTAACTGAACTGAACAGTCCATGATTGGGACCAGCATCTTTTTCGCATGAAGTAAGTTCATCTGTCGAGCGTCAGGCACTCAGAAATTACGTTTGCCACTATCTCTGCACACTTCCTGCAATTCCTCAATATGATCTAAATGGAAAACTGGCAATGCCAATGCCCCATTCATAGTCCTACCAGTAAACTGCAGTCTGATCTCTTTTTCAAAGATATAAACTGTAGTGAACCCTATTGGCCTGAAGATACAAGAAGCATTTCTTATGCACTCTTCGCCTCCCTTAATGCTCTGAAAGACGTCCTCTTTAGCCAATTTATCGGTTATCTCATTGCTTTCGATTATCATATGCATGAATCTGTACTTTAGAAAAAAACAATATTTCTTGGTGAACATTAGCTCACATCTACTGGGCGTATAAACCAAGAAACCGACTTCTTCTGCAAATTGGAGCGTTCTGTGTGGAGGACCAATCGGCATGGCTGAAATTCTAAAATAATTTTGCCCTAGATATATAGTTTGGATTATCCGAAAGAAAATTTCAGGCAATGCATGGAAAAGTCATGTCAATCTCGAACGGACTTTTTAAAGAAGGTCAGTCGGCATAGCGCACCGCATCAGGTGAAGCTGTAGCAGTAATAAGCGGATGCATTCCCATTGATCTTCTTGCGTTCGAGAGAAAAAGAAACTGAACACTAATGAAAATTACGAACCCAGGAAACGTCGTCAATACCACAAGGGAAAAGGGAATCCTGAACCAGGTGCAAACCCGTTGAGAACTATAACACCGATGGATAACCAGGCTAATAAACGACGTCAAAGCATGGACTAACAGAAAATTCAGAGTTCCCCTGCGGACTAAGAGTGCAAGAATTTACGCGCGATAAGGCATGCCTGTCATTAGAGGTGACTAAAATCCAATAGTTCTGGTGACGGAGCGACCCGGACTTCTATATTTTTATTATATTTTTTTTTTAAATGAGCGTAAAGTAGTACGTTTTTTCTATGGTAGGTTTTTTCTACGCCTCACCCGCAAGAAATAAATTTTCCCAACGTTTTGCATGAATTTAATGTTTTCTCTGCACTTAGTAAACTGATATCAAGATCACATTTTATATCCGAAGTAGAATTTTTAGCCATCCGTGTGAACGCAGACTTATTTCGACAGAAACTCTTCTTTTCCACTGGTACATCTCCGGGCTCAATATTTTCAAAAATAATTTTTCCTGAAAGCATTAGTAATTATGAGGCAGAAAACTAATATTTGGTCCCAACAAGTTCTCTAAGCTGGTGCGCTTAGCTTCGTTGAACTATATATACTTCTGCGCTTCTACGTTCAGCAACCAATCAATTTTAATTTTTTGCATTATGAATCTTATGAAATTTTTCTAACGACCCTACAGCCAAACTCCACAGGTTATACTAGATGAGATTCAAAAGTTCAGTAAATTAAGGAGACGAATTGGGAAGTTATTCATCATTCCCGTTCTACTATATGGGGCACAAGCATGGTCGATGACAACGAGACAACGGCTACGCTGCTTAGGTCATGTGATCCACTTTTGAAAGTTTTCGAAGCAGGCAGGAATGACGCGCTGTTGCAACTCGGCGTTAATAGCGTAAGCGGTGTCTAAACGAGAAGAATTGACGGTAGCACCTTGACTGGCTGATTAGTTAGTTGGTTGAAAGGCTGGGTTGAGAATCTGACCTTCGCACGGCCGCATCTAAGTTATTGAGTAGGCTCATTGCTTTTCTCGCGTAACCCAACCATGCCTTTCTGACCAATTCCCTTCATTTAATGATTTTTTTTATTAACTCCAAATCATATGTGCCACCTCCTTAAGGCATCATTAGAGATATTACGTCTCAATCGGCTCTAGATGCTTCAACATATTCTGTGCATGCTCTGCACTCAGAAGATCCACTTTATCTAGCTGGTGCAGCTGATGTCGCAGTGGTAGATGCACATACGAATGCTAAATTCTGTTTTGCTGCCCTAAATGCTGCCTTAAACACCGACTTAGTGTCCTTCTTGTGGATCATAAAACAGTTGAAAAAAACTTTGTGAGCTCCCAGAATGCTAATTTTGTCTCAGAAAATGTAGTACGTGGGTGCGATCAAGAGTTTTTTTGAGTCGTCGGAAGATACGTCTTCAAGAATATGGAGAAAGAGGTGCCTAGCGGGCAGCCCTGCGACTATGTGATAAACCATAAAAGAGATCCAGCCGTCAAGGATTATAGAAAAAGGGCTTGCAACACGAAGTGTCAAAGCCCAAGAGCAGAATTTTAGTTCCGGGTCCTTAATCCACCTATTCTACAGTTCACATCTGGCATTCAATGATTTTAACCTTTTTTAAACAAACAAACAAAATAAAAATAAAATAAAAAATGCATTAAAGGGAAAAGCACTTTTTGATAAAAGAAGAGATGATTTTAGGTCTTTTTTAAGCCAAAAACTTATAAAAAAATATATTTAGATATGGAAAATATTTACTCAAAAGCAAAATTAAATCAATTTCTTACACCATTTTTTAATACCAAACCAAATTGCCCACTCAAATCACCTTTTTTATGCATATAAAATTCAATTTACCTGTCATAACCATAAACAAATACTTTGAATCGTTATCAGTTGCTATCATCAACATGAATCATTCTAACCTGTTTCCATAACTGCCTTAATGCTACTACTATTTCTGGTACTAAAAAATTTATTTCACACACTGCGAGAGCAGCACAACGATGATGAGTCGACGACGACTTGTCCGTTGGTGGCGCTGATAAGATCGAGATTCGCATGAAATGGAACCAGTTTAAAAAATGTCTTTCTAATATTTTTAACATTTTTTTCTGGCATTTTTTGTCTTCCGCGCTGCATAACGAATAATCGAATCGAATAAAATTAATAAATGCCAATTTGAACGATTTGTTTGCCTCCGCCGACAGTCAGCAGCAGAACACGCTAGCAAATTATGAATGTCGTTTTGGAGCGCGAAAAAGTGGTGAATAAAAGCAACCGCAAAATGATATACAAACCTGTATGTCTGTGCGTATGTATGTATGTGAGAGTATATGTGTGATGATAACTAATCGAATGCGCGTATTTCAAAGCAACCTCTTCATACTTGGTTTTAGCGCATAAAATCGTAAATTGTCACAAAAGTTCGTGGGAAAAAATTTATTCAAATTTTCTAAAAAATATGTATGTGCAACAAAAACAACACACGCAAAGTATTTACTCTTTTTTTTTGTTTTTGCAAATACATTTTTGCAAAATTTATTTATTTATATTTGCATAGTTGTGCTTATTCATTTAGTCATTTATCTATAGTGTTTTTGCAACTAATTTTTTTTTTTTTTTTGAATTTTGGAAAATTTTCGCAAAATTCTTTCTCATAGCAATTTTAAGCAAATTTATAACAATCAATTTGAATAAGTGATTTATATATTTAAATATGTATTTATTCAGTTTTGGCTTTTGAATAGTGCGAAGATATGAGACATTTTTACGAGCTTGCACCTGTGGTCACCATTGCCTGACTAACTCACTCCATCAGTCAGTCGATGATAGTCAACTAATGAACTTGTTATGGAGTTCCGAGTTTTTTATTTGTATAGTAAAAAATACTAATAAATAAAATTATTTTAATTTTTTAATTCACTTAAATGTGACAAAGCGCTTAAATTAGATTAGCGATATTTTTTTTTTTTCAATATCTATAGAGAACTAGTTGACTTTACTTTGAATGATGCACCCATATAAGCGGCATAGATATAGCTAGTTGAAGGCTAAAAGAGGTTCACCGTCTCTTAGTTTTAATCTTTCCAATAGGAGAGGGCAGCCTCCACCTGGCCGAAGGTGTTTCGTCGGTCTGAAGGGCATTGCCTAGTACAACTTATTGTTTCGAAAGCCATTCGGTTCAACTCAACTGATATCACCGCTTCCGCTTGAAATAAAAGGTGATCCATTTCGAAGTTCCCTACTTTTTTAAAGAAAAAAAACCAGAAACTTTAAATTTAATGGGGAATGTTTATTATCATTCGAAAGAACATTCTTTGGCATATATTTTTTTGTAGATTATCTCTTTCAAATATTGGCCGCGGCTACGTCTCAGATGGTCCATCTGTTGAGTCCAATTTTCGATCGACTCGTTCGAGCTTGTCGACTGGTAACTTCCATACGTCAGTCCGAGTTGCTGCGAACGGCGCCGAATCGACTGTCCACGATCTTCGTGTACACTCGCAGCTAAGGCCACTATATTTTCTTCACTGCATGCTAGACGTGGTCTATTCGGTCGAATATTATCCAATAATGAACGCTGGGTCTCAAGATGGGTGATGATGATGCGAATGGTATGCTCAGTAGATCGATTATGTTGACCATAAGTTGAGCGAAACGCGCGAGACACATTCTTTACAGAACGTGAATTTTCGTAATAAAGTTGGATGATTTATAAACGTTGTTGCGGCGTAAGTTTTTCCATGATGAAATGCCAAACAATACTGAACAAAAATAACATGACAGCTTAACACGACTCTCGCGTGATCTGTCAAAAATGGCTATTGAAAAAGGTACCTCTCTTGGATCACCCTTTGTATGTTCATCGAAATAGTGCTTAACTATTAAATTACTTGCGCAGTCTAAAGTATCATCTGCTCTCCAGAATTTTAAGTCTAAAATTATTATATGTTCCAAGATAGGTGAAACTATCTACAAGCTCTGCAATTTTTTCTCCAGCACTAAAAACAACAAGAGTTATATGATAGAGAATCTCTCTCTCTCTCTCTCTGAGTCTCTCCCTCTCTCTCTTTCTGAAACTTCAGGTCGCTTGGGAAGAGGTATTTTCCTCCCTTAACAGAATTTCTAGTCCTAAACGGAGCAAGTAAATGCTCTGCACAATACCAAATGCAGATATAATGGCTTGTAGCCTTTAAAAATAGTCCGTTATATCGACGATGAAGTCAATTAGCCTAATAAATCCTCATTTCTATCTACTTAAATGCACAATCATCAATATCTCTCTCTTCCATACAGCAAAACTCAGCTGGAGATTACACAACTAGTGAAGTGACTGCTTCCTGAGAGCTTTGTTGCTACAAATTGAGAAAAAGAAAAGATTTCACAGCTACGATAAACTTCCCGATAACGGTGGTATAATACAGATGTAATACCGTAGCTCTATTTCCATTACGGATAGCAGTATTTCATTGATATCCAAGCGGCTGCAGAGATACAACTGATATACTCTCGAAGTATTAAGGAATGATTAAACTCCCCATTTGTAGCTTCGAGATACTTCGTGACTGACCTTATTGCCTACCTAAATTCAGTCTTACGTAGCTTACTTTGGGTGGCTAAACTCACATGTGAGCGTCTTCTGGCCTTACGTGTCGAGTTCCTACTTGAGTTTATGGTATGCTTCTTGATTTTTTAGCCCGCAAATGGAGGGACCGGAAGTTTTTTCCAAACCACCTTCGAACGGCAAAAGGATTCGTCTGAGTTAGAATATTTCTTTCATGTCAAAAATACATTCGGAAGACTTGACATTGCTACTGTGACCGCTAGTAATCTTACATAACATGGGAATTTAGCTGGAAGCCGAGCAATGGCGGTCCCATGCATTTATATGGAGTTGATGAAAATCTCCTCAGAAGTGGATAAGGGTGAAAACACATGTAGCGTTGACTCCAATGAAAAATTTTTTGTTCTCCTCAGTTTTACCAATTAAATTTATCCTAAGGTTAGTGAAGCGTAACGTGAAAACTGATCTTCGGATATGATGGTCATTTACCACTCGCTATCAATCTCCTGCTTTAGCTTCACGTGGTGACACTGTTATCCTCACATGCTGGGTTACAGATAAATTACGGTGAGCTGACCACGCTCTCGCGGATCCTATAGATGCAATTGAGGTTACACTTGTTGTTTGCACTTAATTTGGCTCTGAGCAACTTACCTCATAAGGTTAAGTGTCAACTCTAGCATGGCCTCCCTGTTTTCCTTGATTACTTAGCTATCGATGAGACTACACATTCGGGGGACGATAGCGATTACGAGTGCAGACCAAATCAATATAGAAAAGCTAATTTGTAAAAGCAAAACTTCGTCCGCACCTATTCAGGTGAGTACTGAGCCAAAAACGCTTCTCAATCCAGAAAAGGTAATATCCGGCGGCGTCAGGAAGTCTATTTGTTACGTCGCCGTGAGTAAGGATGTTGTTGTGGGGCCTGGCACTAATAGGACGTCAGCAGTTTTTTTCTTCCTAGCATAATAATGTGGGGTGCCCGTCTAACGGTGGTACGGTTGTGAAGCCAATTTATGGGAAGGCACGAGGCCTCACGGCCTGTTCTAAGTGAAGACGGACGACAAGCAAACACAACTAACTAACTCTGCCAAGATGGTACTAGCGGTGGAAAAGATGAAAGAGCAAGGCTTTTCGAGGCATTATTTTGAGAGAAATTCATTGGCGTCCATTTGAGGAATATTATACGAAAATAACTCCTCCAGTTCTCCTGGCAATTTTGACAATAGTGACCCCAAAGTTGCCCTGCCTGGCAATGTGCAGCTCGATGCTTTCTTCTTGACCCTACCGACCTAAATCTTACGAATGAGTTCAGAAGATTCCACTATAAAATTCTCGCTTATGTATCAACCCAACATTCAGTGAAACCTTTCAGAAACTCTTTCTTTGCAGTTTTCTCGGAAAGAGCTACTTTATGTATGTACATCCATGAGCTGTTGAATTCATCTTCGACTGTCCCCAAAAAAGCTCATCGGTACAGGGTCTGGTGAGAGACTGCGTCACGAAAGGTTCTCTTGAAAAGTGAACAATATGCAGACCGTTCTTAAAGGTGAATATAAGAGAGAGAGAGAGAGAGAGAGGCAAATAACATGAGAAAGAGGGAGATAGAGATCGAATAGGTGATAATAGAAAGCAAGTTGAGCTGGAAAAGCAGAGAAGATGCCTAAATATATAATAATTTTCATAAATATCTACCCTAACTTTGTCTATTTCCCCTAAGAGGTCGGGCAATTCAACTTAACCTATATTCTGGTCAGCTTAAAGAATTTTTATTAATTTCAAACATACATAAAATCATTAAATTTAATTCATTTCCTTTTGGACACTATGAGCACATTCTTCTTTCTTCTTTCTGCTCCTTTCGTTGCCTCTATACATACATACAATACATATGTATGTATGCAGCTACGTACGTCTGCATTTTAGCCTAATTAAGCAAAAAATCAATAATACTTAGTATATTTATTGAAATGGAATAAAATTTTAATGAAGTCACATGTACATGGAGGACAACAACGCAAATTATTCCCTATAAAAATGTTTTGAAACCAAGTTAATAAAGAACGAGCGCGTTTCTACCTTTAACCCATGTATGTTTGTTTCCATGTACATATGTATGTATTATATGTACGTATGGCTGCACTACAATCGCTCGTTGATCACAACTTGGTGACATGCAAATATCGATCGCGATCAACAGGTTGCCTGCCCCAATAGCCATCAGAGAGAGAGCAGGCAGCTCGCAACGCGTACTGTTTATAGACTACTGCAACGAGTATGAGTGTGTATGAGGCTGAACGGCCGGTAGATAGCAAGCAGAAGGCAAAACAAGCGACCAGTAGACACGCATGCGCAGATAGCGCTACTATCCTTGAGTTTTTATATATACATAGGTATGTATGAGTGTATGAATTGCCTTTTCATATTATTTGATTTTATTATAATTTTTTATTTTACTTCATTTTTTTTAAATTTTTTTTTTCGTTTTTTATTTATTTCGTTGTCCTCGCTTATTTATTGATTTTGTTCAATAAATTTTGCATGTTTGCTTCCAATTTAAATAAAATTCGACAACTCTAAATCACTACGTTTTGACATTGTGAAATGCAAACGCGTGAAGCGTACATGCATACATACATACATACATATGTACATACATGCATACATGCAAATGTACATAAATCTATATGTGAAGCTACTTAGCATAGCCAGCTACTGGCATTCTGTCGCATCTTGAGCGTGTTGTCGCCATTGGCACAGCTGCTGGCCGCTTCTGCCGGCTGTTGTTGGCGTCAGTTTGTAGCAGTGGCTGAAAAAGCTGCGAAGGGTAGATGAAATCTTTGTGAATGGAGGGATTTTTATTTCGTTTTTATTTTATTTTTTATTTATATTTATTTACTATATTAATGTTCGTTTTATAGCAACAATTTTCATATAAAATTTATATCGAAACTCAATGTGAGTTATTTATTCCTAATTAGTGTTTTGCGAACTCTCGATTTTAGGGAAAATATTGAAAAAAGAATAAATTCTGCAATTTGATCTGTTTCCTGCTCACTTTTTTTGACCTTGATTAAAGCGAAAAAAATCGTTTCATAATTTGGCATTTTTTTTTTGTCTCTGGCAAGCTCTTTTCGCTCTGGAAATGCCTTACTTTACTTAGTTTTAAATACGCTCGCCCATAACACATCTTATGATACCACGAAAGTCTCTCTGAACGTACAGCGTATTTTCTATCCAAATGGTCTCTGTCTTCTGTCACACGGTAAGGGCTAAGCTTCTTCCTCTAAGAGAATTTCTTGGCCGTACAGCTTCATTTCTATCCGTTTTGGTCTCCCTTATGAATCTTTTTAGGGTACTTGTCCCACAACAAACACTAAGCAAAAATATACCGAGGTCTACTGGTACTTACGAGTAAGAAAACCGCAAAAAATCAAATCCTCTCTCCAAGAGAATTTCTTGAAAGGTTCGTCTTGAAAGGCATGTCATCCTATAAGGAAATGACCCAGCCGGAGACTACTTGACTTTAAAAAGTTCTCTTGCTGCAGAGAGTATAAGCCATTCTACCTTTTCCAGTTTTATTTCGGTAAAATTTGCTCAACTTGCAAAGTTTTATGCCCACCTTAGCATAATCTGTCTTCAAACGGTAGAATCTGCTAGGTCGTGCACTGCCAAGCTAGTTCGTTTTCCCGGTAGTTCACCGCTATTTCTATACCATCTAACTATTAGTTTGTTCTCTTCCACCTCTCCTAACATAGCTCTTCAAAATACGATGTTATAGTGTGTCGCAGTTGAGCCTAGTCTGTCACTGTCTTCAGACCTATGAAATCTAGCATTGACTGGATAATCACCATGCGTCAAATTTTGTAAAATACCCGTGAGAAAAGAATCCCGTATACACCCAACCTTTCATCGATTTCAAAGCTACCTTCCACAGCAGCACGAAAAGGTGCTCTTTCCATGCCGCTATGTCTGATTTTCAGGTCCCTGAACAATACCAGAAGTGCAGTCAGAATTGAGATGGACTCTCCCTAACCGTTCGATACCAAACGAGGTTTTAGATAGGGTGCCTCTCAATGGCTTGTGACTTCTCCAACTCAATGCTGATGAAAAATAATAAGTACTACATAGCTAATTGACAAGTTACAACCTTATCCAAGAGTGTTAGCATTTGCTGGAGATGATGTTGATATCATTGATTTTAATCAGCGCGTCTTTAACCCGGCTTTCTGTAAAATAAAAAAAGAAGTGAGCGAATGCTCCTGATAGAGAACAAGGATAATACGAAATATCTCCTGTCTACAAACAAACAGTCAGAACACTCGCATCTATCTAACTAGCATCCAACCAGCATCATGACCAATAACAATGCCATACCTGTAATCCAACGTAGAATCACTATTTCCAACAGGTGATACTTTGGACTGAGTAGAGAATTGAAAAGTAAAGAACTCTTTCGACGAACAAAGATCAAAACCAAAGATCAAGTCGAGCATGGACAATGACGTCATCTCATGAGTTGGCGATAGAAGTTTTTGAGAGAAGGTTTCGCGATGGAACAATGAGCTGCACGTGTTATACTATGATACTAACATAGTTCAGCGAAGAAGCTGCGCTTGCTAGACTGCCAGAAAAAATGAAAATGTCTCTTTTTCATTATTCGCTCCGAATATATTTTACAACTTCCTATGGTTCATTGAATGGAAATTTTTCCTTAACGGTCTGGAGAGAGCTTAAGTTTTTGAAATTGATGAAAGATTATAGCCTGAAAGATGTGAAGCCTATTTCTCTCTCTCTCTCTCTCTCTTTCGCATCAATTATTTTCAAGTTTGTCAATTAGCTGAGACATTTTAGCGTTAAATTAACGAAATTTTGATTATTAACACGATTAACACGAAGTTTTGATTAGAGATTGATTTTAAAAATAAAAAAAGTGGTTTTGTTATATTAAGTACAATTTTGCAAAGCTCAGAAAGCACCTCATACTGCTACTCAAACAAATCCACTAGCGCCAATTTGCTCTTCATACTCCAGTCACGTTTTTTTTCTCTGGTTCTTTGTTCTGTTTTAAATAATATTTTTAAACAAAATTGTTTATTAAAATAAAAAATATTATTTAAAAATTCGTTGATTTTCCCGCCATTATCTCCTCTGCCATGCTCTTTCGATTTAGTTTTTTTCCATTTGGTTGTCATTCAAATTATTAGTTTTTTCTGAAGTATTCTTTACCTGACCTTCGTTTTGGCATTGAATAGTGTTCTTCTCATGAGAAAAACTTTTTAGTTCCTTACTTTTGTGCTTATGAAATTAATTTCTTTACAATTATTCGTTCATTTGCTTTCAATTAGCTAACTGAGCGGCAGTGTGAATAGCTCTTCACTTAATTTTTATGAAAAAGACGCCTAATTGATCATTTTCTAAGCTTCTATTAATCATAACAGCAGCGGAAACTCAGTTGTGGAGGAAATGAATTGACTTTGAAGTTCCTAAATTAATCGGATAAGTTGTTGAAATGAGTGGCGGATATTCTTCCTTAGGTTTTCAGCATGCTTCCCTAGTTTCCATTGCCTCTTCGCTAGAATCCAACTAAGTAATCCCTACTTTTTTAAAGGAAAAAACACAGAAAATTCAAATTTAATGGGGAAAGTCGATTATAATTCGAAAGAACATTCTTTGGCATTTATTTCTTGAAGATTATCTCTTTCAAATGTTTCCCCCAGCTACGTCTCAGATGGTCCATCCGTTGAGTCCAATTTTCGATGACTCGTTCGACCATTTCGACTGGTAACTGGCGAATGACAAGTGTGATGTTTTGCTCGAAAGCCTGAATCGAAGCACGATTGTCCGCATAGACTTTAGACTTTACATATCCCTACAGGAAAAGTTCTAACGGTATGATATCAAACGATCTTGGTGGCCAATCGACCGGCACAAAACGTGAAATTATCTGCTCACCGAAATGTTCTCTCAATAAATTCATTGTATACGCTCAGTAGGCCGATTATGTTGATCATAAGTTGCGGGCGAAGCGCGCGAAACACATTCTCTACAGAACGTGAATTTTCTTAATAAAATTGAATGATTTGTAAACGTTGTTCAGGCGTAAGTCTTTCCATGAAGAAATGCCTAACAATACTGAACAAAAATAATATGAGAGCTTGACACGATTCACGCGTGATCTGTCAAAAAAAGGCTATTGAAAAAAGTACCTCTACACTAATCACCCTTTAATAATGAATACTGAATCTTTGCTCTTTTACCGCTCTTACCTTGCTCTTATCCTTAATGTTTCTAAGAACTGAAAACTATAACTAGAGAAATTCCTTATAGTTCCCTCTGGGGTTTCTCTACGAATTTCAGAGTAAAACTATCAAGTATTATCATAAAGAGCAGGAATTTTTGCCTAAAATTGAGAACTATTCATTTCGTACGCTTCCAGCTCAAGTTAAATACATTACTGTACCGAAAATGTGAGAAAAATAGAAGAAATTGAACAATTTAGTAATGAATACACATGAAATAATTTTTTATGAGGTCATCAGACTCATTATGATACATAAGTACCAATATAATGAATGCGCTAAGGCATATAAATATTTCACTTGCTTAAGCCGATAAGGATCTTGCCAGTAGCAACAGTTGCTCATTCATTAATAACAACTTGGAAAGTAACTAGCGAACCGTTTTTAAGCTTCTCTTAAGAAAATTCTAAATAATTCATTGTTGACTGGTGAACATGACATATTCGCTGTGTAAACGCGTTGATCGCACATTTTTCGCGCATATCCTTTAGTATGATCAACAAAAGTGCAATGCAACAGGCTGCAAAGGAAACGAACGAACGAACGCCAGAAGCTAAATATTTAATGCAATTTTGCACATTTTTATTTCAAATGAGAAATGAGCGCAATAAAAGTGGCCAGCATTAACAACAAAGGCAAACAGCGGCAGAATACTTGCCGAAATAGAAAGGAAGCACAGGGACAGCAAGGATACGTGGCGTTAAGCATTTAAGTGGCACAACGATGTTGGAATTATAATAATAATCGCGTAAGAGAAAAAGGAAGAAGGAAGAGCGCGCATACTCTTGACACCGCAGGCAATTTTCATTTCATGCAGGCTGTTTTTCGTGTCGATTTCCGTACTCATTGGAGGGCGAGCAAATACAAATTAATTTTAAGTATAAATATGTATGTTTTTACGCGCCGTTAGCTGTGTAGAGTGCATGTCATTCGATAAATTAGTAGGAAGTGGAACAAACATAAGAGAATTGCGGGTTCTACGCGCACATGTTTAAAGGAAACGAAAAGTATTATCCTTGGAGCTAATTGGCTATATTTTTTATTCAACGTGAAGACGGTAATATAAATGAAAAAAAAATACATAAATAAATCTAAGCAAATTAACATAAAATAAACTGGCAAAAAAAAAATAGTAAAAATAAGTTAAATAAAAAGAAACAAATTTAAAGAAATAAATTATTTAATTATAATAAAAAAAATCACAAAAAAATAACAATATAAAATATAAAATATCTATATTAGAAAAAAATAATATTGATGAAATAACGGACCATTTCGACGTTTCATATTTTTTTCAAGAAAAAAAGACACAGAAAATTCAAATTTAATGGGGAATGTTTATTATCATTCGAAAGAACATTCTTTGGCATTTATTCTTTGAAGATTATCTCTTTCAAATGTTGGTCGTGGCTACGTCTTAGATGGTCCATCTGTTGAGTGCAATTTTCGATGACTCGTTCGAGCATTTGGACTGGTAACTGGCGAATGCCACGCGTGATGTTTTGCTTCAAGGCCTGAATCAAAACGGGTTTGTTCGCATAGACTTTAGACCTTACATATCCCGACAGGAAAAAGTAAAGTGGTGTGGAGGCCTATCGACCGGCCCAAAACATGAAATTATCTGCTCACAATAAATCCATTGATTGATGCGATGTGTGGGAAGTGGCGCCGTCTTTTTGAAACCAAATGTCGCCGAGATCACGAGCTTCAATTCACGATGCAAAATATATTTTGATACTAAAGGGTGATCTAAGTAGAGGTATTTTTTTCAATAGCCCTTTTTGAAAGATCACGCGTGAATCGTGTAAAGCTATCATGTTCTTTTTGCTCAGTATTCTTTGGCATTTCATCGTGGAAAGACTTACGCCCAAACTACGTTTACAAATCATTAAACTTTATTACGAAAATTCACGTTTTCTAAAGAATGTGTCTCGCACGCTTCGCTCAACTTACGGTCAACATAATCGGCCTACTGAGCGTACTATTCGCAACATCAGCACCTATCTTGCGACCCAGCATTCATTACTGGATAATATTCGACCGAAAAGACCACGTCCAGCAAGCAATGAAGGAAATATAGCGGCCGTAGCTGAGAGTGTACACGAAGGTCGTGGAGAATCGATTCGGCGCCGTTTGCAGCAACTCGGATTGACGTTGCATGTAAACAAGCAAAATTGCCGCATTTCACACGAAGAGCAACGTGAAGAGATTAAAGAGCTGCCATTTCATCGAGAAAAACAACGGTTTGGTGTGGTTTGTGGAGCGGTGGAATCATCGGTCCATATTTCTTCAAATACGATGCCGGAGAGAACGTTACCGTCAATGGAGACCGTTATCGCGCCATGATAACCGACTTTTTAATGCCTGAAATTAAAGCTCGTGATCTCCGCGATATTTGGTTTCAAAAAAACGGTGCCACTACCCACACGTCGCATCAATCAATGGATTTATTGAGAGAACACTTCAGTAAGCAGATAATTTCTCGTTTTGCCCACCAAGATCATGGAAAGAGTAAAGAGATAATCTTCAAAAAATAAATGCCAAAGAATGTTCTTTCGAATGATAATAAACATTCCCCATTTGAATTTTCTGTGTTTTTTCTTTAAAAAAAAAGTAGGGAACCCCGAAATGGATCACCCGTTATATGTCTAGAATATCGAATTTCAGTCTATTAGACGCTTTATTGAAGTATTTATGACCCAAAATCATTGCTTAATCAACTCAGCTCGATATTCTGACATGATCGGTATAAATTTTGGTGGGTCTATCTCTTCCCTTTCTGGTACATACATACTTCGGACCAAAAAATTAAAAGTATATAAATAAAATAGATATATAAAATAAAGTAAAAAACTAAATTAAAAAATAAAAAACAACCCTAAAGAAAAATCAAAATAATCTAGTTTAAATTAACATTTAAAAATTTTGAAAAAGAACGAAAAAAAATTAACTTTAGTTAAATTAAGAGTTAAAATTAGCAATTAGTTTCCACTCGCGTTGCTTTGCCTTATTAGTTACTATTGTAATTGGTTATTTTAGCTTCTTCTTCTAACCGCTGCTTACCCTCTGACAACATGCTGTTTTGACTCGATAATAATTTAATTTGTTTGTGCTTACACACATATCATATAATTTACAATTCGAGCTCATATTTTTTTTAGCTGCGGGCGTAATTTCCCCAGTATTATTCCTTCTTGTTTTCTGTTTATTTTTTTCTTTTAATTTTTAACAATAAATTGTTGTGCTTGAATGTATGACAACTTGATAAGCACATTGTGCGAGCCACACCAAAAAAAAAAGAAGTGAAAAAGGCAAACAAAAAATAATTTGAATAGTTTAAAGAATTACACACCCGCTATAAATGCTTGGTTTCCTTCCACCGCGGCAACAAGCGTTGTATTTTTACCGCTGCAACTATCTCGCCACATCAGCCGACTGTTACTAACACCTGTTTCTAGCCATTGCAACACTACGTCTGCGCGTTAAACCCGGTCACTTTGTATGCGAGTGTTTGCGGCTGCTGCTGCTGCGCATGTCCTGCTGCGTTGTCCTGTCGCCCTTTTTTTTTTGGGTTGCCTCACCTTTTTAATGCTCATATTTTTATGTTTTAGTTAGTTTTTATTATTCGTATTAAGTTCATGCTGCTGCTGCTGCTGCTAAGCGCATTGTTTTGCATCGTTTATCACAGTTTTATGGTTTGTTTGTCATTTTAACACCTTTCCGCCGATGGTGAATGTGGATCTAAATATATGTGTGCACGTATATAGAGTAAAGGTGTGACGCTCATTAATTTCATGGAATTTAATTTAAACGCCTAATGCATTTTTCGTATGCCTTTGCGCATATCTAAGCCTAATGAATAAATTAAGTTGGAAAAACAACGTTTTTTACTTCAAAAATGCATTGGATAAAGAGAAGAATTAGACGCGAAAATATTTTGATATCGTATATAAATTTCAAATGTGTTATTGTTAGAAAATTTTGAAGAAAAAAAGCTTATGTAAAAGCGAGAATAAAAATGCTTCATAATTATTATTGAATATATATTCCTGGGCTGTTTTAGGGGTTCCAATGATTAGTTTCAAAATTATATTGGAGAATCATATTTGCCACAATCGAAACACATCTCAAATATATATTATATTTATCAATTTAGCTAATGGAGATGAGATCTATGTGATAAGTGCCTTGAATATGAGAAATTACATAATCTCGATACATGAATGCATGTGTTATGGTTAAAAAAAAACAACAAAAATGTCAGTGAACTGAACTGACCCTTGTTCAGTTCTCTTGAATTGACGAATTCTTCTATTTTCTTTCATCTCTTCGTGTCTATTTCTCTAAAACTCCAAAGTATTCCAGCATTTCACTGTCTTCTGGGCAGTTGAGCCCAGCTTACCAATTTTTTTTTTTTTTTTTTTTTTTTTTTTTTTTTGAATATATATATATATTTAGCACTTTGTAACCGCTGAAATGATTTTTGGCTGAGCTCCTCCTACAATATGTGGTTTTGCATCTTGATGTCTTTACCAACAAATGGAGGCACCTACAATTTATTATAACCCGCCTCCGAACGGCCGATGGATTTTTATGAATGGTTTTAATTTCATGCCAGAAATACACTTGGATGGCTGGACATTCCCTGCCGAGGGACGAATGCGATTAGAAAAATTAATTTTCTATAATTTTGAATGTTGGTCGAACGTGGGCTCGAACTCAGCAGTACGCAATGCTAGCCACTCGGCTGTCGCGGTAGTCTCTCAAAAATAGAACATCTTGAAGAAGATTAAGTTCTCGTTAGCTTATTGCAAGTCACTTTTGGCTCTATTTACAATCTCTGCCATATATTACAAGGACACCAGAACCTTCATTCTTCCTCTATGGTCGACTATCTTAGATAACACTCGAAGGCTCTAAAAAATGACCTCACTAATTAGCCAAAGAACATTAGAAAAATTATACTTATAGTACGGAGGCTTTTTTTAAGTCTAACACTACTCACCGCCGCAACCGATATACAATCAATAGGCCACAACTCTGATTTCGATCTCTATCAGCATTAAAAGCAAGCAACATATTTGTGTGGAATACATGTATAACTCTTAATACTCAGGAGCACTACGAATAAATGATCTATAAAACGTATTTTCATCCACCACTGAATTGGCTCTGAAGTGGACTCTTCGCAACCAACAATCTTCCTATATCTGAGGGTAGTGAAGACGGAACTTCTTAAAGAAGCATGCGAAGCTCAATGAATTTTTATTGTAGAGATCTCTCTCTACTGATTCCATATGCAGACTTCCAAATCATTAGAACATTTTCTCTGACAAAAACTAATGCAGTTAATTTCTGTAGCGTCATTTCTTTTAAGGAGGCTTATTGTTATGGTTAGGTTATGTCT
Source organism: Neoceratitis asiatica (assembly GCA_030068015.2). Classification (NCBI taxonomy): domain Eukaryota; kingdom Metazoa; phylum Arthropoda; class Insecta; order Diptera; family Tephritidae; genus Neoceratitis; species Neoceratitis asiatica. The sequence continues at coordinate 27,236,882 of CM061524.1, forward strand.
ACTAAGTTATTGGAAATACTCCAACTTTGAAAGTTTTCGATGCAGCACTCGCTAGTGGAAGTGAAGACAGAGAAAAATACCTCCATTCCGTTTGTAATATCTGCTGACCGTGCTTCACTTGGAGTCTCCACATGGAAGCTAAAGCAAAAAAAAAGGAACCACTGACGTGTTAACGTTTACTCGATAGACGGATAAGGAAGCTGATCTCTCCGTCACACTCAAAGGATCGCTTCGCTCTATGGGCTCTTGAAAAGTTCCAAGAAGATCCGACGCTACCGAGCCAAATTTTGTTCAGCGATGAGGCCCATTCTTCGCTCAATGGGTATGTAAATAAGCAAAATTGCCGCCTTTAGGACGCAGAGCAGCCTAAAGAGATACAAGAGCTGCAATTTCATCCAGAAAAAACAACGGTTTGGTGTGGTCATTCCATATTTCTTCAAAAATGATGCCGGTGAAAACGTAACCGTCGATGGCTACCGTTATCGCGCCATGATAACTGACTATTTGATGCCTGAAATTGAAGCTCGTGATCTCTGCGACATTTGGTTTCAACAAGACGGCGCCACTTCCCACACATCGCATCAATCAATGGATTTATTGAGAGAACACTTCGGTGAGTAGATAATTCAACGTTTTGGACCGGTCAATTGACCACTAAGATCATGTGATATCACACCGTTGGACTTTTTCCTGTGGGGATATGTAAAGTCTAAAGTCTCTGCGGACATTTCCGCTTCAATTTAGGACTTGGGGCAAAACATGACGCGTGTCATTCGCCAGTTACCAGTCGTAATGCTCGAACGAGTCATCGAAATCTGTACTCAACGGATGGACCATCTGAGACGTAGCTGCGACCAACATTTGAAAGAGATAATCTTCCAAAAATGAATGCCAAAGAATGTTCTTTCGAATGATAATAAACATTCCCCATTAAATTTGAATTTTCTGTGCATTTTTTTCTTTAAAAAAGTAGGAAACCTCGAAACGGATCACCGGAGGCCGAAATGCGTGAGTATGAAGAGCTTGAGAAGCTGGCCAACAGGGGTAAGACTCGAAAGTTTTTTGAATAAATGTGGGGAAGCTACTGTAATTGCTTTCAAAACCGGAGCATACTCATATAGGACCAAAAAAGGTGACCTACGGACGACGAGTGTTCAGAATACATTGAATTAATGGAAGCAACACTTCTCTAGCCTAATGAATGATGAAAATTAAATACTAGGAGATGGCATACCTGCTTCCCCACGCGTTCCCCTTTAGCCGACTATGATGAAGTACAAATAGCAATTGCCCGGCTGAAACCAACAAAGAGGCTAAGGACATATGGTGGCGGAAAACTACTTTTTTAAAGAATATGATTGGAACCTAAGTCTGATCTGCCCTATTCCCATAATCGTGAAATCGAAATGAATCACCCCTTCTACATATGTATGTAAATACGAGCTCGCACCGATGCAACGGCCCACATACTCGTATGAGCAAATACTTGGCCGACTGTGCTGATCGAAAAGGCGTTGCCATAATTTGTCAACACCCAAATATTTTATTGCCCGTCATTACAATATAATTGACTTTTTATTTATTTATTTCATTTTATTTATTTCTTGAAACATTTAAAGCGAAGAAATAATGACGGAAAAAGAGCATGCGCGCACAACCAATGAATTATTCGAGCAATTTATGCCTGTAAATATACATTTATATGTGTGTAGTGTGTATGTGTGTGCGGGTGCACACATTTGACATGCGCACCGAAAACTCTCCCCGCTCAACCGCATTCGCTGCGGATATTTTGGTGTGCGAGCGCGCGTTTAAGCCAATTTAGCTGATGTTTAATGTATTAAGTAGCCAAAAAAAAACTCAAAACAAAAAACAAAAACAACAACAACAACGCCGTAAATATATATTGAAAACATGCTTAAACCCATTGTGTCACATATAAATCAGATCACTTTTCTGCGCGGCCACACCAACGCAAACAGAAAAAAAACGCGGCTACAACAATGTCTGGTCGTACATTTCGATAGACAGGCGGACATTACAAGCACATATCGATATGTATGTACATACATACTCGTATATGTGCCTTAGTAGGTACATGCCTTCACTCATACGGAATTATAGCCATTTAAGAATTGGTAAAAACGTAAAATTTTGACAACGAATTTTTTCTTCACTTTTTCATCGCTTTTGTTGCTCAGCTTTCGAGTTAAAGCCGAAAAATTAAAATTCAATGCACAGCGACAGAGCCGCGCTTCCATAAGCTGAAGATTTAGGTTTCCTTACGTAAGAATTTGTACACGGAGCGATGTGCATGTCTGGGAACTCACCACCGCCAAACCACTTGTCTCGCCCCGAACTTGCCCGACGACGTCGTTGAAGCCCATTAAAAAGTCATGTCATAAAAAATACTTAACAAATGGAGTTTCAGTTGAAGAAAATCTTGTTGTGTCTTAAGCCCATATGTAAGTTAATATGTTTGCATGTTGTGCAGCAACTGATTCGCATTCGTCATTGGAAGTACAAAAAAAAAAAAAACAAAGTGAAAAAAATCCCATAATTTCAATGGTCATAAATAAATTTAACACGCCAGCAAAACAGTGGTACTCAACACAAATCCATGGAGAACCATGTAGACACGTGAAGGTGTTGGGATAATGTGTGTTCTCAGGATGATCAAATGTTAGGCTGGAAAAAAACAACAAGAGTTGAATAATCTTTAATGAGATATTTAGTCATTAATAAATTATTATTTGTGTGGGACTTAAAACATTTCTCTCCGCTCTGTATTGTGGTTGGAGTTGGAGCTCTGGGAGCTTCTAATTGTTAACATCAACGCAAACAAAATTCACGAAGAGGTCACTCCATTTCCTTTAAAACTCACTTACGAGGTATGTTCAAAGGAAAAGGTGAAGGTTTTGCTCACTGTTTTCTTTGATTATACAATGGTGTGGTGCATCGTGAGTTCCTGCTAAAAGGTCGAACAGTTAATATGGAATACTACAAGGAAATTAAGCAACGTTTGCATGAAGCAGTACGGCTCAAACGATCGGAAGTGTAGAAAAACAAATCGTGGGTTCTGCATCACGATAATATACGAGCTCACATTCGTGATTTTTTTGGCCGAACCACCACCGTACTCACCAGATTTGGCTCCCTGCGATTTTTTCCTATTCCCAAAATTAAAGGAACCAATGAATAGAAAGCGTTTTGCCACAATTGATGAGATCAAGTTAGAATCGAAGAAAGAACTGATGCGTCATTCCGAAAAGCGCATTTCAGAAGTGCTCCGAGGATTGGAAAAAGCGTTGGCACGAGTGTATTATATCCGAAGGGGATTACTTTGAAGAGGACGAAATAGATATTGATGAAAAAGGAAGTACTTTTCAAAAATATTCAAAATTCACCTTTTCCTTTGAACACACCTCATATGTCGCACATAACAATATCAGAGACACCTTTCAGCGCCATTTTGAGCAACGCAAAGAAATCGGTCTGGTTGTAAAAACTCCCAGTCGCGCCTGGTTCAAGTGGTTTGTTTCTCAAGTATCTTGCGAGCAGCTGAACTATCACCGGCTCTGTAAAGATGTAGTAGATTAAAGCTCACTCCTCTCTTTCGGTGCGAATTACCATTCAAAAAATTCGCAAAAAAATCATTTTGTACCCATATCAGCGCCTGCGCATGATTTCTACTCAATTAACACCTCCTTATTAAGGTTTCAATTCTGCTGTCTTAATTATGACTTTTTTTTTCCTATGGGTCCTCGGAGAATCTTCGTTTTCATTGTTATTCTTTGAAAGCTTTTGAAAATTCTTTCGCATCTTATTTTCAATGCAATTAAGTTCTTTCTCTATCTGTGCTGTTACCCGCGTGTGAACAATAACTCACCATTCTGGTATTCATTTTGTTCTATGGCGCACATTTGGAGACACCAATTGAAACCAGCCTCTCTACCAGATCTCTCTTGCAGCGACTTTCACAATACGAAGGAATTTTTGGTGTTGTTAAACGTCAGTTTATACAGCCGTTAAAATTTGAACCTCAATCAACTTGAGATGACTTTGAAATCCACAAAAAAGTATGTGTGTCGATCCTTTTATCAATTGTTATTTGTTTCCGATAGACATTTATACTCTCTTCAGACCATAACTCAATAGGTTACCTCTCGGTTCGCGCCACCTTTTTTATTTTTCATCCAAGATATATCTATTCGAACTTCGTTAACGGTCGGGAGATGAAACGTCTACATCATCGTTCGCGATAGAAGTTTCAAAGTATGATATTTCGCCACTTCGTATAAAACTTAAGGTATTCAGCAAAGAGAAGAAAACTTAAGTGGAATAGGAATTCTTCCGAGAAAGAAGTCAATATCAATCCTCTATTTACCATACCATTAATATCGATAGAAAGAAGGTTATTACTGAAGAAAACAATTCGCCATGAATCAGAAACCATAGAGGTTAAAATAACTGTAAAAATAAAAAATTTTGAGGAGGATGTTAGAAATCTATTCAGTATTGTATAGTTATTTGAGCGGCTTTTGTATAATGCATCCCGAACTTAGACTTTAATTCATTTCGAAAAGAAAGAATTTCTCTGTATGGAGAACTAATTGCTGCACTCACAGGGCATAGAGTCTTTAAAAAGTAGACAGCGGGACTTTATATAAAAGAAATGTCCAACGTTTAAGCCTCTTTAACCCATTTTACTTCGATGTATCTCCTAGTAAATACTGCCACTAATGCTTCTGATGAAAGAAGTTCTGATTCAGCTATTTATATGTCCTTTGATGTTAAGGATCATACTTCGTGTGGGAGTAGGATCCTTAATTCAACTTTTGTTGCTGAGCTTCCCTTAAAATCAGCCTTACCAAAATTTGTTCATATTAACACGATATTTGATTAGGTTTATCATAGACTTACTTATTTCTCATCAATCACGTTCTTACCTGTCTTTTTCCGTCATCCGTAGCCCACCACCCAAAATGGTGGTCAAACTATCCTGTGAACCGATCTGTAATTACCAATCTACATTTAACCTTTAGCTCAGATTAGGTTTAAATTAAATAGTTTCTACGCATGATCGCACTTAGACCTCTGAAAGAGACCGTTATCATACTACTTAGCCTTTTTAGAGCCCTTAGCTTCTTACTCCACCTCAGCCACAATATACAGATTACATTGGAGCAATTGAGTTTCTTCCACCTTGCGTTAGTATCCGCGTTAAATAACTCTCTTGTATTGAACTTTTTGGTGGAGAGCGACATATCCAAACTCTTCTATGCTGGCTTTTCTTGCATGCATGCTCGGACCACATCTCATTACGGGTATCTTACTGTATCCAGACAGCCTGGTACTCGTTCTAGGTACAGAATTAACTGCATAGCTATAACGTTTTGAACAAACCATATATAAAAACAAGAAAAAAGTGACGCCTTCGGCTATACCGAAGTGTTTATACCTCTCGTGAACATATTAAATTTATTGCAAATATTAAAACTCGATTTAGACGATTTCCAATGTCAATATTTATTTGAATTTACGTGATTATCATACGGAATGTCATACCTTTAGATGATTTTTTGGGGGATTTTTATGCCAAAATTTCATATCTGAACGAACGGCCGATGAATTTTTATGAGAAGCATTTATTTCATGTCAGAAATTCACTCGAAGGGCTTGGCAATACCTGCCGAGGGGCAACCGGAATTAGAAAAAAATATTTTTTATAATTTTGTATGTTACTCGAGCCTAGACCCAGACCTTCCGAATGGTAGTATGCAATACTAACCACTCGCACTAAATGCGCTCAAAGATACAAACGTTCGATCCGTTTAAGATAATTCTCGGCCACTTTTTGGTACATATTGGGTGGTATCTCAGCCATAGTTTGACGAATTTTGGGTCAAAAGTCCAACGGTGTCAAATCGCACAATATCAGTGGTCAATTAACATTGGCAAGACGAGAGATTATGCGAGCGGGAAATTTCTCTCGCAATAAAGCCATATTCACCCGTGTTGTGTGGCATGTGCCACCTTCTTGTTGAAACCATACATTGCCCAAGTTCTGTTCTTCAATTGCAGGTCAAAAAAGTCAGTTATCATACGACCATAACATTCCGAATTGACAATGACAGGCTCGTTATTCATCGTTTTCAAAGAAGTAAGATCCAATCACACCTCCGCACCAAAAGAGCGCACTAGACAGTAAGTTTTTTTTTTTGGGTGTAATGCTTTCCCTTCAATTATTTGAGGATTTTCGGAGCCCCAAATGCGACAACTTTGCTTATTTACGTCTCCAATGAGTGAGAAATGTGCTTCGTCGCCGAAGAAAATTTTTGTTGGAAAAATCGCGGCCCCTACTTGTTGTTGAAGCATCTAATCGACCTAACTAGGGTGTTATGAATGGTCAGCTGGCTTCAGTTGTTTGTGAGCTCGATTTTATATTGATGTAGCTGTAAGCCCAGGTGCAAAATTCGCCATAATGTGCCGTAAGAAAGTTCATGAGAATATCGAAAATTAGACACATTCAAGTCTTCGGCTATGCTTTGACTTTAAGCAGCAATATTTGAGGTGGAACGAGCAAAACGATAATGCATAGGATTCGCATTATACACATGGCAGAAGAAGTCTGCGTTCACTCACTGTATTAAAGTATTCAACTAAAATAGTTATGCATTTTAAAACAATCACTATTTATTTTCACTCATTTTGGAGACAATGTTTCAGCAAAATTTTTTAGAATTTGAGCTGCGTCGTTCTGAGTTAACGGGATTGTAGTACCGCTACATAAGTAAGTTAAGCAGAAAAAGTGTTATTTCTGTTTAAAAAGCGATGCTTTGTTGCATTGAAAAGAGAAATTATTTGTGTTTAATTCAATTTCAAATGATACAGGATAGTAATCGCAATTAGGAAGAAGCTAAAGCGTATATAAATATAGGAGAACCTCGTTATTTTTTTTTTCCTATGGACCAAAAGCGAAAAGAAATTGAAATTGGCGAAAGGAACTTCATTGTTGGTTTGTGGCAGAATGGTAAAAGTTATCGGAAAATCTTAAAATCTGTTTGGAGACAGTACTCCTCGGTCAAGAGAGTAAGAAAACACTTTAAACAAACAAAATCTTATGAGTCTAAGTCGCGTTCTGATCGTCCAAGAAAACTGACGCAAAGAAAATAGCGTAACCCAAAGTACCAAAAGAAATTATGTTTAGATACGGTACAAAAAATTCTAAAAAGAACCGGATTTCATGGCAGAGTCGCACGAACAAAGTCCTTCATATCGAGAGTAAATCGTCTCAAGCGGATGTCATTTGCGAAGGAGCACTTAAACAAGCTTCCGGAGTTTTGGAATGAAGTTAGTTTTTCAGATGAGAGTAAGTTTTGCATTTTTGAGGTAAAAAGCCGTAAGATTATTTGAGGGAAAACAGCGCTGGAAAAGCAAAATCTTGTACCCATGGTAAAGCTCGGTGGTGGAGGTGCTGGGGTATGGGGGTGCATGGCAAGTTCGGGTGTAGGAAAGATCATTAACAAGCATGATTATCTTAATATTTTGAAAACAAATTTAAAAGTAATGCTAGGACTCGGTGAGAAATTTATTTTCGAACAGGACAATGACTCGCAGCACACAGCAGAAATTAGTAAGCTTTTGTTGCGGTACAATATTGTTACAGAAGTAACAATGAAAACCCGCCTTCTAGAAGTCATTAAAATACAATTTTGGCAATTAAGTTTGTCAGATTTCCAAAAAATAGCTTTGCACTTTCGAAAACACTAAATGGATAACCCCTTACCATTTTATGTGCATGACATGCACATGCTGCACTCTTTCACATTTAATTTCTCTATGAAAAATTTTAAGAAAAACATTTGCGAAAAGATCCATTTCAGGCATTTGTTTTTCGAAAATAAGTGCAATGTATCCGTGGTATGGAAAGGAGTAGGGAATGCTTGAAAATTCATTAATATCACTTGCCAAATTTTCACCTCAACCCCCTGACTGGTCACGATTAATTAATTCCCTTACAATGTTACAAAGTGAAATTCCGTAAATGAAATTTTTATGATGAAAAAAAAACGGACTCAATTATAAATTCTTAAAAATACAAAAAAATTAAAATAATTGAACACAAACTCACACAAAACGCATAATGAAACAAAATCTCTGAGCAGGACTTACATGAAAGCACCATACACATAGATGCATACGCATATATGAGCTCCCCTGTAAGGGAGTTTGTGAGGTGAAGCGCTGGGAGCGGGATGGGATTTGATTGATTGAATTTATCAGCGCCATAAGCACAAAGTCAAAGTGAATTGATTTTCCTTTAATTTTATTCATTTTGATTACTTGCAAATTTTTTTGTTTTTGTTTTTAAATACACGCACACATCTGTATGCACAAACACACATATAATTGCGGGCGAAACAGAAAAAAAAGGGTCGCATGCGTATGAAAGTGACTTAATGCATGCACGTATGAATATTGTACGAGTATATATGTGTGTGTGTGCATATATTTATTTGTATACTTTTTTATGCTACTTTCCGCCGCTCCCACCCCAGCGGGAGCTTAAATCGGAAAAGTGCGAAAATAAATCCTTTTTGTAAGTGTGACGCGCTCAAAGGGAATACTCTATAACGGCATATGCTTTTGTATGCACATATACACAGCACACACACGCACACATGCGCTTGTATGATTTTCTGCGCATGTATGTTTGAATGTGTGTAAAAATAGCTTTTCAGAATGTATTAAAACATTTCGTTTGACCAAAGTGCATGTAATGCCGTTATTTGCTGTTGGCATTGTTGTTGTTGTTGTTATTATTATTATTTTTTTTTACTGTTGACGTGTTGGTGACGATGGCTTTATGCAATTGCCAACTCCTTTTCATAGGACACCGCCACCTCACCACTTGCCATACTCCTCCAACAGCTGTTAAGCGGCCGAAGACCAAAAGCTGCATGACGGTGTACGGGTATATGTACATGAATGTGTGTGTGTGTGTGTGTTTATGTGTTAAAATTCTTTTATGCATTGCATATTGCTGAAGAGTTGTATGATGCCCGTGGGATATGACGACAACGCAGCTGCAGACTGCAGCGACAGTGGAAAACACACAGGCACTGTGGTCTATGGACTCAAGATCAGTTTCAGTGTTTCGTGTTACTGTGGCCTAACATGATGAGAGCAACTGATGAATCAGCGACTCAAAATGTCATAATAAAATAAGCCAAACAGTTTGGCGGCTTGACAGAATTTTTTTTTTATATAAATAAAGGCTTCCGTTGGACAAGGCTGATGCCGAACCGAGGCTTACCACAATAGAAAAATGCACAAAAACTAAAGAAAATGCATTTTCGAAGAGCTGCCGCGCCTAGGCAGGAAGTATAGAGATGATCAGCCTTTCGAAGACAGCTTTAAACTCCATTTCATTCATTAGCATTCCGCCAAATACATTTGAAAACGAATTCACATTGCTTTTGATTCTTTGGATTTATCAAAGCAACACTGTCTATTCAGTACCGGCTCTTTTGTTCAAGTGTGCATAGTATGTAATTTAAGATTCTATTCAGAGACTCTAATTTTTGGTGTGAAAATTTAACAAAAATTTCGTGGTAAAGAAAACAGCACAGACACAGATACCGCGTACAACTTGAGTTCATCGTATGACAAAGTCCCGGCTGTCGTAAAATTGAATGAAATGGACTCAAGTATTCCACTTAACAAGTGAGGAGCTATCAAGTAATAACAAAAGAGACCGATTTTTTAGGTTAGGATAAGTTAGAGAGTTTCTACTTAGGAAATAATGTTATTTTCATTTTCAAAGCAGTCAAAAAATCCCAAACGGTGTGATGTCATATCCGAAATTCCTTTGATCAAGGCTCCAGACAAATTTCATCATCGAACTAGCATTCATTCAATATCGTATGAACAATTTATTTGAAAAACAAAATTGTTCACGTTGGATCCCCCACAGTTTGTCAATCGCTAAACAAAAAAAAAGGTCGGTTGGTCGAGAGAAATGCTAACGAAATACGATATGGGTGTTTCGAAACACGTCTATGGCATCGTAACAGATGATGAGTCGTAGAGTTACGCGTATGAGCCCGAAAATAAGCAGCAGTCGACTGTACGGATGTTTCAAGATTTTAAAAACGAGCCTAATTCAATAAAAGTTGTTCGCGCACGAAAGACTTCAAAGAAACTTGTTTTTTTTTTTTTTTTTTTTTTTGGAACAACTCTAGTTGTCTCAACCATACCACTAAAAGCAACGCAGAGCAATCATTTATTTGCTAGTTCTCGACCCCAGAAATCCGGAAAATTAACCGCCGAAGACGGATCACTTTTCACCACGACAATGCGAGCTCTCGCACATCGACTGATACAACTGCCTTTTTGAACATTCAAAAAATCAATTTGATGAGCCATCCACTTGGCACCGAATGAGTTCTTTTTATTCTCGTTCGTAGGAAATAAGCTCAGAGGTCAACGTTTTTCGACACCTGAAGAGGCAGAATGCATATTTCGGAGCTACCTCAATCAGAGTGGCAAAAGTGCTTCGACAAGCGATTCGAACGCATGCCTTAGACTTTAATTGAGAATATTTTGAAAAACAATTAAGCGATTTTTGATTACTAATTTTGGGGTTTGGGTTAGAAACCCAAAATATAAAATGCAACCCCCGTGGTTCACAGAGAAACAATTTCCGTGGTGGTATTGTTAAGGAATTCGTACGGAGTTATTAGATCTCTCTATCGTCTCTTAGGCAATAAGACTTAAACCACGTCGTGAGCTTGACGAATTTCTTATCAAAATTAATTAAAAGTCAAGCCTGAAAAGGCTGAACAAAAGCTAGACTAATGACATACGAGAGAGATCCTTCCAACACAAATTAGTCCAAAGAATATACTTACGGTATTTCTTCATAACTCCTTAGTGGGGTAAGTCCTAACCACAATAGGTTCTGAAAGTTGTTTCAGAAAAGAATTACCAATAACATTAAAATATTAACATAAAGATAGGAAAACTGTACTAATCCCAGGTATAAACAATTTTTTTTTTTCATCTCGTTCGTTCTAGTTTAAAAACATGCCCTTTCTGGACTTTTTTGGCTTACCTTGAAGTAAAAAGCTTCTTAAGAACAGAAATTTTCGCTTAAGCGGAGTTAGGTCGCGCAAGACGTTAAACACGTCTGTTTAAGATCAATCCAGAGAAGTTATAAACACAGAACTTTCGCTGAGGTTTTCATAGGAAGTTCTTTTGAGAATTATCACCTTTTACTCTAGATATGTCAAGAGAATTCAATGTTAGTCTATCTGAAACTTTCTTTACCACTCGGAAAGTGTAAGAGTGTATGAAACCTTAACAGATGTTAGAATGAAACTTCTTTTAAAAACTCCTTCAATGCTCATTTCGTCTGAAATTATGCAAATAATGCAGGTTACAGACAGAAACATGCTTATTAGAAAATAAGTGAATTAATTTCTGATAAAGTTAAAAGAACATTTAGAGTATCAAAAGTCACGTCTTTAAATCTAAAATCAAATCAAAGCGTTCTTATAGTTCAGTGGCGGATCCACGGGTGGGGTTTCGGTCCGGGACCGCTCCCCCCACTCTGAAGCAATGTAAATCTTAAATTCGAATCTACTTTTGCAGTTTATTCGTGTCTGATGTCTCCAAATAAATTAATATATTTTAAGCCCTCCCCCCCCCCTTCTGGAAATTATGGATCCGCTACTGTTATAGTTTATGACCCTTTCAAGATCAAAATCGATTGATTCATTAATACTAATTGGCCTCTCTGTAATTTTCTTTTTTTAATATTTTTTAGTTTATTAACATTCTAAACTAAGTTTAAATTTCAATTTTACTTAAAAGTATTATGACCCGAAAATATGATTTTTTCAATGCTTTTTCTTTCTCAAGTTTTTCTTCGATCACCCACAGTGCACTGCCGTGGCAGTGGCTGCAGCAACAGCAATGGTGGCATCAACGTAATCCGGATTTTCATTCGTCCATTCAGGAATGTGTAAATGAAAAATCTGTTTTTGGAAGCATTTTAGCGTAAAAATGCAATATGCGAATTCATTTAAATGCTAAAAAGGTAACACCAAAGCGGCCAAGCGACCAAAGCGACCAAAACGACCAGGCGGTGTAGCATAAAATGGGTTGTATGCAAGCGTACTTACATATATACTCCTATATTGATATATGTATTTAGCAAAAGATTTTTTACACTTATTTATTTATAAAGGAATAAATATGTATTTGATGTTGAAATAAAAAATATACATATTTACATACAGTTATATATATATATAAATATTTTAAAAGCAATAAATTTGAATAAAATAAAATAAAATAACTTAGATCCAGAGTGACTTTTTGAATAAAATATATTTTTTTCGGCGAGTAAGCGTTTTATTTCTCAACATACTCTCCATTTACCGACGTTTTTCCAATTTTTATATTCCTTCCAAATAATTTTCAAGGCCCTCGAAATAGGTAATTGTTTCTGCAAAGACCTCTTCCGTCGACCCGAATCTCTCGACGCCCAGCCATTTCTTCAGGTTTTGAAAAACGATATAGTCACAGGGGGCTTTAAATCAGGAGAATATGCTGGATGGGGCAACAGTTCGTAGCTCATTTTATGAATTTTCGCCATGGTGACTGACTACACACTTTTTTACCCGTGCATTGCCCTGATGGAACATCACTTTCTTTTGCCGAATGCGGTCTTTTCTGCTTCAAATCAATATCGAATCTACCCAAAAGCTCTGAATAATATTTGCAGGTGATCGCTGCACCCTTTTTATGCTAATTGATGTGTATGACACCACGTGCAACCAGGAAGAACTGTGGTCATGATCCACATTGACCTTCTTTGTTGCACGTTCACCCAGACAAACTCACTGTTTTTATTATACTTTGATCTCTGGTGTGATGTGGAAGATCCAAGTTTCAGCCATTGCAACGGAACGGCGCAAAAATTCGTTTGGATTGCGGTTAAACATCGCCAAGAGCTCTTTTGAAGTGGTTACATGGTTGATCTTATGGTCGTGTGTGAGCAATCGCGGCACCCGTCGTGCGAATGCTATTTCAAGTTCAAATAATAATGACAAATGTGATGTACCTACTCAGTTGAGATGTCTATAAACTCAGCCATCTCATGGACTTTAAACTTCGTGTGTCCAATATCATTCCATGGATTTTATCGACGATTTCTGGCGAGACGACCTCTTTTGGGCTACTTGAACGTTGACTTGTACTGGTACGAACACAATGGAACTCAGTTAACCACTTCTTAACTATCGAAATTGATGATGTGTCAAAGAATACTCGGAAATTTTCTTAAATAGAGGGACAAAATATAGTAAGAACAATCAAGTTCTGTCTCCTCTTTTCACCCAGCCTCATTACATTTAACTCGCTCATAAGTACTCCTCAATAGCAAGCATCAAAAATAGGTTTTCCCCATATTGCTGTTTTACATCTGCGAACTTGAAGAAAATAAAAACTTATACAACCATTTTCTGTGTAAGTGGCCAGCTGCCCCACATTAGATTAAATTAAACTGAGTGGATACTATGCATTTCACAGATCTGTCTATATTTTGTAGTGCCAGATAGAGATGGAGACTGCATCGTAGTGATGTAGTCATCATATGGAACTTCAACTCATCTGGCGAAGTTTAAGAGCGTCGTGAAGACCGGGCAGACTGAGAGGAGGTGTTCAAGCATCAAACTCTATAGAAACATGTTCAAGAGTTCAGCTTCTAGCTGTGATCCATAGTAAAGAGCTTTAGTAGTTATTCCTACCCCAAGTTGATCCATATCACATCAGTTCACCTGTGTAGAAATGACTTACTTACCTAAGTGGTTAGGTTAGATAGATAGGTTCTCTAAAAATTTGCCGTCCTCTTCGCCTTTGTACAACTTCTTTCGATTCGAACACCTTCTTCACTGTAGCTCTTTATACACACGTTCAACATGACTGTCTCGAAGCCCAGGCTCAGAGGAAGAAGAATTTCCCAACCATTCGCATTCGCATTTCGACACTACTCGTCGTTCCAAAATGAGTCCGCGATGATGACTGATTAAAACCGTTGGTTCCTTCAGCGTCCGAATTCCGCCAACATAATCAGAATGAAAGTTGGGTTGGTGGAGCAATTCCAAAAGATGATCGGATTAGAATTCGGGCAACCATTGTGATAGCGATTGGAGCATACTTTTTTCGCATTGCTTTCTTGATATTCTTTTTTATTTTAGAAAAGGCTGGTACGGTTTTTAATGGTTATGAAAGAAACGCAGCCTACATTCAAAGCTTATAGTCTGGGTGAGACCTCTTCTGTTAAGCCTAGTAAGGCTAGATACTTATTTATAGGCCGTACCAACTTGCCTAGTCGGTACCATATGAGGATAACGTGAACTTTTGTACTCAAGACGCAGCGATGCCCGTCAGCGATGCTCTGCCACGTCCAAGCTGATGTTATTTCTCAAGGACTACTCACTTGTGTAACTCTTATGCCTGGCTAACCTCTAAGGAGCGTTCAATCTCCTCAACCTGCGGGCTGTAGCTTGCCTAGCAGAACTTCCTTAAATCCTGTGGAACTCTTCGAAACCTTCACAGAACATCTAGACCCTCTCACATGTCTCAGCTTTTGTCTTGTTTTGTGTAATTTTATATGGAAAAAAATATTAAATAAAAAATCTATGGAAAAAAATCGTTTAAATTTATGCCAAATATACAAAAATCATATATGCAAAATTATTCGCAATAAAAACAAATCACATCACGCTGCATTTTTCGCTGACATCTCATAAATTTGCCACAAGTCATAAAGCAAACTGAAATAGTCAGGAAACGACGATCAGCGAACGAAAATCCGCCAGCCAGCTGCCCCTCTGTATGTCAAAGTCTGATAAAAAAAAAAATTATAATAATAAAAAAAAGTAAAAATAACAAAAAAGATATGTGTCACCTATCAAAAATGCCCTAAAAGGATATAACTTTTCAGATACAATGCCAACGAGGCAAAGAAAAGCAAGTGGGCAGCACCGCGGCAGAGCAGAGCAGCGCAGAGCAGCAGGTTGTTGTAATATCTCGTACAGTCGCTGACACAACTCATACAGATTTACAGCGCTTTATGCACATATGTTTGTATGTATGTATGTATGTATGTACTAGTACAATAACAAACAAACATATGTACACATTATAAACAACACCAACGCAGGGGACACGTACTAATGCGTGTAGTCATTGCTATGCAGAGTTGCTTTGACGGGCCGGCAGCTAGTAAGCGGCTGCTCTACACCATCAGACACTCACCTCCATTGCCAATCGCCGCCGCCGAACGACCGCCGACCGCTCAAGACGAGTCAAGCAGTCTGACAATCGATGACAATCAAATGTTTGCATTGCATTTATTTATTGGAATATATGAATAAAGTGATGATGATGGCCCATTGTCACTGCATTTAAAACAGAGTGCAACACAGAGTGCGACACACACACACACACACACAGAAAACAGGCGTAAAACATTGTGGTGAACACTTGCCGCTTCAGAGCAAAGAAGGAACTCTACTTCTTGCTTACCTCCGCAGCTTCTGCGCGGTTTTATATTTTTTTCGCTTTTTTTTTGCGAGTTGCAAGGCTTTTCCAGCGAATTGTCATACGAAGCAGCAGCAGCAGCAGCAGTCAAAATCAGATTCAGTTAAATCTCGGTAACAAGCTTAGCGAGGTGCGCATGCTAGCTTTGTTATGTATGAAGGTCCACTCTTTGTGCGCGCCCCTCCGCCGTTGAAATTTGTATATCTCACAAAATAT
This sequence comes from Neoceratitis asiatica, assembly GCA_030068015.2. Lineage (NCBI taxonomy): Eukaryota > Metazoa > Arthropoda > Insecta > Diptera > Tephritidae > Neoceratitis > Neoceratitis asiatica. The sequence continues at coordinate 27,252,716 of CM061524.1, forward strand.
ATCGAGAATCATATTTCTTTGAAACATTCCTGACACTTGGTGAGTTTTGACGGACAGTGGGTTAAGCTGAGTTTTACATCGTGTTGGGTTGCTACTGCTCATCACTCATAAAACCTTCGAGTCTCATAAGAAAAACACTTGAAATCGTCTTCTTTAATAAAGAAAGTGAAAAATTTTGCAGTGCCCTATCTGCTCTATCTACTTGTACATAAGATTGGCGTACATACCCAATATTGTCATGGGAGTTTGCCGGCATTTCAGCATCCCATAGAATGAAAATGGTCCAAAATATCAATGAGTAGAACTCCCTTCTATTTTTTAAAGGTGTGATTGCCATTCTGACCAAAATATGAGGAGTGGAATCTGTCGGGATCACTTATCTCTGACTCATCGTGACATGGAAACTGTCACACATAAAGAGTACACTGCAGATATCATTCTTGACGTCTTTTGGACTTTTTACAAGGCCCTGCTAGAAGTAAAAAGTTTAATTTTTAGATGTGCTCACTATTGAGTTCAATCCTAAGGCACATATCTACCACTGTAATGTCCAACGAAAGTGGAGTAGTGTCTGAGGATAGTAAAACTTCGACAGGGCGACAGGGCAAAATATAATTCCTTGCGTCTACTGCTTAAAATTTTGGGCGTTAATGACCAACCGACTTTTCGCCAAGGCTTTCTTTCCAATTTCTTGGTAGATTTTTGTTGGACATGAGACTTAATAGCCCCGGTAACCATTGCACAGGTTGTTCTCTGTATTCCATTTTATTTTCTGATATTATATTATTTTTGTGATTTTGGCATCCAAACCAGTGCTGCACATTTAAGTTTTGGTCAAAAGCCCCATCCACATGACAAACAGGTCATTTGAAAACTCCCCAGCCTGACACATAACCTTGAAAAGACGCTTATATAAATTTAACCGCTGTCGGATCATTAGTTTGTGAATTATATCATTTTGAGTGAAGCTACTTTTGTTATTGTTGAAAAAATGGATAAAAAAATATATTCCCAAGTTGATAAAATATTGCTTTTTGTAGGGAAAAACTTGGCTTGATGACGATTGTTCGGTCACTGCCGCAGGAAAATCAATCATCAAGGATTGGTATGCTAAGTTTAGACTTGGTGAACTGAGCACAGAGGACGGTGAACGCAGTGAACGCCCCAAAGAGGTTGCTACCGACTAAAAAAAATGATTTTGAATCACCGTTAATTTAAATTGAATGAAATAGCAGGCACTCTAGAGATACCAAGTGAATGTGACATCATATCATTCACGAATATTTGGGTAAGAGAAAGCTCTGTGCAAACAACGACGAGTTGATGATTCTGAGCAGTGTTTGGAGATGTTCAAGCGTAATAAACCAGAGTTTTTGCGTCGATATGTGACAATGGATGAAACATGGCTCCATCATTTCACTCCGAAGTCCAATCGACAGTCGTCCGAGTGGACTGAACATGACGAGCCCGCCCCAAAACGTGGAAAAGCTTAACAGTAGGCTGATAATGTTATGGCGTCTGCATTTTGGAATGCGCATGGCGTAATTTTCTTTGACTAAAGGAAGGACCATCAACAGCGACTATTACATAGTGTTGTTGGATCGTTTAGAGGACGAAATCGCTGAAAAAGGAGTGAATTTGAAGAAAAATAAAGTGCTGTTTCACCAAGACAATGCACGGTGTCACAAGTCAGTGAAATCGATGACAAACATCAATGAATTTGGCTTCGAATTGCTTTCGCATCCACTGCATCTCCAGATCTGACTCCCAGCGACTTTTCACTATTCTCATATCTCAAAAGAGTGCTCGCTGGGAAAAAAATTTTCATCGAATAAAGAGGTGATCGCCGAAGCTGAGGACTATTTTGATGCAAAGGACAAATCGTGCTACAAAAATGGTATCGAAATTTAAAGGGTCGCTCTAATCAGTGCATTACCATTGAAGAGTACTATGTTGAATAAAAAAGAATTAATTAAACAATTAAAAAAAAATATTTTACTACAAAAAAAGTGTTTTACTATGCTGGGCCGGGGGCTTTCAATTGACCTGTTATATTCGGTTTAGGCACACAGTTTCTGCTGGCAATGTTCGTCTCTCAGTTCCTTTCGGTATTAATCTCATTTCCATTTACTTAGTCTATATTATTCGTAAAGGCCTGTAAAGATGTTTTTTTTCCCTAACATTCCATTAAAAACTACCAAATTTTCAAGGCTCTTAAATTCAATTAATCCTCTTTAACGGTCATTTTGATACTATTTTTTATTTTTTATTTTAATTTTCGTTTTAATTTTTTTTTTAAGAAGAAGAAGAAGTCGAGGAATTTAATTTAATTTGAGTGGAAATTAAAGTTCTCAGAAAAGTTCGTTATTTCATCATCTCGTCCCACAGTAACTGGTATACCTATCATAATGGCTAGTAATAATATTATGCATACATAAAATATATTCATATCGCTGGCGAATCACATTTTGTGTAATTTTTTATTTATTTCCATACAGATTTCTGCATATTTCACATATATAAATTTTTATAACTAAGAATTGTAAGGCCAAATGCTGCTTCTCATGCAAGTTTATATGCGCGCGTCACTCATATTTTGCATATAAAGGAAAAAATATGTATGTACATATGTACACTGATATAATATTTTTCCTTAAAACCGAACATGCAAATCTGCAAACACAAATCAATGCACATGAAATGACGATCATTGATCAATGATCAATAGTAGATTCGGAAAAATATGAAAAGATATGCAGAAAACTAAGCCGAGCAGCACAGAGCAGTGCCACCAAAATTAACAGCTAAAGATTTCCAAAGAAATACACCAACTCAATACACAAAAATCAAAGGAAGCGATCGATCGCATCATACCACGATCGCTAACCATTGCAGCTTAGGCGATTGAAACTGAACAGTAAAAAGTGTGCTTGAGCAACAGCTGCTGATGTATAAGTACAAGCTCCTCGTACAAACATTTGCAGTGCGGAGAGGAGCATGCGGTGTGTAGAGGACATACGACATTTTGGGCCAGACAGCGTGGAGTCGCGCGAACGTTGAACGCAAAAGTCTTGCTTACAAACATATACTGTAAACATATATATATATATATGTAAGCACGCTTAGAGCTTTATAGCCAGTCTCCTGCTCCTCGCACTCTTCTCTGCTGCTTGGCATTCAATGAAATATCTTTGCACATTTTGTCATTTCATTTATGCGACGCAGCTCAAAAGGTGATCGCGTTCCTCGCGTATGCACTCTCAACTCCTGTGGTTGTTGTTGTTGGTGTTGTTTGTTTTTTTCATTGTTATTGGTGTTATGTTTAAAATTCACTTATTGTTTAACAAATTTCTTTTAGCATCATTTGCGCCGACACCTCCTCCGGGGCAGCTCATGCATATTTGTGTAGACCATTGAAGGCTTCGCAAAACCGCACAGCTGCGTTCGTAAAATCAACGTATATTTTTTCTTTTTATTTCTTCAATTTTTTTGTCACTAAACTTTTTATGAATTTGATTTTTCCCCGAAACTTCTCACTCCTCTCAGTACACGCTCATACATCCTGCTGCTCCTTTATCGCCAACTACAACTCTGTAGCTCTACCTCTACTTCTTCTCTTGCAGTAAACCAGCGCTCACTGCAACTCCCTTCGCCTTCTCACAATTCCGACTCTGTGTGCTCATATCAAAATCGCATAATATTTATGATCGTCGCGATATTTCTGTCAACTTGGCGGCATATTTTCCTCTTGTATTTGTATCATTGCGCTGCATTGGAATGCCATTCTCAGTGCTTTTGTCTTTGCGCAAATCTCTTTCTTCTGCATAATCATTTCCCGCTCTTCGTTATTTTTTTTTTTTTTTTTTTGAAATTTATTTTTTACTCCGTATTCTAAAAGTAAAGTATGTACGTGTTCATACTGCATAAATATGTTTGTTCTGTTGTCTGTCGTCGTCGAATTGAATGGCATCTCTGGAGCATTGCTTGTTCCAGTGAAAAAATACATAAATTCCTTTATTGTATCAATACTTGTCATACATTAATGGAATTTTGCGCAGATCGTTAATGCGCAATCTTCACACCTTTGTTTCAAGGTTTTTTTTTTTTTTGGCTTGCACTTTTTGAGCGGCTGTACTTTGAAGGGTTTGCGGCGAAGCCTTGTTTTTGGGAATAACACGGAAGAGCTGAAAAAACACAGAAGTTAAGCACAATATTTCATATAAGTTTTAAGCAAAAAAATTTTCGGTTGGTTTGAATATTACCTGTGATCTGCTACAGAGGAACAAACGCTGTCTGCATACCGTTAGTTTTATCCGAAATTTTCTGTGCAAGCTGCTTTTGACCTTCAGAATAACATTGCCATCACGAGATTCCTCTTTTGGCAGCAAAAATCGTTTCATTGCTTCAAATAACAGCAAACTCTCTCTCTCTTTCTCTCTCTCTCTCTCTCTCTCTGTTCCAAACTAAAATGTGTTTCTCTTAGAGCTTAAAATTTATTTCGCAGAGGACCTTGTTAGTACAACCATTAACTCTCTCTTAAAGGTTTCCGTAATATTTCCAGGTGGGCACAATGAACGACTTGCTACGATCTCTGACGCAAAAACAAAAATTTTAGAAAGTTCAAAAATTCCTTAGAAAAGCATAAATTTGATTTTGGAAGACTCTCTTAATACTATGATCTAAGTCTTCTTGGGAGTAGGCATCGCTTACGAGATTATAGCCGAATCAAAAATAGCTCGCCACTCGTTACTTTGATCAGTCTTTTATATTGAATTAGAGCGAGTTAGAACTAAAATTGATTCTCGAGATGATACTGGAGAAAAGTTAACTAAAAATTTTGTAATTTTCAAAAATAATTTCCTTGAATTACAGGCAGGAAACATCAACACCTTCGAGTGTTGATTATGACATCAAATAAAAGCTCCTCAAAAACATCAACCACCAGCTCAGAACCAACTGAGAATAAACTTTAGATCTCTTTACTTGTAAATAGAAAAAACATCAAGACGGACACCACAAATTGGATGAGAAGCTAAGTCTAAAATCACTTCAGTCATTATAAAGCGACAATTATACAAAGAGTGATCCATTTCGCGGTTCCCCACTTTTTTAAAGGAAAAAACACAAAAAAATCAAATTTAATGGGAAATGTTTATTATCATTCGAATGAACATTCTTTGGCATTTATTTTTTGAAGATTATCTCTTTCTAATGTTGCCCGCGGCTACGTCTCGGATGGTCCATCTATTGAGTCCAATCTTTGATGTGTCGTTCGAGCATTTCGACTGTTAACCGGCGAATGACACGCGTGATGTTTTACTCCAAGGCCTGAATCGAAGCGTGATTGTCCGCGTAGATTTTAAACTTTACATATTCCCACAGGAAAAAGTCTAACGGTCTGATATCACATGATCTTGGTGGTCAATCGACAGGCCCAAAACGTGAAATTACCTGCTCACCGAAGTGCTCCCTCAATAACTCCATTGATTGATGCGATGTGTGGGAAGTGGCGCCGTCTTGTTGAAACCAAATGTCGTGGAGATCACGAGCTTCAATTTCAGGTTATCATGGTGCGATCACAGTGTGTTGTGATCGATTTCAGAATTGTCAAAAGGGAGTTGGTGTAATCTGTTGTAGTACAGTAGCAAGACTATATCCAATTCCGAGTCTTGCGTCCTCGTCGAACAAACTTGAGACGTAAGCAACCGTTATGCGAGATTGCGGTAACTAACTCGTGAAAAGCCTTGGTTCACGCCTAAAACGGTGAGGGAGAGAGTTGTATCAGAGCCATTCTGAAAAGTTCGGTTTAAGGCTTAGAGTCATTTTGCAGCATCTGTTCACCACAGATGCGCCTGTGAGGGGGCGTCGTTTTCACGTAGAAACAAGCTCCATTAAAAAGGAAATTCAAAAAAAAAAACACTATAAAGTTTAAACCTTTTAGGACAAGGTCAACGCTGCGGCCGAATAAACACTACTTTCTACTATGAGGGAAATTTTGTTCTAAATTCAATCTTCTCCCAGCATATTGCTTTTCCAGGTCAGTAATAATGCTCAAGAAGCATTCAGCAGCCATCAAGGCGCATACTATCAACTATCGAAGGAAAAGTTCGTCCACATAGACTACAATACGATAGCTTTAATTTCTTATTTGAAGACGCCAGAAAAGCGATCTCCCTTAACCCTCTAAGCGTGTGTATTTCTTCTTCACTTCTCCTTACACCTCAACTCAACTGCCTCTACGTAGTCACTTCAATCACATGCAACTTACATGTCTCCATACGAGTAAATTTCCCTTCGGGCTGCAGGTGTGTCAACGATATAATTATATTTCCAAATATTGTATTTGCTGCGCATTTAAAATATTTTTTCAATTATATTTGCAAATTGCCAGTCATCTCAGCCGCCCTTCAATTCTTTGCAATTTTTTTTTTCTTCTGACACTCGTGTCATGTCTAAGAGTTTCGTCGTGTCATTGCAGTGTCGTCCGTCGATGAGTTGTACATTTAAGGGCTAAAGAGAGGGCTGTGCAATTTTCCATTTGATATGCACACGTGACATGATAAAGTGGGCGTGCCATACGCGAAATGGCTGCAGGCATATGAACATACATATTTCTGTTTGAATTTCTTTCAATTTTTTTTTTTTTTGTTCTAAGCGAGTGTGTGCCAAAGTGTTTTAAGGTTTTTGAAGGGCATAATGCATTTGACAGCTTGGTAAAAAGAAGTTAATAGGCAAATTATAAAATTCTAGTGACAAAGTGTGCCGTGGTGGTGAAATTGCTGTGGGCGGAAGTGGTAAGTAAGTTGGCGTTTAGCAGGTAAGTGAATTAAGTTTGTGTAAATATTCGTAATTTGAAGGGTTACCCATTTAGTGGTTTCGGAATAGGCAGTGGACTGCGATCTTTCCAACAAAATTTTCTTCAGCGACGAGGCACATATCTCACGCGGTGGATCCGTAAAGAAACAAAATTGTCACATTTGGCGCTCCGAGAATCCTAAATGATTGAAGAGACACCAAAAACCAAAAAAAAAAACTTACTGGCTGTTGCGCTCTTTGGAGCGCAGATGTAATTGGACTTTACTTCTTTGAAAACGATAATTGGCAAGACTATCACTTCGCAACGTTATGATCTTATGATTGGGCCTGCAATTGAGGAACACGACTCGGACAATATGTGGTTTCCAACAATACGGTGCCACATGCCACACAACCCGAGCAAATGTGGCTTTATTGCGAGAGAAATTTCCCAGCAGCGTGATCTCTCATCTTGGCGATGTTTATTAAACCTTTAACGCTTGAGCACTTGAAAACCAACATTCGTCAAGTTATGACTGAGTTACCGCCCAATATATTATGTACCAAGTAGTAGTCGAAAGTTACCTCAAACGGATCGAAGTTTGTAAAAATTCACGAGCCGCTCATTTGATTGATGTAATATTTCTCATAAAGGGTGATCCAAGTAGAGGAACTTTTTTCAACAGCCTTTTTTTGATAGATCACACGTGAGTCGTCTCAAGCTGTCAAGTTAGTTTTGTTCAGTATTGTTTGGCATTTCATCATGGAAAGACTTACGCCTGAACAACGTTTACAGATCACTCAGCTTTATTACGAAAATTCACGTTCTGTAATGAATGTGTTTCGCGCGTTTCGCTCACCTTATGGTCAACATAATCGGCCTACTGAGCGTACCATTCGCAATACCGTCACCCATCTTGAGACCCAGAATTCATTATTGCATAATATTCGGCCGAATAGACCCGTCTAGCACGCAGTGAAGAAAATATAGCGGCCGTAGCTGAGAGTGTACACCAAGACCGTGGAGAATCAATTCGGCGCCGTTCGCAGCAACTCGGACTGACGTATGGAACGACTTGGCGTATTTTACGTCAAGATCTAAAATTGAAAGCGTACAAAATGCAGCTTGTTCAAGAACTGAAGCCGCTCGACATTCCCCAGGGACATCCGACGTTTTCGAGCCAAATTTCGTTCAGCGATGAGGCCCAATTTTGGCTCAATGGGTATGTAAACAAGCAAGATTGCCGCATTTGGGTCGAAGACCAACCTAAAGAGATTCAAGAGTTGCCATTCCATTCAGAAAAAACAACGGTTTGGTGTGGTTTGCGGGGCGGTGGAATTATCGGTCCATACTTCTTCAGAAATGATGCCAGTGAGAACGCAACCATCAATGGCGACCGTTATCGCACCATGATAACCGACTATTTGATGCCTGAAATTGAAGCTCGTGATCTCCGCGACATTCGGTTTCAACAAGACGGCGCCACTTCCCACACATCGCATTAATCAATGGATTTATTGAGAGAACACTTCGGTGAGCAGATAATTTCACTATTTGAGCCGGCCGATTGGCCACCAAGATCGTGTGATATCATACCGTTAGACTTTTTCCCGTGGGGATATGTAAAGTCTAAAATCTATGTGGACAAGCCCGCTTCGATTCAGGCCTTGGAGCAAAACATCACGCGTGTCATGCGCCAGTTACCAGTCGAAATGCTCGAAGTAGTCATCGAAAATTGGACTCGATGGGTTGACCATCTGAGATGTAGCCGTGGCCAAAATTTGAAGGAGATAATCTTCAAAAAATAAATGCCAAAGAATGTTCTTTCGAATGGTAATGAACATTCCCCACTAAATTTTGAATTTTCTGTGTTTTTTTCTTTAAAAAATTGGGAACGTCGAAATGGATCACCCATTTTACGCAGACGGAAGTCGTATTCCCCAATTGTTTTAGGATAGATTACGCTCTTCCAAAAGCTGATGACTCCATATTGCAGAAGTGTTGAAGACTAAGATAAGTTGATAGCACGAGATCGACTTTTAATTACTATTTCATGGGGTTTTGAGTGTGACCTTCTGGTTTTCCAAACACTTCAATCAATTTGTTTTTCTATCTACACCAGCTGCCTTTAATATCTCTAACAAAGGCGGAATTTGAAATGCCAGCTCAGACATTATCCATATTTTTGCTACATACACTTCCTTCTAGCCATCTTTAATGGAATAATTGAACAATTATGTCCAAATGTCCGCGTTGTCACTCATTATATGATAGACAAAAATTAAGCGAGCCATGAAAAGACATTTATAATTACCTCAGGGCCGTTTCAAGCTAATAACTACTAGCATGTAAGCTTGCAAAGAATGCAAAAACCTCAAACAATACAATCAAGCAGTCAAGCAGTCAAGCGAACTAAGAGACAGCAGGACACCACTCCAGAGAAGTGTAGAGGGAGGAGTGCTTTTCCATCTCCATAAAAAATTTTCCAGCTTTTTCATGTACACGAGTAGTGTCTGAGTTGCTTTTGAGTTTTCTTACACATCCAAAACGATTGTGTTCCTTTGTTATACACTCAGCATTTTTCCATTATAACCACCGCTGGAGAGAGGAAGACATACTTACAAGTACACTACAGCGCCCAGAAATTGTTATTACAGAAATCAGAGAAAAAGTTGTGAATTAAGATACGCGTAGTTGTAGCCAAAAACGCCAAAAACTGACGATTGGTGGGTGGAGGTAGCAATCAAGCAGCAGCGCTATTAACTTCAATCTCAACAATCAAGAGCAACTATTCGCAGACATAACCTCAACTCTAACGAAAAACACTGATGAACTGAACAGCAACAGCCGTCGTCCACAGATTAGATCGAGTCAGCATGATTTCCGCAACATTTCAGAATGAGGTACGAACGAAGGATATATCCAAAGGCAGGAAAGAGGGAAATTGAGTAAACCCTCAGATGAGGGGAAAAATGCGAAAGTCCATTTGGTAGGTAGTAGACTAAAGGTAGTCTAGGGCTGTAAGGAAGAGCTTCGATTTGTTCACAGATACACTACCGTATATTTTCCACTGTCTATCTCTTTCTCGGTTCGTGTGAACTCTAATAAATGATACGAGCCCTAGTGGTGGCACTGGTAAACTCTGTCCGTGAGTGTCAAATCAAAGCTTCACTTGGTGCTATTGCGAAGTCTTTCAGGCTTATGCTTTGTAACTGCAGAAACGATTTTTGGCCGAGCTCATCCTCCAGTTTGTGGTTTTACGTCTTGACGATTTTACCAACAAATGGAGGGACCTACGGCTTATTCTAAGACGCCTCCGAACGGCTGATGGATTTTTATGAGGAACCGTTTATATCATGCCAGAAATACACTCGGAGGGCTAGACATTCGCTGCCGAGGGGCGAAGGCAATTAGAAAAATTAATTTTCTAAAATTTTGGATGTTGCATTCGAATGGCAATATGCAATTCTAACTACTCGGCTGTCGCGGCCGTCAGGTTTAGATTGAAGGGAAGTAGTCCGCGAGGTATCTCAGTTAAACTCATGTATGATGCGCTTCAGGAGTCCACGACTTACCAGCTCGCGATTAAAGCCACTAATTGTAGTACACTTATCGGGAGGCCAGGTTTCGTATGCACAGAAAAACATTTCAATAAAGATTCAATTTCGACGTATCTCCAGCCCATTTTAATTTTCTTTCATTTTCTATTTTATTACTGCTATAAAATCTTCCACTTTCATTCCTAATCTTCACTAAAAAAAATTCATAGCATACCTTGCGGCGCAATTTTAATTTAAACTTTAGCCATTCACTTAAATCAAAGTCAACCCTTCGGTTGAATTGAACCCTCTTGCTAACATAGATAGTCAATTACTACTACTCAAACAACAATACTTTTCTGACGGTAATTTATCATAACAACGCTTGTGACAGGTGAATTTTGAGTTATTTGTTACGCCTAAATGTAGGCACACGCCGTTTAATAGTTGATTCGCCAATTTGCTTTGTGTGCATTGAACCTTAATTGTCGGTTCACCGCACTCCACGCTGATTGACGTCAGCGGGCAGCTATCACTTCGACATGCGATATTTAAAGTGTTGCGTGTGTGTGTGTGGGTGGGTATGGCTTTACTGGTGGCCGCCAAGTATAATTGTTTAAGTTTTGTTTATGAAAATATTTTAATCAAATTTATGCAGGGAGATTATTCCTGTGGTATAAATGCATAGTGGTTAGCCATTGAAGGTTTTTTAAATGAAATATTTGATATATCGCCTGCAAGAATAAGAGTTAGAGAAAGGCAGACTTCAGTATTATCTACTCAACAAGAGCTCTGGAAGACGGTAGGTTGGGTGTAAGTGTCCTCTCAGAGATCTTAGCAGCTTTAGGTAAAGCAATTAGGAGAAGTGATGAGTGGAAAGGTTCAAAACAGTTTTCTGCTTGCAGGAGAGAGACTCCATATAGGTTCGAAGGATCTGTTACGGTCTTTTTGACAGCTCTTCTTTACATGTCCCGTTTTTTAAAACCCTATAAGTGCCGTAATTGATAGCCATTGTTATAAACGGTACTACACAGTCTGGTAGATCTTACGGCATAATGTGTTTAATACAAGAGGAAACGCGGGTTTACCCACTTCTGGGCTGGATTCCGTAATTAAAGGTTTTGAATAAAATCCCTGCTCCCGTTGTGCTTCACATCTGGCTTGTTTTTGTTATTGCTAGTGGTAGTCCTTGAATTATTGTCATTTCTGTAATACTTTATATGAGGTCGGGGAAGGAAATCAGTAAAGAGTTCGTCCCTTTTGCGCTCAGCAGGTTTTCAGGAGTCTCCGAAACTGCTCCTACGAAGTCTCTTCAAAGGCAACCTCGGAAAGTTAACTAAACTGTCATCAGCATATATGTGTTTCTTTATAATTTGGCACTGGATAGATTTGGCGAGATTTTTCCCACATTTTCCAACCCCGAGGGTATAATGAAATATTCAGTTGCTTGTTGCTGGAATGATGAGTTCCTAACAGAGTTCTATGTTGTCTGCTGTTGCTATTGTTGTAGCGGCTTATTAACGCTGTAGATAACGGAGCGTTCAGGACACGAGCTTCACCGATATGGATAGGTTTTTATGATGAGCTTTTATTTCATATCAGAAATACACTCCCTCCGAATATGCACCCTTTTGGGTGCTCAAGTGGACAAATTAATTTGTTTTTTATTGAAATAAATTTTATTCTGGATGATGGTCGATTCGGTACACGAGCCCGTGATCTTCTACATGGCAGTTTATATGCACTGTTAACTGCCACTCGGCTGTTGAGGCCTCCAATGTCGCCAATTTCCCGACATTAATCAAACCTGGTGCAATTTAAAACTCGCAGGAAAACTTGATCTTCTCGGATGTCCTAGTGGTCAGATTCCAATAATTCTACTCACGGAAAAAGAGCTAAAAATGTTATTTACGACTATCTATGAATGACATTTAAAGCCAAGGTGATATTTCTCGCCCACGGTTCTTTTAAATATAGTTGTACGTAGTATATGCGTCTGGGATGGGGCTCTGCTTCCAGTTGCTTTTTATCTGAGTGATTCCTTCGGTTGCACCCCAACAGATATTGCCCACCACACCATTGAATTATGCTCCCTACTTGGTAACAGTGATATTTTGAAGTGATGATTCATAAGGCAGTGATATGAAATAACTGTAACTTCGTTATCTAAATCCCACCGACGTCCAGACAGGGCCAGCGTAGTTTATGACCAACCGATCGATTGCTTTGTAAACTGCTGGTGACATTTCTTTACCTTTTTGGTACAGTTGCATTGGCATTTAGATATAACTGGTACTATTTAGTCCAGGTGGTCATGAAGGAAGACCGTGGATTTCGCGGTGTGAAAGATCTGTCTAAAGAAGCGAGGAAGGTGAATGAGAGACCTGTTTATTTTTCAACAGTTTATATCCTAACCGACAGTTAAGATCGAGCAATCAGCGGCATGGGTGATCGAGGAGACTCCTACTAGTGGTGGGGCGAGTTTTAAGACGTAGAAATTAAGCGATAGAGAGGAGAGGAAACTTTTAGCCTCAAAACACGAAAGTCTAACGCTGATTGTCGACCACGAGGTCAATTTATACTCCACTTCTTCAAACTCGGAGGTAATTAGGAGCAGGTAGAGTTTGGCCAGTGCAAATGATTAGTATTGGTTGACGTTTAGTGCACGTTGTGGAGTTCATAGAACTTTTTGTTTCATATACGTAGTATATGCTTTCCATGCCTTCAGTCACTTTTGAGGCTCGATATTATGATCGATGCTGGTATAGTCAGGACTGGAATCATTTGTTGAATGGATTCTGGAATTATTCGGCTGGCGGCACACTTTGCTGGAATGCATTTTTTCAAATAATTTCGTCAAAATTAATTTTTTAATTAAAATTTTAGCAACGAATTCAACAAATTAGGCCACTGTGCTCCGCATAACCAACTACCCTCTACGGTGCTTTGATTCTAATAATAAAATTGGTAAATATTTTACAATATTTATTTACACTTGAAGGGCGCTAAAAATTACCTGTCCTTAAGAGTAATTAACTTCTTACTACAACAAAGAAAAAAAAACTTTATTTAGACCACAAACATATTTTATTGCGGTAAATGCCAGCACGCGATGGTAATTTTTTCTCCCTCAATTTTATATGAAAACTTCACCGACACGCAATAGTAAATATTTCAGCGGCGGAAAAGTATGAGCGAAATGTCAGCGTAGGACAACGAAATTGAGGGGAAATTAAAGGACTTTGTATGCAAATGTATATAATGGGTGATCCATTTCGAGGTTCCCTACTTTTTTACAAAAAAAAAAACAAAGAAAATTGAAATTTCATAGGGATTGCTTATTATCATTCGAAAGAACATTCTTTGGCATTTATTTTTTGAAGATTATCTCTTTCAAATTTTGGCCGCAGCTACGTATAAGATGGTCCATCCGTTGACTCCAATTTTCGATGACTCGTTCGAGCATTTCGACTGGTAAGTGGTGAACGGCACGCGTGATGTTTTGCTCCAAGGCCTGAATCGAAGCGGTATTGTCCGCATAGACTTTAGACTTTACATATTCCCACAGGAACGGTCTAACGGTCTAAAGGTGTTATCATTAGGTCGCCATCGACGGTTACGTTTTCACCGGCATCACTTTTGAAGAAATATGGACCGATGATTCCACCGGTCTACAAACCTTGTTTTGTCTGGATGAAAAGGCAGCTCTTGAATCTCTTCAGGTTGCTCTTCGTCCCAAATGCGGTAATTTTGCTGGTTTACATACCCATTGAACTAGAAATGAGCCTCATCGGTGAAAAAAATTTTGCTCGAAAACTTCGGATCTTCTTGGAACTTTTCAAGAGCCCATAGAGCGCAGCGATGTCGCTTGAGAAGGTCGGAAGGCTTCAGTTCTTGCACAAGTTGCATTTTGTATGCTTTCAATTTAAGATTAGTAGGCCTCGATAGGCCGATTATGTTGACCATAACGCGAAACACATTCTTTACAGAACGTGAATTTTCGTAATAAAATTGAATGATTTGTAGACGTTGTTCAGGCGTAAATCTTGCGATGATGAAATGCCAAACAATACTGAACAACAATAACATTGACACGTCTCACGCGTGATCTGTCAAAAAAAGGCTATTGAAAAAAGGACCTCTACTTGGATCACCCTATATATTTATTTATTTATAATTTTGTAAATATTTAACAACACTACTCCACTAAGTGTCAGCGGCTGACGAGGTGATACTTTGTGGTGTTGAAAGTTTTAAAGTACTTTCTGAACAAAAAAAAAACTTTCGAAAATACTTTTCAACAACTTTATGACGCGCTTTGATGATGAGTAATTTAATGAGAGGTAAGAATTCAAATTAGAATTATTTGTATGTATGTACAGTTATGATATCTCGCTTTACCTGTCGCATGTAGATTAAAGGACGAAAGATATTCGCTTAGTTATGCCAGTATGTTGTTGTACTTGTGTCTTTCAGCTTGTCCTGCTGTTGCGTGTTTTGCACGAACAGAAACTTACTCAAGCAGTTAGACCCTAAATTTAATTGCCACAATTTCTTCAAACACTCACCAACAACAACAACAAAGAACACAATTTCTTCAACATATTTCCTTTACGTGGTGTTCTCAGCCGTTGTATTGCTTATTTGCTGTCCAATTGTGTCTGTTAGTGTAGTAGGCTGCGTAAATTTTGATTTCTTTGATAGCAAGCGCTATAAACAACAACAAGAATGCAATGACTTTAGTCTTTACTTCTTCTCTCCCACTCTTCATCGCCCAACCTCTACCATCTTCACCGTCGTTGCTATTTCCTTTCGACTTATTGACTTTTTAGCCTACACTTACGCTTGAGTAACCGCTTGAGTAACCGCCATTATGGCTAGCCACTCTTCTTAGACTCACTCACTCAACCACCCCCCACAGGCACTCACACTCTTGCTCACCTTTCCATATGTTAATTCATGTGGAATTAATTGCTTCCGGTATTTAAGCTTTTCCGGCCCTATCTGGTAGTCTTTCACTATTCTTCCACTTCGTCTCAGCTACTCCTCTCACCAACTGCTCTGGTCTTTTGTTGTGGCTCGCTTATAACATATGGCGTTATTTGGTGAGCATTTTGATTTTTATACTCTCATTTGCATGTCCTGCGGTGTTACAGTTTTGAATTTTTTATATTTTCTTTATTCTAGATTCGTTGATTGGCCTACATGGTAATGTGGGTATGTTCCTTTTCATCCTTTTAATTTTTTTTTTATTACTTTTTTCTTTTGGAGCCGTGTTATTATTTGGCCAAAATTCGGTGCAAAATTTGTGTGTGTTTCCGGTTTCTTTCCATCTCATTTAGTAATTTAATTAGGCGAAAATAGTATCGCACCAGTCCAAGGCTCATCGGCTGCTTTTGTGAGAGAAACTATAGAAATGAATCCGGCATATCAGATAAGGGCAGACAAGGGGAACCCTTTCCATATTTCATCTACAAATGGGAGCAGGCTTCGGACTCTCATGACGATTACGATAGAGTTGGTTTCCCTTCCTGTTTTTTTTTTTTCTTTGATACTGAAACTTTTCAACTTGTTCTGCTCATGAAAAAAGGCAGAGCTAATGTCACAAATATTGGGATTTTACCAATATCATCGGAATACAGCAACAGAGAGATGTTAACTTGAGAGCGCGGCAGATCTCTGCGGCTCCTTTTTTATTTTCCCTAGATTCAGACTAAAGTACTTGAAATCTTCTTTGGTACGAAATGTTTTCCCAATTACATCAGAACATGTTAGCCAACACGATACCATATATGTTTTAATAAGACTAAGATTAGACTGATATTTGGCATAGAGCAGGGGTTGACAAAATGTGAAGGAGAGTGTTTTGGTAAGCGAATGGAGGACATTCCAAAATACTAGCGAAAAACCAGAAAATTATCTTGAGAACAAGAGACTAAGAAAATGCGCGTGAGCTGCGAGCTATGAAATGCCGACCACTGCAAACGTAGAGACATCTTATACTCGGAGAGAGTTTTAAAGCCCGATAAGCCGAAATTTGTGCGTCGATTTCATTTATCTGACCTTATTTAAAGTTTAGAGGGAAGATATTGCTTTCTGCTTGCTTGCTCCCTTCCCTTGTGAAACCCACAAAGGGCATAGAGATATCTCCTGTTTGATTCGTAACGGTTTCAACAGCAGATCTTTCTTTCGTTCTGTTTCTAAGACGACGAAAGATATTACTTTCGGTTTGCTTTCTCGTTTCCCTTACCAAACCCAGAAAGAGCATAGAGTTATCTCCTTTCCGGCTGTCGAACTAAACTTTAAAGCCGGCGATGAGGCGGTGTAAGCCAATTCTTTTCTACAAAATTTTGGGTATTGCCTTGATTATATTTATTCTGTGCTTCAAATACGCTTGGAGTGAATGAGATTCTCCGGATGTTTATCTGGTCGAACTCATGATCATCTACCTGACATTACGCACTGCTGAACACTCGCCTACGACAGCCGACATCCTCCTGATTACTGCCGGAATATATCCCGGTCTTAAGACCTTTAGTAACTCACCGCTCCTTTTAATCGGACTAATTTTTTAAGCGGCTCAAAATCTTTTTCTTGTATCTCTGTCTAGAAATTTACCTCAGTTCCATCTGCAACTGATTTCAAACGCGGCCGTACTCAGCAGGCAAAAATTAGCTATTCCTAGTTAACCTATGAGTCTTTTAATGGAATCTTCCTAGAGATCAGAAGGGCAAGTTGAATAAAGCAGCTATCCTCATTTCGTTCCCATTCCAGTTTCCGAACGTCGAATCATCACTGTGCTTGTTGGCGAGCGTCCTTTGCAGTACCGAGACCATATACATATTGGTTGCGACAAGATAGTGGTTCGCATCAATCTTAGAACACCAAAAGGTACAATAACAACCTCGATTTGAATGTGTATCCTTCGATCCGCTGGCATTTTGGCAATTGGATGGATTTTCGTGTACTAGAATCTAATATAACAGAGAACTATATTTTGCTTACACATTTGGATTCCATGGGGCTGAGTTTTCAAACTGTTGTATGAAAGATACTTTTTCTATTCACTGTGGCAATGAAGTCGGCGCTCATTAGGGTCTTCCAGGCTCTCATATCGTCATACTCATATTTCATATTGACGTAATAAGCTCAATTCGGGATGTTTGTTAAAGAAACTGGGTTTAATACTGAGTGATACAAGAGTAAAGAGCAAACGGCGATAATGTAGAGAGAATCTGCTGGCAGAAATCCCTCATCAGCAGAAATAGACGACTTAAATAGCTATGCCCTCGAGCTTTCAAAGAGCTTTTAGAGGCGGTTATGTAATTCTCAAGCTTTTTCATTATATCTATGGCAATGCCAAAGCTTATAAGTTGCTGGCAACCTTTCCTTGTTGACATTTCACATATTCTTTTGGCTTTCTCTATTTTCTTATGATTAATATTCATTAATTCTTTTCTGTAATTTTGTAAGTAAGAACTCTGAAAGAAACACGTGTTTGGAAATCTACAGATCTTTGTTTGAAAAATATATTTTGAAGAACTCATATAAAATTGAAATTTTTTAAGAATATTTTTTTTCTTGTAAGTTTTCAAAAACATTTTTAAACATTATTTTAAAAGAAAGAAAAAATGTTTTAGATTCAATTTTGAGTTCTTTGAATTGAATAAAAAACATATTTATATAATTCCATTGAACAGGCCTTCATACATATATGTATTTAGAGATAGTAAATTGATTTTTATAACATTCTCATATGTATATACAGTATGCCCATGGAACTACGTCGATTTATATATATTTAAGTTTTCCTATATGTACGAGTGATAACATCCACCAACTATGAGCTGTACACAAACGATGGCAGAAAATCGAACCAACATGATGCATATTGTTAATATATTGACTGGCATAAAAAATACAAAAAAAAAAGAATGAGGTAAATATAGTAAAAATGCAATAACAGTATTGCCGCACATACAAAAAAAAATATTTATTGTAATTGACAGCAACATTGACTGGCTGACAATATTACAGTAAAATATATAAATATACACATATGTACTCGTAGATATGTAGAAATTTACATACATTTATGTATACAAGCCAAACAGATCGACAGCGAAGAAAATTAATTGGAATTTTAATTAATCAAATTTTTTTATTGCAAAAAAGAAACAGTGGAGAGCAAGCATGAGCGGGAGCGTGGATATATGCAACAGTATGGCATGTTTATATAACAATATGAAGATAAGTATGTATATATGCAAGTACGTGAGTGCTTAAATATAAGTGAAGAAATATATATATATACATATATGAAGTGCATACATACATACGAGTATATTGCACATATGTATAAGAACGTTCATGCAGTTATAAATAGTTATCGATTTTATAGTCTACCCACAGGCGCAATCATATCTATGGGATGTACGAGATATGTTCAAAGGAAAATGAAAATTTTTGATTTTTCGCGGGGTGTGTACATTCGATTATCGCTATTTTGTTTTTGTTATAATCGGACACATATGTATGTTTCTCACGTGCTTGCATTAGGAGCGAATTTCGATTAGTAGTTTGTTTTTGACAACAGAAGAGGTTAGTCACGTTTTTGTGTGTTCTTTTGACTTTCGAAAGAAATGGATCAAAGAATATGTTTTAAATTTTGCGTATTGAGTAAAATGCTCCAAGACACGTGAAATGTTGATTGTGGCATTCGATGAGTCCACTTTGTCTCAAAAAAGTATTTATAATGCGTACAAGCGCTTTACAGAAGGCCGAGAAGGTGTTGATGACGATGAGCGTCCTGCAGGCGATCTCGTCAACAAGCGAAGAAAACATCGAAACAGTGAAATAAAATGTTCTTGAAAATCGTCGAATCACTATTAGGGAAGTTGCAGAGGATGTTGGCACTTCAATCGGCTCATGCCATACAATTTTCTCGAAAGTTTTGGGCATGAAACGTGTGGAAGCGAAGTTTTTTGCTAAATTTGGAGCAAAAGCAATGTCACATTAGTATCGCTCAAGCGTTGTTGAATGACATCAACAACGATCCGGGTATGCTCAAACGGGTCATAACTGGTGACGAAACGTGAGTATATGGCTATGACGTCGAAACCAATCAGCAATCATCTCAATGGAAGCTACCGGATGAGCCAAGACCGAAAAAGCCACACCAAGTTCGATCAAGGGGAGGGGAAAGCTTTGCTCACTTTTTTCTTTGATTAAAAGATTGTAGTGCATCGTGAGTTCCTGCCAAAAGGTCGCACAGTTAATAAAGAATACTACAAGGAAGTTATCAACGTTTGCGTGAAGCTATGCGGCTCAAACGATCTGAATTGTGGAAAAACAAATCGGGGATTCTGCATCACGACAATGCACCAGCTCACACATCAATGCTTATTCGTGATTTTTTGGCAAAAAAAAAAACCGTAGTCATGCCTCAACCACCATAGTCACCAGGTTTGGCTCTCTTCGAACCTTTTCCTACTCCCAAAACTAAACAAACCAATGAAAGGAAAGCGTTTCACCACAATTGATGAGATCAAGTCAGAATCGAAGAAAGAGCTGATGGCCATACCGAAAGACGCATATCAGAAGCGCTTCAAGGATTGGAAAAAGCGTTGACACAAGTGTATTATATCCGAGGGGGATTGCTTTGAAGGGGGCAATATAGATATTAATTAATAAATAAGTATTTTTCAAAAAAATTCAAAATTCACTTTTGCCTTTGAACACATCTCGTATGTAGTTGCTCTCTTCATATGAGATTTTTTTTGCATTTTTACTGCTTCTGATTGGCGTTTCGTATGATGAGTTCAGGCATATACATGTATATTTATATGCATACAGATGTAGGTATGTTTCATGAGTGCATTCAAATAGCAAAAATGCAAAAAAAAATGCATTTATTGCATAGGAAAAGTTGGCGTCAAAAATAAAACAATAAAAAATAAATAAAAATGGGAAAGTCTCGTTATTAAGTGACTGAATGTCAATGGCAATTGACATTGTGTTGACAACATTACTGAATTGTTAGCAATAATAGAAACAACAAATAAATTAATAAAAAGCTTTATTTGGTCACTATGTATGTAGTTAGACGTGGCCGATCAATGAGCAACTGAATAATTAAAAAAAAATCAGAATTCTAATATTTGTTTTGAGTCCTTGGAGAAAATCGATAAAACAAAAGCACTCTTGTTGTGCACTCCTTTACTAGGCACATCTTTTTGAAAATCTGCTGAGAAGTAATGTGGAAAAATTTGGAAAAAAAATTTCCAAAAATACTATTTACGGAGTGGCAATGGAATTCAGAGAGAGTTTCTGTATAATTATATGAGAAACTCATGGAAAATTTTTCATTGCAAGGTACAAGTCTAACGGTGACTGTTTCAGCACCCAACCTTCTGGAAGATTTATTTGCCCACCACCCTGTTCGGTGCTCGCTCTGTACACAGGATAGAATTCCTACCTAGCTTATTGAGCTGCTAGTTCAGGAGGATATGCTCAATGACTACAAGAACACTAGTTGTTTAATGCCAGCCATACTTTGGTCGGCGTTTCTAGTAGGCCTCGCAATTATGTAGTGGAGTGTCCGATGTTCGAATTGCTCAACGATCTTCACGGCCCTACGGAATTCCACGCAGCATGACACCCAAATTTCTACCGCTACCTCCACCCGCATCCTTGCCGTTCGGGACTACCCAATGCCAACTTGCACCCCGTATTGTCTCACCTAACACATGGTTAGTGCATCACAACTTAGTGCATCACAACGTGACATCCGTCAGATGGAAATTTTGCCCAAATTCCTCTCTACCCCCACCTGAGTACTTGCCGTTCGAGGACTACCCAGCACCTCCTAGCAACCCGCACTTTCTGGCCTGTCAGATGGAATTTTCGCTCGCGGATCCAATCTTTGACATTCATGTCAATCGATACTAGAGGCATGGAGATGACAAAACAAATAGACGATTCGACATTCTACACCATGAAAGGCGACGGCCCCACCAGAATTGTGTGTCATTGCCATAGCTCGCCTGACATAACAATTGTTAGCGTTGATCTGGCTTGAAAAATTCCGACAATAAATAACCCCAAATTACTGGGGGTCACATTAGACAGCCTGCACACCTTCACTTCGCATATGACTGCAATCACCACTAAGGTACAGAGCCTCAACAAAATTGTTTCTCTCAACATACAAGGCAATTAGCAGGTCGTTAATTACTCTACACCGATCTAAAAGTTGGAGACTAACGAGATGCAGATGAAGAAGCTACAAGCATGTAAGAACTCTGCCCCAAGGCATAGTAATTCACTATAACGACACGATACCACTGGACAGAACGGCGTACCGACAGGCTTTGAATGCCTTTCACCGAGAGTACGTCATCACCTTCGTGAGTTCTCTTCCCGTGAATGACGTTCTAGGAATCCAAGCACCACCTCGTGCGGAAAAAAGGTCGAGCTGCCTGGAGAGATCCGAGTAATAATGGCAATCAATCATCTTTTTGAATGCTCTCTAGAAGCAGCCTATCTAACACCTCTCCTCTCTTTTTGATCTGAACCCTTCGAAACAGCCCCTTTCTTAGATAGTCCGTTCTATGACCTCGATTGACTTAGAAAATATTGCCTGCCCTAGCCGCTACAACAACAACATTAACAACAGCTTCGTTCCACTTCCTACTGTAATCTGTTGAAGAAACCGGAGGCCAATATTTAATTGCGAACCTTCTTCTAACTGGACGAAGTCAGGCACGCGCACAGTAAATATTCGACAGTACCTTCTACTTCGATTTCTTGGCAGCTTCTACAGAAATCGTTGTATGGTATCACAACCCTGCAAATATTTGTGAACCAAATGGTCCATTGGAGTACCTACAAATATACTCCTCTGTGGGAACTATTGGACCAATTCATGTTTTAACACGAACTTAGTGCGTCACGACCATTCTTCGTGTTATACCGACCGCAATCACTACATGAAGTTACAATTTCGCAATAAGTTCTATACTCTTATACAGAAAATGTGTGGAAATGAAACTGACTCAGTTTCGTTTCGCTGTTGAGCTCTGCTGGTACGGAAAAGACGTGCATAATTTATTATTATTCTAATGAAAATACGTAGAACAAATACGCAAACCAATAGATATTATATACTTATTAACAATAAATTATTAATATTAATATAAATTTATACCATAAATAATATGTTTTAATAGCTTTTCATCAAAGCAGATGGTATTCTAAACTAAAAAGTATGTTCGAGTGTAACTTTTCGCATATACTCCAAAATATAATCACCTGTAGGTACTGCAGGTACACTCGGGTGTTATGCAGAGATGGATCATATGATCCAGCCCTAGGACATCGCAATATTAATTGGACCATATTTTTTGTATGGATTGTGGCAGGATTTGGATTACTCTATTGTCCTCGTAGAGTATATATTTCACGCGTACATGGAGTATTCGCCTTGTTTGTAGAGAAGTCTACTGGCGTGTCTGCCAATAAGTTAGGAATCTGTTTATCTCCTTTTAGTGGTCTTACGTCATTACATTTAAATTTCAATTGTCGACAAGTGCGGTCCGTATTCTATTCAGACCACTTTTGTCGGCTTGTTGGATAAGTGAGGTATTGTGTCTACTGAGATTCAGCTTAGTCTATAACATTTTCATCGATTAAATATCTACAAGTAGCTAAAGACATATATTGTACCTGCTTATTTGAATCTAATTGTAAAGTAGTGCCAAATCTGGCCAGTTCATCTGCTTCACAGCACACCTGGTATATTTTTGAAGCTTGGAACCCAAAGAAGAGTTATAGTTTTAAAGAAAAATTAAAATAATTTGAAAAAAAAAAGTTTAAATCATTGGAAACACATACGTTTTCGCAACTGTACATCTTTTCAAAATTTAATTATTCAAACGAAAAAGATCCCCAAACCTCTATATCAACTTTATTTTCAATTTGAAAAAGAAACATTTAAAAACAATTAAATTCAACCATATGTCTCATGGCTCATCATAAATATTTATTTGTATCATTTATTTTAAATTCATTCATGTAAAAAGATTATCTCACTACTTTAAAAAAATATATACATTTATCAAGCGTTGCATTGTTAAAATCAAAGTAATTTTTTTTTGTCATTCTTAAAAAACGAACGTTGCGTAAGTAATTGCAGTGAAATTGAAAATAAACAAGCAAAACATTAGGCGCACAACCCACCCCGGCAAGCGCAGACAGTGAATGATAGGAGCGGTGAGATCAGATAGTAAACCGTTAACGCGACACAAAGCATACGGCGGGCAATGATTTGAGTAGCAGCAACACGGAAATGGCAGGAAGCGTGCACATATGTACATATGTACAAATATATAGAGATACATTTTGTAATAAATGTTTACTTATACCTCGCCCATCAACTATTACCAATCATCGTATGCATACACAATACATATATATATATATATGCAATATTTACAATTTTTGCACTTCAAATTCATTTATTTACGCCTAAAAGTTTGCTTCTCTTAATTTTATTTTATTTATTTTTTTTTACTATTTTTAATAAAAATATTTCTCGCAAATTTTTTTCCCATACCTTTTCGCTTACTCCCACTCCTGCACTCCTACATAAAAATCTAACACTCAATTTTCAATATTGTTTAATTCAATTTTTTCGGCTGTCAATTTTTTCGCCTAAGCACTAGTGCACATGCATGTGCGTGTGTGTATGTGGGTTTGATTTTACCAATACTTGTTTCGAATTTTATTATTATATTGGCTGACTGGCCGCGTACATTTAATAGCGTAAAAATTGTCATCGAAATAAATTTTTGCATAAAATGTCTGTTTGTAGAATTTTTTCATTTCGTATTTATTTGTGTGCAGAAAAAAATTCATGCGCCAGAGTTAGCAAATAAAAATTTGATAGTAAAAGTTTCAAAACCAAAAATAAAAAATTAAATAAAAATTAGTAAAAAAAAATGAAAAACAACTAGACGAAAATATCAAATCAATATGATTGGAAATGCTGCTTGTACGCTACAATTGGTGTTTCTGAACAGGCCATTTACATCTTGAGGTTCCCTCTACCACCAAAGGGCTAAGATATTGAATACCTTTGCTCGAAAGTAAACTGCTATCTCGGCGACCCTTTCCACCTCTTCACTGTACGACACTTTCAACAACAACCAGCAAAGTACTCGGCCATCCTCTTCACCAGCTGGGCCAAGCAGTGAAATATCTGTGTAGGCAATACCTTTTTGGATGCTACCGCCGCAATCATCCTAGCAGACATTTACTGAAAGCCGAAGCTCTACCTAGACACGTTAGGAAGAGAGTATTAGGCTACCGCCGCGATTCCGTAGAGCAACATAAACCAGAACCGCTGTATAGGACGGTATACCGACAGACTTTAAACACCATTCACCGGAAGTCTGTTGACACCTTCGTGAACTCTCTTTACGTGAATCGTGCTCTCGTAATCCAAACACCAGCTATTGCAGAACAAGAGCTCGAGCTGCCTCGAGAGACCCGAATAGCACTGGCACAATTAAGGTTTGGATATTGTAATCGAATTAATTCCTACCTATCCAACTCGACCCCTACATACCCAACATATGTTCTGCATGCAATGCTACCTACTCAAACTGACTCATCTAACACCCTTCTCCTTCTGGTCTGAACAAGTCGAACCAGCATGTTTCTTGGGCCTGCCGATATATGGCCTCGATGACTTGGACTAGACCTACCAGACAACTACACTTACACTACAACCACTTCGATTCCGGTATGATCTGCATTAGACCAATAATCTTGATCTTGGATAGATCGTCAAGAAACATGGCCCCATAAATTTCGAAACCAGGCACTACCCAAATCAATTAGACAATACTGAGCCGACTAACATTTAGAAGCACGCCATGTTAAAGGAAGCTACTTTATGCGAAAGACCTTCGAGAGTAATTGAGCTCTGGATATTATGTCAGATTAAACACTGACAATTTGTGTTTCTGAACAAGCCAGTAGCCGAGCTGTAGCGTAGAGGGTTCAATTGATCTCTAAAACTTGCAATAAATGTTTTCCTTTCCTCGTTATGAATTATGAATAGTTTAGGTTATGTTGAAGTGTTTGCTATACTATAGTAAGACCACCAAACGGGCACATCATGATATCACTAAAAACGCGAAAAGCCTCCACCGGCTAGTTAAATCAATGGGTGGCATTGGCAGAGCAAACTACATACGAAGCATATCCAGAAAGTAAGTATACTGAATTTTCTTAAGTTTCAAAAAATTGTATCGACTTAGTCGTCACTCCTCTCTATGCAGGTATTGAAATGGGGTATCAATTTTTGTATGCCTTCCTCGAAGTAGTTTCCCGCATACGCCATCTCGCGGATAGTTTTCAATATCCGAGGGTTTCGGTGATTGTTTCGCGTCGTAGAGATCTGAAAATTTGCGGAAATATCGCAGAAAGTTCATCCACAGTAAATCTGCGTTCGTTACGTAGCGCCATTTCGATATTTTCAGACATTTCATCAGTCACAATTGACGGTCTTGGAACTCTCCACATTACTTGTACACACTCGTAGGATTCATAGCTTTATCACCACATGTAGTTTTCAACTCATTATAAACCTCAAACGGAGGTTTTCTCTTCCAAACGAGATAAAGGAAGACATCGCGTATTTCGCACTTAACGGGAGACTGGATTGACATTGTTCACGAAAGATGTTGTCGCTTCGATAGTACTCAACTTACAGACCTCGAACCGGTCTCGCTGCAAAGGGAAGAAGTCTGGCTATGAAGAAAATAAAATCCCTCCATTCATGAGAGCTCACTACACTTACTTTCTGGATATATCTCGTATCTTCTCACCCGCTTTTGAAGTCTCTAACGATTTCTGCCCCTAGAAAATTTAAGATACTCCCCCAAAGTACGAGGCATACGTATAGAAAGTGCCTTAAAGTCTCAGGTACTTTCTTCTCACTGCAACTACTGCAGCAGTCGTTTGGTGGTACGCCCGGTCTCTCGAGTAGTAGATGTCCCATGGGTATCTCCATAATTGTAGATAATTTCTTTTTTATCTTGATAAAGTGTGCTGAAAAGATATAAATACAATTTACTGAGGATCTAGACAATTGATAGCCTCATGAGGATATAGCCGCCAGCTCTGCCCCTTCGAGGAGAATCCGCCACGACCCTATTACCTAGTTTTAGCCAATCTATAAGAATCCATCAACCACTCAGAGATCGCTTCAAGTAGTTGGTCTCTTCACTTACCAGAGAGCGTACAAATCGAAGAAGAAGCTCGATTTCAGATGTAGTTTTCTTCGACGGGGAAATCTGGAGATGAGAAGTGAAAGCTATGCTATATAGCTATGCCTTCTTAAGAAAGTCCCAGAACCGCTGCAGATCGTTCCATCAAAAAATTGAATGTCAAGATAGCGAGGGCATACGTTCAAATAAGTCTCGTTGTATATATAATTCGTTGCCTTCTGGTTGGTCGTACTTCACGCAGCAATTCACGTGTTTACCAGTGTTCCAAAAAACCAAACCAGAGAGAAAGATAGTCTGTTTTTAGGTAATTCCTTTAGGATACATTTATTATTACTGAGGCCAATTCACAACACCAGGCCACCATACATATAAAAGCAATGGTCCTTAAAAAATAGGCCAGATGCTTGAGTAGCAGCCCTCTCTGACGGCAAAAAGTACGATAATATTCCCTTATTTCAATTTCCAACCATCTTTGATCGAAAACAGTCTCCCCATTAGATACTCACGATGGAAAACAGCCATCCTTTTCCAATCACTCAAGATTTGCGAAAACTTACGGATACTTTTGATCTTATCATCGGCATAACCTATCGCCTGATCTCTGATCTCTCCGATCTCACCAGCATTTGCATTTGCAGAACGTAATAGTGCAGCTTGGAATATGAGACGATATGGTAAAAGGAGTAGTCCCGTCTCAAGTTCGCTAGTTAGGTATTTGTTTTCGAGACTTATCTTTCTCTTCACTGTGCTATGGAATAAGAGACAATGGTTCAATTTGTTGTATGTCGGCCGCAGTAGCCGAGTGGTTAGCATTGCGTACTACAATTCGAAAGACCTAGGTTTGAGTAAAGCTTCGAGAACATCCAAGATTATAGGATATTAATTTTTTTAATAGCGGTCGACTCGACTTGGAGCGTCAAGCCCGCCGTGTGTATTTCTCACATGTAATCAAGGCTCCTCATAAAAATCCATTGGCCGTCCGGAGGCGGCTTAGAATATACTGTAGGTCCCTCCGTTTGTTGATAAAAATATCAAGACGCAAAAACGCAAATTGAAGGAGGAGCTCGGCCGAAAATCGCTTCGGCGATTACCTCGAATAGCTCAAAAGCTCTTCTTATATCTAAGAGATTGTACTTTTTTGTTTAATGAATTTTTGGCTTTTAGACTTCTTGACTCGGTTATAACCATTGAAGGCATTACCAATTTGAAAAAACCTGGGTATTCTTTTAAGAGTATCGGAAAATCTGATTATATGCGTATAGACCCCTAGCCCTGTCTGTGGCAGATATTTCTTCGCAAGCAATTATTGAAAATCAGCTTGTGGCTTCTTTCCTTAATATTTAAAGCACAGCGACAGTCCGTTTGAAGTCCTTTGGAAGTCGGATTTCAATTGTAGGAGAATTCCTTTAAGTAGCCGTTACATCTGTAGATTAATCACTAGATGGAAATCGAAATCTCTCAATAAAGCATTCTTCATTAGTTCCATTACATTTTACAGACTCTCAGATTCCAGTCAGAGTCTTTGAAATTTTCCTCACATCAATTCGAAATCTTTACCTTTTGCATTTTATTCTACCAAAAATTAATTTAAAAAAAAATATTTTCCTAAATATCAATCGACTCATCAATTGAGCATGTAGTGTGCTCTCAATGTACGAGTAGTGCTCATTGAAGCGTTGAAGTGTTATTGTCCGTTATGACTTTATCTACTGCGAATTGCAAATTTATTTTATTTAAATATGACTTTTTATTTATTTATATTTTTTTTTTTTTTGCTTTTTTTTTTTTTTCTAATTTATTTTATTTTTTTCATTCGTTTCTTTATCTTTTTTTTGAGGAAGGAAATGCAATTATTGACGGACAGCAGTTGAGCTGTGAAAGCCCATCAAGGCTTTTTGCAAATATGCCGTGTCTGTATTTACGCTATACGTATACATATACATATGCATAGCAGAATTTGACGAATATTAAAAAAAATTTAGTAGTTTTTTTGCAATTTTTGTACGACAAAAATTTCACAACACTCCATAGCAGTACGAAATGGTACTCGAAATATTTGCACAAATTGTTGATATCTGGTTTTTTTCTTCTTTAAATCATCTGAAAAAATTTATACATAAATAATTCAGCTTAATATATTGAAAGGATGAATATTTTTAAAGTTAAATTTACGAAAAATATTTGAAATTTTATAGTAATTTTTTCCTTATTGGTAT
Organism: Neoceratitis asiatica; assembly: GCA_030068015.2. Classification (NCBI taxonomy): domain Eukaryota; kingdom Metazoa; phylum Arthropoda; class Insecta; order Diptera; family Tephritidae; genus Neoceratitis; species Neoceratitis asiatica. The sequence goes on from CM061524.1 coordinate 27,281,565, forward strand.
TTTGCCTTTAAAAAGTAATAAGTAAAACTTATTGGAAAAGCGTATGGAGAAATTTAATTTTAATTTAAATATAAATAAGCAGGAGCAGACTGACCGATTGTCGGAAAGGCGAATGCCTCAAATCCATCAGCCCTCGGAATAAATATTTTCTTCTTCTTCTTTGGCGTAGGCACCGCTTAGCGATTATAGCAACAATAACGCGCGACTCGTTTCTTCTCTTTGCTTTTTGGCGTCAGTTAGAAATACCAAGTGATACCAGGGTCACTCTCCATCTGATCCTTCCAACGGAGTGGAGGTCTTCCTCTTCCTCTGCTCCCGCCAAAGGGTACTCCATGGAATACTTTCAAAGCTGGAGCGCTTTCATCCATTCGGACGACATGACCTAGCCAGCGCAGCCGCTGTCTCTTGATTCGCTGGACTGTGTCAATGTCGTCGTATAGCTCGTACAGCTCGTCGTTCCATCGTATGCGGTATTCGCCGTTGCCAACGCGCAAAGGACCATAAATCTTTCGCAAAACTTTTCTTTCGAAAACTCCTAAAGCCGACTCATGGGCTAACGACATCGTTCATCCTTCTGTACCAATTGTTAGGACGGGAATGATGAGCGACTTGTAGAGTTTGGTTTTGGTTCGTCGAGAGAGGACTTTACTTTTCAATTGCATACTCTGTTCAAAGTAGCACCTGTTGGCAAGAGTGATTCTGCGTTGGATTTCAAGGCTGACAGTGTTGGTGTTGTTAATGCTGGTTCCCAGATAGACGAAATTATCTACGACTTCGAAGTTATGAGGGTCAACAGTGACGTGGGAGCCAAGTCGCGAGTTCGGTGGCTGTTTATTTGATGACAAGAGATATTTCGTCTTGCCCTCGTTCACTACCAGACCCATTTGCTTCGCTTCTTTGTCTAACCTGGAGAATGCAGAAATTGCGGGGCGGCTGTTATGACCAATTATGATATTGATCATCGGCATACGCCAACAATTGCACACTCTTGTAGAAGATTGTGCCTGGTCTATTTAGCTCTGCAGCTCGTATTATTTATTATTTTCTCCAGCATCAAATTGAAAAAATCACACGCTAAAGAGTCTCCTTGTCTGAAACCTCGTTTGGTATCGAACGGCTCGGATAGGTTCTACCCGATTCTGACTGCGCTAATAGTATCATCCAGGGTCAGTTTACATAGCCGTATGAGTTTTTTGGGGATATCAAATTCAGACATAGCGGCGTAGGGGCAGTTCCTTATCGCGCTGTCGAAGGCAGCTTTAAAATCGATAAAAAGGTGGTCTGTATCGGTTATTTTCTCTCGAGTCTGCACCAAGATTTGACACATGGTGAATTTCTGGTCAATGGTGGATTTACCAGGTTTAATGCCACACTGATAAGGTTCAATTAGTTCATTAACGCTCGGCTTTAATATTTCACACAATACGCTAGATAGGACCTTATATGCGATATTAAGGAGACTTATCCCGTGATAACTGGCGCAGACCGTGGAGTCTGCCTTTTTTTGGATTGGGCAGAGCGAACTTAGGTTCCATTCGTCAGGCATGATTTCGTCCTCATCTGTCACCAGATTACCTCCATGGTCCCTACACGCATCTTCTCATAGGATTTTCAAGCATTACCCTTTTTGGCCAGCTTCTCAAGCTCTTCATACTCACGCATTTCGGCCTCTTTCTTTTTTCGTCTGCAAAAGCGTCTCGCTTCCCTCTTCAGCTCAGAATAAGTATACTGATGCTAAAACACTTGGGTCCAACGGGATAGACTATCTCACCAAAGTCCTCAATTTGCGTTTGACCACCCAAATTATATCCGACATGTGAAAACTGATTAGAGTAGTCCCGCTACTAAAGCTGGGGAATCCTGCAAAAAAGAAGAATCTTATCGGCCGATATCTCCTCTCCATTTCCCAGTAGCGAAGACAATTGAGGCCTTGCTGCTTCCGTTCTTCTTCTCACATCATCTGAGCCCAGCTACACATCAGCATGGCTTCCGTTAAGTGCACAGTATCATAACAGCGCTTAAAGCCATAGTCCATGACTTCAATCAAAATCAGGCCTGGCCGCGAACAGTCTTAGTAGCACTGGACCTGTTGAAAGCTTTCGACGCGATCAATCAGGCAGTGCGAATATGGAGATTGAAGAATTCTCACAACCGCCGGGATTGAAGGGATGGAGTATGAACTACCTGAGTGATCGGCAATCATCTGTAGACTTTCGAACTTCAAAGCCGCGTAAAATTAAACGAGGCTTTTCGCAGAGTGGTCCCCACTGCTTTTTTCTTTTTACATCTCAGGGCTCCCTTTACCACCAGATGGCGTCTCCTTGAGCTCATGGGCTGATGATTGTTCGTTATTGGAGTCTGGTCAATATATTTATTGCCTTTATTCGTTGCTATCTCACCGACATTTCCCACCTCTGCACTGCACGACACTTTCAACTATAACCAGCAAAGTACTCAGCCTCCCTCTTCACCAGCGAAGGAGTACCGGCTCGAATTCAATGTGAAAGTCGATGACGCAAAAATTCCGACGATAAACAACCGGAAGTTACAGGGAGTTACTTTTGACAGCCTGCACTTCTTCACTCAGAGCACCAAAAAAAACCTTAAATTGCCAACCGGCAGTTCTTGGGGTAAAGACAAAGTAACATTGCTCACAACATAAAACTCAATTGGAAGACCGGTCGTAAGCAACGCTCAACCGATTTGAATGCCGGGGAGTAGCGAAGCGCATAAGGTACAAATCCGTCAACATACCGCCCTTAGGACCGTGACAGGAAACCTTTTGGTGATCCAAGCACCACCTATTGCAGAACAACAGCTCGAGCTGCCTCGAGAGACTCGAGTAACACTGGCACAGTTAAGTTGTGGATGTTGTAATCGATTTAATTATTATCTATCCAGACTCGACCCCGACATACCCAACATATGTCCTGCAAGCAATTATGACTACTCAAACCGACTCATCTAACACCCTACAGCATGTTTCCTGGGCCTCCGGATATATGACCTTGATGAATTGGACTATGCCTACCCGACGACTATACTTAAGCCTGTATAAGGTCCCTAGTGAGTCCACAACTTCCTAAGCTTTAGGCAGCCCTATACAACCAGTTCGATTCTGGTATGATCTGCATTAGACCAATAATCTTGACGTTAGCTATCTTGGATACACCATTAAGAAATATAGACCCGAGATCTCAAAATACCAAGTTAAAGGAAGCTATTTTATGCGACGGGAAACGAACTGATCTGAACTGAAACGCCTGTCATAATCGATTCCAAGAAGACTCAATTAAGGGGCATCTGGTGTTGAAAGAGAGCTTAGGGAAATGAACCGACACCTACGCATTGTTGTGTAACTTAACGTAAGCCGGAAATTCCGTTAAGCTGCTCTGTCCGAAATGAGATCTCCAACAAGATAACGTGGAGTTTAAAGACAACAGAGGAATTTCTGGAAGTTGACATAACTACGAAGTTGTAAACATTATTTTATTTCTTAAATACTACTCGGATTATTTCCTACTGTATACATAACTAATTGGAGTTTTTTTCTTACGCCGAAACCAGCATTACCCACCTCTCGACCAATCAAGCGAGGGGCACGCCTGAAGAATAAAGGAAAAATCCAATAGACCGGTAACTGAAAACCAGCGTCAATCCGGAACTGCAGATTTGCTCTTCAGCTGCAGAACAGGGATACAAAAATCTATTTCAGTTTCGGAACCACAACCAGCTGTTATAATTCATTCTAGCAGAGGCTGAGGCAGATGCAACAACTATCTCATTTTGCTTAGTTGAAATTCTGGTAGAAGGAAGTTCAGGAGCAGGGAAAAGTCAGAAACTCCCAAAGTTTTCGAAGTAGCCAAGGTTAAGCACCCACCTGAGGATGAAGGCTTGAGATGGAAATTAACCGCTAAATGATTTTCGCACCAGCTCTTCTTCCGGTTTGTGGTGTGCGTCTTAATGATTTTTCCTCAAAAACTGGGAGCACAGTTTAATCTAAGCGCCTTCGGAACGGCGGTTGGATTTTTATGAAGAGCTTTTCGTTTCATGTCAGAAGTGCAGAAGGAGGGATTGACATTCTGTTTCGATGGGCGACCGCAATTAGAAAAAAATATTATCTTTTATTTATTCTTTTTGGTGTTAGTATGACCAGGACTCGAACCCTCTGCGCCTAGTGGTACGCACTGCTTATCACAGGACTAACGTAAGTAAGTAAGTAAGTCCTCCCTCGACGAACGGAGATGATGGGACCATTATCCGGCTCGTTCTGTCATTTGGCGCTGTAACATAGACGATGAGAGCACCCACTAAGATGACCTTGAAAGTTTTCCAGAGTGAGACTTTGCTATGAACCAATAAACCGCAGGGGAAACGCGCCATTATTGATGTAGTCCAGCGAATAGACCTTACAGTTGCTGCACTGGCTCTGGCAGATGCACACGCTCCAGCTTTGAAAGTTTCCGTCAACAGTCGATTAGGGAAGACTTCGCTCTGTTAAATGAGTACTTACACGGTGTTTCTCCACAAATGTCATTGATTCAGCGATGGAAAAATTTAAGTCCGTGCCAATTAAGTAGCTCTGAAGCGACTTTTCTAGTGTAGGAAGGATAAAAGGGAGGACCAAAATTCACAAGGAAAATAAATCAAAGTCCGAGATATTTTTTTTTAAATTTATTATGCATTCTTTCTTGTACAAAAAAACTTTGAAATAATCCATAGACTAAAGATCTGCCAAAAAAAAAGCGAAAGTCATTGATATATCATTAGCAACTCAAACCATATGCAAAATATCCGTTTTCAAAATTATTCCAAAAATTTTCCATATAAACATAAATACGCATATCCTTCTCTACATGTATAACCATGTAATGGCCATGACACGAGGAAGTTGTTAAGGGATTAGTTTTAATATGATTAAAAATGATTCCCAAACCAGGCGAGCGAGTGAACGAGTGAACGAGCGGGCGACAGCGGGCGACACAGCAACGACAACGACAACAGGCTGATGGTCGGGTGTCAAATTATGAAAATTCATTCATTCAAATACAATACTAATCAGCAGAACAATCGCTTTGTGTTGGGTTATATGTATGTGTTAGCATGTCTTTGCTGAAATTACAATTATGCATGTTATTGTTGTTGTTGTTATGGGAATTACGCATGTGACAAGTCGCTGTGCATATCAAAAGGATATTTAGTAATGTGATGCCACAAAAGGCTGACTGGCACAATAGCTATATTACACATACATACATATGTACATGCGTACTTACACAAATTCATATAAAAATCTTATTCATTCTAAAGGGTGATCCAAGTAGAGGTACTTTTTTCAATAGCCCTTTTTTCACAGATCACGCGTGAGTCGTGTCAAGCTGTCATATTAATTTTGTTCAGTATTTTCTGACATTTTATCATGAAAAGACTTACGCCTGAACAACGCTTCCAAATCATTCAACTTTATTACGAAAATTCACGTTCTGTAAGGAATGTGTTTCCCGCGTTTCGCTCAACTTATTGTCAATATAATCGATGTACTGAGCGTACACACTTCGGTGAGCAGATAATTTCACGTTTTGCGCCGGTCAATTGACCACCAACATCGTGTGATATCACACCGCTAGATTTTTTCCTGTGGGAATATGTAAAGTCTAAAGTCTATGCGGACAATCCCGCTTCGATTCGGGCCTTCGCGTAAAATATCACGCTTGTCATTCGCCAGTTACCAGTCGAAATTCTCGAACGAGTCATGGAAAATTGGACTCGATGAATGGACCATCTGAGACGTAGCCGAGGCCAACATTCGAAAGAGATAATCTTCAAAATATAAATGCCAAAGAATGTTATTACGAATGATAAGAAACAATCCCCATTAAATTTGAATTTTCTGTGTTATTTTTTTTTTTTTTAAGTAGCATACCTCGAATTGGATCACCCGTTACATACATATGTATATGTAAGTACAACAATATCTGCCTAATATTTGACGCGTGCGAGTATTTAACACCGAAATTTATTGGAAGATTAGACGCAAACGCACATGCATACATACATACCTACATAATTGCGTAGCTCTTTGGCAATTTATGCTTATCAACATATCCATCTTTATATTTATGCACAACAACATTTGATGGCAACTAATAAAAACGAATATTAAACTCCCTTAAGTAAATATTTGTATACAGATGAAACTGATTAGATCAAAGTAGTCATATGAAGGCGGCTCGAAGCAGGCGAAGGGATTGTGTTGAAGACCATGCCTCGCCTTGCCAAAGCTATCCGGACTGAGTCAATTTAAATGGTTGGTTGCTTGGTTGAAACGGCAGGTTGAGGATCCTGTCGTCAATTGTGCTGCTCAGTATGTATCAACTAAGTATGTGTTGGTAAGCAGCTTAATCGAATCACGTCCAACTCTTCAAGGCTGGAGCAAGCGGCATAAGATGGAAGATATGAGCCGATGAGTTTGCCTACAGCCCGCTCTATTCCACATTATGAGAACCTTAAGTGTTCCTTTACGATCTAATGCTTTAGGCAATAAATTTTAGTTCAAAAACTGAACGTACATCCACTTCTCGCCTCCCTTTTCCACATCTATACAATCAGACATTAAATAGAGGGAAAATAAGCGAGGCACTGTGATCTGCTTGCCCCCCAATTTAAGCTGTACTTCATACGGTCCTAGCACACTCGGGAACTACACCAGAACGCTTTGGGAATAGAAGAAATAGTCTGTTACTGTCTGAGGCGCTCCCTTTCCGTTGCCACTCTGGTCACTTCGTTCTCTCACCATTGAACCGTTATGAAGTTTTCTTCTTTATAACTTCATTTTCTTTGCATGTCTTTCGAATAGAGCAATATCAGCTAGAAATTCTGTGGAAAAATAACCTTTTTAATGGATATAAACTAGTATTAAAAGGATCTAACGGATCACTGTAAATATAAGTCACACAATACAGCGTCACCTTTTCTGGAATCTCGTTTAGTATCCAACAGCTCGAGTCCTGAAGAAGGTTTTAAGGGATGACAAAATCATGCAAAGCGGCGCAGGGACAGCTTCTTTTTATGCTATTGAAGACTGCATAAACTCAATGAAAATGTGGAGTGCCAGATTTGATTTGAAGCTACACTAATTAGATCCATTCAGTTCGTTGACGGTGGGCATTAGTCTTACACACGGTATGATCGAAAAAACATAATAAATTATATTTCGGAGGCTGATGGCACCATAGCCGAGTGGTTAGCAGTGCGTATTGCGATTCTGGTCTGACCAATATCCTAAATTGCAGAAAATTAATTATTTCTAATTACGAACGCTCGTCGGCAGAAAATTTCTACATGAAATGTAAAGAAGTTCCTCATAAAATTCCATCAGCCGTTCGGGGAAGGCTTAGTATAAACAAATTGGAGAATTATCTTCTTCATTCATTCTTCATAGTCGCGTAACGGAACGTGCATTCCATCACCATTGATTGGAGTTTTTGGTTCATCATATCTGGATGTTGAACTTTCATTGTATTAGTTGAGCAGGTTGGAGAAGTGTTCCCTCCATAAATTCAGTATGCTCTAAATTTCAGTTCTCCTTCTTCGTTGCTACATGAGTATAATCCAGTCTTGAAAACTTCTGTAAGTCGCCGCACATTTTCAATTTCGAGTATTACTCCTGTCGGACAACTTATAAAGGTCTTCACACCCACGTATATCGGCATCTCGCCCTTTCGGACGGCAAATGCGTCTTGTTTCTCTCTTCAGCACTCGATATCTCTTCCGTACGACACACGTTACGGTCACTCCCAACATTCCGTCGTAGCAGCTCTTTTTCCGATATTGTCAAAAACTCATTGTTTCTCTAGCTCCGGCACGTAGGGAGCTTCAAATGTCATTCCACAGAAATCAGAAGTGCACGTCGAGTAGAAACCCATTCTGCTGTCTGTTGTGATTGCAGTTTTTCGACGTCGAACTTTCCTTGTGCTTGTTGACGAGCGTTACTTTCTGCTACAAGATAGTCGTCCGAATCTAGATTTGGTCCTCGGAACGTACGCACGTCTAGAAGATGAAGGCAAATCTTCTATCTCATCTATCTAACACAACATGATCGATTTGGTTGCAGGATTTTCGAACCGTCGGCATCTAAATAGCTTAATGAACTTTCTTCTGTCGCAATCTAGTGCTGCAAATGAATATATTTCGGATTCCGGCCAAGTCGATCAGCCACACTTCGTTTGAGGATGTTTCGGCATGCAGGCTGAAGTTTCCGACTGTTGTGCCGATGATACCTTCTTTGATAGGGGTAGCGCTCATAGGTGCATTCTAGGCGTTCGTTTTTCAGCAATTATAGGAGAGTCTCACAAGAATTTATCTATGACTAGCGAGAAGATTCTTAAGAAAAAATGGTATAAAAATTGTACAAAATCATTTGCTGTGACAATTGCTGTCAAAAAAGACGTAAAGAAATATTTATCATAGAAATTTGCGAAGTGAAATGGATATACATAAGTATGTATGTACATTTGTTTGAAAACATATAACGGTAAATTTAGTGTATCATAGACGCAAAATTTTCACAACCCCAAGCAGCAAAACATTAGCGCCCCAAAATATGCAAAGAAAATTTTAGCAAAACTGACGAAGAAGCAAGAGAGCAATCAAATGTACAAAGTTGATGAATTTTAAAGTGAGGGAAAGAGGAAAAGGGAAAGAAGAAATATGCGAATGAATGAATACTCAGTCAGCATCATCATCATCATCATCATCGATCAATCGAGTGAAAAGTCAAAAGTAGTTGGATAAATGGATGAATGGATGGATAAATGGCTGAATGACTGAAGTTTGATTGAAGAGTGAGTGGCATTAACGCGTTTTGGCAATTTTGCAATTTTTTTTAAATGCATAAAAGAACTTACAAATGCAATAAAAGCAAAGTCGCTGTCATTGGAGTTCAAGTTAAATAAAATATGCAAATATTCACAAAGAAAAATAAAGCATTAAGTGAGACTTATGAGGAGTTGCCGCATTAACTAGCTGGTGGCCTTACTGCACAGAGTACTCCAAAACCATACAAAACACTTCGATGAGGAACGTATAACCATAAATAAAGTCGAAGGAGTGTAATAACCAGTCGCAGTTCGTCAAAGCAGCAGCCTACTGATGAGCATGAAATAACACCACTGATGGCGCGTAGAGATAGCAAAGGTGGAAATAATACAAAATAACGGTGAATCCCAGTTGAGATGAGCGTGATAACGATGATGTCGCTACTTTTGACTTACTCTCCCCCTCTCCCCCTCTCTCTGCCTCTCACCCCTCAACTACCAGCTGACACCATAATATCACGCCGACAATTTTGTGTCTGCCATCAATCAGTCAGCGCTGATCATGATGATGATGATAAGGCTGATGAAAAGTATTAAAAAAAAATGTAAGTTAAACGCCTCTACACCAAAAATCAGACAAATATTGATGTCATGCAGCCACACGAATTCAATAAATAAGCGAATTGTTGTTGTTTCAGCGTTTAAAAAACGGAAAATGGTGAAAAAGTAAACAAAATCTTGTCATACCCGTCATCAACATCATCATAATGTAGAAATCAAGCGTGAAAGAAGCGCGGAAAATTAAAAAAAAAACAAAGCGAAACAAGAGAAACACACACTTACACAAATTTGAAAGCCATTATCCTGACAATTTCAACAGATTTTCATCCCCTTTATGCGAGGACAACTACAGAAAACAACTCTCTAGTGCGTCTTGCTTGCAATTATTGTTGATATGCACATGTATATTTATAAGCGTGTAATATCACGGTGGCAGCAGCAGCATTTGACTATTTATGGTGCGACACTCCTCCACCTCATCAGGGTGACATCCTTGTTGCTCTTGGCAACTGTAGCCACCGCTGCTTGTTTGAGTGGCTGCAGCAGCAAGAAAATTTGCATAATGAATTATACTTAACTATGTACATATGTACATAAATGTATGTATGTTCATATATACTCTGCACACACTTGTAGTAATATTCGCACTTGAATGCTGCGTAAACGTGCTAAGGACACTCCTCAGGCGGTTTGTGCGTATGCGCGCGGTATAAGCTTCACAGTTGTTGTTGTTGTTATTGTTGTTTCCGGCAATTGATATGGGTGCTGACATGTAGACAGCAAACAAATATTGAAAACAACTCATAGATGGAGAGAAAATATTATTTTTACGGTAGTTTTTTGAAAAGAAGGTTAAGTTTTTCTAAAAATGATAGCGAAAGCTCAGTTATGAAAACACCTGAAATCAGAGTACGATTGTTTAAATAAATAATTTTAGTTCACATGCTCTAAGAGCACAAGATTAAAGATCTACTCTAGTGTGATCCAGTTCTATACACCCGTGTTGAGTCGAATACTCCATATCCTGCCAAAAGTTGCCACCCATTAGACGACCTGGCACTGAGTAGGTCAATTGTTGGAGCTCTGAAATCTACAAACGAAGCACTACTTCATGCAGACGACTCTAGCAATCCTCCAAACCGGTTAGAAGCAACATGTGGAGCCATATTAAGATCTCCACACCATCTGTGCAGTATTTCAGAGCAGAAGTTATCAGAATATGACATCGGTCCGCTGCAATTGATGCCCCCTACAGATGTTTTGTAACTTATGCTATATACGTACAGATGTGTGAGGGAAGCTTGCATTACTTTATGCCGTAAGAGTTTCCATCTGCTTTTCTATACTAACTAGCCACCAAGTACCACCAATAGGTGGCTACCTTCCAGCGAATACTGCTGCAGCAATCCAAATCACCGGTACATCGTCCCTCAATCGAACCGCACGAGGAACATGTTGCCGAGACAAACCTTACAACTACAATTTAAATACAACAACGGACTCCAAAAAAGGTCGTAGAGATAGCTGATTTCATGAGTTAGTGTCATGATAAGTTAGTGCTCGCAGAAATCAAGCTAAACCGCCACTCAAAATCTTCTAAGCTGCGACAGTTTCGTTACGTTTTACGAAAAGATCACAAGTGGAACAATTTCAGGGATTTAGCTTTCATATTAAACAACACCTCGCAGTATCGTCTTATTGAGGGAGGCTTCAACCGCAGATATACTATTCTAGAATCTCAAGGCATACCTACCCAGTTTGTTAATCTCAAGATCGAAATATTGCTTTTAACATGTCCACCCATTCTTGTTGAGCAGTGGGATATCGCCTGACACAGATTCGCTACCCAAAAGTGAACCCCTTTTGGGTTTGAACGCTCTTTCGTATTTCAGTCTGTCAAGTAACCGCTGCCGGAACAAATAGACGATTTAAAATATTTTTCCAATGGTTTTTTGAAGCCTAATTCTCTCAGTGTCCAGAATTATGGGCAATTGACAAAGATCACCTAAAGGAAGATACCGCTGGTGTGTTAAATAGTATAACTTGACGGCCTATGATAACCCTCGCGTTAAACTTTTTGAAGATAATAATACGTAACTTACCCGCATCTCGAAATTAAAGTTAATCTAAGACATCTAAGGCGTTTTGCACTGCGAACGAGCTAGCGAAAAGAGGAATTACTTCAAACCCCGATGAAGTCTAAACCAGATACGAGTTTACTCTATCCACGGCAAAACACATGCTAAGCATGACCTTCGCTAAACGAAATCCAATATCAGATGGCTTCACATAACCGCATGCACCGTAACATGACAGATATGTCCTATGTTGGACGATAAAAGATCAAGGCATTTAATCATTTTACACCGCTTTTCGATCAGAATATGTACAGGTACAATAACAGACCGCTGTTCAATGGGGTTACACTGTTAGAGAATGGTGTAATACTCTTACGATTTTTGTCACAACTGCAGGGACGAAGAAGTAGAAAAGTATGTAGAACCCCAACTCTCTCAGTGTCCAGTCTTAAGGACCACACAACATAAGTTTCTTGGGCAAAATTGTTTTGTTTGCCTCTCTGAGGAAACTACAGCTAATATAGCTTCTGCATTTGAGAAAGTAATAGGAAACTTACAGCGTTTTCACAATGGGAAAATGAGAGGAAGACTTGCGGTCTTAGTGAAGCCAAAATCTTGGCCTAGCCGACAACTCGCCATATCAAAAGAAGCGCGAGGAGCGAGGATTCGCTGTCGGCGTGATTCTTTCTTCTCTCTCTCTCTCTCTTTATTATTATTATTTTTTTTTTCTTTTTTTTTTTTTTTGATTATATAAATATCAAGTCTCGTCCAGTGTAAAAATGCCGAAGTTTGTTCGGCGACGTCAACAGTTGGCCTAACCTGTATTCAATAAACCTTAGGTGATCGCCATCTATAAATTCAAAAAAAAGTTTAAGGCAAATAAATCCACAGATATGAAATCATAAACCAGCAAAAATGTACAGCAAATCGATAAAGAAAGTATACCTAATATTGGACTCAATCTGGTACAATTGGGTATGGATTAGTCTAAAATAGTCTCTGAAGGGTATATTTCAAGGTCACTTTGTCTCGGCTCATACCCTTACGACTAAGAGTGAAGACTACAAGCTTGTATGAGGAGAAAAGTTAAATTATTTTGAAAATTCAACTTGGCTAACAATTCTTGGAGCAATTTCTCTGCTACAAACTTCTCAGCGGCTACAAAGTATCAATTATATAAATACTATAACAATTTCTATTGATATCAATTAATTTTAATAATATAGTTTAGACTTCTTGTGGCAAGGATAGAACCATAGATCATGGTTTAACAGCCGTAAAAATTAATAAAAACAATTAATAACTGCCTTGATTAAGAACTAAGAACAAAGTGAGACTACTACACATTTATACCCCTTTTGGATCAAAATAGGCAAAATTGGTCTCTTCATAGGACATACCTAAGCAAAAGAGAACACTTCAGTTCATACAATGGGATGGAAAGTAGCATTAGTTTTCTTTGCGTTGCAGAATTCATGACGAGGATGGCGGAAAGCAATATGTAAAATATATATATTCAGTTCTCTAATACCTTTATTTTTAACCAGCCAGCCATGGCAACCGCATCTAAAACTTTTTACTGGGTTTACTCTCGTCTTACTCTCTCCTCTCTTCACACATCACAATAAAACGTGATTTGGCATTGGATAAGAATATGGATGAGTCATATGATAACAGTTACATTGTAACGCCATTTTGAAATGATATGATTGCACTATAGCCAGGGGCTTAACCTCAAAAAAAATAAAAGAAGCTTCTCACAGCTAACTTGCAAACTTCGCACTAAGCATTTGCGTTGCCAAAAGTATTAAAGAAAAAACAATAAAAATAAATGCTTAAGCGTATAATAATAAAAACAAACAAATATGGCGGCGATAACGTAACATATGAGGTTATGTATATACTTATATGTATGTCTATATATACATATGTACATATGTTTATAAGCATGTGCAATTTACATAAGTGAATATATGGAATTTTCTAAGCATTCAAATATACATATTTCTGCCATTTATATGAATGGCATATCCTTCGGCAGGATATTCAACTGCGTAACGAATTTTTATTGTTTTCTCTTCTATTATTGCATAAATGAAAATAATATGACACTTGCTAGACATTTTTCGTATTGAATTTGAAGTAAATCCGCCTCAATCAGCCATTTAAATCTCATGAGGGGGACCACACAATAAAATGTCCTTATAGAAAAATCTGCGAAATAAAAATGAATGAAATAAATACAATATACATATGCATGCGAATACGTTAACTAGAACCCCTTCCCCTCCGCCAACCGAATATTTTCGCTCTGGAGCTTTACTGTTACACAGGCAGCCAGGGAGGCCGGCAGTCGAATGGGTGCATGCCATAAAAACAGTGGCGCACATAAATTATACAGCAAAATATGTATGCAAAGTAGGCAAAAAGGCGTACTTTTCCATGCACACATATGTATATTGTATAAAAAATGCATAAAAATTCGTGGCACAACAGAGTGAGTATGGAAAAAGGATGCCGGCAATCGTTGCTGCTGAAATGCTGACAAAGTAAGGATAATAACAGCGCCAAAGGAAATGGTGGATTGGCGCTATGAAAAAGTATGTATGAGTAAAATGGATCCTGGCAAAAGACGAGCTGCTTTATGAGGCATAACTGTTTTTTTTTCTCTTCTTTTTTGTTGCTACAAACACAGCAACAATGGAATGTTAACGAGGTACAATGAATTTGTATTCTTATTTTTTTATGCAGTTTATGTGTGTGTTGGTATATGATTTTCAATTTTGTACTCGTCAAGCAGAGAAATTGTGTTGCTGTGAATTTAAAAACATTTTATCGTAAATTATTTCAAATTTAATTGAGGAATTTAAAAATAATATATTTTTTTAAATATCCATTATGAGTCCGTCTTGACAAAAAGCAACAACAACAATAATGACATATGTACGTCTATTTATTCCATCTCACGAAAATCCAGACACTCATTTTCAGACTATTCCCCTAATAACCTTAGAACTAATACAACGATCATTTGACTAAAAGAAAAACTCTCAAAACCATCGGTTCCCACCCTTCCGCGGGTTTCCAGGATATCACTTTTGATGTAAAATTTACTCTCTCAATATAAAAAGCTCTTTCGCCAATTCTCCTGTATACCTATCTCATTTTACTTTACATCCACTTTGCCATGCCATTGGCTCAAGACCACTCCTCTGCCTTTCCAACCCGTTGTTAGTCGCAGCCCGATTTGATGAATCCTGAAACCGCTTGCGCCTATGACCGTTCGACGCTGTTGAGAACCATCGTCAGGCTGCTACTCGTTCTTCCAAGCTCTTGTCTTGTTTAATACGATAAGTTAAATTGAGTTCTTGGGGCTGCCGTCTTTTGACCAGCACACTTAAGCCTTTTAGTTCATAAGGATCCCAAACCCCTTCTCAAAAGCGCAAGCGGATTCGTGCAACAAAAGTCCTAGTATTTTTCCTCGTAGTCCATTTAGGCAGTGTTGTGATATTGATGTAGAACCGGTCAAGATGAACTTAACTTCCTGATCTCTAACCGTCTAGCCTTGCCTCGTATTTAGATTTAGTCAGCCCCGTTACAAGTAGTTTCAATACGTCACCTGCTGTTGTTCTTTAAAGTGAAGACCACTTTTAGCATAAGCTTTACTGAGTTTTTTTATTCTCCCAAGCTCCTCCGCTGCACAGTTGATCGGCCCGGCTACCCAAATCTCAATCGTGTTGACTTTAGACTATTTCTGTTGTTTTGTGAGCTGGATTTATATGGTTGTTGGAGTAAGACCTATTGCAAAAGACGCCATAATTTGCCATAAGGAAGCACCAGCTCTTGAGAACGTCGCGGAATATCCACATTCTAGTCTTCGGTTACACTTTCGCTAACATTAAAATATCTGTAACCGATTCAGTCGCATTAAATTTCTTTAAATTTTACCAATCTTAAGAGAAGATATTATCAAAAAAGAATTTAGAGGTTATGTGGCCCACCTCTTTTGGAATTTGTGTGGAAGATAGTATCCAAGCCTGCCTTATATCTCGATCCCTGAAAGTCTGAGTTGCATACAGTCCAATGGCGTTCCAGCCCACTTGAAATTACTTTAAAGCAATCTATCATGTTATGAAGCATTTCATGCATTGCGGCTCATGCGTAAAGTTTATCAGACACTCCGTGCTATATTTGAACAGTTCAGCGGGGAAACCATCGACTACTGTCCCTTTGGTGTTCTCATAGGCCATTTTATGGACGTTTACACCATCCCCATCGATTGAGGATAAGAGATCATCATCTCTGTAGTTTTTGTCTAAGGAATTCGGATGTAGTAACGTTCGCACCATAATTTAATATGCTCTGAATGTCGGATCGACTGGTTGGCCAATACAGAACTGTCTTGAAATCTTCAGTGGTAAGAATGCACTCTTTTTGGAGAATATTCATGTATTTTTTCTGGCAGCCTACTCGCAAAGCATTTTTATTTTATTTTTTTTTTATTTTATTTTTTTTTTTTTTATTTTTTTTTTTTTGAGGAAAGAGATTTCTCGTCATACTAGATTTCCGCTCGATCCGGAAGGAAACTCCGGACTGTGAACACAGTATTATGACGTTAAACTTTCCTTGTGTTGATATATATACGTTTTTCATTACATAGGTGAGGGAGCGTGAATATCTTGGAAGCAAAATTTTTGGTCTGGGTCGATATTAAGACCTCGGTTAGCACGCACAACATGGTCGATGTGGTTTCGAGTCCTTCAATCTGGACAACAGCCAAGTGATTCGAGTCAAGTCGATCAGCTTCAGTTTGAGCACGAGATACTTCTCTGAGAGGGAGCTCTGAATTTCATACTATTGCGCCCATTATATCTTCCTGCTCACCTACGACATGGACAATTGGTTTGCATAGCGCTTATGAAACATCTCTTCTGTGGATCTCAATCGATCAGAAGTACACTCTTAGTGGTTCAAACATCCTATGACTTCTGTCCTTACAACCACAACATATTCTAGATAGCTAATAAACAACCATAATAAGGCGCCGAGCTTCAATAAAAAAATCGTTACAGGGCGAGCCCCGAGCTTCATGCTGAGAAATTCCACTTCTGAGAAGGACCATTTAAAAACATTTTGTTTTTGGTTGTGTTGCAATTGAATATAATTTTTTAAATTTCAAAATTTACCCGATATTCTAATATCACGTCCTGCACCCTAACAACTGTATCGAATTGGAATAAAACTTCATTAAAAAATTATCTCCCACCAAAAAAAGGAAAAAAGCTTTACACAACACGGCTTAGCGCGCCAAAATCCAATTGGTTTCCAATTTAAAAAAAACTTGTACACTCAATAGCTAAAGGAAAGCCTGGATAATTGCGTGCCTTGTCAGGTCTTATGCATCACTGGACCACAGCGTAATAAGCTGAGATAGCATAAAGAAATTGAACTCATGTCGTTTTAAATATTTTTTTTTCCTTTGTCTTTCGCGATTTCACGCTGTTGCTTACGTTTCGAAGCAATACCTAAGTAATTTGAAATAATAAATCAATCAATTATGGAGCAGCGAGGCATCTAATTGCCATTGAATATGGTGGATTTGCGCTACCGATGGCAATTGAAAATGTATTACGCGTAATGTTGGACTTAAAATTGCAGCTAAAAAAAAACAAATCAGAAGATTTTAAATTGTATTTTATGTGTCTAAATCCCATTACTCGCACAGCGTGTTGGCCACATTAATTGCCTTTGGTTTTGTATGCCATTTGGCAGAAATAAAAATTTTGTCCTCCAACAGTACCTTAGAATTATGTAAATGACATCCAATGCAACGCTGTGCCTTGTTGCTAGCTAACAGTTAACGCTCGTTCTATGCGTGGCATAAATATTCGTGAACTTGATGTTAAAATTTTCCAATTAATGTGTGAGGATTTGTTTTGCGCTTAAAATGCAATAAATAAGAATTTTTAGATAGCACAAATTATAATATATGTATGTATGTATACTTACCTATACATATATAAACGCACATTCATTTATTTGTTACCAAACTGACTGTTCACCCACAAAATATAAAGTTTTAATCCTTAGGCGGAAGCTATTGTGGCTCCTGCCACGTGTCGCCTGCTACACAGCGAGATAAGCATCTTTTGTATGTTGGTATGTACATATGTACATATATATGCATCTAAAAGCAGCGCCAGCGGATAGCAGCATTTTTCGCGCCAACATTGACACTGCACTCACCAACATTTGCCCTTGAGCAGCAGCAGCTCACACACTTTGCTCGCAAACTACAGTTTCACACTAATCGCTGGCACGCAGCTGTATCTATTACACACATGCATACACATACATACACATGTATATCTTTAAGATTTAAATGCTCTTGTTACACAACACTTCTCAACCGGCTGTCATTTTTCGCTCTCGTTCTCTTCGAAAAAATAAACGTTTTGCCTTTTCGACCGCCCATTGACAGCAGTTACACCTTCGCCGACCTGACGGCCGTTTGTTGTTGTGAGTTAAGTCCATGTCATGTCATTTGATAATATTTTCTTTTCCTTTTTTTCAGTTTTCCATATTGTTCTTACAATTTTTTTTTTTTTTTTTGAATTTTAGTTGTTTTTTGTAGCGTGTTGATGTTATAAAAATGACAAATGTGCAGGGTGCGCTCAAACACTCAAATCCGCGACGTGTGCTTGGCTGTGTACAGTGAGTGCTGTCAAATGTAAACATAACGGGGTACACACGTTAATATTCGTGTATTTGTTTCCGTAAATCTCTTGTAGTTTTTTTTTTTTCTTGTTCTCTTCATTTCTGGTTCGTATCATTTTGACAAATTTTCCGCCTTTTTGGCTTCCGTTTGGCTTAACGAAAATTTGAAACAATATTTTACGCTGTTCAATGTCACGCTGTCGCTGCGCTCACAGGAACCCAGCAAACCAAAATTTAAAAGAGCAAAATTAGTTGACAGGAATGTATGTAGTTTGAGAGTAACTGGTATGATTTTGGCAATTGATTATCAGAGACAGACAAACTGTTTTTAAATGAAGAAATTTGTGGACGAAAAACCAAATCACAAATATTGACAAAATTTTCTATTAAAAAGTGGTATTATTAAAAATATATATGAAAGAAATAAAAAAAAACCGGTTTTTTGACGTAATATACCCTACAAAATTAGCATGGAATAAGAAATTAGATAAGAATGGTCTATAAAACGCAGCATTTGTTTGAAAAAATATTCCAAAAATTACTGAGATTTATGCAAATATTTAGAATTAGAATCGTTGTCCACCCAAAAAAAGGGAAATTATTTGAAAGCGGTGAAATGTGTTTCGAAAATTAAAAGAAACATAAGGCAAAATACTTTGATCTTCATTAGAATATTCGAAAAAGCTATAAATCCATTTTCTGTTCTCAATTCTTTCACTTTCCCCATGTGAATATATGTTAGGCACTACCTAGCGCCTTCCGTCTGAATTGTAGCATCATAAATGGTGTCCAAGCCAATCTTTCGCCATAATATTTGAACAATGTAGACCGTAGCGAAAGAAGTCTCGTATTAAAATCTATTGGTGTTACAGAGACTTTCAAAACTCTTCATATGGGAAGCATTTAGAATTACTCAAACGGATGGTCTTAAAAAAATAGTACTATTAACATTACGCTGAAAAAAAACAGCAAAGTCCGCTAAGAGATTGACGTCTTCAGATGACTTCTCTGCACAGAAGTGATGTGACAGATCAAAGGCTTACAGTACAGGCGCAGCAATATATTGCGCTGAGCTGGATCTCAGCCTATCGGATACTGGAAAATTTTGCAGGCCAAGTCGATGGGGCAGTTGAGATAGGAAACGTCGTAAAATACCGACAATATTATATGTAAATGCAGCGAAGGAAGTTACACCAATTTTTTGGTCCTGACCTGACGATAATTGCACACTAATGACAGACTACATTTGCCTTAAACGTGCAGTGATACACGCAGAAAAAGTAGGGATTCAGTCAGGAGTGAGACGCTAGGATTTCTCCTCTTTTAAAGTCCGACCTTAAGAATAACACACACACATAACACAGGCATCAAAAAGCTTCAGGGGACGAAGGTGGGTAGGTAGGTGGGAGTGACTGCCAATATGCAAGCATCGACACACTTGGGCCAAAACAGGCACATTATGATACCACGAACAAAATTTATCTGACTCTATAGCTTCTTTTCCATCACCTTGGACTCCATTATAAACTTATTAGGTCGCTTACATTAGTTTTTACCACATATCATAAGTGGAATATTATCTTCTCCAGCTCGTCATTCCTGCAGCTCCTAGAACACTCTATGAAAGGGGCTCTTAGCTTCTCTGTATGTCGTTCTATAAGCCAATGTCCCGGCAGGGTCCCAATAACCTTTGACATGTCCGCCGTTAGCAGCGAATATAAAACATTCGACGTTCTTTAGAATCATGTTGACCAAAGTTGCCTCGGCATGCAACAGGTCATGTTTTGTTGTCACCTTAGCATGGCCTGGGTATGAAAATATATCTTTATTAGTATTTGTATGTGGCTAGAGGCATATCACTGCGTTCTTTATGCAGAAGAATCTGCTTGGTCGTACTTTTCTTAGAAAATTCGTGCAGTTACTCCCTATGCCCCTCTCATTAGGACCCCAATCTACTAAAAAAAACCTCTGTCAGTCAAGTTTAAATGACGAATACTTCGCCTCGAATGACTAGCCTGAACCTTCTCCATTCTGCATTAACAAGAACCAATCGATCTAAGTCCAGCATAGCAGATGACCAGTTTAACCTGGCCTTACCTTTTACATCGCTTCTAGTCGTCATCTTCATATCTCCAACCACTAAATAAGTGGAAAATTAAACTTAAGGGGTTAGGTGGATTTGAAAATTTAATAAAATAAAACTTTTTTTTTTTTTTTTTTTCAAATCAATCAGAGTATAATTCTAAGAGATAGACCCTTTGGGAGTTCCGCCCATTAGGCCATGTCTGTGTCAATTTGAAACTTTAAACGCGTCTATCTCAAAACTCTATTTTTTAAGTCGGTGGACACTATTTCTCTAAGAACTGTAAAGCGATTTTGTTCAAATTTGGCACACATCTTTTTAACAATATTATCTAGTCAATGAACGAATGATTTTTTTTATTACAACTTTTTTTATCGTGCCAATGCATGGCGAAATTTTGATTTAAAAAATGGGTTTTTTAGTTCAGTCTGTCAAAAAAGCAAATTTTAATATTTTGTTTTTTCCTTCGTCCAATAACGGGATTTATCCATATACTAACATATATTTTTGGTGTATTGGTTTTAGATGAGCCAATAATGAGTTATGCTGTCCACGGCGAGAGCACTTTCTTTTTAAACGTCAAGGGAGATGCGGTACCATAGGCTGAGTTTTCGGAATTTTTGAATAAAAATTTCACAAAATACTGCTTATATCTTTGATATGGTGAATTGTTTGAATAAAATATATGACTGTATATATATATAAAAAAAAAGTAGTGAGAATTCTTTTTTTAACCTCTGAAACCCACCTAACTGACCCCTTAAGTATTATTAGTTCGATGGCTGATTGGGTACAATTTCTAACACCTTGATATCTTACTCTCTCTCTCTCTCTATTTCCTTTAATGCTAAAGTAAGCTGCGCACACACGTGTCTATTGTGAATATGGAATGCATATCGGAGGAGATCAGTTGATACATCATAAAAAGGATTAAAGTGCAAAATGTGAGATTTTCCAAACGGCTGCATTTCATTTTTCCTATACATTCATAAATTTATTTTCTATATGTATGTACATACACATGTGCGTACAAGTATTTTCTTAGCTGCATTCTACATTTGACGTGTGAACAAGCAACAACACAGACTTTGCATGTAAGTTGAGTTTTGATTTGGTATTAATTTGCGACGAGTAGCATGAGTAGGAGCGTGTGACGCATGCAACGTGTGTCTTAAGTCAACAAAAGAGCGAGAGAATGATAGAGTGTTTATGTGTGTGTGTAGAAAAGA
Source organism: Neoceratitis asiatica (assembly GCA_030068015.2). Lineage (NCBI taxonomy): Eukaryota > Metazoa > Arthropoda > Insecta > Diptera > Tephritidae > Neoceratitis > Neoceratitis asiatica. The sequence continues at coordinate 27,303,049 of CM061524.1, forward strand.
GATGGCAACTGTCAGAGGGGTTAAATTTGATTAATTATTTTTCGTTTAATCTCTAATACACTCATTACTCGTAGCAATGTGACACTATGAGATTATTTAGTGGGGAATATGATAGCTATGGAGAGCGGAGCGTTTGTATGGGATAGTAGCGTTTTGAAATCTTAAAAATGAGTTTGTATATTTTTTTGTATAGCAATCGCTGGGGAATTCGGCAACACTTTTTCCTTTGTTAGTTAAATGAATGAGTGAGTGAACAAATGAATAATACATTCATCTAATATTTTTTTCTATTTTTTCTACAAAAATCACCGTAAAACACTTGCATTTTTTCAAGCGTTGTTAAAGCGTTGCCTGCCACCCTCTCTCCATCAAAGCAGATTCGCTACAGTATGGAAGAAAAAAATCCATTCAGCGCAAATAAATAGTCGTTCATAAAGACTTAATTCACCAAATCACTTCTGATAGATTTCTCTAGGGTCCTTTTGGTACACACACACACACTCACACACGCACCGAAATATACGCAGCCTAGTGCTTTCCATTCTTTTTAACACTCAAACACAAAACATACGCCAAGCTTTAACGCTTTGGTCATACCGCCAGTCAGCCAGTCAGGCCGACGACTCAGCCTGCGAGTCAACCAAGCGACACCCCATAATTTCACACTTGTTATTGTCAAAGTGACAGCTGCCACTTGTTTCATGATTATTTATTAAAAGCGTTGCTGGTTGTTGCATTGTGAATTACGCTCTGGTGGCAAAGACTCGACTCATCCGCATTGTGTTGATTTCTTTTCTTTATTCTTCTTTTTTAATTCAATATTTTTATCATTACATACAAATATTTTTTTCATATACTCGTAATAAAAAAAATTGTTCAAGTGTATATGCATTTGCATAAATCTGCTTGTTGTTGTTGTACTATTGTCTGTCTCTCGGTCGTGATTTCAGTTCAATCAGTAGCTGCGACAGTTGGTGCCAATGCCACTTGTGAATATTTAAAAGCGACGACATTCAAGTGCAACCAAGTGTGTTGTGTGTTGGTCATTGCTCATCAGCGTAATTGTCCTTGTTGGAGTGACATGAGAGTAAGGCAGGAGGTGGTGAGTACTGCATGTGAGTCGAGAGCCGAGCGTAAGAGGAAGCGCAGACAAGCCGGAAAAGCCACAGGAATGGATGCACGTACATCTGGAACAACTAAAATTTATACCGGAACGAAAATAAAAAACAAAATAAAATTAAAATAAATTAAATTATTTTAAATTAAACTAAAAAAATATAAAAAATTAAAATATATAAAATTAAATAAAATAAAATTAAATTAAATTAAATAAAGTAAAATAAAATAAAATAAAAAAATATAAAACAAAATTAAATTAAATAAAATTAAATAAAATAAAATTAAATAAAATAAAATAATAGAAAATAAAATAAAATAAAATGAAATAAATAAAATAAAAAAGTACAATAAAATAAAGTAAAAGGAAATAAATAATATAAATTAAAACAAAATAAAATAAAAATAAAATAAATAAAATTAAATACAATAAAATAAAATAAAATAAAATAAATTAAAATAAAATTAGAAAAATAAAATAAAATAATATAAAATAAAATAAAATAATATAAAATAAAATAAAATAAAAAGAAATAAATAAAATAAAAAGTACAATAAAATAAAAGAAAAGGAAATAAATTAATATAAAATAAAAATAAAATAAATAAACTAATATAAAATAAAATAAAAGAAAAAAATAAAATATAAAAAAAAATAAAATAAAATAATATAAAATAAAATAAAATAAAATGAAATAAATAAAATAAAAAAGTACAATAAAATAAAAGAAAATACAATAAAATAATTCGATCATGCCTTATACTTCCTTTGCCAAGTATTTATACTTTTCAGCATCATATAAAATTTATTGAAATAAAATAAAATTCGATTAAAATAAAATAAAATAAAATAAAATAAATTTATTTTACCTGTGTATAATACCAAATAAATTTACGTCTTTAAATAAGGTGTTTTAAAATATTTTTAAATAAAAAAATAAAAATTAAATAAGATAAGTTAAGATATGATAAAACAAAAAAAATTCAAATAAAATTAAAAAAAAAATAAAATAAGCTAAAATAAAATAAAATAAAATACAGCGAAATAAAATTAAAAAAACAAAATAAATAAAATATTTTGTTCATATAAGAACTGTGCACAAAAATTAAATGGGAACTGTATGACCACGCAAACATTGTTCATCATTACATTATGCAATGTCGTAAATATTTAATGGTTTCCTGGCGTGACGTCAGTTCTTCTGTGCAGCCTTACACACTTACATATATGTATATAAAATGTCAATGGACGAATGTAAATTTCCCGCTATTAACAAAGTGTCAATGTGATTTTCATTGAAGTATTATTGTTATTGTTAATTTATATGATTGTTGTTACAACAACAATGCTGTTTGTTTGTACATTTTTTAAATGAAGCACGGAAATTATTATGGCATGGCATTTAATTAAAAAATAAAAAATAAACAAAAAAAAAGAATAAAATCAAATGAAGTTCGGGCGGAGCATCAGAACAGTGGCAGAGTGATTTTGTGGTGGAAGAAAAGAAAGCAGAACTGAAGGGTGTGAAAATAAATGTAAAAGAAAACAAACAGCAAACAAAGTGTGCGAAATGGAGGGGTGTTAAAGGTCACCGTGTGGCAGCTAAAAAAATATTGAAATCTTTCACAATAACAAAGAATGAAATTAAAAAATAACAACTAACAGAGAAGACAAAAGTAATAGATACTGTCCCAGGAACTAAAAGAACGTTTAGGGGAATCCACTGCAAAGAATCGAGTAAGAAGAAATTTTAAAAACCTAAATTCAAAGAAGAAAATAAAATAAAATAAACTAAAATAAAAGAGAACAAAATAAAATTACATAAAATTTATAAACTAAAAAACCATAAAATTAAATTAAATTATAAAAATTTAAAACAATATAAAAAAATAAAATATAAAACAAAATAAAATTAATATTAAATAAACTAATATAAAAGAACAGTTAATTTCATTAAAATTAAGGAAAATAGAATTAAATAAGATAAAATAAACTAAAAATAAGTAAAATGAAATGAAATTAAGCAAATTAAAATTAAAATAAATAAAAATATATAATAACAAAAAATAAAAAATTTAATTAAAAGAAAATAAAAAAATTAAAAAAATATTAATTAATTAAATTAATTATTACTAAAACAGAAATAGAAATAAAATTAATAAAGTTTTTGAAACAAAGTAACATAAAAATGAGAGAAATTAAAATTAAAATAACCTAAAATGAAATAATTAAAAAAACATTAATTAAAAATAAATCATATAAATTAACGTTAACTAAAATAAAATAAAGTAAAATGAAATAAATAAAAAGAAATAAAAATAAAATACAACAAAATAAACAAAACTGAATTTAATTAAACAAGAAAGATGACTGGCTTCGATCATGCCTTATATTTCCTTTGCCAAGTATTTATACTTGTCAGCATCATATAAAATTTATTGAAAAAAGCAAAATTCGATTTCGATAATTTCCAGTACCAACGGTTAGTTTATTTTACCTGTGTATAATACCAAATTTTACGTCTTTAAATGGTGTTTTGGAATATTTTTTACCCAAAACCTTATATCTGAACAAATCGGTTGTATGGGGGCTATATGATGTTTATATGATATTTCATTTACGTCTGTAGGATATAAAATTTCACGCTCCTAGATGCTTTTTTGGCGGATGTTTAACCCGAAATCTCATATCTGTACAAATTGATTGTATGGTTGCTAAATGATGTTGTATTCGCTGATTTTCAGTAACAAATTTTAAGCTCCTTGATGCTTGATCGAATCGAATGTATGGGGCTATATGTTATAGTCGTCCAGTTTCGTTTGCTATGTAGATATTATTACATATTTTTATATTATTTTATGTATGAATAGGACCGAATTCCACGATCTTATGTACTTTTTTGACGCATTTATAACCCATATTTTAAATCTGAAAAATCAGTCGTGCATATACTATAGTGAACCGATCTGGCCGGTTTCGAAAAATTATCCTTTAGGTGCAGAGGGTGATCCAAGTAGAGGTACTTCAATATCAATCAATAGCCTTTTTTGACAGATCACGCGTGAGTCGTGTCAAGCTGTCATGTTATTTTTGTTCAGTATTGTTTGGCATTTTATCATACAAATCTTTCAACTTTATTACGAAAATGCATGTTATGTAAGGAATGTGTTTCGCGCGCTTCGCTCAACATAATCGACCTACTGAGCATACTATTCGCAACACCATCACCCATCTTGAGAGCCAGCATTATTGTATAATATTCGACCGAATAGACCACGTCCAGCACGCCGTGAAGAAAATATGGCGGCCGTAGCTGAGAGTGTACACGAAGACCGTGGAGAGTCGATTCGGCGCCGTTCGCTGCAACTGGGACTGACGTATGGAACGACTTGGCGCATTTTACGTCGAGATCTTAAATTGAAAGCGAACAAAGTACAGCTTGTGCCAGAACTGAAGCCGCTCGACCTGCCCAAGCGACATCGCTTCGCTCTGTGGTTTCAAGGAGGTTCGACGTTTTCGAGCCAAATTTTGTTCAGCGATGAGTCCCATTTCTGGCTCAATGGGTATGTAAACAAACAAAATTTGGGACGAAGAGCAACCTGAATAGATTCAAGAGCTGCGATTTCATAAAGAAAAAACAACGGCATGGTGTGGTTTGTGGGCCGGTGGAATCATCGGTCCATATTTCTTCAAAGGTGATGCCGGAGAGAACGTAACCGTCAATGGCGACCGTTATCGCACCATGATAACCGACTATTTGATGCCTGAAATTGAAGCTCGTGATCTCCGCGACATTTGGTTTCAACAAGACGACGCCACTTCCCGCACATCGCATCAATCAATGGATTCATTGAGAGAACACTTCGGTGAGCAGATAATTTCACGTCTTTGGCCGGTGGATTGGCCACCAATATCGCGTGATATCACACCGTTAGACTTTTTCCTGTAGAGATATGAAAGTACTTTATATGTGGACAATCTCGCTTCGATTCAGGCCTTGGAGCAAAATATCGCGCGTGTCATTCGTCAGTTACCAGTTGAAATGCTCGAACAAGTCATCGCAAATTGCACTCAAATGGGCCATTTGAGACGAAGCCGCAGCCAACATTTCAAAGAGATAATCTTCAAAAAATAAATGCCAAATAATGTTCTTTCGAATTATAATAGACGTTCCCGTTTAATTTGAATTTGTTGTGTTTTTTCTTTAAAAAAGTAGGGAACCTCGAAATGGATCACCCTTCAGAATAAAATAAAATAATGAAAAAATATAGAATAAATACAATAAATTTAATAAAATAATAACTCAAAAAATTAAGTCCATAATTCCTTTCCCAAGATTGGCGTCTACATAAGTGGTTCGTAAACCTTTTTGGCTATGTATATATACACACATATGTACATATGTATTTCTATAATTATTTCCAAACATGCATCAACTATTAAATCAATCGTTGACATTTATGTAATTACATTTACTTGACAATGTCACACAATATCACATACATATGTACGTATAACTGCAATATTTACGATTATAATTTTACGCACATCCTCAAAAAGGTCACAAATGCTTCAATTTGAATTCGACATACCTCAATTGGACATAACGATGAGCTCAACTCAAGTCCCAGTCCCAGCTGTGTACTCGTACATATGTATGTATGTGTGTGTGCTGTCGGTCAGTCTAACGTGCTCCGTTGTGGCCACCCCCAAAAACAGCCATGTGACAGTTGATTGGTTATGGCACTTGGGCGACGACAAGTACATAAACGTAATTTGAAAACTGCAAATAAAGTAAAAGAAAATAGATAAAAACAACTAGAAAAGAAAAGCTGTAAAAGTTGTAAGGACATTAAAATTAAGAAAAATATTTTAGGTAACTTGGTGTTGGGGAAGAAGATGTGAGCAGATAGCAGTATATTTAACATAGTTGTGTGTTTGTATGTATTTTTTCCATATAAAAATATATGAAATAACACCACCACCAACATATGGGTCAATATTATTTCCGCCATAGATCAATGAAACTCTGGCACAGGGGGGTTGGTATGGCACATTACATTAGAAATATATGTATAGATGTATGTGTATATGTATCTGTTATATTTATGTACTCATTTATGCGTTACCACCTACACTGACAATGAAATGAAATTGTAATTTTTCCTGTTTTTCCAACTTCGTTGATTTCTTTTCTTTCTTTTATCATAAAATTGCGTGAAAATAAATGCGTTTGACCCTTGAAATTGCTGTTCAATATAATAATGCTTGACGCAAAGTGACATACATACATACATGCATATGAGCACAAGTACGTATTACGTACACAAATTCAATGAAAGAATATTTCCATATGCAAGTGAATTAGGGATATCCTTATGTTCAACCATTTATATATAAAATATACATTAGGCTAGTCCGAAAAGCGCAGGAAAAGTGGAAAAAATATATTTTTCTTAAATTTCGTCTGCTTAGTTGATTTCCCTTCCAATTTTTTTCAGAAGCTCATTTCCTACGAGTGATCATAAAAAGGGTGTTAGTAGTAGGCGAATGACGTTAGACGTATTGAGGATTTAAACAGTTCGAAGTTATTGATTGCCCAAAGTATTTTATTCTTCGCTTAGATATCGGAGAGAACATATTATACGCTAGTTACTAAAGGTTGCAAATTGGTAATGTCTGCACACCCCGGAAAATACGCGTTGACCAGGACTTCAAGTGAATGCTCACTGCATCCAGTCCACTCCGCACATTTTTGCCTATTAGTCTAGGCCTAGTCGGTTGCTTGTATAGTAATTTCCTAGGCCTAGCTATCTCAGTTGTCTGTTATAATATAAAAAAAACATCTAAATAAATTTGGTCGATTTCAAACATTTTAGCTTTTGTTAAAAGTAAATAATTATGAAAAAAAATTTGAAAAACAAAAAAGAATTAAATAAATTTTAATATCATCAGAAATTTAAAAAAAATGCCACCTTAACTTTAAGGCTCTATAAGTAACTGATATATATACATACTACATACGTAATAAGATTTATAGAGTACAAGATTACGACAACCGTTGACGTTACCAAACCAACGTCACAAACATTTTCGAAAGGCTTTGTATCTGAAAACGAAAATATTAAAATCGGTTTATATATTAAATTTTTGTAAATAATGCACGTTTTACTCAAAATATTTATAATTTTTATTGTTTTTAACATTATTTGCACATGCCATTCATATTATTAGAGGGTTCAATTATGTATTTTGGGATTAGAGAACAAAAATATATATTAATCATCGAAAATCGCTCTATTGTTTTTCACTTTGATTGAGGTGTCCCCAAAATATTCGTTCTGAATGCATTAACTGCCTCTTCAGGTGCCAAAAAAATTTTAGGTGCAGGAATAAAAAGAAGTCTTTCGATGCAAGTCACGACTATTCGGTGGATAACTGATCAAAATGATGTTTTAAGTGCTCAAAAATTAAACTGCTTCAATCGAAGAACTTTTGTGGTATTCGGATAGTCTTGAAATACCCATACCCCTGTTTACTTTCAGGCTCTCTCTTGTATATCCACGGTTCATCACCATAAACGATGTCATAGATGTGTTTCGAAGCACCAGCGTAGTATTTTGCTAACATTTCTTTCAACCATTCGACACGAGCCATTCTTTGAGCGTTTGGACAAATTGTGTGGAATCCAACGTGAACAAATTTTTTTTTACAATCAATTGTTCATGCAATATTGTATGTATGCTGGTCCCACCAATGCCTATAGTTGTTTCCATCTCACGATAGGTCACATGACGATCTTGCAATATCAGTTTGCGCACAACATCAATAGTTTCTGGAACAAAAACTGTTTTTGGACGACCTTCAGGAAATTCGCCTTAGAGTGATCTGAGACCTCAATTGAATGCACCATACCATTGATAAATACTGGTCCTTGATGGAGATTCATCGCCAAAAATTTAATTAAGTTCATCGAAAATGTTCGAGATTTAATTCCTTTTTTTGCCGAAAGGAATATTTTAAGTTACTGTAAATAACTCCAACAACGCTCGTATGTCAAAATGTTCTGAGTATGTAAACGGTGATCCATTGCGAGGTTCCCTACTTTTTTAAAGAAAAAACACAGGAAATTCAAATTTAATTGGGAATGTTTATTATCGTTCGAAAGAACATTTTTTGGAATTTTTAATTTTTATTTTTATTTTGAAGATTATCTCTCTCAAATGTTGGCCGCGGCTACGCCTCAGATCCTCCATCCGGTGTCTGAATTTTTCGATGGTTCGTTTAAGCATTTCGACTGGTAACTGGCGAATGACACGTGTGATGTTTTGCTCCAAGTCCTGAATCGAAGCGTTATTGTCCGCATAGACTTTATACTTTACAAATCCCCACAGGAAAAAGTCTAACGGTATTACATCACGCGATCTTGGTGGCCAATCGACCAGCCCAAAATGTGAAATTATATGTGAAATTATCTGCTCACCGTAGTGTTCTCTCAATAAATCCATTGATTGATGCGATATGTGGAAAGTGGCGCCGTCTTGTTGAAACCAAATGTCGCGGAGGTCACGAGCTTCAATTTCAGGCATCAAATAGTCGTCTATCATGGTGTTCATAAAGCGAAGCGAGGTCGAGCGGCATCAGTTCTTGCACAAGCTGTATTTTGTATGCTTTGAATTTAAGATCTCGACGTAAAATGCGCCAAGTTATTCCATACGTCAGTCCGAGTTGCTGCGAGCGGCGTCCAATCGACTCTCTTCGTGTATACTATCAGCTACGGCCGCTATATTTTCTTCACTGCGTGCTGGACGTGGTCTATTCGGTCGAATATTATGCAATACTGAATGCTGGGTCTCAAGATGGGTGATGATGGTGCGAAGGGTACGCCCAGTAGGCCGATTATGTTGACCATAAGTTGAGCGAAGCGCGCGAAACAGATTCTTTACAGAACGTGAATTTTCGTAATAAAGTTGAATGATTTGTAAACACTGTTCAGGCGCGAGTCTTTCCATGATGAAATGCCAAACAATACTCAACAAAAATAACATGAGAGCTTGACGCGACTCACGCGTGATCTGTCAAAAAAGGGCTATTGAAAAAAGTACCTCTACTAGGATCACCCTTTACATACGATTTAACTCTTGTCGTAACCTTTTACTTTATAAACCTTGCCTATGTAAATGCATATATTCAATAAACTTTATGTATGTTTATGTAGTTTTCAAATAATTTGTGCGTATGTTAGCATTTTGTTGTGAATTTATGCTTTTAGTTTGTTAAACTTGGATAAAATGCATACATACATACATCCTTTTTAAGGGAGGTGTTGTAATCATTTTAGTTTCAATAGTAAAACGTATAAATATACATAAAGACTCACTAGCAAATGTTTATATACAAACCTCTGTACATATTCATATAATATAAATTTCGTTAGTTTGCTGAGGTTAAAGTTCAAATATGTTTGGTCAGCAGTATTAGCAAAGATGGCCTCGAATATAATATTATAACGCTTTTGTCAAACCCTCCTTTAACTTCTACAACATACATACATACACGTACACATATACAATAAGCAGATATTTGATGAGGTCGTTGCATATTTGAATTATGTTTACATATGTACATACTAAACTGCGTGTACACTTGCGTATTAATTGGTCTTGCTTTGGTGTGTAAGTCGTAAATTTATTGGTCACCAGAGACACATTTGTACAGTTTACACATAAATAGAGGGTTTGTATGTACATATATGTATGTATTTATTGATGTGCGATAAATAATAATTAGATATATGTAAATACATATGAGCATAGAGATCTTATAGCTTTCATTGAAGGATTTCCTTATCTAGGTTCTTAGGACCTGTAGGTCGGTGTTCCACCATGGGGTTCCCGCTGGTTAATCCACTATCTCTTTTGGTTTCAGATACTCTTCGTGGGTCATGTAGGCGGACACTGAAAAGAAGTTTCCTTTGACTTTGTTGTCATCCTTCACTAAAATCTCTATGTACTTCTCACATACGACAGCTTCTATTGGTCTACTGACCATATTTTGCTTCTGCTCCTTCATGAGTTGACAGTCATAAGTGGTGGATATGGTCTTATCTTGGGGTTTGATGCACCTCAGGTCTTCCCGGGTTTCAGCTTTCATATGCGGCTGGTAAAAATATCGCTAGTGTAGCCACGCTTGTCTTAAGAAAATCTAATTCAGACTGATCCGCGCATTAAATGACGCTATATCCACTAAGGAAATCCGTAGAGTCAAAAAACGGGTGGCGATCCGCCGCGCGGTCAAGTTAGTACGAACTTCGACAAGATAGTTTCTGTCTATTTATTCTAAATGGTGGCCGGACCGCTGCAGTTCGCGTCCGCTACTGCTTCTTGCAGATTGTCACATAACTAAAGTGACTTTCTGATGTAGCTCTTGGCTATTTCCCGTCCTGTTTTGGTTTCTTGTACCGAGTTTCGGTTGTTCCATAGGTTGAGCGACTCCTTTTTAGGGATCTGCTCTGATTTTGCTTGGCTGGCTTCGTTTGCTTGTTTTCAAGAAAGCTTTCATAGTGTTCCACGATTTACTTTTGCTATTTTATCTCTTCTTCATCTACTTAGATGTACGAAGCCTGGTCTTTGGGTATCTAGCCGGGAATGAAGACTCTCCTCTGGTACCTGCCCTTTTTTACTTGATTGAGATATTTCTTCCTTTTTTTCTGCATAGTCGTTGTTGTTGTTGAAACCAAATGTAGCCGCAGAAAAATTCCCTAAATTAGGCTTGGGGGAATATTGCGAGTGTGACAGTCCTTGGCCGGATAAAAATCCGGGTCGTTCCGGTATAAAGACCCGACTGTCGCGGGAGCTATTAGATTTTAGTCGCCTTTTACGACAGGCGTGCCTTACCGCGGGTAAATTCTTGAACCCCTAACCCGCTGGTAGGCATTCTGCATAGTCGTCGATGCTGCCAGTGTACTTAAGATAATACTCATGGCAGCTTTCGATATTTATGGTCGCATTTTATATTTCTTGATGGGATACTTTGTTTGGACCCGCTGTAGTCACTGCTGTGAATTCCACTGTATTGTGGTTGGTATCTCCGAAATTACTTTTAGTCATATCCTGGCTGGAGGTGAATACAGTTTCTTTATCGGATTCCGTGATGATTTGTGGCGTCCGATAGTTTGTAATCGTTGTCGTTGTTCCTGTCTCCTGTTATTGTATTTGTTTTATTGTGGTTTAATTTCATACTTTGGTACCACGAGTAGGCCGGAAAAGGTTAGTCACTCGTAAGCAGAACCCATAAGCGTAGATAATGCACCTCTTCTCACCTCGATCGAGCAGTGGATCGGACTGATCGCGAAGATGCTATTCAAAAACTGCCATCAGCACGAATACTTCGACACCATAGCTTAGGGTGGTGCTGGTGCTGATATCCCTATACTTGCCGAGAGCAGCAAGTATTCGCGGAAAATTTATTTTTTTGAGCCTTAAGCAATTATTTAATGAAATTTCCTCTAATAGCACTCTTTGAATTGAAGGGTGCTATCAGATTACTCAACGTAATGGCTAAGCAGTTCTCTCTGCATCAGGTATGAGTGCCGATAAGAAGGCACTATCTGGAGTTCTCCACTTGCAAAATGAATTAAATAGAGTTATTTGTGGCAAATTTTCAAGAGAGAAGGGTCTTAGGGTGTTTGAATGTGGCCAAAGTAATGGGACCGTTATAGGATACGAGAGTTTATCTCATTATTGCATCATTTAATGAAATGCAGGAGTTGTACAGATAAGAATAAGCGTGAAACCTTAAGGTACCACGTTCATGAAATTCATTTCTTTAAGGGGTTAGGTGGGTTTCAGTTGTTAAAAAAAAAAGGAATTTTCACTTGTTTCATATATATACAATATTATAGTTTTATTAAAACAATTTACCATATCAAAGATACATATTTAAATAGTATTTTGCTCAGCCGTTGGTTCCTCATCTCCCTTGACGTCTCAAAAGAAAATGCTCTCGCCGTGGACAGCATAACTCATTATTGGTTCATCTAAAATCAAAAAACCAAGAATATTACGTTAGTAAATGGATAAATCTCGTTATTGGACGAAGGAAAAAACAAAAAATTAAAATTTGAATTTTCGACAGACTTTGAACAAAAAAACACATTTTTTTATCAAATTTTCGCCTTACATTGGCTCGAAAAAATTAGTTGTGATAAAAAAATTATTCCTTCGTTCAATGGCTAGATAATGTTATTACAAAGATGTTTGCCAAATTTGAACAAAATCGCTTTATAACTTTTCGAGAAATCGTGTCGACCCGACTTAAAAAATAGTTTTTTTGCGTTTAAAGTTTCAAATTGACACAGACATGGCCTGATGAGCGGAACAAAGGGTCTATCTCTTAGAATTTGACTGCGATCGATTTGAAATTTTAGGAGAATATTTTAAACATATTTACAATTTAATAAGACAAAAAAATCGATTTTTTTAATCTTTCAAACCCACCTAACCCCATAAACAAAATATGTCCGAATATGCGAATTTCCTTCCCAGGCGGCGAACTCTTTGAAAAATTTATCGCCACTAGCGTAGTCATATCTCCCATACCTATCAAAATGAAATATATTAAATTATTTGTCTATGATAAAAAAAGAAAAACAACAACAAATGAAGTAAGCAACTCTACTAACTCGACAAACCCCACGCGGCATTTGCTTTACGAGTACGCTTTCATGGCTTTATGATTGCGACGTCGCTGTAAATCACAGTGATGAATATGTTTTGATAGAAATTTAAGAGCAGAATAATTCTATGATTCCGCATACAATTGCAGACAAACTGCAACACAACAACAACAACAACAACAACGATAAGGCACGCCAACAAGTTGAAATGGCACAGCAAAGGTGCTCCAAATGTGAATTGCTTTTGGGGCAGCATTGACTGCCATACACCACTCCGCTGTGCCGAGATTATTTCACCAAGCAGCCATAGAGCCAAACAGCCTACCGGCCTACCTTAAATCTCCGTCACCGTCTCCGTCTCACACAATCATCATTTGCGTAGTAAGAGTAATTATCTCTGATATGAGTTGGATTTTGTGAGCATATATGTTGTTTAGATTGTGCCAGACACCTAAGACTGGCCGACAAAGCGAGCGCCCGACCGACTGACGGTAATCGTAGGTAAGCTTATTGTGAGTATACTGCACTCTCTGTCCGGCTTATGTCTGCAGGTGTGTCGTAAATGATTAACAGTGAACTTAAGTACTACTTACACATATACATATGTATACATATGTTATGTATGTATGCATGTGTGCACATACATATACCCTCGTGCGGAGTGATTGTGACATGTTGAAGGCATAATTTTCTGTAAAATGATTATTTTCGATATGCCAATTTTCGGTTTCATATCATTTATGGCTTGCAGAGTTGGGGGAATTTAAATCAGAAATTGTATACCGAATGAAAAGAGGGAATAAAATTTTATTGTTATTATAATTTGATTGCTGTTGCTGTTGTTGTTGTTGTTATTATTATTTTATATTAACATATGCTCCCACAGGAAGTCTATCTGTCTGTCTTGCTCTCTGTTCCTGTGTGCAAATTAGTTTAGCCGCGAGTCTTTTTTGTGAGTGATTTTTGACAAGGGTCCAATTGCACTTCAAATTATATATTTTTACGAAGATTTTTGAGAGGGATTTTATTTGATGACGAGGAAGCCAACACGTCACAATTGATGAAAATGCTGCAAAATCAAAACAATTATTGTTGTCAAATGTCATAATTAAATGCACACAGATGACTAACATACATAATAACATATGCATGTGTAAATACATACATATCATATGTTCAACTCTGCTGTTACTCAAAAAGCTCCAATCTTCATCAAATAGTTTGATTGAAAGCCATAATCTGTCTGCAATTTAAAGAGTGCCATTAGCGGGAATTCCATTAAATAATTGCTTAAGGTTCAAATATATAATTTTCCGCGAATACTATTTAAGGTTCAGACAAAATATTTTAAGAATAAAATAAAATAAAATAAAATAAACTGAAACAAATTTATGTAATAAAAAAAAAGCAAATAAAGTAAACAAAAATTCAAATAGTAAAATAAAATAATATAAAATAAAATAAAATAAAATAAAATAAAGTAAAATTAAATTAAATTAAATTAAATTAAATTAAATTAAATTAACTGAAATGAAATGAAATGAAATGAAATAAAATCAAATATAATCAAATAAACTAAAATAAAATAAAATCAAATAAAATAAATTAAATTAAATGAAATGAAAAAATGCAATGAAATCAAATAAAATAATTAAAAAAATTTAATTCATCTAAATTAAATTAAAATAAAAAAATTAAATTAATTACATAAACAAAAAATTAAATTAAATAATAAATAAATAAAAAATTAATTAAACTAAAAAAATAAAATAAAATAAAACAAATTAAAATAGATAAAATAAAATAAAATAAAAATGAAACATAAGGAACAAAAGAAAAATTAAGCCAAAAAATATATAATAAAATGAAAAGATATAAAAAAATTTTTTTTCAAATTAATTAAAATAAAAAGCAGAAAGTGAAATGAAATAAAATAAGAAATAAATAAAAAAAATTAAATTAAATTCAATTCAATCCAAATCAATTCTCCTCCATCGTTGAGTATTCCCAATGCTGTTGCCAACGAAGAAGGAAACTTTACAACTCCCATCAGGATAAAATGGATAAAAATGCCAGCACAAACACCACCTTAAGCTATGGTGTCCAGGTATCCGTGCTGATGGCAGTTCTTGTATAGCTGATCGCGAACGGTTCCCTCCGATGCCCGGGCGACGTAGGACTTATCAATGCTTGTTCTACGCTTACCTGTCCTGCGTGTGAGTGACCTTTTCCGGTTATATGAACTTAAACAACAACAAATATGACAACAGCAACGTCTGATAAAGCGATGTGGACAATCGGAACGGAGGTAGGGACAACGGCAATAACGACAACAAACTATCGGACGCAAAGAATCATCGCAGAATCTGATCAATAAACTGTATTCGCCTCCAGCCAGGAGACGATTAAAAGTGATTTCGGTGATACCAACCACAATACACCGGAATTCACAGCAGTGAATACATCGGGTCCAAACAAAGTATCCCATCAAGAAATATAAAATGCAACCATCAAATACTGAAAGCTGACATGAGTACCATGCAAAGTACCCTGACAGCATCGAGGACAACATAGAAGAAAAAGCAGAAAAAATCTCTCAATTAAGTAAGAAAGAGCAGGCACCAGAGGAGAGTCTTCATTCCCGGCAAGATAGCCAAAGACTAGACTATCTGCATCTAAGTTGATGATGAAGATATAAAATGTCAATAGTAATGCCACCTAAGGACAAATACCTCATGAAAGAACCGAAACTCTGTACAAGAAACGAAAAGAGGACGGGAAGCAGCAGATAGCAACAAAGGCACTTAAGTTATGTAGCCAGAGACAATAAGCCAGCTCTCCGACTACCATCTAGAATAAATGAATAGAGATTGACAGTCTGGCCAACATTTTGACTCTTCGAAGTGTCTTACGTTATATAGGCTCTTCAAAGGCGATATCAGATCTGAATAGACTCCTTTAGGGAAAGCTAAATTAATGTTGTTTTTACCAGCTGCATATTGAAGCTGGAACCCGGGAAGACCCGAGGTGCATCAAGCTCTACATCCGACGCCGTTGACTAGCAGCTCATAAAGAAGGCGAAGCCAAATAAAGTCAGCACATAAATTTAAGCTGTCACATGTGAAAATTCCATAGAGACTTTAGTGAAGGATAACAACGAAATCAAAGGAAACTGCTTTTTGGTATCTAATGGATCTAATCAACGAAACACCATGGTGGAGCAGCGACTCTTAGATCCTAAGAATCCAGCCAAGGAAAATATTCAATGAAAAATATTATATCAAAAAAAACATTTCGGAAATCGAAGTTAGGCGCATGCTAACCCAAGCGGAGGTACTAGATATAGAAATGCCCTGTGAAGCTCTAAAGGAGGATAGAAGAGGATGTTACATGCATTTACTCGGTACTGCTCTTATCACCATTAATAAATTCAAGATTCGTCATAGTTAAGAAATAAAAAGCTTAAGGCTCGCTAACGAGTCAACTGGACATCTCGATAATATGGGCTTCCCATAGGAATAGGAATATTTTCGTTAATGAAATTTTTTTTGACAAATTGACATAACCAAAACAAAGTACCTACTAAAGAGATCGAGGAAAAGTACATATAGACCGAGTTACTGGCCCGCAGTTGCAAATTGGAAGGGAATAAGCAAACAGTTTTCCATTTTCTCTGTGAGTGCCCTACTCTCAAAATATCTTGAAGAGAAAGTTACGTCTTCCACTTCCGTTCCACTTCGTTTTCACTAAAGTAAAACACATGTGCTGATGCACATACGTATGTATATAAATTTAAAAATCATTTTTGACACCCTAAATTCACCGCTGAGTAAATTACGCATAATAATCGCGCTTATCTTCGCGTATAACTTCAAAACTCTCAATGCGGCTAAGTGTGATTCTTCTGTGTATGCCACGTATGTACGTATGTATATTCAACAGCTTTAAGTCCCATACGGTATTAAAAGCATTAACTAAACGGACGGCAGATGAAGGTAGCGAAAAACAAAAAATGCAAAATTAAATAAAACACAACAACAAATTGACCAACTGACTGACATATGTGCTTGCTCCCAAGCAGTTGGATGAACGAACAATGATGGCACGGATGAAGCGCGGCGCGGCGCGACGATTGGCAAACACAATATCACCAAATTGAGCTTGCTTCAAGCCTAAGCTTGAGGCTACAATAAGAACATGCCTTTTTCGTTGCCCCGTCAAGCGCGCCGCCACCAAACTTGTGTTTCATCGCGTTTCGTCTGCCATTGTCACTGCGATGGCGAGTGATGTCCTCTTTGTTGTTTTTGTAGTGTTTGTTGTTGTTATTATTGTTCGCGCAGCAATTTTCATTCGACTTCCTTATATTATCCATACACTTACTGCTGGTGGACCTTTATCGAGACTTCAATGCTGACTTCTTGTTAATCATTGTTGTTGTTGTTGTTGTTGTTGTTGTTGTTGCTGCTACTTTCGGTACGGTTTATTGTTCGGCGCTCTGTTTTGTGTGATTTATAAGGCTTTTAAGATATTTTATTAAAATGCATATTCGTTGCTCGAATGTCACTTGCCAACAGCTATGTTTATGATTTTCATATTCGCATATAACAGAAGGTGTCAGTAGTCGGCCGGGCGGCCAGGCGGCCAGGCGTCCGGTTATTGCGAGAGTGCGCGCGTGTGTGTGGATATGGATGTCAGAGCAGAAGAGATAAACATTTTATAAACACTCGTGTACACTATGAATTTTTTGTTATTGTTTTTTTTTTTAATATTTTATTCCTCGCACCCATATCATGCGATTATAGCGCCCTCTGGAGTAATTTCAATGCTTCTTCTTGATACAAGAACAAACTGCTCAGCATTAGGAGAGTAATTCCACCAATAGCGGGGAAGCAAAGTAGACATCCCAAATGGACCTGCCCTATTTCAGACGACATAATACTGACTATCTCAACGACACGTCTTCTTCTTCTTCTTTGCAGTAGACACCGTTCACTCGATTGTAGCCGACTCAACAGTAGCGTGCCAGTCGTTTCTTTTTCTTGCCTTTCGACGGTAATTGAAAAGACATCAAGTGCAGCCAAGTCCTTCTCCACCTGATCCTTAAAATAGCGTGAAGGGTTTCCTCTTCCCCTACTTCTACCAACAGGTACTGCACTCTCAGTGTTGGGTAAATAACCGAAGCGACCTTGGTTGGCTCAACCCTGCAGGTTAGGTGTTCAAAACACGCTGTAAGGCATGCCTGTCGTAAGAGACGATAAAAACCCCGTGATGGTCCGGTTTTCACACCAGAAAGACCCGGATTTTTATCGGGGCAAGGGTTATCCATCCAGTTTGGAGATTTTTTTCTTTTAAAACAACAACAGCTCTCTTATGCTGGCTTCTCCTTGTTAACTTTCCACCTGGAAAGGCCGAAGATAAAGGTATATTCGAAGCTCCGAGCCTAAAACAGGAAAATTAAATCACGTAATCCCTAGTAGCGCGGATAGGAAAGAATGAACAAATGAACTGAGTCAAAATTCTACGTCTACAGCAAGATTTAGTGAGCAACCAAATAACCAAAGGAAACTAATCGAAAAATCTTTCGTGCAGCCGCAAAATATAGCCTCCTTGAAACTGAGCAGTCGATGAACTTACTTAGAATGAATTTATACTGTGTTCTATAACCTCCTTCATTATTCGAAAGAGCAATAGGATCTAGCTACTGCGGCTGATAACTAGCTATTGTGTTCAGATATGTTGTGACGCGGAATACCATACCTTCCATTCCGAAGTTTGACTCGCTTGGTTGGTTGGTTGGAAGCGGAGGTTGAGCATTTGACCGCAAACGACCTCAGCTAAGCCATTTAGTAGCCACGCTGTGCTTCCCCGAATGTTTAACTTAGCAATTAAATAAAATTTCTTTCAGTGTTTGGCTTATCTACGCTCTGTGGAAGTACGCAACCTTCAAAGTTTTGGGTAAGGAAACGTGTTGCTTCCAGTTGTTGGTGTTGTAGCTTGTTGCATGTCATAAATTGTCACCGCAACATAATTGCTCCTTTGCAATTTGAGAACTTAAATCAACCAACATAAAACGAAGATGCGTTGCTCTCATCCCATACAACCAGAGGAAGGAACGAGTTTTGGTAGGCGTTAATAATCTTAGACTGTCCGTTGAACAGTAATTGTTCGAATGAAAAAGTCTGGGTAAATTTTTGGGGACTAGACTAAAAAGGTATGATCCATGCCTTAGAAGAACTGACTTTTATTTGATTTTATGGAAAAAAGAACTAATAATATAATCTATTACGTTGGAGCCGCTCGTGCCGAATGCGTACTCTTATAGGCAAGGTCATGGATTCGAATCTTAATGAGAAAATTGGTTTCAAAAATTACTTTTTCTAATTTCGGTCGTTTCTCGCCAGGGAATTTCAACCCTTCGAGTGTATTTTTGTTATAAAATAAAAGCTATTCCTAAAGACCTGCGTATGAGGGCTTATAGAGTACAATTGGTCCAAGAAATTAAGCCTTATGACCATCCGATACAATTTCGTTTCACTCTATAAGGTGAAATTCGTTTGGCAGAAGATGAAATATTCTCCGATGAAGCACATTTCCACCCCGGCGACTACATTAACAAGCAACACTGTCGCATATGGGGCTCAGCGAATCCACACGGAACTACTATGAAAAAGTCAATGCAGCATCAACGATTGGCTGTTGGAGCATGCGACATGTGGACCGGCGGCAACATTGGTTCGTTTGTTCTTCGAAAATGAGGAATAAGCAGCCGTGAGCGTTAATTTCAACCGTTAAAGTGCAGTGCTTAGGCAGTATTTGCTTCTAAATGTTGAAGAAAATGGCATGGACGATGTGTAGTTTGAACAGACCGACGCTAGGTACTACACAGCCAATGTTACAATGGATCTTCTGCGTGCTGTGTTCGAAAATCGCTTAAATAGCCGAACGGGCGATATCAACTAACCACGTCACAACTGCAATTTTAGTCCTTTGGGAAATTTTTTGTGGAGAGCTCTTAAAAATAAGTGCTACGCAAACCATCCAGAGACTGTTTGAAAGGATATGCAAAAAAAAAAAACTTCAGTATGAAAATTTCGAGCAAAATCTACAGCAAAATTGTGACATCACATCGGGTCTCATTCTGGCCTAAGTGAAATCAATGTCTCTTCGTCGATGGTTCCGATCTAACCTCACTTACCAAACCTTTCCTTTCATTCTACGTATCATCATACCAAGACACGTCTTCACTTATACACATAAGCAATTCCAATAAAATACACAAAAAAAAATATTCTTCGAAAAATAATGTAATCATATCATATCCCACATAAGTCCACCCACTCCCCCCACGCCGTATTCAATATGGCGTCGATTGACAGCTCCACACCGCACTTGACGTAAACAAACAAAAATGGTTACCATTTCATACAACATAATAGATATTACTTAGAAGTGAAAGAAGAAGGAGAAAAGTAAGTGGAGAATATGTTGGCATTGCGGGAAAAAAGAAACACATAACCGTTATTGCTAGTATAAATGCTTATGCCGCTACTTAAATGCCTGTCAATGCAAGTTGACGCTATGAAAAGCTAAACGCTTGACAGAAGGCACACATAACCATATAGAGGAAATATGCGTGTTAGTATGTATGAATATATATATCTGCCACTCCAACTACTATATCCATAAGTGCTTATTTTATCTCCTCAACATTGTACCAACGCACACCCCGGTCTTTGCTCCTCTACTTTTGCATATAAATGCCCAGACATTGAAAGCGAAAATAATGCAAGCAAAGCAAAAGTATAAACAAATACAAAGTTGTTGTTGTTGTTATTGCTATATTTATGGAAGGAGTGTTTGAAATGGTTGAGTGTTTGTTATATAGAAATATTTCTGCGCTTTCAAAACATCTCACTGCCAACTCACTTTTCCTACTATTCCTCGATTGTGCCATGAAGTGCGCGCGTACATACGAGGAGAGTTGGAAAAGTTCGTGAAATAGAAAGTTCGGTTGCTGTTTTAACATCGCCATTGGGCTATAAGTCAAGCTCCGAGCCAAATGGCTCATTCCTTTACACTGAGATTGTCTCTCTACTAGGTTCGTCGGGGCAGTCACGTCAAATATCATGAAAAAAGTCTAATAACACAGTTGTCAGGGACACGATTTTTTTTAATTTCATTTTTTAAATTTTTATTTAAAAAAAGACGGATAAATATTTTTTAGTGGATTGATTAAAGTGCCTCAACATTCCGATTAATGAAGGAACACCACTTCATTCATATGACCTACCTTGCAGTAGCTTACTTTGTACCGGGTGGCGACTTAAATTTCATGTTTCAAGTCATAAATCATCTCTGGATGTTTGGCGTTGCACTTATCCTTAACGTGTCGCCACAAAAAGTCCAACGGAGTTAAATCGTAGTGTTATGCTGCTAAACCCCACACATCGTCCATGTTCTTCCCTTCAAGATTGAGAAGCAAATCAGGTAAGAGCATGGTACAATGTCCATCGGCAATGACGGTCCACATGCCGCACCAAACAGTCACTCGTTAAGGATGCATTGGCTCTTCCATGGTTACATGTGGATTTTCAGGACCCTAAGACGGAAATTTTGCTTGTTGTCATAGCCGCCGAGGTGAAAATGATCTTAAGGGCATTACAAGAAGTTCAAAGTGTCTGAGATGGGAGACATATTGATCTTCTTTACGCAAGTCGTTTCTTCATTTTTGGCCATTTGGAGCCGATCGGAGACACCAAGTGAAGGTCCAGGCCCTTTTCCAACTAATCTTTCCAATGGAGTAGGTTTATGATTTGCTCTGCTTCCATCGGTGGATACTACATCTAATAAAGGGTGTTTTTTATAGAGGTATAGAACTTTAAGTTGCAATAAAACAACGATGGATTATTCGATTGACATGAATTTTATTTATCCGAAAGATAATCTTGTGACATTACATTCTAAATATGATTTCTGGCATATAACCGCCACGGCTGGCGCGGATGTAGTCCAATCTGGACGTCCAATTTTCGATGACTTTTTCCAACATTTGTGGCCGTTTATCGGCAATAACATGGCGAATGTTGTCTTCGAAATGGTCAAGAGTTTGTGGCTTATCCGCATAGACCAATGACTTTACATAGCCCCACTGAAAGTAGTCTAGCGGTGTTAAATCACAAGATCTTGGAGACCAATTCACAGGTCCAGAACAATTTCACGCGGTCACCAAACGTGTCTTTCAATAAATCTATTGTGGCACGAGCTGTGTGACATGTTGCGCCGTCTTGTTGAAACCACATCTCCTGGACATCATGGTTATTCAATTCAGGAATGAAAAAGTTAGTAATCATGGCTCTATACCGATCACCATTGACTGTAACGTTCTGGCCACCATCATTTTTGAAAAAGTACGGACCAATGATTCCACCAGCCAATAAAGCGCACCAAACAGTCAGTCTTTCTGGATGTAACGGTGTTTCAACATACACTTGAGGATTACCTTCACTCCAAATGCGGCAGTTTTGTTTGTTGACGTAGCCATTCAACCAGAAGTGCGCTTCATCGCTAAACAAAACTCGCTTATGAAAATCGGGAACAACGGTAATCTCGTTTTGGGCCCATTCGACGAATCTATGCCTTACTTGAGTCTATTCATGATGAATTGCCAAACAAAACTGAGAATAAATCACTTGACAGCTGTTAAATCGGTCACCATCTTGAAAAGTAATGCCAACTTAAAGTTCTATACCTCTATATAAAACGTCCTTTACCTTCAAAGCTGGAGTGTTTCATGCATCGAAACAGCCTGACCTAAACAGCATAACCGCTGTCTCCTAGTTCTTTCATCATTCCATCTGCTGCGGCATTCAACGTCAAATTTTTTCGCTCGAAAACTGCTAAATGCGACTCATCGGCATGTCCAGCCTTATTTCTAAGATAGACAAAATTATCGACAAAAGTCTTATGTTACTTGAAGGAAATCGCTGAGGAAAATTTACCAAGGCTTTGTTGTTCTTGTAACCAGCATATTCGTTATTTAGAATCAAGGGTTCACAACCCTATACTTCAAAACCAGGCATTGAGTGTTTTATATGTTTCTAAATTCAGCAAAGGATTAAACACAGATAAGTTCTCTTGGCTCGTTTGGATCATGGTAGCTCGGGGAATCGCTATGTTATAGCTCTATCTTTTGATGGGAGGCTTTGACTAGTCCACTTTCTGACTGAGATGCACACAGTTTTGAAGTGTTTTCCTCGATTGTCTTACTTTTGATAAAGTAAGCTTGAAGCACCTCGGTTTCCACATAGTTATTAACCATCGTAAACTATCGAATAGCAAATAGTGCCGTCTTCACGAACTCTTGTTTTGCGCTAAGAAATTTGTCGGTTTGCAGATTTTTTTTACTTAACCAGTATCAGATCAGCACCTAAAACGATGTAATTTACAGTTTTCTGAGCGTAACCTAGCGTGATCTAGTAGCAGGATCAGTCACCTTCAAACTAGCATAACCTACAAGAGGCGCAATAATCGAGTAGTTAGCAAAGCGTATTGCGAAAGTCGGGATGTGAAGTCTGGTCCTGCAAAAATTTTGGAAAATGTATTCATATATATGTATGTCACCCTCTCCGAGTGTATTTCTGTCATGAAGTAAAAGCTCCTCATAAAAATCCATCACCCATTCGGAGGTGGCTTAGAATAAACTTTAGGTAGCTCCATTTGCTGGAACAAATTTAAGGCGCACACCACAAATGGGAGGAGGAGCTCGGTCGAAATGCGCTTAAGCTTCAGAAAAGGAATTTTCGCGACGACAGTGAGGTTAAAAATGACTCCTTCACTTGTTTTTAGACAAAAAAAATACTTTTCGACTGTTTTAAATTGAATAGTTCTTTGATTCGATAAATAATTTTAGATTTATAACCTTTCAATTCGACTTCAACTTTTCAACCCCTCCTCGTAACGACATTATCCTTATGCTTGCCCGCGAAATTTTATTCGGAGATGTGTATGTGTATACTCGTACTCGTAGATTCGCTACCATCTCCATGCACAGCCACCACAGGATGTAGCGTGTAAACAATATCAATTTAGATAAACGTAAACTCGATTTTTCTGTTTCATTTCTATTTTATGTGCGTTTTTATGCGGCAATGAAGTTCTGTGTAAATAAATGGGATTGCGTTTTGAATTTTAAATAGTTCAGAGCGTACGAGTAGTACAGGAAGAAAGGAATATTGAAACGGCGAAATGTTGTTATTTTTGCAGGCGGAGCATTCATAAAAGTATTCATAATATGAGGTTGAAAGAGACTGGAGTGGAAGAAAACCCAATTTCAAAAAATTCAATATTTGAGAGCAAACATTGATTGGAATGGTATTACTGGAAACTATGAACTATGAAAGGAAACTTCTAAGCTCAAGATTAATGCATGGTACGGCTCCCGAAAAGTTGCATACTTTACGGCGTGAAATTAGTCTGAATGAACTTCAGTGGTTCATGCAACGATACATAAACATATACTAGAGAAGGAGAGAGGGAGAGAGAGCCCTGATGCCAGTTCACTCCCTTTTTTTATTTAAGCTGCTTACCCGATTTGTTTAAAAAAAACTTACTCTTTCTTTTTGTAAAAATTACTGATTAAAATAAAAACTCTGCCTTATACAATTTACGGCGAAGTTCTCAATCTACCCCACCATTATCTTCTTCTTCTTCTTCTTCTTTGGCGTAGACACCGCTTAACTTCGTCAACAATAGCGCGCCACTCGTTTCTTCTCTTTGCTGTTTGGCGCCAGTTAGAAATACAAAGTGATACCAGGTCGCTCTCCACCTGATCCTGCCAATGGAGGGGAGGTCTTCCTCTTCTTCTGCTTCCGCTAGCGGGTACTCCATCGCTGGAGCGCTTTCATCCATTAGGACGGCATGACCTAGCCAGCATAGCCGCTATCTCTTGATTCGCTGAACTATGTCGTATAACTCGTACAAGTCATGGTTCCATCGTCTGCGGTATTCGCCATTGCCAACGCGCAAAGGACCATAAATCTTCAGCAAAACTTTTCTCTCGCCTACTTTTCTTCATTAGCCTACTCAGTCCTAAATAGCACCTGTTGGCAAGAGTGATTCTGTGTTGGATTTCAAGGCTGATATTGTTGGTATTGTTAATGCTGGTTCCCGGATAGACGAAATTATCCATGTTTTCGAAGTTGTGACTGTCAACAGTGACGTGGGAGCTAAGTCGCAAGTGCGATGACTTTTTATTTGATGACAAGAGATATTTCGTCTTGCTCTCGCTCACTACCAGACCCATTCGCTTCGCTTCTTTGTCCAATCTGGAGAACGCAGAACTTAGTCTTTAAATCGATTAGTTCGAACCTTATTCAGAAACTACTCTTTCGAACTAGAACTCACTCGTTATCAAATATAACACTACAACACAAAAGCCTAACATGAGAAAGCTCTCTGCGCTCACTCACTCTTTTCAACCGTTCAGTTACCTAGTCACTCGCCCGAAGTTACTCATTACTAAATATTGCACGTCGACGAGTTATTTTTTTTTATGTAAAGTGAAGTACGAATGAGAAATTCAATAAAAAAAATTAAATCAATTTTCGAAATTGAGAATAATGATTTAATATGAAAAGAAAGCACTTTTAAAACCTCAAAAGCTTCGTGGGAATTGAATAAATCATCTGCTTGAATTATGTCTTCTCTAAATGAGCGGTCATAGTAGCCGATGGCAAGATCAACTTCCAAATTTTCAGAGAAATAAAATTATTTAATTGCTCTCGCCCCTCGGCAGTGTATTTCAAGCCCTCCGCGTGTATTCTCACTTGAAATAAAAGCTCCTCATAATCCATCGGCCGTTCGGAGGCGGCTTAGAATAATCCATTCTTGAATGAAGAGAAGCAAAATCTAAGGAGGAACTCGACCGCCAACTTTTTAGAACGCGAAAAAGGTACATTAAATTCAGCGTAGTCCCTTCAGAGCTACTTTCAGTCGTCATGCGTTTCATGAACTGCTTAATCACTGTAAATTCTCTTAAGTAGAACTATCTTCTAGTCTTAATTCACTCCGAAATATGAGCTAGCTCTTAAATTTATTGTAATGAGGAAGATCAAATACTAAGCATGAGCAATAAGAGGTCAAATCTTGAACTCTTTCCTCTCTCTACTTTATTATGGTAAAAGTGAGATAACTAATTGATTGCGACAAGTTTGAAAGATACGATAAAAATCTTCGAAAGAAACTGTCTATATTGAAAAGTTTGAATCGATCGCAACACGTAGCATATGGGAGAGATACTGAGCGACGAAAAGGTAACGCGACGTGTTAGCGGATGAAAGAGAAGAGAGAAGAAAAAATTAGTGAGTAAGAAGAGAGTTTGAGAAGTTGACTCACAAGGAAATGTTTGAAAATTGGATGAGAACATGTGACCAACAGAAAGTTCGAAAACGAAAGCTTTCTCCTGGAGGAACGAGAGGAACTATATGAAAATCCGATGTGCAGAGCATACGACTATGTTGAAGCTCAGAATAGATGGATTACCGGCTTAGCTATTCAAGTATGCCTTCGAAGAGCTAATGAAGTCCGTGCTTTAGCTCCTTTACAGAACATGGCCAGATGAAAGCGTACATGACTTTATCTATAATACAATTGGGTGGCTCTATAAAACTTATTCGACTATCTACAGATATGCTGAAGAACATTAGAAGCTCAGTCGGAGCTGCACAAGACGTATCCGAGTTGGTGATGTTCAACAGCAATCCGAAAGAATTTTCGCGCCATTTCGTTACCGTAGATGAAACATGGATCCACCACACCACACCGTAGATCAAAAAACAATCAAGACAGTGAGTTTTTCCGGATGAACGTACACCAAAGAAGGCCAAGGTTACGACCACAGTTTTTTGGGAGGAAGTGTCATTAACATTGATTACCTTGAAAAGGGTAAAACGATTACAGGCGAATGTTATTCAGAGCTTTTGGAAAGATTCGATAACGATTTGAAGCAGAAACGACCGAATTTGTCAAAAAAAAATGCTTTCCCATTACGACAATGCACGGGTGTAAGCATTTTGGCAGAAATTCATAAATTGAGCTTCAAACTGCTACCACAACCAGCATATTCCACATATTTAACCCCTTGAGACTATTTCTTGTTTCCAAATCTGACGAGTTGGCAAGATGGTAAGAGATTCGGGTCGAATGAAAAGGTCAACACAGAAAACAAACTCCCTTTTTGAGGGCCTTGAAAAAACCTATTACTAGGAAGCTAAAAGGAATAAATACTCCTCGTATTAACCCTGAAATCTAAAGCAAAATACTTTCACCAATAGCCAGCTACCTTCGACTGATTTCATAAATGAACGGTAAGGTCCTCCCTCGATAAAAAAAAAATACCAAACTCTACAAACTCTACACGTCGCTCATTATCTTCTTTCACCTACGTACTCGTAGTGCAGAAGTGTGATGTGGATGAGAATATCCGCTGAGTCGGTTCCAGGAGTTTTCGAGACGAATGTTTTATGGAAGATTTACGGCGATCTTTGTATACCGCAGTCGATGGAACGATAGAAGCAAGATGAAGTGAACGGAGACCATCACTCCGTTGAAAATATCAGCATCACGGTGCACTTTCTAAAAAACCTCAACAACTTTTTAGCGCCTGCCGAGTTCTGAGTAATGCTCGTGTTAGTTACGTTCTATGAAAAGTTAAACTATTTCTCTCCTAATATTTATTAAAGTGTATCTAATGCGTTTTCAGACTTATTTGAAGAATTAAAGGAACACTCATAGCATATGGATATGTACCTAAGCTCCATCGCCCGTAAGGATAATTTGATATTTTCACAATTATTGTTGAGATTTTCTTTGTGGTTTTGACTTCTTTTGATATCAAATTTCAAAGTGGAGCACACATACTTATACATTTATATAAAATTTTATACATTTGAGTGATTTATCAAGCACGCGCCATATACCTATGAGCGTTGCGTATGAGCAACAGTCAATGGTTCGATCACAATTTCTGGAGCTGGAGATATTAAAAATGTTTTTTTTTTTCTTCTTGAGAATTGTGTATTTGTGGTATCTCAGAAAGGATTTTTAAAGCGCGCAATATAAATTTGTGAAAAATATGGGCCCCAACCTCTCAAGGAATATATATTTACGTCCTTTATTTTGATATAACATACTTAATACTCTT
The DNA here is from genome assembly GCA_030068015.2 of Neoceratitis asiatica. Lineage (NCBI taxonomy): Eukaryota > Metazoa > Arthropoda > Insecta > Diptera > Tephritidae > Neoceratitis > Neoceratitis asiatica. The sequence goes on from CM061524.1 coordinate 27,331,041, forward strand.
TACTCACATAACGGGTGATCCATTTTGAGGTTCCTTGCTTTTTAAAATAAAAAGCACAGAAAATTCAAAATTAATGGGGAATTCTCATTCGAAGGAACCTTTTTTGGCATTTATTTTTCGAAGATGTTGGCCGCGGCTACGTCTCAGATGGTCCCTTTCGACTGGTAATTTGCGAATGATACGCCTGAATCGAAGTGGGATTGTCCGCATAGATTTTAGCCTTTACATATCCACACAGGAAAAAGTCTAACGGTGTGATATCACATGATCTTGGTGGCCAATCGACCGGCCCAAAACGTGAAATTATCTGCTCACCGAAGTGTTCTCTCAATAAATCCATTGATTGATGCGATGAGTGGAAACTGGCGCCGTCTTGTTGAAACTAAATGTCTTGGAGATCACGAGCCTCAATTTCAGGCATCAAATAGTCGGTTATCATGGTGCGATAACAGTCGCCATTGACGGTTACGTTCTCACCGGTATCATTTTTGAAGAAATATGGACCGATGATTCCACCGGACCACAAACCACAACAAACCATTGTTTTTTCTGGATGAAATGACAGCTCTTGAATCTCTTCAGGTTGCTCTACGTTGCAAATGCGATAATTTTGCTTGTTTACATACCCATTGAGCCAAAAATGGGACCCATCGCTGAACAAAGTTTGGCTCGAAAACGTCTGATCTTCTTGGAAATTTTCAAGAGCCCATAGAGCGAAGCGATGCCGCTTTGGAAGATCGAGCGGCTTCAGTTCTTGCACAAGCTGTATTCTGTACGCTTTCAATTTAAGATCTTGACGTAAAATGCGCCAAGTCATTCCATACGTCAGTCCGAGTTGCTGTGAACGGAGCCGAATCGACTCTCCACGGTCTTCGTGTACACTCTCAACTACAGCTGTACCGCTATACAGCTATATTTTCTTCACGGCGTGCTGGACGTGGTCTTTTCGGTCGAATATTATCCAATAATGAATGCTGAGTCTCAGGATGGGTGATGGTGTTGCGATAGTACGCTCAGTAGGCTGATTATATTGACCATAAGTTGAGCGAAGCGCGAGAAACACATTCCTTACAGAACGTGAATTTTCGTAGTAAAGTTGAATGATTCTAAACGTTTTTCAGTGGGTGGTAAGTCTTTCCATGATGAAATGCCAAACAATACTGAATAAAAATAATTTGACAGCTTGACACGACTCACGCGTGATCTGTCAAAAAAAGGCTATTGAAAAAACTATCTCTACTTGGATCACCCTTTATATACAAAAAAAGCCACAATAAATCGTTCTGTAGAATTTTCCAGGTGAAAGCTTTGTAAAGCAATTTACCACAGGCATATTCCTACATCGGTAGATTCAAGCATATACATACCTACATATGTATGTGCATAGATATGTATTTAGTAGAGAGTTGAGCGTATGCTTTGTAGTAATTTCGTATGAAATTAGATTTACTTTTAATGTCAGTCACGCGGCAAAAAGAAAACTGCAAGCAGGTAATTTTAGTTTCAGAAAGGGAATTTCAGAATAATGGTTCAAAGCGAATTTGTCTGTGGTTTGAAAATTCATATATGCCATATTTTAATACATATGTATATGTATATAATTTTATATATAGAAAATATTCCTCCTCAGTCATTGAAGCATTTCCACCATTTTATTACAAAAATATCTACTTTTTTGGGATGTCTTCGTGCGCAATGGCTCCACCCACACACGGCTGTGTGACAAATTATGAAATATGAATATTTTTTATGACAACCCTTATGTAATATTACAACAGTGTTATGCTTTTATTATACTATTATATACATACATCATAATCCCTCTCTTGGGTGGTGTTTTTACGGGTGACAAATATTGTTCTGCGCATGTTTCATATTTCTTGTGGTTAAAGCGGTTAATATACATAACATATATATTTATATATATATGTATATAAGTATTCAGAGTTACTTCTATCATATATTTCCCCATATTCAAAAAAATTTGGCCAAAAATTTACTTACTGCATTCATAAACCAATTTTTCTATTTTTCAAAAGGCAACTACGTCCAGCAGCTGACGCTAAAATCAAGTTTTACACGGTTAAATACCCTTTCTCCATATTACAATATTGATAATGAATTTTAGGAACCTTCGAATCGATCTTAATTTTTTTGTCATATAACTTATCCCAGTTCTTTTCTAACCAAATTTTTTTATTATTATTATTTTTATTGTTTTATTATATGGGTTATCCATTTAGCGGGCTCCCAAATGAACGTAAAAAATGCGTTTGAAATAATTTTTTTTTTTCATGAAATTTCTTTTTATTATAAAGTTTGAATCTTGGCATTATATGTGAAACACTACATTATTCAAATGACCGCCTAGCGAAGTTTTGTAAACTTCGATCCGTTTGAGGTAATTTTCAACCACTATTTGGCACATATTGGACGATACTGCAGTCGTAAGTTGATGAATGCTGGTTTTCAAGTGCTCAAGACATAGAGATTATCCACATAAACATGGTCTTTCGAGTAGCCCCCTACAAAAAAAGTTCAACAGTGTCAAATCGGGCAATCTCGGTGCCAAATTGACATCGTCAAGTCGAGATATAACGCGACCGGGAAATTTCTCTCGCAATAAAGCCATATTCGCTCGTGTTGTGTGGCATGAGGCACCATCTTGTTGAAAACACATATTGTCCAAGTTCTGTTCTTCAATTGCAGACCAAAAACAGTCATACGACCATAACGCTCCGAATTAACAGTGACAGTCTCGCCGTTATCGTTTTCAAAGAAGTAAGCTCCAATCACACCTCCGAACCAAAGAGCGCGACAGACAGAAATTTTATTTTGGTGTAATGGCCTCTCTTCAATTGTTTGAGGATTCTCGAAGCCCTCAATGCGACAATTTAACTTACTTAGGTATCCACCGTGTTAGAAATGTTCCTCATCACTGAAGAAAATTTTGTTGGAAAAATCGCGGTCCACTCCACTACTTGTTCTTCAAGCACCTAATCGACGTAACTGCGTCATTGTGAATGGTCAGCTGACTTCAGTTGTTGTGTGAGCTGTACTTAATATGAATGCAGATATAAGTCCAAGTGCAAAATACGCCGTAATGTGCTGTAAGAAAGTTCCAGCTCTTGAGAACGTCGAGAAATAGAGGCATTCGAGTCTTCGGCTATACTTTCACTTACTGCAGCTATATTTGAGGCGGAATGCGCAAAACGATAATGCTCCAGCCTTACAATATCTGTAATCGAACCAGTCTCTTAAAATTTCTTTAAAATTTTACCAGTTGGACGATTATGTGCACCATAGACTCACGAAATCTGGCCACGTTTGAATCACCATTTTCGTAGTAGGTTTCAACAATTGGTTGTTAAGAGATCCACGTTGTTGTTGTTGTAATCGTAGAGAAATTCCCCAAGTTGGGTTTCGGGCAATATTGCGGGAGTGACAGCCCTTGGCCGAATAAAAATTCGCGTCGTTCCGATATAAAGACCCGACTGTCGGGCGGGAACTATTGGATTTTAGGCGCCTCTTATGACGAGCATGCCTTACCGCAGGTAAACTCTTGAGCCCCTAACACGCAGAAGATATTAAGAGGTCCATTTTCAAAAATACCCCACTTTTAACTTAAAAAAACATGTTTGCTTTGACAGTTAAGTTTGACAAATGTCAAAATGTAGCCCTGCACTTTTGAAACTACTAAATGGATAACCCTTTATATTTAGACTTACAGCCACAATAACGGAGCTCTGGGTCTCCGGAGAGCAAACAGCAAAATCTGGTTTGCCTTATAGCAGCCGTTGTCGCAGCTGCAAACAAGAAGGGAGCAGAGAAAAAATTACTCAATTTCTTTGTGGGTGCCCAGCTCTCTCACAAATTCGTCACAAAGCACTGGGAATCCATCAGGTGCCAAACCTTGAATTGATGTCCACAAGCAGCATAACGGAAATAAGTCGTTTCATTGAGAGCCACAAATGGTTCGAACGTAACTATAATACGTTGTGGCAGGGTAACGAAGATCTTTACGATATGATCTTTACGAATGGCGCATTCAGTGCTAATTGTGACCGACTGACGTGACGGTTATTCGAACTACACTCCTTCCTATTTAATATCTAAGAAAATATACCTCTTGACACTTTTACTTTAAAATTAATATTTAGACTTGATTTACTGTCTCCTCTGCAGATATCTTCTAACCCTAATGGGTATGCAGACCCTGCCAACCATTCCAATGCGTATCACTTCCACTAACGGAATTTGAAAGAGAAAGGAGATATAAAAAGGTTTTATGTTCTTAGATCCCATACTATGTTTCCTTTGATACGCATTCCTTTTCCTACATAATTTTCGCTTAAACTAAATACTCTTTACACAAGCTTTAATGCCACCACACAACCAATATTCTGCAAAAACCCCAACAAGTAAATATTATTTTTAATTTACCACCGATTGTTGTGGTTGCCACATGATTTCTATAAAAGATACAAAAATTTCGATGGCCAAATTAATTTAGTGATATTTAGGCAAGCAAAAAAAAAATCTCGTTAAGAGCAAACATTAAATATTTACGCAGAGATAAGAATATGCCACGTACATAAATAATGCACTCGTATGTATGTATGTATGTTCAATATTTATAAAGATTTTTGCGTGGTGTATACGAGTATACGGATGTATGTATGCGTGTTGTTGAGAACGTGCAAATAAGGACTAATCAAAATTTCGCACGTATAAATACAACGAACATACTTATCTACACGATTATGTGTGTGTGTGTGTGCGAGTATGTACAGCAGCAGTAGACTGTTCAAGAGTGTGTAAATAATTTAATACATCAAATAAATTGGAAATGAAATGAAAGTTTATGTTGTCGCCAATAAGTAGAAGACATTATTGAAGTAGCGACACACACACATACATACATACAAACATACAAGCATATGTACTTAACAATAAGTTTATTTGCCATTTACCAGGAGTATTTTTAGCCGCATCAATTGTGTGTGTGATAAGAAACGTACAAATAATGAACTAATACTTGCCACCAAGACTCGAACTCGAAATTTTGCTTTTTTTGTTTTTGCTTTGGTTACTTTCCGTACTTAGAGATCGAACTTATCTGCTAAAATCCATATGAAGGCATTTACGAGTGTGAGTCCAAAATAAAGGGTGATCCAAGTCGAGGTACTTTTTCAACAGCTTTTTTTTTGACAGATTACGCGTGAGTCGTGTCAAACTGTCACGTTATTTTTGTTCAGTATTCTTTGGCATTTTATCACGGAAAGACTTACGCCTGAACAACGTTTACAAATCATTCAACTTTAGTAAGAAAATTCACGTTCTGTAAAGAATGCGTTTCGCTCGCTTCACTCAACTTATGGTCAATATAACCGGTCTACTGAGCGTACTATTCGCAACACCATCCCCCACCTAAAAACCAGCATACATTATAGAATAATATCCGACCGATCCGACCACGGTGGGTACTAAGTGAAGAAAATATAGCGGCCGTAGCTGAGTCTGTACACGAAAACCGGCTGACGTATGGAACGACTTGGCGCATTTTACGTCGAGATCTTAAATTGAAAGCGAATAAAATACAGCTTGTGCAAGAACTGAAGCCGCTCGACCTTCCCAAGCGACATCGCTTCGCTTTATGGGCTCTTGAAAAGTTCCAAAAAGGTCCGACGTTTTCGAGCCGAATTTTGTTTAGCAATGAGGCCGAGTTCTGGTACAACGGGTATATAAACATGCAAAATTGCCGCATTTGGGACGAAAAGTAAACCTAAAGAGATTGAAGAGCTGCCATTTTATCCAGAAAAAACAACGGTCAGGTGTGGTTTGTGGGCCGGTAGAATCATCGGTCTATATTTCTTCAGAAATGATGCCGGTGAGAACGTAAACGTCAATGGCGACCGTTATCGCGCCACGATAACCGACTATTTGATGCCTGAAATTGAAGCTCGTGATCTCCGCGATATTTGGTTTCAACAAGACGCGGCAATTTCCACACATCGCATCAACCAATGGATTTATTGAGAGAACACTTCTGTGAGCAGATAATTTCACGTTTTTGGCCGGTCGATTGGCCACCAAGATGATATCACACCGTTAGACTTTTTCCTGTGGGGTTATGTAAAGTCTAAAGTCCATGCGGACAATCCCGCTTCGATTCAGGCCTTGGAGCAAAACAGCTGAAGCGTGTCATTCGCCAGTTACTAGTCGAAAAGCTCGAAGGAGTCATCGAAAATTGGACTCAACGGATGGACAATCTGAGGCGTAGCCGCGGCTAACATTCGAAAGAGACAGTCTTCAAAAAGTAAATACCAAAGAATGTTCTTTCGAATGATAATAAACATTCCCCATTGAATTTGAATTTTCTGTCTTTTTTCCTTAAAAATGTAGGAAACCTCGAAATTGATCACACTTTATATATTTAATTCTTTTTTTGTACAACTATCACTGGCTTTAGCCATAACAGCCATAAATACACCTGAATTTCCCTCCTCCATCGCTCTTAATGCTCATCAGCTGCTCAAATTTTTGTTCGCTTAATTGGAAAATTGTTATTTTCTTTCATTAGTTTTATCTTCTCTTATCTGGTGGCATTCATATTACTGGACAATACATTGTGAGTGTTCTTTCATTTGTTGTTGGTCATATTTTTGTTTTCCACCAACGGTGAAACACTTTTATTGATTGATTATTCATTGATGAAGTGTGTTTTCATTGATTAGAGGAAACTTTGTGGTTTTTAGGCTGCATAAATAAGTTCATACATATTTTATATACCAGGTTAATTGAAAAATCCAAGGCCTACCATAGTAAAACACTTTTTTTTGTAAAAAAAAAATTTTATTCAAAAAATATTCCTTCATGGGTGATACACTGATTATACCAATCCTTCAACTTTTCAATGCCATTTTTGTAGTACAATTTGCCCTTTGCTTCAAAATAGGCCTCAATTTCGGCGATCACCTCTTCACTCGATGAAAATTTTTTTCCAGCGAGCATTCTTTTGATATCTGAGAAGAGATAATAGTTGCTGGGGCCAGATTTGAGGAATACAGTAGATTTGGAAGCAATATGAAGCCCAATTCATGAATTTTTACCATCGATTTTACTGACTTGTGTGACACGGTGCATTGTCTTGGTGAAACAACACTTTCTTTTTCTTCAAATGCTGCCGATTTTCGGCGATTTCTTCTTTCAAACGGTTCAATAACGCTATTTAATACTCGCTGTTGATGATCCTTCCTTTTTCAAAGTAGTCAATGAAAATTATTCCATGCACATCCCAAAATACAGACGTCATAACCTTTCCAGCCGACTGGTTCTACGCTCTGGAACGGGTTCGTCGTGTGCAGTCCACTCGGATGACTTTTGATTGGACTTCGAAGTAGAATGATGGAGCCATGTTTCATCCATTGTCATATATGAAGGCAAAAGCTGAGGTTTATTACGCTGGAACATCGCCAAAGACTGCTCCGAATCATCAACTTGGCGTTGTTTTTGGTCAAAAGTGAGCTTGCGTGGCACTCACTTTGCACAGAGCTTTTTCATATCCAAATATTCGTGAATAATACGACGTACACATTCAGTTGATATCTTTAGAGTTCATTTTATTTCAATACGCGGACAGTCCAAAACATTTTGTGGATTTTTTTGATTCGTCGGTAACAGCCTCTTTTGGGCGTTCACTTCTTTCACCGTCTTTATTTCACCACTTCTAAACTTAGCATATTAATCTTCCTCCTCCATCTCCACCGTCGGCAGGAGGTCTTGATGAATTTTTACACTAAAGATATTCCGCTTCTAATTTTTAGGAGACAGGAGGCTTCTGATGTACTTCAACTAAATATATTCCACTTCTGATTTTTATGACGTAATTTTAATTATTTCAATGTCCTTCTCTTAGTTAACTCATAGTTGAAACATTAGTTCCAATCCAAATATCTGCGATCAGGGTAGAGAGCAACATACTGCACAAAACTATCAAGCATACTCCTTGGAAATTCTCTGTAGTTCAGCTAGTACTCGTAGCCACAGTAGGTAGGATCTAATTGAAGTTAGTAATCAAGGCCTTCTTACTCACTTCTTTTTATTTTGACAGAGTGTATTTGAGGTAGATAAGAAGAAGATGTATGTCTTGATAACGGCAAGGTAGTTTACTTGCATGGACATTCCATATTTTTTATCGGTTTTAGAAAAGTTTTTTTGGCTAGTTAACATATTATAAACCAGTCGTGTATCATTGATTATCTCACAAAAACGTGAGCCCTCAGTATTCCGCCAGCTTTGTGCCTACATATATTCAAAAAACCTTAAACTCAAACATTGCCTACATTTAGGCGCATTTCTACTATCCAGTCGTTTACAACGAATTTCAAAACTTAATATATTCCTCACGCGTTTAGAAAATATTTAAAACGTATGATTTGCTAAGAAATATTCTTATTTATAATCGCATTAAGCCTTCGAAATTTTCACAAAGTTCGCTCAGATCACTAACGAATTCACGAAAGGATTTTCTATAGCAATTCATCAAATTGTTTTATTAAAGCCACTGGAAGCTTCGCACCAACAACAAAAGATGGAACAAACACCTTTCATTTATACGTACCCCTGCAGAATACTAAAATCAATATAATCCCCTGGAATTAACACCCTGTACATACAATAATTTAACCGTTTAATCTGATAATGAAAGCAATCTGCGTAAAAATGCAACAGGACACTCTCGGAATATGAGTAATGGCAAAGAGTAATAATAACAACAGCAAAACAAAAATGTAAGTAAATTAAAAAGAATAAAATGGACACATAACAAAAGAGTCACACCAGCGAAAAATGCTTTCAGCGCAATAAATAATGGGAAGATTCCTACAATGGAACGGCGGAGACGAATAAAAGAAGCAAATCTGGTCAAAGTAAAAAAAAAAAAAATCAATCAAAAGTACATATGTACAAACATTAAATTGTATATCTCTTTATTGAAGACTGTTAAGAGAACTGCAACAAAGTCTATGCTATAGCCACAACACCACATACTGGTATGTCCTGCAAACCATTGAACCTGAATACTAGCAACCAACCTGCTGTGCAGCAATTTAGTGGGTGTCATTATCCGGCTATTCTTTTGCGCCTCAACTTGTTTGCTTGCGGCTTTGTTTATGCCACATATGGCAGCATTTGACGGCAGAACTTTTGGGGTGTTGAAAGTATCGCTTACCAAAGCAATATGTCAATTTTCAAAAAATGCGCCACCACATGAAACGCGACATGCAGAAGGCACAAGCATTGCAGTTGCAGGGTGGTTGGTTCATAAATAATAAACTACCAAAGAACTGACTAGTGGGTGTTGTACGCACGAGATATTCTTTTTTTCTGTGTGCAACTAAATTCCGGTATTGAGTTAATACGACAAATTGCCGTATGAAAAGGTCAACTTGGGTGAACAAGTGCAGAAGCTAATAATCAGCTTGCCGATGGTATACCGTACAATGGTGGTTGAATCACGTCGTTTATCCTTTAAGCTTAGCGCATCAATCAAATTTTATTGTGTGCTTATCGCAGTTTTAAATGAAAATATTTTAAAATGTGGTACATTAAGTGCTGACAGCTTAATTTTTAATAATGAAAATAGTGCCTGCACAGATTTTTTAAAGACCTTTGTGTATGACATACCGTTATACCGTTAACAGCAGGCTTCTGATGAATTTCACCACTAAATATATTCCACTTTTGAAATTTATGACTTACTTTTTATTATTATTTTTACAGTAGCTGTAATTTTTTTTTTTTAATTCAATTGCAGGCTTCTAATGACATTCAATTTCGAGCTTCCCTACTTTTTTAAAGAAAAAACACATAAAATTCAAACCTTATGGGGAATATTTATTATCATTCGAAAGAACATTATTTGGCATTTATTTTTCGAAGATTCTCTAAGGCCTGAATCGAAGCAGCATTGTCCGCACAGACTTTAGACTTTACATATACCCACAGGAAAAAGTATAAGGGTGTGATATCACACGAACTTGGTGGCTAACCGACCGGCCAAAACTTGAAAAACAAAATCTGCTCACCGAAATGTTCTCTCAATAAATCCATTGATTGATGTGATGTGTGGGAAGTGGCGCCGTCTTGTTGAAACCAAATGTCGTGGAAATCACGAGCTTTAATTTCAGGCATCAAATAGTCGGTTATTACGGAGCGATAACGGTCGCCATTGCCGATTACGTTCTCACCGGCATCATTTTTGAAGAAATATGGACCGATGATTCAACCGGACCACAAGCCACACTAAACCGCTGTTTCTTCTGAATTAACTGGCAGCTCTTGAATCTCTTCAATATCATATTCAATATCAAATTAAATAGGCTTAGGAAAATACGTACTTTTAATATTCAAGCTGTTCAATACTCATTATACTCTTTCACCTAAAGCACCAGTTTATGCTCTCAATTATATGCGTAACAGTTTCTCCCACTTTACTTTTACCATTTCAATACATAATTTATTTATTAATTTGTTAAGCTAAACTAGTACAAGTTTTCTATGTTGAAAGTGTATTTAACACTCTTGCCAGGTAAAATATGTTCATACTTTTTACATTACAACTGCACGTTCAATATGTATTGCCCTGCATCCCGCTTGAAGTAATTAAGTTTACATGTTAAGAAAATTTCTTTAATCACTTCTCTTTCGCATGCGCAAAAGTACGTTGAGCGCACTCAACCACTTCAAACTGCATGCATGATGAAATTGAAACGATCCATATGAAGGTGATCTCAAATAAATCGTTTTGTACGCACACACACACATACAATACACATCTTCAAAAGTGCAATTGCTAAGAGATATCGATATGAATATGGGCACAAAAAAGGAAAATATATTTTAGCTATCAGGCTAGTGTATCTACCTGTAATTAGGCATTTGGGAGATTTTAAGAAAATGACAGTATTCAAACAAATTTAGAGATTTATACTACTGCCGCAGTTGAGTCAAAAAAAAGCCAATCTCGTGAGACCCTTTTGTATAATACGAGTAGAGCTTATCACAAAGAAGTATGTACACTCTAGAAAAATAAACTTAGCTAGCTATCCATAGTTCTTCTTCAAAGAATTGAGGAAATTGAGTTGGATAAGATTTAAGGCTATTTTTAAGTTTTTGAACTAAATAATTATTCCACTTCTGATATTTTTTACTTGCATAGATTATATCATTTTGTCAGCTTTTTTAAGACTTACCTACATACATATGGGTTTCTTGCTTTGATTTTCACCTAAAAGTTAAACCCTTAGAATTATTTTCATTGTAGCATTCATCTTTCATCTTGACTGCGACAGGAAACAATGATATTCAATTATCTCGTACTTTGACGCTATCCAATTTCTGCCGAAAAAGTTCCGTGGGGCTTTGAAGATCTAACTTAATCCATGTACTGAGTAGTTTCTGAAAGTAAAAGTAAATACTTATGTGCATATAATCTCAAATTAATTTACGTACATTCATATATATGTAAGTACACATTTTCGACTACCACAACAATTGGATTTTCGTGGGATCTCGACATCAAACACAATCGCAGATATATGGCTAATTAATTAAGTTCAAATAACTTTGATTAATTGAAAAATTGTACTACATATGCAAGCGTGTTAATGTTTGCAGACAATTATATATGTACATATGTATTTACAAAGCTACAAAAAAGTACATACATACATACGTATTTTATGAGTTTCGACCCGCCAAGAGAAAAGTGCAAGCAACTCAAGCATGGCGGCCACACCAAACACAAATAAAAAAGCATCGTATTGTAAAGCAATCTTTTAATTTCTATTTATTTGCGTAAATTATTTTTTATTGCAATTTTTAAACTATAATTTTTATGAGTTTTAATGAATTGCATCGAAGAAAACAAAATGTGTTTGTTTGCATCGTTGAATAACAAAAACATGTCAGCGAGTTTGAAAACGCACACTCTTACACTTGGAAACACGCCATCTCATATGTTATAGAAAATCATGAAGCTAGAGCATTAAAGCATCATCCATACAATTTTACTGAAGCTGTTCAAGCTGAAGAACAACATAGAGAAATAACTACTTTCTTGTTGTATTGTAATTAAAAGCGCCGATGATTAGTGCTTTGATGAGGATGATCTGAAAACGTGTGTTCACTTGCAATCTTTGTGCAGATTTCGAACACTACTAAATAGCATGGTTACACGCCAACTCTTTACGAGCGAGTGCTTCGCCGGCTAATAAGTACATATGTCAAAATAACAAAACGCAATTTATAAAAGCTAGAAGCGTGCAGAAAGTAGACTGCAGTTGCATTTAGAATTTGACGTTGATCTGAACTGGAGCTGAGCTCCACTACAGAAATTGCCAGTTACAAGCAAGGATTAAATAAGTTGCTCGCTGACTGACAAGAGGATACCGCAAAGGCTTACCACTATTTTAAAGGATCACACACCACGCATATACGCACACAGCATGCGTCTCGGTAGTACAATTGAGTGGCTGTTCATTGCTATCATGATCAGTTTAATACTGGATACAACTACAGCACGACATCATATGCAACATCATCGCCACCGCGCGCACCACCACACTCAGCAACAACAGCAACGTCAGTCGCAATCGAAGCACAACACACAATTTGCACGACGTCAAGGACGAGCGGCCGCTGCTGCCACCACCACCACCACCAGTTGGTTTGGTCCAGAGTTTATGATAGTGCGTCGCGTCTACGAAGATTGTCAGGAGAAAAATGATTTTATCGGTTGCCTCAAACAGAAGGCTTTACATGCGTTGTCACGTGCACTTGAACAGGACTCCATTAAAATTGTGGACGGTTTTGTTTTGGAAAAACAAAATTTGACCGAAAAGGAGAGTATCGTCAGTTCTATGACAGATGCACGTACGCTAAGCTCGCTAAGCGCCATTGATCGTGCGCTATTAGCGAAAATCGATAAGCTAACACGTACACATGCCTTCAAAATGGATATGAGTCAAGGGCGTGGTGATGGTGGCGGTGGCGGTGGCGGCGGTGGTGGTGGCGGCGGCGGTGGTGGACACAAAAAGAAGGATAAGGGTGGCGGCCATATGAAATATGTAATTGCTGCACTACTCACTGCCATGGGCATAGCTGGACCTATTGGTCTGAAAGCATTAGCGGCGATAGCGACAAAAGCTTTGGTCATTAGTAAAGTTGCGCTGACGATTGCCGGTATAATAGCGCTAAAGAAACTATTCTCCCACGATCATCAGGAAGAGTCCAGTTTTCAAGTGCACGCGGGTGAACACAATCGGTGAGTTTTAGATAAATTAAATTTAATTTTAAATTTCATTCCCATTCACATTTATCACAAACAGACGCAGCACATACATAATACGTCCGGTGAATAAATCCAATCAACCAACTGCAGCTGGTGGTGTTAGTCAATATTCGGATCCATATCGTTACTACTATGAATATCATTAATTGTTATTGAACTTATACTTTATTTAAGTGTATAATTTTTTATATAATCAATTTTTAATTATAAGAGTTTTTATTCGAAGGAAACACAAGCAGCTAAAACACCAAAGAAACTCTACTTTTTAATTTGTAGCCAATTTAGCTCTCGCGTAATTGAACAATAATAGCAAATGCTTAGAGTTTGATCTTTTTAGTTTAAAAGTGCAACATATATTTGAGAAACCATACTTTCCTATAAAAAGAGCGTCGCTTTCCACTGTAAATGTTCCGATACAATATATACTACAAATATCCGTTAAATACGATTTTGCTTAGTGCACACTTTAACTATCCCAACGTTAAAAATATTTACACTTATAAAAACGGTACCCTTGGAATTTATGGAAAAAAATCACAAGATTTTTCCCATAAAAATTCGTTAGACCCCAAAGGATGGCTAGCAACTTACAGATTTTTTCTACTCTCCAATTTTGCTGTTTTCAATCGATTGTTTGTGTATTCTACTCGATCATAATTAAGTAAAAACTTTTACCAATAATAATTTAAATACAAAAAAAAATTATGTTTGTTAAAATAAAATGAAAAATTCAACATTTCCACTTCCCGTTTAACACACGCGCTTTTACTCGCTAGAACAAACACGTTGAGAAAACGGACGTGTACACAGAGTTGTAATGCGTCTGAAAGTGTTTGGAGTATCATGCAGAAAAACGTGGATGGTACTAATTTCAAATAATTATTTTATATATAATATACATATATTTTTTAATATTTATCTTTGCAGTTGTCAAATATATGCCGAAAATGAATTATGCTTCTTTAAAAAAAAAAATTCTGGATTAATAGCTACAAATGAGGACATAGCAAGAAAAAATACATGAATAATTCTTTAATAAAAAAATGCTGTAATAATAATGGCATCGAAATTTGAGTAACGGATATTATTAAAAAATTAGTAGCTTCAAAGAAATTTTATTCCTTTTTATATCAAAATTAAAAATACAAAACAAATCTTTCTATTTTTTAACTGATAATTTTAATCTCAGATAATTTTTGATGATTTATGTTGAAGGAATGTGAAGCATTTACACAACCATTTCTGCTAATAACGACGAAAAAATATAAAAAAATTTGTTTTAAAACCATTTAATGAATTTATTCGTTATTTTTACATACTACTTCCTTGATAATTAACTGTTGCATTCGTTGAGATAAAGGGTGATTTATTTCGAAGTTCCCTGCTTTGTTTAAAGAAAAAAACACAGAAAATTCAAATTTAATGGGGTATTTTTATTTTCATTCGAAAGAACACCCTTATATATTTATTTTTGAAGATTATCTCTTTCAAAGGTTGGCCACGGCTACATCTTAGATAGTCCATCCGTTGAGTCCAATTTTCGATGACTCGTTCGAGCATTGCGACTGATAACCTGAATCGAAGCGTGATTGTCCGCATAGACTTTAAACTTTACATATCCGCAGAGGAAAAAGTCTAACGGTATGATAACATACGATCTTGATGGCCAAATCATGAAATTATCTTCTCACCGAAGTGTTCTCTCAATAAATCCATTGATTGATGCGGAGATCACGAGCTTCAACTTCGGGCATCAAATAGTCGGTTATCATGGCGCGAAAACGATCGCCATTGACGGTTACGTACTCACCGGTATCATTTTTGAAGAAATATGGACCGATGATTCCACCGGCCCACAAACCACACCATACCGTTGTTTTTTCTTTATGAAATCGCAGCTCTTGAATCTATTCAGGTTGCTCTTCGTCTCAAATGCAGAAATTTTGCTTATTTACATACCCATGGACCCAGAAATGGGCCTCATCGCTGAACAAAATTTGGCTCGAAAACGTCGGATCTTCTTGGAACTTTTCGAGAGCCCATAGAGCGAAGCGATGTCGCTTGGGAAGGTCGGGCGGCTTCAGTTCTTGCACAAGCTGTATTTTATACGCTTTCAATTTAAGATCTCGACGTAAAATGCGCCAAGTCGTTCCATACGTCAGTCCGAGTTGCTGCGAACGGCGCCGAATCGACCCTCCACGGTCTTCGTGTACACTCTCAGGTACGGGCGCTATATTTTCTTCACGGCGTGCTGGACGTGGTCTATTCGGTCGAATATTATCCAATAATGAATGCTGGGTCTCAAGATGGGTGATGGTGTTGCGAATAATACGCTTAGTAGGCCGATTATGTTGACCATAAGTTGAGCGAAGCGCCCCTTAACACATTCTTTACAGAACATGAATTTTCGTAATAAAGTTGAATGATTTTTAAACGTTGTTCAGGCGTAAGTCTTTCTATGATGAAATGCCAAAGAATACTGAACAAAAATAAAATGACAGCTTGACACGACTCACGCGTGATCTGTCAAAAAAAGGCTGTTGAAATAATTACCTCTACTTGGATAACCCTTTATTAGAAAATTTTAATTTTGAAAATTATTTCATTTTTGCTTATGTTTTATTATTTACTTTTAGCATGAGATTTTCACCGGTTGCGGCTAACTTTTTGGCTAGTCGATTTTCTGGCATGTCATTTAGGTTAAAATTTAATATTTTGCATCAAGAAAGTTCCTACCTTACCTTTTGTATTTTTTTAAAAATTGTATGAACTTCGAGTGCAACTCTGCTTCCGCCTTTACACTTTGTTATCCAGTTTCCGTTCACTTTTCGCAACGAGTAAAATAGCCGTTAACCAAATGTGAGCAAAATTATTGAAACATTTGTGTTACAAATATTTATCAAACGTATAATTCGTTTATTAAAAAACAAAAACAATATCTTATTGTTCTTAATCAATTTATGGAGTGCAGCAAAGATATTATAAAATTATTTAAGCTGTGAAACAAATGTTTTTCGGCTGTAGCTTTTCATACTATCGCAACGCTATTAAACGTGTATGTGAAAAAAAAAGTTTTTGTTTGTTTGGTTTGATGGACTACATGTTTTATATGTAAGTAATTGCTTCAAAGAATTTATTTGAAATCAAGCAGATTAACATGTTTTTACTGAGTAAAGTTTTCAACGCCCGTCAACTGCGTTTACTACAGTTAGCCGTAAAGATCTTTGCCTGTTTTTCATATATATATATGAGTGCTTTATATTCTATTTAAAAGTTGTTAAATAAACACTTTGTAGGTTTGGAAGTCAATAAAGTTAAAAATATCCAGTGATTAAAATCTTGGATTGACCAGTGTACAGCCGAACCCAAT
Organism: Neoceratitis asiatica; assembly: GCA_030068015.2. Lineage (NCBI taxonomy): Eukaryota > Metazoa > Arthropoda > Insecta > Diptera > Tephritidae > Neoceratitis > Neoceratitis asiatica. The sequence continues at coordinate 27,347,765 of CM061524.1, forward strand.
CGCTATCGAGTTTTTTAATTGGATTCAACTAGTATATGAAAAGCTATATTTTCCCGAATGTAATCTCAAATTACACAAAATATTACACAAAATATTGATAGCTTTGTTCGAAAGTTCGAAACTACCGTGCCGTATCTCATTACGACAGAAACACCACCTGCGGCTTAGGGGTTCAAGAATTTACACGCGATAGGGCATGCCTGTCGTAAGAGAACGACCAAGTTCTCTTTTGTATGTTATCCTATGAATTTCTTTTAAAGAAAAGAAAACAATACAAACACTTTTACTTATTTAAACATAATCAGTTTAATGATTCCATGTTCATTTTATACAAAATTAATGATTTATATTTTAAGTAAAATAGCTTAAAATGTAGTACCTTCAACAATACCAATTTTTTTTTATTTTGTGTTTTTTGGTTTACTTCTATTTAAATTTTTACATATATGTATAGAAGTTTATATTATGAGTTTTTTCTTTTCTTCTTTTTTAAGCCTATTGCTTTGTTCACTTTGTACATTTAATATGCTCATTTGCAGTTGCCAATGAAGGATATAAAAAAAAAGAAACAAAACAATACTCGAAGGTGATTATATATATGTTGTGTCAGAGGAGAGAAAATTAAGAGAAAGTTTAAATAATATTTATGTATTTATATGCAAGAAATGAGTTTAATATTGCACTAAGGCAATGAAAATTTAATACAATAAGTATTTTTTTAAAGAATTTTAATTACATAACTATAAAATTGGCTCTATATAGTGTTTTCAAATAATATGACTTTCTAATGTGTAATATAAACTTAAATGTAAATTATTTCAATTTACTAGTAAATTATTTTAATCAAGATCAGTTGGAGTTGGAGCCGCCCCCATATAATGTGCCAAAACTGAAAATTAATTGTTCATTTTTTAAGCCTAACTAACGTTCTACAATAGATTTAAATTCAACTTATGTCAAAGTAATATTTCTCAATAAATTTTTTTCTTCTAATTAAATTAATGTATAGGCAAATTGTTTAATTCTTTGAATTGAAAAAATAATAATCATCATCCTCGACCGTCACACATTCTACGCTATCGCCATTGCCACTACCACCAACCACACCAGCCTCACTGATCGCCACATTCTCCAGACTTCACCCGGTTACCTCTTCGCTAGCGAAATCCAATTTTACCACATCAGCTGGCAGACATTCCTCTTCGTGCTCCTGTGTGTTGATACGATTCAATGTCATCATCACATCTGGACCCGATTTCAAAGCTATAGAAGTGGTAGTCTGTTGTGGCGGTGTTGTCGTTACTGTCACGCCACTACTTCCCACCGTCTGCCCCACACCCGTAGCTGGCACCATAACTGTCGTTGGCGTAACAGGGGCCACAGCACCAGCACTGCTGGCTACAACTAACGTTTGCTGTGTTGCTGTTGTTTGCTGCTGCTGCTGCTGCTGCTGGGACTGTTGCGATGACTGTTGTTTAACGGACTGCACTACCTGCGTCATTGCTGAAGGCTGTGTGGCCGGTTGTAATACCACATTCTCAGTGACCGTAGCCATTGTGGATGCCGCCGAAGCGGCTAATAATGCTTTTTGTTGCATTTGTTGAAATTGCTGCAGCGTCACTGTGGTCGTTTGTGGCTGTTGTATGATTTGTGTTGCGGCGCTGGTTTGTTGTATGATAATTTGTTTTGGTGAAGTTTGCAACGATTGCGGTGCTGTGAGTGTTGGTTGTGTGTGCTGTTGCTGTTGCTGCTGTGACACCTGTGTTGCTTGCACCGGCAGTATGCGTTGCACGTGCTGTATGTGTACCGTTTGCGGTGTATTCGACTGTGTCTGGTGTACTTGTGCTTGATGATGATGTTGCTGGTGCTGCTGTTGAGGTGGAGTTTGCTGTTGTTGCTGTTGTTGTTGTTGTTGTGTTATTACATTTACATTTTGGTGCTGCTGTTGTTGTTGTATCGTATTAATTTGCATTGCTTGCTGCTTGACGACATGTGTTTGTTGTGTGGGCACTTGTTGCACTGTCTGTATGACATGTTGCACTTGCTGTACAGGCACCTGTTTCGCCGGTATGCCAGCATCCTCGAAAGCTTTCTTCTTAAGTGCTTGGCGTATTTGAGAACTAAAAAAAAGATTGAAAAAAAAAAAATTATTAGTTTGCTCTTGCTTGCATACATATGTCCTCTCGCTACATCCTTAACAATGCAGAGGGTTTTGATAAATGGATTGAATACGAATTCATTCAAACTTACACTGTTCGATTTTTAATGCTTAAACTTATTTTATTCAGATCATCTGAGAAACGAATTATGGATGAATGTAACATGTTTATCTCCTCATCGGTCCATTTGCTGCACGTAGCCAAGGAACACATCGTGATGTCCATGAATACGAAATTTCCGATTTTATTATTGTAAAAGCAGATGGACATGGAATATAGCGAGAGAACAAAGTAAAAATTAGAATACGAATACCGCAGGTGCTGTGTTTATAAACTAAATTAAAATTGCAAGGTATGAGAATAAAAATTGAATGCAATTGAAAGTGGTTTATTTTTAAATCTGCTAATTAATGGATATTCTACTAAAGTTGGTTAAGCTATACTTTAGTGAAACGTGTTAAATTTTCTATTATAGATTGAGTAAGCGATTGCCTATTTAAATGATTTGGGAAATATATGTAGATTTATATCTACAAATATGCAAATATAACTTTCTGAGAGACTTCAAATGTATTGTAGTTATTCATTCATTTCAATAATTGGTGCTAAATTACTAAAATATATACTTTTGGTTAAAATCTTTGAATTACTTGTCTCCTCTTATGAAATTAGCTTAATAAAAAAACTTGAATTCGCATTCATTAATTTGTATAATTAAAATTTCACTACTGTGTATAAATTATACAAATTAGCAGAGTTGTTTATCATTTCTATTCATTTTTTATAACCAAACCCGAAATTTGGCAAATGTAGTAGTTTTTTAATAACAAAATGCCAAAATTAATGATTTTCACACTCTATCACTACATTTCTCAATTGTTTTCGCAATTTTTTACTAAAACACGACCCAATCTTTCATATATTTTAGTTTTTGCACTCACAACACAGACAAAAAAACAGAATTTAATAACAATTTTTCTGCATAAAAATACAATGTTTTCACTTACCCCGATGGTGATTCTGAATTCGGATGTAATTGCATTGTTAAATCACCCAAACGACTAAACGCTTGTCCAGCGGCCGTAAATATTTCGCCAACCTGCAAATAATTAAACCAATTTTAATATACTCCAAACAATATAACCGCCCCATCAACGGATCCCCAGCGTTGAGGTGCGGCGTCGAGGGTCATTTGTTTAGAAGCACACTTCAAAACAAAAACCGAAATAAATACTGTCCGTCCACGAAACACATCTCTGCACACCCCGGCACGAATGAATCTACACACTAGCTACTCAATGAGTAAAATACGCGCGCCGAAAGCCAACCAAAAGGAAGCTACACCAATAATTATAGTGGCATAAAATGATTAGACGCCACAAGCTTTACGCACATAGACGGAATAATAATGTTGGAAATTGGACGCACTATTATTAAATTTACTCACTTTCGTTGCCGAATTCATGGCGTATCCTTAACTTTATTCCTATGTATAATTTGTGAAAACAAAAAAAAAGTCCGCTTAAAAATTTTTTTATGCTATAGTGCTGTCAAATTTTTGCATAGCCAAATGTCAAATGCGAGGGAGTCACGTAAGCTATTCAGCCAGGTTTCGGCTGGCGACATCTGTTGATTTGAACGGGCAACGGTTAATTATTTGGCTACAAAATTAAATTAAATATTAGCTTTTTTATCTATATACACGTATCTGTATTAATTAATAAGTAGTTTATATAATGTATATTATTATTATTTTATTATTTCGATGTGCAGTTAATTATAAAATGCCTAACTTTTATTTTGTGAAGCAGCTGGCGGACAGTGCTGCCAAGTTTAGTGCTGCGATGTATAGACAATGTTGCCAATGTAAATTAAAATAAATGGATTACAAATACGATGGATTATTCGCGAAAATATGGCTCCAGTTTTATGTTGAAAGTAAATGCAACAAATAAATAATATTTATCTACTAAAACGCCGAGAAATTTTCTTTATAGTTAATTTATTATTATGTTACTCACACTCCCAAGTTGCACCCGCTAAATGAAACTCAAATTTTTATTTTTATTTTTTTTTTAGCAACAATTTTATTGAATTTGCATCCATTACTGCTAATAAGTGAATACTTCAATTTATTATTTTTTTTTTTTTTAGCTCTTATACTTACAATAATCATACATTATTTAGTTTTTACCATTCAACGCCATTTGTTTTCGTTTGAAGTATGTATACTTTAGTTTCACAAATATTTTTGTTTGTATATTTTGAAATTGTTGTGTGTGACATTTTTAAAAATAACTTAAATGTGTAACTCTCAAAAATTTATCTTCATAAAATTGTCAGACACAAGTCTTGAAATAATAATAGACAACTGTTTTTAGCGAAATTTCTAATTTTGTTTGAATTCTTGTGCGAAAAAATAATTTTAAAATTATTTTAGTACCAATAAGCTTAAATTAAATACTCTATGAGTAATGATTTTTTAATGTATTAATTTAATAGTTTGTTTTACAAAATATTCTTTAAATATGAAATGTATGCTTTGTTAGTAAAACATAGCTGGGTTTTCGAAATGTAAATACAAATGCTTTAATAAAAATGTAAATTTAAGTACTTATGAACAAGCCGCATAGGGAAGATGGGACTTTAATGATTTTTTTTAATATTTGTATATTTTTTTTAATTTTACTTCAGACTTTAATGTTTAAACAAAGTGCACTATGAAATAAAATTCTTACAAATCTCATTAAAAAAAAGCAGAAAAGTGTTGAATATATTTCAATTAAATTCTTGCTGTTAATTTTGTTATATAAGAATTTCAATTACATAAGCAGTAAAAAATGGGCAAATATTTTGAAAAGAAACTGTCATTCAAAAATATTTTTAACCCTTATTTAAATAAATTATAATTATTGCACATTTCATTTTATACCTTTCAAGCCTTCTATCATTTTTTTGTTTTGCTCGCTTTGACACCTTTCATCGCCATTTATTCCTTTATTTACATGCTTTTTTATGTGTTTTATGTGTATTTGTTGTTGCTAATAATGGTTTAATTTATTTATAAATAAATTTTTAATTACATAATATAATTCATAATTTATTTAACGTACTTTTACATATTTTTTCTCGTATTTCCTTTAGATAATGCAATAATCACAGTTTTTTTTAATATTTCGCTTTCCATTTTGTTTATTTAACTATTTGTTTGTGTGTGTTTATATGTATGTATGTGTTTATTTACCATTATTTAGTTGTGTAGTTTTTTTTTTCAGTTGGTTAAAAATTATGTTAAAAATTATTTGTGGAAATTTGAGGGAAAAAATTATTTCATTTATATTTCAAATCAAATTATATGTTTTTTTATAACGTTGATTATTTTCTTTTTTTGGGTTAAAAATTATGTTAAAAATTAATTATAGAAATTTGAAGAAAAAATTATTTCTTTCGCTCTTCAAATCAAGCAATATTTATTTTTATTTTTATTTTTTTGCATGCAAATATTCACTCGGTAAGCTTATCCACTTTCAATTTTTTCTATTCTTCATACTACTTTTTTTTTTTTTTATTAGATTACTTTGACGTTTCATACACTAAGTCTTCTTCACTTTTCGTTCTATGTTTGTTTTTTTTTTTCAATTAATTTTATTTAATTAAATCTCCCATTTGTCATGCTTACATTTTCTGGATACATGCATATGTCTGTATGTGCTTCGTAGCTTGACTTTCTTGCTTCTAGACTGGTTTTGTATTTTTTTCTCGTTTTCTTTATGCTTTTCTTCATTGTGTGGTTTCTTATTCTTTACTTACAGAGCCGTTTCTCTTCTTGTCCATCGCTTATTCAATTTTTTTTATTATAAACTATTACGTATATCATGACTGCTATTCTTTTACCACAAACTGTATAATGAAACGAAAAATATGTGCGATTTTTTTTATACAAAAATTAGATGATGCATATTTTTAGGCGCATTCCTTACACATCACTGTTTCTGACCGATTGTTCTTCAATTGTTTTCTTAGTAGTATTACACGCGTATCCAATAAATGTTTGTGAGCTGTATTTTTTCAATTAATTTTTTTTTGTTAAATATATTTTTTACAAGTAAGATTTTTAGCTGTTTTATGTCTAGTTATATTTTTATTTTAATTCCTGAGTTGTTCGCATTCTTATGCTTGATTTTTTTAAACTATTTCGTTTATTGACTATTGAAAATACACTCATTTTGCTTACTTACATATGTATGTATTTGGGTATTTTTTTTTTTTTTGAACAAACTCAAAATTGTGCTTTGATGATTTTAAGTTACCTATTTTCTAATATAAATGGTTTAGAAACGAAAATGGTACCGTTATCTAAGCTATGAATCCAATATAATGGAAAAGAAAACCTTTAATTGATAAAAAAAATTTTAAAAAAAGTAAAAAACATTATTTTCCATTTATTTATTTTACATTTTGAGATAAAATTTTTTAATATGAATGCAATTTTTTTACACTTTAATAAACCAAAACATTTCTTTTATAAAACTAATATACAAAAAATAGCAAAAAAATTTATTGAAAAAAAAAGTAAAAAAAAATTGTTTTAACGAAATTAAAATTAGAAAAAAAAAACTTTTTTATATTTTATTCATAAAATATATTTAATAAAAAAATCGTAAAAAAGAAAAAAAAATTTTTGTTTTTTTTTTTACATTTTGAGATACCATTTTTTCAATATAAAAGCAATTTTTTTACACTTTTAAAAATAAAATTTTTTTTATAAAACTAAAAATTAGAAAAAAAAATTTTTATTAAAAATATAAAATTAAAAAAATATTATTTCAAAGAATTAAATTTAGAAAAAGACTTCTTTTATATTTTGTTTATAAAATATTTTTAATAGAAAAATTGTAATAAGTAAAAAAAATATTTTTCTTTCGTTTATTTCACATTTTGAGATACCATGTTGTATAAAGAAAAAAAAAATTTTAAAGAAAAAAAATTAAAATTTAGAATAATACTTTTTTATTAAAAAATTCAAATTTTAAAAATATGTGTTTATTATTTTTTTTATTAATTTTTTTTTAATATTTTAGTCTCACATTTCCTCGATTTCGGTATAAAGTATAAACTATTAAAAAAACTAAGAGCTGCAATCTACATACATACAAATTTTTACTTATTTATTTATTTATTTATACAGTTTCACTGGCTTCTGTAATTCTAATTTTATTATTTTTTGTCTTTCTATTATGTTTTTTTTACACTGTAAATGCTATATACGTTCGTGAGTCTCTTCGTATGCCCTGAGTTGTGGTATTTCCTTTTTTTAGTATGCTAATATTATGTAAGTATGTATGAAAGTATGTTATGTATGTATGTATGTATGTATGTACAACATGTCCGCTTAAAAAAAAATTATTTATATATCAATTTAAATTTTTAAATTTATATTTTATTAAAAAAAAACGAAAAACCAGAAAAATTTCAACCACTGTGCTACATACATATATACATATATATAGATATATATTTGTAAATATACTTATTTCTTCGCTGCAGTTCAGAACATTTATTTGACGGCAATTTAAAAAAATTCGATATTCGATTCAGCTATGCGTAACTCAAGTGAAATGCTGATGAATTCAAAAAAAAAAAATATTTATAAATTTTTTAATTAAAAAAAAAATATTTTTATTTATTAAAATATACTTGTTTTCGTAAAAATTTTGTTCTCATTTAAAAAAAAATATTTGAAAAAAAATGAAGAAAAAGTGATTAATTAAAAAATATTTTTTTATTTCATTTTATTTCATTAATAGTTTTCCACAGAATGTATTTTTTTCCATTCAAAAAAAAAATTATAATAACTTTCAAAAACAAGTATAGCAAAAACTGAAGTATTATAATGAAAACAAGAAGATATTTCATCAGAAAATACTCTTTTTACCAGAAAATATGATTACCATTAAAGAAAGGCTCATTGAGGGTAGATTAAAAAAATTAAAATTGCTTACAATAAAAATATAATGTGAACTCAGTTTTATTTAATCTTTTTTTTTACTTTTACCTAATCTTAACTTACTAAAAATGTCACACCAATGCCACACTATTTTGTAATTACTTTAAAAAAATTTCCATTATTTTTACTTTAAGCCGAAAAAATTTGTACAATTATAATTTTAATTTTTTATTTTTTATATACGCTTACGCAAAATTTTACTTATTTTGTAATTATCTTAATTTCTTTTTACACCGCTATTTGTTTTATTTTGTTCTTCATTTTTTTCTTGCTATTAGCAATATTACCTGAAATTTTGTACTAGTCATATTCCAAAAAGTTTGTGTTTTTCTCAATTTTTCAACTCTCTTAATTTTGTAGCGGTTTTATCTCAATTTTACTGCCTTTCTTTAAACCAACTCTTAATTTTTATTTGATTTTCTTTTATCGTGTGACCTTAGCGCTTAACTGAAAATTTCACTCGTTATTAACCCCCACCTCTTTACCCACCACTGAATCGTGCATACAAAAATTGCTACAATTTTTTTTTTAATTTTCTTGTTTTCAGAAAAATTTAAATGCCGTTGCTTATTAGTTTATTTTGTACTATTTTTTATATTTTTAATTATAATAATGCTTAAATTGTGTTGTCTCTTAGATTTTCTCCAAAATTATTTACTTAATTTTTACCACTTGACTTACACATACTGAGTTTTACTGATTTATTTATTTATGTTCTTTTCATAATTTAAATTATTTTAAAACTTTTAGTTTTTTCTTTTTGGTTTTGGTTTTACATATAATTACAACATTTGGCGTACTTTAGTGTTCTGAACTGTTAGTGAAAAAATGTTTTGTCTCAAATTTTTGCTTAAATTTTTATTTTTATTTTTCATATACACATAATATTTAATTTTACTCTAATTAATAATTTTTAATAAGTTTTTTTTTATTATGATTATGTTTGTTTTTTATATACAAGTGTCTCTTAACTTTTTGCATGCACTGTCGAATGAAGGAAATTATAATAAAATGAATGTATGTTTGACTCAACTTGTGTTTATCTACTTTTTTTTTTTTTTTTTTTTTTTGAAGAATTGGAGAGAAGAGATGCATGAAATATGTAAAAATTCTATTAAAATCAAATCCAGCTCTTCGATGCCAGATTTGCTATTTCCTGAGCCTAAAAGATGCTTCGAAAGTTTAAATATAATATATTCGAAAAATAAATAAAAAATATATTGTATATTTCTCGGGTGCCATTTATTGTTTTGAAAATTTGAAACAAAAAATATTTCTAATTTTTATTATTATTTTTTAATTAAACATTGAAAAATTCAAGTGTCAAAACTTTTAAAATTAATTTTTGAAAAATCAACAAAAAAATTACATTAAAAATTTATTATTTAATTTTTAGTTTGAAATACATATTATACATTTTTCAACTTAAAAATATCAATTTTTCAAGTATTAAGTTCTTTTAAATTAACTTTTGAAAATTCAAAAAACAAATGAATTACAGTATAATATGCAATAGTTAAGTAAATAATTTAGAATTTTTTTTTAATTTTTTTTAAGTACTAATATCTTAAAATTCCTTTTTGAAATTTTTAAACAAAAAAATTGTAGTAATGCACCAATAAATCTTTTGAGTTTTAAAACGTTTATCGACTTATTCAAAAAATAAAAACTTTATATTTTTAGAAATTACAATTTTCTAAATTAACTTTCGAAAAACCTAAACAAAAAAAATATCGTGAGAAATGAATAATTTATTAAGTTGTTTGTTTATCCATTTTTTTTTTTTTGGAAATTATAAATTGCAATTTTTCGTGCTTAAAAATTTTTTAATTCATGTTTAAAATTTCCAAACAAATGAATTATTTTAAATAATTGAAATTATTAAATTGTCGTGTTTTAAAACGCTTAGCCATATTTTTGGAAATTAGAAGTTGCAATTTTTCGATGTTAAGAATTTTTAAAATTAATTTTTGAAAAATCAGAACAATTAAAGTAACTAAATTTTCGTATTTTTAAACGTTTATCCACTTTTTCATAATTAAAAAATATAAAATTTTTTAGAAATTAAAATTTTTTGTACTCACTTTTGAAAAACCTACACAAAAAATTTAATAAGAAATGCAATTATTTTTTGGCAAGTTTTCCAATGTTTATCCATTTTTTGGATATTAAAAATTGCAATTTTTGAATTTCACAGTTTTTAAATTTATTTTTGAAAAATCAAAACTAATTAATTATAGTAATAATTGCAAAAGTATGTAATTTTTCAAGTTTTAAACCATTTTTTTATTCACAATTGTAATTTATTGAGTGAATTCATTAAAAAAAATATCCTAACAAAAGAATTAGGGCGAAAAAAATACTTTTGAAAATTCTAAACAGATGAATTATAGTCAAAAAAAAGCATAAATTATGTAATTTTTCAGTTTTAAATCGATTTCAAATTTTTATTGAAAATTCTAATTTATTTAGTGTCAAAATTTTTTTAATTCATTTTCTTAACGAAAAAAAAATTTTTTTTTTCAAATATTCTCAACAAAACAGTTCAAGTGAAAAACTAATTTACCAAGTTTTAAAACGTTAATCCATTTTTTACAAGTTAAAAATTGTAATTTTTTGAGAATTAGAACTTTTCACATTCACTTCTGAAAAATTTAAACAAATAATTTATAGTAAAAAACAAAAAATAATTTGTGGAGTATCAAAACGTCTATCCGTTTTTTTTTTTGTTAATTAAAAATTGCTATATTCAAAATTTAATATTTTTTTAATTAAAATTTTTTAAAGTGAAACAATTTTGAAAATCTTTCATTATTATTTTTACACGGGCAATAGTGAATTGAACCATAATAATATTGCATACTTTTAGGCGCTTCATAAGGCGTTAAATCAATGTTTTATGTTTTAGTTTAAAAAATTTAAATTTCCCGTGCTCTCTCGGAATATATTTTATTATAATGTACATACACATTTCATGTTCTCCAATTCTGAAACTATTTTTCTTATCTTCTTCTCATTATGTTTGAAATTGTTCGCCCCCCTTCTACGCATTTTCATTCATCACCATTTACTTCACTTCATCTAGTAATTTCTGCGCATAAAAATTCGTATCGTCAAACTACAGTGTTTTTTGTTTATATTTTTTTCACTTTATTTCAAGTTCTCATTTTTCTGCTCGTTATACACATGCATTTGGGTATTTGTTTTTTTTTTTTTTAAACAAATTTTTATTTTTTATTTATTTCTTTTGTAAATTTAAAATTAAAATTATTAAGATTTAGTACAATTTTTACATTTTACATTGGTAACATAGCATTTTTGAATTTTTTTTTGATTTTTGTAAATATTTTGTAGTATGCTTATGTTCATTGTGTGTGTGTGGGTGTGTTTGTGTGTACATTGGCTTAAAGGTAAAAGACGGTTTACTGTATTAGAAAAATGTTGAGAGGAATATTTACAAAAACCTAACTAAAAACACATTTTTTTTTGCGTTTTTCCCGCGCTTACTTTCTTTCTGTCACTTCTTACTGTGTGCTTCGCTTAACATTTTCACATTTTGCTGTTATGCATTAGCATTTTTTTCACTTAATTTTTTATTTTCTTACTCTTTTTTTACATTTCATGTTTGCATACATAACTGCAGTATAATTTTGCCTTAAAACTCGTGTTTAATTTTAATTTTGTTTAATTTTAATATATTTAGCCAAATAAGTTTTTTTCTTCTTTTTACATGTTTTTCATCTTTATGCAATTTGTATACGGTTTTTTTTGCCATAAATTTATGTTCATATTTAAAATATTTAATTTGGTTTTATTTTATTTTTTTTAAGATTTCTTAAGATTTTATTTTACATCCAAAAGGGGTTTACACATTTTTCACACACATACTTACATACAAGAGTGCGCGTTTGTATGTGTGTAGTTAATTTGTATACATAAGTATATATATGTAATTTTGCCATACGTTTATCGGTATATTTTTATGCTTACAAATAATTTTTCCATGAAATTTTTGCGTTTTTTTTTACCTTTACATAATTTCTTTTATGTATGCAAGTATGTATATTTTTCTTTTCTTTCCACTTTACTTAAATTTTGTTGTATATGCAACTTAGCGCATGATGTATGTATGCAATTTTGTTTCATTATAAATGTACATATGTATATTTTCATCGAAAAGTTTATTTTTATTTTTTAATTTGAATTTTATACTAATTTTTTTTGTATGCCTAAACGTTTATCGTATAACCAGAAATTGTTTTTGTGTTTTATTTAAATTTAATTATTAATTACATATATTTTCACTCATTACTCCATTGAAATTTTTCTTTTTTTTTTCATATTTTTTTCTTTTTTACATCTAGCCAAAAAGTGTATACATATTAGATTTAATTTTTTTTAAATTAGTTTTTTCGCCTTATTATTGTTGTAACGCTTTAAATGCTATGCTACTGTCAGAAGCTGTTCTTCAGTTTTTGTTGTTGTTGTTAATGTGATTCTTGCATTTGATTTTTGTAAATATTACCATTGCAGTTCGAAAATGTAAGAGAAAAAGTAATGTATTTGATTTTAATATGTTTGAATGTACGTGTGTTGGTATATATGTATGTATTGGTAAAGAGAAATTTTTTTTTTGGAATTTTGTGTACCCAGTTCTTAGTAGTAGTAGTGGTAGTAGTGTAACGGTAAAGCAAAATTAGTAATAATAATTTGGTGTTTGGTTTTGTCCAACTGTAAACTGTCGAGTTGAGTTTGTGTTGTTCACATGTATGTATGTAAAAATATAATTTTTATTTTTTTATTTTGTTGTAGGTAGTTCGTATACTAGCACACTAAGTGCGTGTTGGTTTATTTAACCATTTTATAGCATGTAATTCACCACTATCGTTTCGAAACAAAATTATGGTAAAAAAAATTCAACACTTTGGTTCGGAAACATGATAATGGCAAGAAAAACACCTCAACACATAGCACACAACTACAATATAGATATATATATATATATGCTCAACTATAGTAAACGGTTGTTTTGTTGTATGTCTATGGTGTATAGTATACTGCTGTGTCTATACAAATATTTTACATTTTTTTTCCTACACAAAATACTCTTATAATGGACATTTATTACTAATTAAGTGTTAAGACAGTGTTGAATTTTCAAAAATTTATTATTACTAATTTTAACTTACAATATTTGTTTTTGTTTTTTGGTTTTTTGTTTCACTATTTTCTATAACGGACATATGGAAATGCATATACAATACACATTACGTACGTATTTTCAAAAATTGCTACATTTGCGTATTTAAATTTTTATTTCCAGTTTTTTTTTCGTATCAACTGACTTTAAAAGTGAAAGCAATTCATATTTGAAAATATTTCTAGAAGAAGAAAAAACAAACAAATGTTTTCAAAAAGAACATTTCTTAAAAATTACATAGAAAAAGAGTACAGAGTACACTAAAAATATTGTATGTACATATGTATGTATGTATGTAAAAATATACATTAAACTGAAGTCTTACTGCTGAGGTAGTTACGTTACTATTGCGCAGTTCTGTTTCGTTATTGATTTTTTTGTTTTTTTGCTTTAAATATATTTATTTTTATTTCCTTTTTTTAGATTAAACATACACGTTAAGCGGAAAATTAAGTATGTATTGCAGAGTTTTGAATATTTATTTGCATTTATTTGAGCTTTTACATTTTTTTTAAGAATTTCCGTCACACACGCTATGCTATTTTTTTACACATCACTGTCTGCAACTATGTACATATATATATACATTTTACTGGAACCCTGTTTTTTTCGCTACAACACAAATAAGCATTACTATTTCATTAAATTAAATGTGTGTATGTGTGCGTGTGTATATGTTTGTGTGTATGTGTTTTAACTTTATTTAATTTTTATTTATTTTTTAATATAATTATTAACTTTAGAAGTTTTGCAATATTCTATTTCAGAAAAAAAAAAAATTTAAAATATATTTTTTACATTTAACACATAAACAAGGTATACTATATACTATATGCACAGTTCTATAATATAAATTAATAATATTATTATGAATAATAATAATAATGATAAAAAAGAGCAATTTGCAATAACAAAAACAAAAATAACTTTATGTATAAAAAAGTGTTGTTTGCAAAGCCAGCCTACCTAAGCTTTAGCATCTTGCTTTGTTTGCATTTTTGCATTTTTTCGAAAAACAAAAATTTTTACGAAAAATTTCTAAATCATAAAACTATATATGAGGTATCTAGTTCCTGTTTTTATGCTAATTAAATCACTTTACACGATACTAAACTAAGTTAAAACTATTAACTTTGTTAAAAATTAAACACTTATTGAATTTAATTTAATTATAAACTTAAGCCTAAGTAAAGTTGGCAACTAAAATATACATACATATACATATGTATATATATATTAAATTATATTACAAAAATTTACACATTTGATGCATAAATTAATATTATTTTATTTCTTAGTTTATTGTTAAACAAAAAAAATTAATTACATATATATTTTTGTTAAATTTTAGTGAAAATAATTTAGTACACATTTGTTGCTTGTTGGGCAGAAATGCACTTTGCTGAGTTTCTTTTTTTGTTACACTTTTAATTTTACTTTTATTTTCAAAAATTTTCTTATTTTTAATTTTTAATTTTTATTTTTTTATTTTTTATTATCTTTTTTTAATTTTAATTTTAAATTTTAATTTTGATTTTTTATTTTTATTTTCATTTTTAATTATAACTTTTTTTAATTTTATTTCAATTTAATTTTAATTATTTTTTTAATTTTTTATTTTATTTTATTTTTTTTTCAAATTATTTTTTTAATTTTTTGTATATTTATTATATTATTTAGCCTTTTTTAATTTTATTTAAATTTTTTTAATTTGTTTTTAATTTTTTAATTTTTTTTTTATTTTTATTTTTTATTTTATTTTTTTTTTTTTGTTACATTTAAATTTCATTTATTTTTTTAAATTTTACTTTGTTTTTATTTCCGTTCTTTTATTTTTTTTAATTTGTTAATTTTTTTTATTATATTAAAAATTAATTTATTTTTAAATTCGTTCTTTTTTTATTATTTTTTGTAAATTTTTTTTTCGTTCTTTTATTTTTTAAATTAATTTTTTGTTTCTAATTTTATTTTTATTTTAATGTTATATTTGTAGTTTTTTATTCTTATTTTTAGTTTTATTAATTTTTTAAATTTTGTTTTAATGTTATTTATATTTTTTATGTTAATTTTTATTTTTCTAATTTATTACTTTCAGATTTTATTTTAATTTTTTTGTAATTTTATTTTAAAATAATTTTTTAAATTGTTTTCAATTTTTTTTTAAATTCATTTAATTTTTATATTTCTTTTACTTTATTGTCGTGTTTTCTTATTTTAATTTTAATTTAATTTAATTTTTATTTAATTTTTTTGTTTTTTATCTTGTTTTGGAATTTTAATTTTTTTTATTTTACTTTATTTTATTTTATTTCATTTCATTTCATTTCATTTCATTTTATTTCATTTTATTTTTTTTCATTTCATTTCATTTCATTTGTTTTATTTTATTTTTTTAATGTATTTATTTTGTTTTATTGTATTTTATTTCATTTGATATATTATTTTACTTTATTTTTTTTTTTTTTTGTTTTATTATAATTTATTTTTGTTTTACTTTTTATTTATTATATTTTGTATCAATTTATTTTATCTTATTTATTTTAATTTATGTAATTTTGTGTTATTTTATTTTATTTTTAATTTTTATTTATTTAATTTAATTATTTTTGTTTTGTTTTATCTTATTTTATTTTATTTCATTTTATTTTATTTTAATTTTCATTTTTATTTTTTTCATTTTATTTTTTTATGTGTTACGTTTTTATTTTACATTATCTTATTTTATTTTACTTTATTTTAAGTTTTTTAATTTTTTTATATTTATTTATTTTTATTTTTATTTTTATTTATATATTTATATTTCATTTTTTATTTTTTATTTTTTTTTTATATATTTAAAAAAAATTTTATTTGTTATTTTATCTTATTTTTTAATGTTTTCTTTCATTAAATTTTTTCGTATTTTTTATTATCTTTATTTGTTACTCACCAATGCAAACGACAACAATTTGGAGCAAAACGTCTGCCGTACTTAAAAATAATGAAATTCAGACTCCTTGGGACGACAGACGCATTTGCCAAATTGCTGCTGTGCGTTGGCTTAAAAAATCGTGTTACGCTAATGAAAATTAATATTTTTTTTTTACTTTTTGCTTTAATTTTCATTAATATATCATTAATTACGATTTTTTACCGTGCCTCATGCCCAAAAGCAACAAAATTTTCAACTAAAATATTTTTGTGTTACGAAATTATTTTTAGTAAATGAAATTAAATTAAATTTACGCAAATCACAAACATTTCTTATTTTTTTGTGTTTATTATTATTTTTTTTGTATTCGTAAGCAATAAATAAAAAGTGCAAATAACGTTTAACTGTTGTTTGAAAAATGTTGTTACACTTTGTGTTTCTAAAAATACTATTTCATTGCTTTGAGAAACAAAAGATGATAAAAATAATAGTAAAATATATAATAAATTAAATTAAAAAAAAAGAGTTCTAAAGAAAAACAAACTATTAACTATTGCTTTGCAATAAAAGAGGTATTCATTGGCTATTGCTTTGTAATGAAGAAAACAATTTCAATTCAATTGACTATTGGATTCGAGTGTGTGAAGGAAGCTAGTGTTTACATTTTCTACTAACTATTTCTCTGCCTGCGTGTCTAACTACATATATAGTTACTGCTATTTTCATATTGTTAAAGTTAACAACTGCAAATTTGTCTGAAGTTTCACCGTTTTTTTTTTTAAATATTTACTTCTTTACAGTACTATGTGAATTATATTATATAAAATATGAAGAGAAAAAAAATTGAAAAAAAAATCCTTTATACAAGCTCTATCATTTTCACTGCTAACAAAAAATAGTAGTCACAAAAAAAAAATATTTAAAATGCACTGCTTGCGTTTATTGGCTGCAGTGCAACATCACAGAATATAAATTTGGGGTTGGGGGTTGTGCTGCTGGTGGTTGTGTAGGTTTTGAAATTTAAATTTTACAATAGGAAACAAAGTGTAGCTAATTTATGTATATATGTATGTATATGTAAGTATTAAATATAAATTGTTAAAATAAGCTTTTTAGCAGCTAATATTTCAATACGCCTTTTTATATGTTTGTTTGTATGTAATATTTCTCACTTTTATATGAATGTATAATTTACTATATACAAGTGTTTGTTAGCTTTGTCTAATTGTTATTTAACTATTTACTGTATTCACTGTACTCAACTCAATTTGCTTTTATTTTGTTGTTGCTATAGATTTGTTGTTGTTGTTATTGTAAGGCTATTGTTTGTATAAAGTTCGTTTGTTTGCGTGCATACAATGTTCAAAAAAAATGTATTATTGCTATTGTTGTTTTGCTATCACCCTGTTGTTGTTAGTATGTTTTTTGTTGTTGTAAAATTAGTCTATTGCGCGCTATTTTCACAGTTGGATCGGTACGCATGCATAAAAAAATTCATGCATGCACTTAGTGCTATTTGTTTGTATGTGTGTATGTATGGAAGTGTATATTGCATTTGTAGTTGTTGCTTTGTGATATATAATAATTTTTTTTTAACTTAGCTTTCATAGGCAAAATGTTTCAAATAATTTTACTAAATTTGGTTTGCCTTTTGCATTTTTTTTTTGTTTAAGTTACAAATTTCTGCATATTTTTTCGTCAATTTTTAATTTACACTCACACACTGCTTTTTTTGTTTTTGTTATTTTTTTTGTTTGTTTGTTAATTTCTTACTTTTCACATAGAAGGCTTGCTTAATTAAAAAATTAATTATTATTTATTTGTTATAACAAACAGTTTTTTTTTTCAAATTATTTTAAAATTTCTAGCTGAAATTTTTTTTAGTGATTTTTTTCTGCTTACACTTTTTCTTCTTTGTTTGTTTAACTGTGCGCTATTTATATTCAATATACATTTATGTATAAATTTTATATGCCGACATAATAATTAATAATTAAAATTAATTAAATTTAATATATATTTTTTAAACATATTTTTAGCTTAATAAAAAAAATTTACATTTTTAAGCATTTTATTGCTCATTATCGCTTTGAATAAATTAATTAATTAAACAACTTTTTGCTTGTATTAAAATCTTCTTACTTTCACTTCTCTTCTTCATATGCTTATTTACAGTATTTTTATGTTATACTTTGTATGTAAGTAATATGTATGTATGTATATAAATTTTATTTTATAGCATCCTCTTTGCTTCTTTTCTCTTCACGATTTCTTTGCTCTTCGAAAAATCAAAAAAAAATTTTTTTTTTGATTTGTTTTTGTATGATTTTTATATTCAACGCTATTGGTTGTGCTTTTTGCTCTTATTCTGCTTTTTGCTTGATCTACATTCTTCTTTTTATTCTTCTTCTTCTTTTCCTTTGTGCTTTCTCTTTGTTTTCAAATGCTTTTTCATCTTTTTTTCTTTTGTTTTGTTTGCTGCAGCCAAAATTGCAATTTTTTTGTTGTTGAAATTTTTGAATTTTGAAATTTTGTTACAGCAACACCAACGCCACGCAATTGTTGTTTTTATTGCTGTTAGCTTGGATGTTGCTATATTTTTGTTCCTGTTTTTGCGAAAAACATGAACTAGAAAAATGTTTTCCAAAGGTGTGCCTAAACGAAAAATTTTGATTCGAACCAAAAATTGTATTTACACTATGAAAATTGTTGGAATTGTTGTTGGCGCACTGAAGCGGCTGCTATGCTATTTTGAACAGCATGTTGCAGCGTTTTTGGAGCCATCAACAGTTATACAATTTTCTTTTAATTTTTGCATTTTGTTTTCAGTCTGTTTTTCATTGCATTTCTTTTCTTTTTTTTTCTCAAACAAAAAATTGTGCAGAACGTTTTTGAATGGTTTATTTTTTTCGTTATTTTACTGTTAATTTGTTTACATATTTTTTTTGTCTTGCTTGATTTGCTGTATTTACTAATTTTTAGCTCAATTGTTTGCATGCATTTTAATTAATTCCTTTTGTTGGTTGTTTTCAACTTTTCATTTTAATTTCCTTTTTTTTTGTTTCTATATATAAGTTTTATGCGTATACTATATAAAAAATTTAACTACTTCTTTTAAAGTTTATTTATCATTATTATTTTTACTTATAGGCACCCAATTCACCAATCCATTATATGAAAAATTAAAAATTTATTTATATATTTTTAAAACTTTATAAGAGAACGTAAAAGTTCACTCAACTGAGGAGTTTTATGTTGGTTTTATGAATAAAAAAAAAACAATTGAATTTTGTATTCCGAAAAGTACTAGAATAAATAAAAAAGTAATAAAAAAATGGTTTATTTAATGTTTTTTGAAATTTTGCAAGCCAGAAGCGTTTTAAAAAGGTTATGTAGAGCGAAAGTGTGTGGAATTGCGCAAATTATGTGTGCTAAAGACTAAAAATAAAATCCACAAAATAATGCAGGTTATATGCACATTTTTTCCAAAAAAAATTGAGGTTATGTTCTTTTAATTTTTTTTTAATTGCTCAAAACAAGAAAAAAATTCCAGAAGCTGATAAATGAATATGAATGCTAGCCAAAAAAAAAAAAAACGCTGCCACAGAGAAGTGGACAAGTCAGTTTAAGGCAAAACACACATAATTCACGCAATCCATTCAACACTCTTTCTCCATTGTTTTTTTGTGATAAAAACTAAAAATGTTTTGTCTATTATTATCAGTTTTCTTCGCTAATAAGGTTTATATTCAACATTGTTTTTGTATCAATTAAGATTTTTTTCTTTTCATAAAATATTGCAGGTACATGCGGTTACTATGGGTCACAGAGCGCGAGAGAAGCGCGTACTCAACTCACACCTCCGTGACATTTATATATATGTATGTTGTATGTTTGTAGGTTTGTTTGCTTGTTTGTATGTATGTGTATTGGAGCGCATTTTAATTGCTGTTATTTACTTTTGCAAATTGTTTAAGTTTACTATTGTTTGTTGTTGTATGTAGTTGCTTTTGCTTTTGATTTTTTCTTTTTGATAATTCTGTTACTATTTATTTATTTTAATAGATTTATGGCATCTATTTTGTTTACTATTATTTCGTATCTCTGTATATGGTAGGTATGTTCAATGTTGTTGTTGTTGCTGTTGTTGCTAATTGCTTTTAATGACACTTGTGGCGTGGGAAGTAAGTTAATTAAGTAAGTTAATATGTGTGTACGTATGTATGTATGTATGTAAGAGAGTATTTAACAAATTCAATTCAATTCAATTCACATTTTTAATAAATTTTTAATAATAGAAATATAATTGATATAAAGCAAAGCTGTTCAATATTATTTATTACACATACATACAGCAATTGTATAGATAAGGTTAACGCAAAATGTATGCATGTCTGTATGAGCATATCGAAAGCACTTTTTTTCTGTAATTTATTTAATTTAAAACAATAATTAAATGAAAAATTAAATTGTTTTACTTCAATATTTGTTATTATCAATTGTTGAAAAGTTTTCTTTTTCGTTTAGTTATATATATGTATATAGATATTGAAATACTACTTGTTTTCATTTAAATATTTGCAATGGCATCACTTTTGGAAATTCACATACTAAAAACAAATTCTTTCATTTCTTACAATTTTTTTAGAGAAAAAAATTCTTTACTTTTCTGCCACCAATCACTAGTACTTTCTGCGCGTCGTTCGTGTTCGTGGTGGGGAAAAGTGGTTGAACTTGTACTATTTGGCTTTGCAATTTTTAGGACTCTTGTATTTTATTTTTCTTTATTTTTGCTTTGTTTTTGTATTTATTTTTCCCTATTTGAAGTTATTGTTTGTTTCTTTGTTTGTTTGCTAACTTAATTTAATCTATTGCATTTATTTGCTGTTTTTTTTTTATTCGTTTTGTTGCCTCTATTTCTTGTTTGCACTTTGTAAAAGATCTCTTCTAGACAAAAGTGTTGTGTTTTTTTTTCATTTTCATTTTAAATTTACTTTAAATAAGGTACTGTTTGTTGCTTTTATGTCTTATTGGACTATTGCCATTTTGGTATTGACTGTGTTGGAAAAAAAAACATATATATTTGTTTACAACAATGCTTATTGTAGTTTTTCAAGCATGCAATTTCAGTTAATAATTCGCAAGTGTGTTTAAATATATTTTTTTTACGAAAAAAAAAATGCTAATAAATTTACAGTGTTCGTGAAAAATACAACAATTATTTTAAAAATTTACACTGTCGCAAAAATATATCAAAATAATTATAATTCTTATTTTTCTGCACTAACCCATACATCAATACCAATCAAAAACGTTCAAACTGCTGCTTTTTAGTTGTTTGTGTTCATTTTTTCCTTTTTTTGCTGTTTTTTGCATTGTTAAGTTCCAATAAAAAAAAGTTACGCTTTGCTATTGTATACTGTAAGAATTCAATATTTTTTTTAATACTTTGAAATTTCTGCTTTTTTGGTGGTTATGTATTGAATATGTATACTTTATTTAAATTATTGCGCACAAATTTATTTTGAACATGCTATGCGGCGTATAAATGTTGCTTGGGAATTAATAGAGTATAAATTATTATTATTTATTTATTTTGAACATTTTTTTTTATGTTAAAAATATTAAAATGTTTTTTTAAATGCATAAATGTTGTTTGATAATTATTAAAATATTAAAAAAAAAAATAATTGCTTTTTATGCAAATGTTTTTATGTTAAAAATATGAAAATATTTTTTTCAATGTACTGTGACAAAAAAAGTTAAAAAATTTAAAGGTTCCAAATTTGCTAAAATTTTCAAAATTTATTTTCCATAAAATACTGTATAAAAATCAATTTTTAAATAAAAATATAAAAAAAATATAAAAGAAAATAATAATTGAAAAATTTTAATACATTTTAATAAAAAAAAGTCATTGGGAAAACTGCATAAATTAAATATAAATATTTAAAATTTTAAAATAATTTTAACTTTTGAAAATTTAGGTGTAATTTAAAAAAAAGACTTTGAAGTATGCAAATTTAGCAAAATAAATTTTAATGGAAGTAGTAACAATAATAAAACAAAAATTAGAAAAAGCATTTCAAATTTCAAATATAATTTCTTTTTGGCATTAAAATAACTGAAAAACAGTGAAATGAAATTAAAATTAACGCTGCAATTATCTTTTATTTGTTCAGTTAATTTCGTTAAAATAAAATATAATTTTTTTAAATAAAAAAATTAATAAATAAATCATAGAAGAAAACATTTAAAAGTGCAAAAAAAAAATCTTTTAAGATTCAAATACACTTTGATAAAAAAATTAATTATTACCGAAAAAATTATAATACAATTTAAAATTTATAAACTAATTGAATTTTCAAAAATTTAAGTATCATTTAAACCGAAAAGCGTTAAAATTTCGTTAAAATATTTTTTGATTTGAATTAACAAAATTGAAAAATTAGAAAATGAACTTCGAAAATATCACTAAAATATCTAGTATGCAGTGAAATAAAAATAATAAAATGAAATAAATTCGAAAAAGTAATTCTATTTTAATTAACAATAATAAAAAATTAAAAATTTTAAACCTTTAAACCTCAAAAAATATTATTAAATTAAATTATCTGAAATATAGTAAAAAGGAAATGAAATAGAATTGAAATTTAATTTTTTACATACAAAAAAAAAAAAAAAAAGGAAAAAATATCATAAAGAAAACATTTAAAAATGCATTTGGAGCAACTTTAAAAATTTCACATAATACAACAACAATTCATACGCTGCATAGCATGTTTGCAAAAATGTCAATTTCTAAAACCTATTTTACGCTTTAGTATATTGTACCTTGAAAACGATTTTTCACTTGAATTTTTTTTTTGCTTGAATTAAAATATTTTTTATTAATTATTTATTGAGTTTTTCTTTCGCTATTTCGCTTGATTATGAACGCAATTCACAACTCTTTATTATACTTGTGTTTCTTGCAGGATTACAACAACAAGTATTTATAATAAATAATGCATTTAACAGAGAAATGAAATAACAAAAATTATGATTTTTTTAATATTGCAGTTGAAAAATGTTACATGCTGAAAACAATAGAAAATTTAAAGAAAAAAAATTAAAATTGAAAATGGAAATTAAAAATCTTGCTTTTCGCTTTCTTCAATTTGCTTGCATTTGGCTAAAAAAAAAATACTTTCTTTTGAATGTTGCATATTTTCAGGCTGCTTTCTCATGCTATTTTACTTGCTTCACAATTTCTATGATTCTTTTGCTTTGCTTTACTTGAATTCTGTTGAGTTAGCATTGTTTTTTTTTGTTTTCTTCTCTTTCCTTTAAAATGTAAATTTTTATTAACTCACAGCAGTTTGTTGTTGTGTGCCTCTTGTAAGCACAACACACAAACTTACAACTTCATCATAAAATAATTAATTATTAATTAATTATAATTATTACTTTTTACATTTTTACGTGTTGTTTTATCATATTTTTGTTGTTTTGTTTTGTTTTTGGTAACTAATATATACTCCATCCGAGCGCAACAGCGGTTGCAACAGTAGTCAATGTTTTTCTCTTTCTTCTTCTTCTTTTTCTTACTTATACTTGGGCAGCAAAAGCTTGGTGCAAAAGCTTTGCCCTCGAGAGTTTCTCCTTGAGTGCGCGTAAACGAAAATCTTCATCAATTATTTTTTCTCTTTCTCCTCCTCCTCCTCCTCCTCCTCTTCTACATACGTCAATGGCATTTCTACAATTTTCTTCATTATTTTTACAACATTACAAAGTTTATTCAGCAGCATTTGTTGTTGGTGTTGTTGATGTTGGTTTAGCATTGGCATTCGCAGCACTTGTTTCTGCTTCCATTTCAGCTTCTGCTTCTTTGCGTGTTGTGGTCACCTGCGTTTCACTTGCACCAGTGTCCGCAGCAGCTTCGGACTTGATGCTTACGTCGGCTTCCATTTGTACCGGTGGGTTTTGTGCCGCCTCGTTGGAGACAGCTTCTGTTGTTGTTGTTGTTGTAGTTGTTTTTATAATTTGAGTTGTATCAGCAGCATTTGGATCTTTGGACTCAATGTCGACATTTGTTTGCTTTTCCTCCTCCTCTGTCACCCTAATTCTGCTCGATGTCGACAAATCTGTCGCTTGTACAGCTGTCGTCGTTGGTAACTCATCCACGTCGGATTCCATGCCACCGGTTGTATTCAAGCGCTCCACAGTGGTGTCAGCCAGTTCACCACACGAGGAATCGATGGTGCTGATGGTTGAGTTATTGTGACGTTCGTTGGTAGTCGTACTGGTGGTGGAGGTATCGGTGGCGGAGGTTGTGGCACAACTGCTCCCTGTTGTGTCCATTAGCGATGTATCACCCTCGGTTGTGCTCTCCACTGTGGTGGACAATTCGTGCTTTTCACGCTTTGCCTCCGGCTCATCCTCCTCCACCTCCTCCTCCTCCGTTCTCTTCGCCGTTGTTGCCGTTGCCACCGCAGCACTACTCTCACTAGCGCTGCGCCCGACAGCTGTACTATTACGTCGACGTTGCTGACGTTCCTTACGCTGCTGTTGTTGTTGATGTTTACGCTGCTCCAACTCGATTTGCTGCTGTACGAGTTGTTCTTGCTGCTGCTGTCTGCGTTCCTCAGCGGCACGCGTTGAAGTACTCGCTATAACGCCCACGGCAGCTGCGTTGGCAATCACATTACTGCTGCTGCTGCTACTTGCTGCGCCGCCAATTATGCTACTGCCACTGCTACCAACAACGACGTCGCCGCCGCCGCTGCATGCGCTAGCGCTGCCACCACTACTAGCTGCTGCGTCGCGTCGTTGCATACACTTCTCCAATGCCATTTTCAATGATTTTCGTTTACGTTGTTTTGCTGCTGCTTTCTGCGCACTCATGACTACTGCTG
Organism: Neoceratitis asiatica; assembly: GCA_030068015.2. Taxonomy (NCBI): domain Eukaryota; kingdom Metazoa; phylum Arthropoda; class Insecta; order Diptera; family Tephritidae; genus Neoceratitis; species Neoceratitis asiatica. The sequence continues at coordinate 27,372,939 of CM061524.1, forward strand.
CCGCCGCTGTTGCGGCCGCATCCTATTGTGAATGATTCGCGGTCGCCGCTGCAGCCGCAGCGACAATGGAGGCTGGTGCAATACCGCTGGCGGCGACATTTAAGCCAATCTCCTGTTTATGTTCGCGTGCGATGTGTCGACGTACGGTGTTGTTGCGGGTGAAGGTGCGCGAACAGAAGGGACAATGTACGCGGATGCCTTGATGACGTTGGCGGATGTGGGCGCGCAGATTTGTTTCATAGCCGTACAGGCGATCACAATACAGGCACTTCAGCTTCTTACCTGCAGTTCGGGTGAGGGATGATGGGGATAAGTGAGAGAAAAATACATTAGTATGGTAATTCAGAGGAAGTTTAAAACAAACGTCTAAATCAAAAAACTAAAATTTATTACATTCTCTATCGCTAGTTTAGTGTATTTCGCTTCAACTAGGCTTAAATCAAAATTTTTGGTTAGTTTTTTCTTAGCGCAAAAAATTGTTTTGTATCGATTTTATATTTACCGTCCGCTGTATTGACCATGCCACTGTTTTTATTATTCAATTTCGTCGCATTCCACACATTCAACATATCCTCCGGCGCTATGGAGTTAGCCAAATTGCTTGGTAAGCCAGCATCGACATTTTTAAGATTCTCCAATAACGCGGACGGTGTTGTAGAAGATGCGTTCGAGGTAGGCGGCTGTGGCGGTCCCGGCGAATAATTCGAATTCTCCAGTTTCACACGCAGATCCTCGGCTCCATTCTGTAAATGGCAAGAAATATATATATTTACATATATACTTGGACTGAATATAGACTGGGCGACTTTTGTTGCTGAAACTTTTAGTTTGTTGGGTAGTGAGCGACGATTTCGGTGTGCTGTCGTTTCCATCGTCCCTACTACCCTTGAACTAAAAGTTTCGGCAATATAAGTCGCTTAAAGGCAAACTGCACAAACACACACTCACATCAATCGATTCGTCGTGCTCGCTTTGGTCATCATCATTAGCCTCGTGTGTGCTACCATTGTTTCGTTCCGTTTTAACCGTTCGATCTAGATTGCCAGACAGATTGCTCGGCGCATTGCCATTGCCTGCTGTGGCACAAGGACTGTGATTTTCATAACGGCTGTGAATAGAGGAGTTTTAAAAACAAAACCTTTAACACTCAGTTTAACAATCTCAATGCTCAGATCTTTACATATTCTTCAAATGTCACATAACCAACACTGCCTTGTGTATCTAGTACTTGCTACTTTCCACTCACCTCGGTGATGTTCGCTCCGATTGCATTGTGTCTGCCTCGGTGGGAGCATTCGATGATGCACTCGACGACGGCCGATGGTAGGGCAGTTTGCTGATAGGGCTCGCGCATTCTGATGATGAATTTTTTGAACCATCGCGTAACACGCTACCGCGCACCTCTTGCTCGCCATACGGACTGCGTAGTGCACGCTTGCGTATTGGCGGTTCCAAGGACATGTGACGATAAATCGGCGGTGGTACATAGGGTGGTATGCCGGCGGCCAGCGCTGCTGCGGCACTACTTTGCATTAGTGAATCGCATTCCTGTTTCAAATTACCACTCGAACTGCTCAGATTATGTGCAACGCCAGCGCCGCTACCCAAACAAACTGAACTACCGCCACTGCCACCGCTTCCACTGCCACTACCACCAACAGCAGCGGCATTTGCTGCAGCCGCACTTATTGCCGCCGCAGCATTACAATGTGCTGCACTAACAGGTCCGCTGCTGATAATGTTACCGACCATACAACCACTACTACCAATGCCGGCACTTCCGTTACCACCACTATTCCGTATGCGTTCGGCATTTTCCGCCATTACAGCAGCCATATTGCCACCGATAATGGCACCACTGGGTATGCCGACACCAACACCACTACCACCGCTAACACCTATACTGCTTAGCGGAGTGCCGCTCATTGCACTGCCTATGCCTTGACCACTACCACCACCGCTCAAGCTGTTACGCATACTGCGTCGACCGTTGGGCGATTCCAGTGGCGATGTATCGATGTGTTGTTGTGCTTGCTGAGCGGCCAAGCGGCCGGTTTCTGTAGACAGTCCTTTAACCTGCAATTTTAAGAAAATGTTTTGTAGTTGTAAAGGAAATTTTATGTTTTATGTTTCTTCTTTTCGAAATTTACCTGCAGATTTTCTGCTGATTTAAGAAAACTGTTTAGAGCCTCTTGTGACACATGCACTTCACCTTTGTACATAAATTCGAGCAGTGCAGCCATATTTTCGGATGATGTTGCCTCCAATATGACAACGCATTGTCCATTTGTTGGTGTGCTCTCGAACAGTTCGGCAAATTTCTTCGAACATGCGGCCAATATGAGTTTGTGTGCTTTGAATACTGTGCCTGGAATGGGGGGAAAGAAAATATGGGTAACTTAATAAATTAATACAAAAGTGGTGATTAATAAAAAATATCTTCATTTAAATAAAAATAAATAAATAAAAATATAAGAACAAAATAAATAAAAATAAAAATAAATTGAAATATTTTTTTCTTTATCTCTTAATATATTACAAGCATATTTAAGAATGTTGTAATTTTAATTTTCGTAAAGCATCTTAAAGCCCACTTTTAAGCTCTCAACATTTGGGCTTTTGAAATACTTCAAGTCTACATTTAGGCTCTGAAAGTGTTTTAAGATTTAAATCTGAGTCTTTAAAGCGTTTTAAAGCCTACATTTTGGCTTTTGTAGTATTTCAAAACCTTCGTTTAGGTTTTTTAGATATTAAAGAGCCTACTTCTGAGCTTTTGTAGTATTCTAAAGCCTATATTTGTGCTTTTGGAAAATTCTATTTCCCAAATTTAAGCGCTTACACTTTTTTGAAACAAACTTTGCGACTCTCGAAACTTTTAAAGCCTACATTTAGGCTCTTAATATCATGTTAAAGCCTAAATTTGTGCTTTCAGAAGACTTTAAATAATACATTTAGGCTATTAAAGCTTTTTAACTGTAAATTTGGGCTTTTGAAGCGAATTAAAGCTTATATTTGGACTTTTGTATTATTTCAAACCCATATTTGTGCTTTTGAAGCATTTGTATTCCAAAGCCTAAATTTGCGCTCCTGGAAATTTATGAATCCAAAATTTAAGTGCCTACATCATTTTGAAAACCTAATTTAGGCCCTGAATTCAATTTAAAGCCTACATTCGAGTTCTTGAAGCATTTAAAGCCGTCATTTAAGCTCTTAATAGCATTTTACAGCCTAAATTTGTGCTTTTGGAATACATTATAGAATACATTTTAGCGATTTAAAGCTACCATTTAAGCTTTTACATTATTTTAAACCAATAATTGGGCTTTGAAGCATTATATAACCTACTTCTGGGCTTTTGTAGCACTCCAAGGTCCACATTTGCGCTCATGGAAAATTATATGTACCAAATTTAAGCGCTTACATTTTTTTTAAACCAAATTTTCTGCTCTTAAAGCATTAAAAACTTACATTTGGACTCTTAGTAGCATTTAAAAGCCTTAAATTGTGCTTTTGGAATACTTTAAAGAATGTATTTAGGCTGTTAAAGCTTTTAAATTGTAAATTTGGGCTTCTGAAGCGTATATGAAAGCCTACATTTGGACATTTTAAGCATTCTAAAGCCTACATTTCTTATATTTCGGTTACTAAAGCACTTTTAAGCCTATATGGAGACTCTTAAAGCATTTTCGGCTTTTTCTCGCAGCTATGAAAAATTTTAAAGCCAACCACTAATCTCTTAAATCACATCACAATGACAGATTCAGGCTCTTAAAGCGTTTTTATATAATTTCCCCGTTTATTGATTTACATTAAGCAACCGCATTCGAGATAAGTTATTGCCAACTTGTTGATGTTTAAATTAATTTGTGTATCATAAACAAATTTCTTTTTGTTATTGAGTCATAAAAAGACACACAAAAACGCGCCCACAACAATTATATAAGTGTAACGAAAATTGAAGCATACTTTTGAGGCTATGCAGGAAAAATGCTATACGTGAGCAGAGCAGATACACGCACACATGAATAATGTACTTACATATATACCATATGCATATGGTTTGGAAAACACTAAGAAAATACTTGGGAACCTCAAGACATCAACGACCTTTAATAGCGCTCCCTTTTTGTACATATTTTCATATATATTCACACATAAATATACTTATATTTAAATATACATACATACATATAAAGAAAATGACAATGTTTTGAAAAGTAAAAGGCATCGAAGGAGGACAACCAACCCAGCAAAACGTTGAACTAAAGACCTTGAACTCATAAAATCAAGACAAAAACCCTGTACTATACAACAAATACACACGCATATATATATATATATATATATATATATATATATATATATATAGTATTAGATTATATATGTATGTATTAAAATACATACATACGTGGGAGTTTACTGAAATGGGCGTAAATAATAGAGGACATTGTATGTACGTAAACACACTGGAGCATAAATACCGTGGCAGTTACACACAAATATACATACATACATACATACATACATACATACATACATACATACGTACATATGCATCCAAATATATGGCTAAATAAGTACAAAAAACCATGAATGAGAAGAAATCATGTATAGAATCCAAACGAATCCATTTCCTTGGTCTTGAAAGACAACAAAAGCGCTGTAAAAGATATGAAAGGAAGCTTCCAGAGACAAACTGGAGTAGAAAAAGGTGGGCAAGAGCACAAGCAACAGCTAATATTGACTGGTGGGTGGTTGCTGATAATAATAATAATGATAATGATGGTGATAAGCACAGGAGATACAGACAAGAAAAAAATGATAAAAATGAGAACAACAACAGCATTTACTGCCAAGACAACGTCGACAAATCGCCAAAGAAGATTTTTGTATAGAAAAGAATAGGACATAACAGTAAATGTAATGCCAACAAAGAAATACACATACATATGAACATATTTATAATACATAAAGTACACATGAACCGATACAGAAGCTTCGGTGTTGTCGAATTGTGTAGAAGTTTGTTAGAAATTGGGGTAAAAGTGGAATAATATCAAAGAAAAAAGTAAAGTCACACACACAGGCTGATAAAAATAAGATTTTGTTGAGAAAAGTTTCTATATTTGAAAAAGAAAGCTCTATAGAGATTGCATACATCATTATGGCAGGTTTTACTTGCTGGGAGCGTTGTTCCTGAGAGAGAGAGAGAGAGCACTAATGTAGCAAGTATCAGGTGCAACAGCTAGCTACAAATTTATTTTCCGAGCCAACAACATCGATCTCTTAGCTACTCTTCGTATGCATCTACACCTATTTTAAAAAAATTACTTATTCTCTTTTTTCCATACTATTTCGCAGCACAGAAATGCCATGCTGTTGTTGCCTTACTTTTGTTACATACTGTAACAATTTGATATCAACAACTCACAAACAAGCATACATACATACATGTATATATATGTATAAGTGTATATTTATGCGTACATATTATTTATTTGAACTTGATTTCTTTATGGAGCACTTGTTGTCCAATATACGTGTACGCACAGCTGTATGTGTACAAGTATAAATGTATAGAAATAACGCCAACTCACTTCGGCTCCACCTCCATCACCTCTTGAATGAAATGTCGCCATGGCGCTGATTTTTGGCTATCGTTTAGACAAACTTCTTGCTGAAAAGCAAAAAAGGAAAGACATTGACGTTGACAAGCGCAACTAGGAAGAATAAATCGAAAGAGTGTAGTGGAGAAAGGGCAGCACGAGTGAGTGTGGTGCAGACATGAAAAGGCAAAAGTTAATCAATGAGGGAGTAAGAAAGTAAAGAAAACTACGTAAAAGCATAAAATATTTATATATTTGTATAAAAGTAGTAAGAACAAGTTAGAGAACGTAAATAAATATATGTATGTATGTATGTAGTTACATATATCTTTCTATTCCTTATCCTCACGAATTGATCTATATAATTATATATGTACATGTATACTATGTAGCTTGTTTTCTCGAATCTTGTGGGAAATTCTTCAATATTAAACAGCTGTCGGAATTTTGGAGTATCCGCATGACGCCGGGAGATGAAGTGGCGAGGAAATAATGTGACTTGTTACAGTCGGTGTTTCTTGAAGCTGCTGCAATATTAATTAAGGCGGTTCGCGAAGATTATTTCAGTAAAACATTACCAAAAAGCGAGCGAGAGAAAATATAAATAAAATAAATTATAAAAAAAAAAACTTAAAAAATTTAAATGAATTTAAAAAAAATTAAAAATATTTTTTTTAAATATAAAATAAAAATTATTTAACTCATTTAAAATAAAATTAAATGATATTAAAAAAGTTAAAGAATGTATATTTAACAAAAAAAAAAACTGAATAAAAAATATAAAGAAAAATAATGTAATATACAATAAAATAAAGTTAATACAAGGAATGTAATAAACAAAATAATTATGTAAAATTAACTAAAATAACTTAAAGCAAAAAAATTAAATGATAAAAATTATGAAAAATTTATTTGAAATGGAAAAGAAAAGAAAATAAAATAAAACAACAAAAATTAATATCACATACAATAAAATAAAGTAAACAAAATGAAATTAATTCAAAAATAGTAAATAAATTAAACTAACTAAAATGAAAAAAATAAAATAGAATAAAACAAAATAAAATGATATAATAAATATTCAAAATATAAAATTAATTTAAATGGAATAAGGAAATGAAATAACATAAAACTACAAAAATTAATAAAATAAGAAATTAATTATATAAATTTAAAATAACATAAAAATATATAAAACAAAAAAATTAAATGATAAGTTATAAAAAAAAATTAATTAAAATGGAAAATGAAATAAAATAAAATAAAATAAAATAAAACAACAAATATTAGTTATATAAATAAACTAAAATAACATAAAACAAAATAAAATTAAATGATGAAAGTTGAAAAAAATAATAATTAAATTGGAAAATAAAATAAAATAAAACAACAAAAATTAATATATATACCTTAAAATAAAGTAAAAAATGGATTAAAACATATAATAAAAATATAATAAATAATATAACTAAATAAATTAAATTAAATTAAATAAAAAATATTAAAATTAATAAATAAAAATTAACTAAAAAAAATATACAAAATAAAATGAAAAAAATGTTAAAACTTGAAAAATACAATAAAATTTAATTCAATAAATTAAAATGAGATCAGATAAAAATTAACTTAAATTAAATTTAAAAAAATTTAAATAATTAAAAAAACAAAATAAATAAAACATAAAGTGAAATAAAATGAAAATTAATTTTTTTTGAATAAAATAAAATTATACAAATTAAAAAATTTACATAATATAATAAAATAATTCAAACTAAAATTAAAAGCAAAAAATCGATAAAATAAACTAGAAATTAAAACCAAATAAAAATAAAATAAATATGACAAAAATCAAAATAAAATACAGTATGGTAAAACGAAATTGAAATAAAATAAATATGACGAAAACGAAAATAAAATACAGTAAAGTAAAAAAAAAAAACAAAAAAAAACCGATAAAAAATAAAATATGAAATATGAAAAAATATTAATTAATCAAAAACAAAATAAAATAAAATAAAATAAAATTATACTAATTAAATGGGGGTGATAAATTTTATAACAAATACTCCAACAAACCAAAAGTAACAAAAGGGAGAAAATAAAAATTTATTTTCAGAACATAATGGCATAAAAAAGATGTAAGAATTAATAAAAATATTATATATAATGTAACAAAAAAAAGTTAAAATGGAAAAAATTAAAACAAGAATAATGTTAAACAATTTACAAAATGTTGAGTAGAATAGAAGACAAAGTGAGAATTAGAAAGGAACTTAATGTGATCGCTATTTAATCTAAACTATCTCCAGGAAATCCAGGAAAGAGTATAAAAAATTAGCTTTCCAAAAATTTTCACGGTTTTCTCTACTATCTGAATTTTTTATTTTTGGCTTCAATGTAATTTCTTTGAAATTTTTTTTATTAAAGTTTTCAACGAATTATATATTGGCATCTGTTTTAAGAAACAAACATTTAAATCACCAATTTTATTTTCACTTATACTAAAGCATACTTCTCCTAAAATATATGTATGCATGCATTTGTGTTGATTATCCATTGCCTTATAATATTTACATTTTCCTTATGTGCACTGTTCTAATGGCACATTCTTAATTTTTTATTTCTACTTCGTAGAATTCTCACATTTCATTGCCTTTGCAATTTATAATGGAGCATTTTGCATACTAAAAGCAACAACAATAAGTGGGTCAATTTGATAATCGGCGCGAAAACAAATTAGACGCAAATTTCAATTTTATTTTTCTCTTTTGGCAAATTGTTTTTATTGCTTATTTTATTCGTTTTGTATAAGCAAATAAGATAAGAACAAGGTGGAAGAGTAGAAGAAGAGAAGAAACTAAATAAACAAGTGTATTTGTTTAATGTTTTTTTATTATTTTTTTGATATTATTAACTACAAATGTCTGCTTACCTACATATATATACATAAGTATGTATGTCTGTACGCATAAGTTTATGCACCCAAAAATATTTTAAAATTTATTTGTGCATAAAAATCACAAGAGCCAGTTAATCACACTACGAAACTTAATTTATTTTATTTTTTACAATCTTATTTATTGTATTTTTATGCCAGTGCGCATGTGTGTTTAACATTTTTTTCTTTCTGATAAATAAAACCTACACTGACTGCTCTTATCTAATACATTAATACACTTGGTATTTGAAATTGCATATACATATTTACATACACACGGACATACACATATATATAAATATATGTACTTGTATATAAATGTATGTACTTTTGCACTTTGCTATGGTTTGTGTTGGGAAAACACACTGAAATAATTTGGAAAAGATGTTTTTGTATTGAAAATGACTGAAATCGTAAACAATTAACGTAATCAATTCATCAATGTCAAAACTATTGCCAACTTTTGCAGTTTCGTAGATTGATTTGATCGAATGAGTGATGGCAGCGGTAAGGAGAGCATTCGGTTTTTCTTGGAATTTTTCAAAGAAAAGAAAAAAAATAGAAGAGATTTAAAGTATGCGTTTATATACTTAGTCTCATGGGCTATTTACTTTTATATTTTATATTACGAAAAAGAAAATATTTTTAATTTTTAATATATTATTTTTAATCTTTATTGCTAGATCAGAATAATAAAAAAATAAAATTATTTCTATTATATTCTAAAATAAAATGAAAATGTACTAAAAATTTAAATTTTGTACTCTATATATGTAATTAGTTATATAAAGGGTTTTCCAATAGGTATGATATGATTTCTAAGTGTCGTTTGGCCATTTCTAATATGTCATGATCTGCCTTTTTTTCATTGTATTCAGTAATCTTTACAATTTCAGCATTGGACCACCATAAACGTTGTGAATCTGCTGATTTTGCCTTGGAACAACTTAAAAACGATAACGATTTTTTTAAGAAGATCATCTTCTCCGATGAGACTCACTTTCATCTGAGTGGTGCGGTAAATAAACAAAACTGTTGATTCTGGTGCGAGGAAAATCCACAAATTATTCATGAACAACCATTACATTCACCTAAATCGACAGTTTGGTGTGGTTTTTGGACTTTTTTTTTGGAATCATCGGCCCGTACTTCTTTTGAAATGAAGATGGTAGCGTCGTTACTGTCAATGGAGAGCAGTATAGATCGATGATAACCAACTTTTTATGGTTATAATTGGAAGAGGTTGATCCTAACAACAGCTGGCTCCAACGAGATGGGGCTACGTGTAACACATTACGTGCAACAACCGAATTATTGCGAGAAAGGTTTGGAGATTCGATTATTTCATGAAATTGTGATATTGAATGGCCTCAAAGAAGTTGTGATTTAATACCATTAGACTACTTCTTGTGAGGTTATTTGAAGCCATTGGTCTTTAGCAATAAGCCAGACTCTCTTCAAGCTTTAAAAGTCAATATTGAACGGACTTTTCGTGGCATATGATTTTATTTAGTGGAAAAAGTGCTCAAAAATTGGATTCATCGAATCGTTTCTGCAAAAGAAGTCGTGGTAGCCATTTGAATGATGTTATATTGAGAACTTAATTGTATTGATGGTAATTAACATTAAATAAAAAATATTTGAATTTCCTTAAGAATTTTTTTTTTTTTTTTTAAGAAATCATATCAAACTTATTGGAAAACCCTATATATATATTGTAAGTTTTATTACTTTTAAAACTTGCTTTCCAATTTTAATACGCTTAAAAGTGCTTATTTTTTTAGTTATTTATTTAATAGTAATTTAAGCTTCAAATCACTGCAGTCAAATCCCAGTCACAAATAGTGTTACGTAATGCCCGGAGAACTTAAAGCAATAAACCCTTACATTGCTTATTACACTTAACATATGTATCTGCATATACATATATGCATAATTCTGCTTCTCTGCCCTCTGCCAACATTATTGTCGCTTATGATTGCCAAAAAGTAGCATACGAATTTATTTATTTATCAATTTTTTTCAATTTTTTAATTTTTTTATTTTTACTTCTTCTACTTATTAATCTTTTTGCTTTTATTTTATTTATTCTTACTTCATTTTTTTTGTTTTTTTTTTTTGTTTTGTTGGCGCAAATAATAATTTGACACAGTTTTTCGGTGCATTAGTGAAGTAAATAAAATGTACATACATAGTATATAACAATAGAGCGTAAATAAATTGCTTTTATTGTATTTATTTTTATATTTACGTTTTTGTCATTGATGCATACAAACATAGAATCAGTTTTGATGGTATATCTTTTAACTTCCCGGTATATGTGTATGTATGTATGTATATAGTTTATCATATTTATTTCGGCGCCGAGAACCAATGATAAGATTGTCTTTTTTGGCAATATTTTTGATTACAAATATGGAGAACATAATAATAAGGCCAAATAAAAGGTTCACTTGTACTTATGTATGTAAGCTTATAAGCTCTTTTGATCTGATTGTTGCGAAAAAAAAAACAGGGGCAAACGACTAAACCATTTTTTTAAATATAATTTAAATAAATTTTTGCGAAAGTTTTATTTTATAAATTGAAATTTTTAGAATTTTATTTTTATTTTCATCAAAAAGAAAAATTTGCGTACTATTAATTTTATAAATCTAAATTTTTCAACAAATAAGTACTATTTTTCATCAAGAGGAATTTACGTTCTTTTTTTAATTTATTACTATTTCAAATGTTTCCTTTTGATTTTCTTAATATTTTTTTTAATTTTTCAATTTCTTTTTAATTTTTCTTTCTTAAATATTTTCAGTTTTGATTTTATATCATTCGCTTTTGTCTTCAACTCCTTTACCATAGCCGTGATGCCTTAGGCGTTGCACATGTTCACATTTAAGGAAGTGATTATTTTATGTGAAATTGGAATATCAATCATAACATGTTTGCGCATTCAAGTGTATTTATGTATGTAAGTAATAAATATTTTTAGACGATGAAATGTTCTTTTTTTCGACAAAAAATATTATTTTCGAAAAAATTTAAATTGAAATAATTGTAGAATCTTTTATAAATTGGCTTACTGAGAAAATTTGAATTTTATTTTATGATTTTATGATTTATAGCATTTTTTATAATTTTCTTATAACAGAAAATTAATTATATATTTTTTATACTAAACAGAATCCTTTATAATAATTTTCATGCACAAAAAATTAATTTTAATCTTTTATAAGTTTCCAACAAAAAAAAATTTAATAGTGTTTCTACCCCAAAAAAGTACTCATATTTTTATAATATTTTTCCTGTAAATTTATGATTTGTAGAATCTTTCTTAATCATATTTCTACTCAATAATTGTTTATAATAATTTTCCTAAACCAAAAAATTAATTATATTTTTTTTTATAATTTGATACTCAAAAAATGTAAATTTTATAGTATATAATTTTTTACAATAATTTTTCTACTCAAAAAATTTAAATATTATGAATAATAGAAACTGTTAAAACAGTTTTTGTGCTCAAAAAAATTCTTTAAGTAATTTTCCTACAAAAAAAAAATAATTCTATCTTTTGTAACAGTTTTCTTACTCAAAAAATTTAAATTTTATAATAATACACATTATATATGTAGACATAAAATTTTTTATATTAATTTTCCTACTCAAACAAACTTTTATAATTATTTTTCTATTCAAAAATTTTGTTTAATAATTTTCCTACTCAAAAGAATTTTTTTTTTTTTTTTAATTTAATTAATTAATTAATTTAATACTCACAAAATGTAAATTTTACAAAATATAGATTTTTTGAAACATAAAATTTTTTATAAAATATTTCTTGCTTTAATTGGTATAAAAAATTCTACATTGTAATAAACTAATTTTTTTTTTGTGTAAATACACTTAAAAAAAGGATATATTATATATATGTAAATATTTTTTATTTCCTTCGCTCATTTTTGTCCCTTAGGACTCATTTTTATGTATATATATGTTTCACACACATGCATTTGTTGTTCTATTGTGAGGCTGTATTTCAATTTCGATTATTTCAACCATTAACATTGTGGGGAGCACTGGCTATAATCCCAACAAGCAGACGATAAAAATATGGTATGTCAAATACATACATATGTAAGTATGTAAGTATGTACATATTAATTATACAAGAGAATGTAGTCACAAAAACCACGCATTGACAAATACATTTGCCTCGAACTTGATTTTTTATTTCTTTTCTTCTCCACTCCATGGGTGTTATTTTATTGTTCGCGGCGGCTACGAAAATTCATTTTTTTAAGCAACAGAACCGGCTCTGGGTAGTTTTGCAATAATTTTTTCTTTTTGGAACTATTTTTTAATGCCAGAATGGGTTCACATATGAATACATGAATACATCCTAGACCTATAACAGCTCAACAAGCTAGAAAGTGGACATTGCTTGGATGAGATTTCAATGTCAATGACATTAATTGATATTATTTTTTCAAATTTTTTATTGAATTTTTTTTAGTTTCTTAAACTGTAGTATTTTTATATAAACCAATAGAAAGGCTATAAAAACACAATCAAATATACACTAAATATCTATAATTTTTCTGCAAAATTTTTTTATTTTTAGTTTATATGAGACAGGTTTTTAGTTGCTTCAAATTAAAATATATACATATATACATATATACATATTCTTTAAATAGTTCTAGATGGAATTAGTATATATACAGAGATTAAAAAGAACCCACAGCAAACAAAAATATTTTTTAAGGAAGACATTATATTTATGTATACACAACAGAAGCTATGGTGGCCACACACAATAAAAAATTACGCTGAAATTTTTTTTTAATATATTTTCTTTAAGGTAACAATGACATCGCCAACACTAATAACAGCCAAACAGGGAATAGAGTCAAACGGAATCAAATACAAGTCAGCCGGAGGTAAACAAATAACATAATAATAACAGAAAGACAAGAAAAAAGCAATAATAATACTAATAATAATAATGAAGAAGAAGAAGACGAAGAAAAAATAAATCAAAATAATAATGTTGGGCTAACCTGACCTCAGTCAATTTCACTCAGACAATTTCACGTTTTTGCTCAATTTTTTATAACATTTTGCTTCTTAAATACATATATACGTATGTGCGCTTGTGTGTACTCGCAACACAATCTACATAAAACCCTGCTGCTGTTACTGCTACTATATACATACATACATTCATACATTTGTATCTTCTGCTATCAGACAAGAAAGAAAAAATACATAAAAATTTACCGCTAAGTAGCTACGTGTTTGTACACACACTCGCGCATATAAATTTGTATAAATATATTATATTTGCGAAATTGTTTGTTTATGTTTGACAATGTTTTTTGTGTTCTTTTTTTTCGTTGACTTCGTCAATCTCTGCTCTTCATTCAACTCATATATGTACATGAGCAAATACATATGTATGTATTTATTGTTAAGTGTATTTAATAACCTTCATAAAATTGTAAGCCCGACAAATAAAATAATCGCACACGCACGTGATGAGCACACACATGTATACAAAAATACAAATGCTGAGCACATGAATGTCGGCAGACACAGTTATTAGTCAGACAGCGGCGTATACATAAGATGGGGGGGAAAATGTAGCATACTATAAGGCGCTTAAGAAAATATAGAAAGAAATTGAATGTAAAAAGTAAATATAATAAAAGAAAAGTATGTTAATAAGGTCTTCTCTAAAATTTATGTATAACTAAAGGATGAAAATCGATAAAGCGGTAAGGAAGAGATATATGTAAAAAAATGGCGCAAGAGGCGACTCCTGTTTGAAGAAAATTTAAGCTAAAAGTGTTGTAAATTTAATATTTTAAGCAAATTGTTGTGAATGAAGGCATGTAAATATGTATGTGTGTATGTATGTATGTTTCTTTATATAAGCAAATATAATTTTGAGTGTTCATTACGGTAATTTATTTCAACACTTTTGTTGTTGCTATTGCTATTTATGGCTATTAGTATGGCGCCTTTCTATATTATTCCATTAACTATTCGTAAGTATATAAATATTCTTATTCTTTGTCATTTTTGTGTTTTTAAACACCTGATTTCGGTATTTTTCATCATTTTTACATCTCTTTCGCATATTTTGCTAAATGTTGTTTTTTTTTTTTTTTTTTTTTTTTGTGGGAAAAAATGTGAGGAAAATTTAATTGGATTTGTTTTTCGCTTTTAAATATGAATTGAGTTTTCAAATATTTTTTTATTGAAAAACAAAAAATTAAAATTTACAAATGACCATTTATTGTACATTTAGTTTCCCGATTAAAGGAACTATCTTGCATTTTTCGAATAAAAAAGAATAATAAAAACATTATTTTTTTTTATTTATTATTATAGTTTATTCTTTTTTAATTAATTCATAATTTTTTATTATTAATTAATAATAAAAAAAATTAATTAATCCAAAAATAGCTCTTTTAACAGGAAAATTGAAAGTGTAAAATATTGGATCATTTTTAATCGATGAAAGTTTCTTTTTCAACTATTAAGTTGTTTTAATAAATTATTCTTCGATCAGAACCATAAAACGGAAAATATAAATAAATAAATAAATTTTTATCAGAAAAAAAATCAAGATTAAAAATTACGTCTATTTGATTTATAAAAAAATATAGAGATGTTTAATTTCCAAAAAAAAAAGTATTTACCAATAAAAAAAAATTATTAAAAGAATTCAAATGCAAAATTTCATAGTTTTAAACAATATTTTGCGAAAATTACATAACATCGTAATATTTCTTCCAAAAAAGTTAAATTAAATATAACGGTTACTTTATAAAAAAGTATAATAAAAAAATAACATAATTTTTTTCATTCATTTTAAAAAATTCTAAAATTTTAATACAATTATTAACAATAAAAAATTAAAAAGCATTAAAAATATAAAATAAAATACAGTAAAACTGAAATAAGGAAACATATAAAAAAATTTGCAGAAATTTCACAAAAATAAAAAAATAAAAAATATCATAAAACGCCAATTAAATTTATCAACGAAACCCTTTTTGTATATTTAACAGAAATGTAAATAAAAAGCAGTAAAGTCAAAAAAATTAAAAAAAGTAATAGAAAAAAATATATGAAAAAAAAAATAAAATAAAACAAAAGAATGTAAATTAATAAAAATTTCACAAAAAAAAATTATTGAAAAAAATCATAAAACATTTAAAATTTTTTTTTTTTTAAATTGTAATAGGTATTATGATTCGATATATTTTATCGAAGAAAAATTGCAGTAAATTTAAAAATATATTAAAAAAGCAGTGGAAGCATAAAAAAATAAAAATTAAATAAATTTATAGATTAAAAAAATTATTGAAAAATATTTTTTTAAAGAAATATTAAACAAAACAAAAATCACTATATAATAATAATAAAATTAAATAAAAAAGCATAAAATATAAATGAATTTTATCAACGGAAAACCACTGCAAATTTAACAGAAATATAAAATAAAAAACAGTAAAATTATAAAAGCATTAAATAAAGTAATGTAAAATAAAAATAAAAATAAATAAATAAAAATGAAGCAAAATAATGCAGAAGTAATAAATAAAAATGTCACAAAAAATTAAAAAAAAAAAATAATAATATTAATTATATCAAAATAAAAGAAAAAAATATAAAAAATAAAAATTTTATTTAAAATGAAATAATTTAAAATTAAACTAAATCAAATAACTAAAACAAAGTAAAATAAATAAAACAGTATAAAATAAATAAAACAAAATAAAATAAAATAATATTGTAGAAAAATTATTCTTAATTAAAAAACTAGTTAGGCGAAGATATGTTACTACTGGGAGATTGTTTTTTCTTTCATGAAATATTGATATTTTATCAAAAAAAATTATATATATAAATATAAATAGCGGTGTTTTTTATCACAATAAAAATAAATAAAAAATAAAAATACCAGAAAAAAATTCCGAATTTTTTTTAATACAACAACAGCGCTTTTCTTCCTTTTTAATGAATAATCATTAATCATCATTTTTTATACTTTTTTTTAGTGCTCTTGGAAAAAATATAATACTAAGAAATAATTGAATTACTAATGAAAAATAAATTAATATTATTTTTAATAAAAAAAATATCTGATTATTATTTTTATAAATATGCAAAATATTCAACTCACCATCACACGATAACGTCACATCCGCCAATACGTCCGATTTGAATAGATTGGAGAATGTTATTGCCAAATTGGACGAGTAACTGTTCCATTTTAAACAAAACTGTTGCTGTGGATCCATTTTGTATGATATATTTATGTTTTTTTTTTGTATATTAAGTAAATTAGTTATGATTAATTAAAAATTAAATGCTTATTTTGCTGTATTTTCTTTATACAGCATTAACACCGTTATAAAAAAAATCAAAAAACATTCAAAAACGAACAAATTCGAAGAAATCAAACGACGTTTCTTATTGTTGCAATTGTGGTTGTTTTTGTAAACGAAGCAAAACAATAAAACTAAGTTCTTAAAGTTGGTTGTGGTAAAACGTAGTTATAAATATTTATATATTTATGTAAAAAACAGCCAATTATTTGTAAAGCCCGCAAAATTGTAGTAGAGCTTCTTCCTTGCTCGAATAACGGCGGCTCCAAGCTTAAGCTTTGTTTTGTGTTGTGTTTTGGTGAGACTTCCAACGAATTTCGACACTATATCCAAAATTTTAAGTATATAGCTTTTCCGAGTTAAGCCATTCACGCCGTGCGGTAAGTTCAGCGTTGCTATTTTTTTTTTTTTTTTTTAATTTGCCAAAATATTTATATTGTAAATTTTTTTCGCCGCAGTGCGTTTTATTTGCCAAAATTCTTTTTTTTTCTCAATTCTCTGCTCCTGCCTCTCTCAAACCAGCACTAACAGTTGCTTTGCGCTTGCTAATTTAATCAATGGCATTCGCGCCAGTCTCGGCATCAGCTTTGCTGTAGTCGTATTTCCGAGCGAACTCACCGTTACCGTATCCGCTAACGCTATCGTAGAGTCGTCACTCGTCACCCGTTCGTACAGAGTCGTTGATTTACTGCTGCTGCCAACAACGCACTTCGTAGTTGCGTAGTTTAAAGTGCTTGCGGCTAACGTCGTCGCAGCTTTTGCTATCGCCCTAACTGTTGTGCGCTTGCCTCCGCTACTCGCGTGTTGTTTCTGCGAGGAGTTTACTCGTTCAACTGCTGTTGTCACTTGCACTTGCCCTTGATTTTGCTTCAAGTTTTCTTTCAGCTCTTGTGTTTGTGTTTGCTTTTGCCTTTGCTTGCCGCCTGTTGTTGCTGCGTTTGCGTTTTTTGTTTCAGTTGTTGTTGATTGTATATTTTCTGCCACCAAGCAATCCGAATAAATTATGCCAAAACGAAATTTTCGTAAATTTTTTAGCTGCATAAAGTTTATGCGTCGTTGTTTGAGTTCTCTGAAAAATTTCTGATAATGCCAAAGGGAATTTTCCAATTTTGTTGATTTTCTGCTTTTGGGCGTTCTTCGCATTTAAATGGCTTTTTTTTTTTTTGTTTGTTTGTGTGTTCTCCAAGAGCTAGTGGAGTGCGCGCTTCACCAAAATGCGCTCCGACGTCGTCACTGTAAGCTCTTTTGCTGCTATCTGTTTGCTGATGTGATTCAATGTTAACGCAAAGCTACTACGCAATTAGCTGGTATGACACACGTGTGTTGCGCCTGCGCAATAGCTTAAATTTTTAGATTCCTTCTTTACCTTTATCTCTCTTTGGGTTGGTTGTCCTTTGTTGCTGTTGCTGCTAATGCTGCTGCTCGCATACACATATACACGCGCGGTAGCAATTGCGTTATGTCGTCGTTAATTTTATTTAAATGCGCACGTTGAGGTGAAAAGCTGCAATAAAAATGAAACGTAAAATAAATTAATTTAATGCAAATTGAAAGCATAAAAATTCATTTCATATAAACAATGACGCAAACGCATAGGCTGCTTAGTGTAGTTTCCGAGCAGGCGGAATTTGTATTGAAGAAAAGTGCATTTTCAAAAGAAATCCAATGTAGGTAGGTGATAAAGTGTTTTTCTAAGATAATTTTGATTTTTAATTTTTTAAAATTTAATTTCTTTATTTTGCGTCTAGAGCGGCATAAGAATGTGCACACATATTAAAAAAAAATTAAAGATAAATATAATGTAATATGAAATACGATGATAATTTTTATATTATTATTTTTTTGTTGTAACTTAAATAAATATTTGCATTATAGATTTTTGTAACAATTTTTTTTATTTGTATTATATTATTATTTATATTCTTTAATTTTATAGAATATGCATTTTTAGATTAAATTTATTTTTTTAATTTTATATAAAATGTGTTTTTAAATTATTTTCATTTCATGATAATGACAATGAAGTGAGCTGTGTTTTTTATGTTAAAAAAAGTGAATTTTGTAACCAAAGAAATATTTTTATTACCTTTTACTTTATATAATACATTTTTATCCATTTTTTAATTATTTAAATTTTTAAAATTAATTATTATGTTTATTATTTATTTCTTAATTTCATAGAATATGTATTTTAAAATTATATTTATTTAACGACCATTAAGGGGGTTATTTTTTTTTAATTAAAAAACAAATAAATTTTGGAACCAAAGAAATATTTTTATTACCTTTTTTTATATTATATATATATATATATATGTATATATATTTTTTAATGATTTATAATTTATATTTTTATTTTTTTATTTTAAAGAATATTTATTTCTAGATTTTATTTATTTAGCGACAATGACAATGAAGTGAGCTATTTTCTTGAAGTTAGAATAAATCAATTTTTGGATTTCGTCTTAATTTTAGTTCAAAAAATCTAATACATATATGTAAGTACAATTGCAAATGTTCATATGTATATTTCAATTAATAAACTTTTTTTTTCTGAAGCTGATATGAGAAAGAGTAATTTTATTCACAATTTAACACTGAGAAAACACCCAAATTCTCGCCATTGCCTTGTCTTTCGGCAGAATTAGTTTTCTTTTCACATAATGCAATTTGAACCGCGGCACACTCTATCCCTCACCCTGAGCCTGCACCTAGATGGTTTAATTGATTTTTAAGCGGAATTCAGACAGATCTCAAAGCAATTATGGCAATAATATAATAATAAAAAGAGTAAAAAAATAACAAAAAATAAAATAAAACAAACTTCAAATAAATAATAAATAAATATATTTTTTGGCAGAATGCAATTCGAGGTCAACGCTGATGACTCTCTAATTCTTGGTAATGTATACCAACAAAGATGAACATATATACATACATGTACATACATACATATATAGATATACATATATATGTATATGCAAACATTGCTCACTCCCTAATATATTTATTTATTTAATAAATTCTGGAAATGCATAAATATTTGTTTACACATGCAAATGTACAATATATATTTTGGTATGTGCATTTATTTATATTGGCTTATGTGACACAATTTTGAAAAAAGAAAGCAACAACAAATAATAACCGCATTGTCATGCATTTGCCCTAAACTCGTTAAACAACAATTTTATTTTATATAAAATATATAAATATACATACATAAGTGCATGCAAACAAAGCATGGCGTTGATAAACAATTAAAAGTTATTTTTTAGAATTTTCAGCTTGACTCGATCATATTTTATTTTTGCAATTATGCTTTGTTTGTCATTTTTTCATCCATTACTATTATTTTTATTTATTCTTTGTTTTTATTTATTTTTTATTCATTTTTGGTTTTGGGTTAATGTTTACTGTAAAAGCTTGTGCTGGCATGTGGCTCAAAGCAATTATGCCTGCATATATACACATGTACATACATACGTATTTAAAAACAAAACTTATTAAATTTATTTAAATGTCATTATTGGTTTTGTAACTTCTTTTAATAAATCCCTTTTATCAATAAAAAAAAATATCAAAAATTTTTTTATACTTTTTGATTCAATTTTTGCAATTTAGATAATTAAATTACTTTTTATTTAATATTTTTATTTCAGTTAGAAAAAACTATTTTTTAAAATTTTATTTATAAAAACACAAATTAAAGTAATTTTAATTTTGTAATAAATATATTATATATATTTTAATTGTTTTAATTAGTTTATTTTGTTCTTATAAGAGAAAAATATTTTTATTCAATTTGTAGTTTTAACGAAAAACCAAAATCGTTGAAACTCCCTGCACTGCTGCAGCAAGCAACATTCCAATCACTTCCATATCACCTCTCCAATACACCACACACAAAAAAACTGCAACTGCCAATTCGATACATCCCATACGACTGACTTCATTCACTTAGCACACATACTCATACACACCCAATCCTGACTATTCGGTATACGAATTTGAGAATTCAGTTTCTAATGATTGAACAAATTCGCGGAAACGCATCCGCATAATTTCACCCTCTTTTGCATATCCCTCTCTCGGCACCAAAAGCTTAGAGGGAACTTCAATTTTAACATTAATACGACGCATGGCATGGCAGCAAGGCAACAAAACCGCTTGCTTGCACAGGTATGCAACATAATAGCAACAAACACAAACAACAAAATAACAGCAATAAAATCAAACAGTAAATAAAAACCATTTGAAAGGAGTCACCTGCAATTTCTTGGAATTGCGGCGCGACGAAGCATAACGCATATATAGCATAAGAAGCTGCGTGCACAACATAAAATGAAGTTGCCTCGAAACAAGAGGAAAAAAATTGTTGCACAAAAAAATTGTCAAGGTTAAAGCGCATCACAGCGAGCAATTTAAATTAAGCCAAACCGATATTATTAGCCAATGGCAGCAGCGCCAGCGATTGTTTTTTGTTTTTTTTTTTGCCAAAAATAAATTTTGGCTTAGTGTTGCGGCAGTGCCAAGGAAGTTAGCGGCAAGAGCATCACTGACGTTGTTGCCGCTGTGAATGCAACTGCTGTTCGGCCACACTTTTTCAACATTCATCTAATGCTTAACGTTTTTATTTCATTATTGCTTTTTATGTATGTACAGATGTGTGTATGATGTTGCCAAAAGGTTTCAATCTACACAAGTTTTGAGCAGCGGCGGCTTTTTGTTTAGATCCATGTACTTTGATGCGCTTCTTTGCGTTTTAGTTTGCTTTTTTTTTTTTTGTGTGTGCTTAACTCAAGGCATTTCCAGGAATTAAATCGAATATCTTCACTTTTATTTGGGTTTTCAGTTTCAGTGCAGGCCAATGTGTGCCGCTTGCTGTGTGTTCAAAAAGGCTATAGTTGCGGCAAATGCGCTCGATTAGTTGACTAATAAATTTTGCATATACGGAAATGCCCGAAACGTGTTTGCCCCCCCAGCATGAGGTGGGCTGTGTTGCAAGTGTTTGCTTTTTAGGGAGTGCTTGTGTGTGTGTGTGTGGGAAAAGGTTGAATATATATTATTTCATAGCTTACTGCGCGCAATTTGTTAGTAGATAATAAATTTTAGGACTACCTACAGATAGAATTACAATTTGCTTGCATTTATTTGAGTTAGAAAAAAATTAAAGGTCTTTCATTGGTCAATAAAACGAATGTGAAGGTTGCACAGAAAGTGCGATTTTAAATTAACTAGTTATACTTCTTAATCGAAAATTAAGATTTATTTATTTTATATTTTTTGTAACATTTTGTATATTTTTTATTTTTTATTTTTTTTTGATTTTTATTTGATTTTTTATTTAATTTAAGTTTAAGTTTATTATGTGTAATTTTTTAATACTTTCCTTATTATTTTTTTAAATATTTTTTTCATTTATTTTAATTTAAATTTATTTATATAATTTCATTTATACCATTTTCTTTGCTTCTTTATTTTAGTTTATTTTATTTTTCATTTTTTTATTTGTTTAGTTTCGCTTCAATTCATTACATTTCATAATATTTCATTTCGTTTCATTTCCTTTCATTTTATTTTATCTAATTTTATTTTACTTTATTTTATTTGATTTTAATTAATTTTATTTTTATTTATTTATTTTTTATTTTATTTATTTTATTGCATTTTATTTATTTTATTTTATTTTATTTCATTTAATTTAGTTAATTTTAATTTAATTTTAATTTTAATTTTAATTTACTTTATTTTATTTTATTTTATTTATATTTACTTAATTTTTTTGTCTGTATTTTATTTATTTTAATCATTATAATCTATAAACTCGTACGTACACCTTCTTACTCTCAATTACCCATACCCGTATAATTAATCTCTCGCAATTTCTGATTGGTTAAACTAAAACTACAGACTGCACTTGCTGGCGCCTCACAACCATAAACAAATTACATGCATCCATATACAGACACATTCATACAACGTAGATTGGCGAATAAAAATTGCACATAAGACGCGAATTGCATTGCACGATCAGTTCATGAGAAATTGCAATGCAGCGCATTGGTACATTCAATTCGTTAATAAGCCGAACGATATGAGAGACCAATACTAAGAGATCGTGTAGGCACACAAACAATGCAATTTACAGTGAAACAACATATTTCTGTGTAAAGCTTGGGGTAAACGCAAATACATATTAGCAAATTATGTTATATATATATACATACTTTATTTAATTTAATTTAACTTGTTTTATTGTATTTTTGTTTATATTTGGAATGCTTTATTTAATTTTTTTATATATATATATTTTTGTAAATTTTTTATTTACATAAATTTTTCTTTTCTTCAGTTTTATTTTTATATATTTTTATATTTAGTTATTAATTAATTTCTATTTTTTTAATTTATTTTATTAAAATATCTTTTTCATGTGAATATGTAGACGCATTTTTATGAACTATAAAAAGCTTTTTATAGCTGAATAAGTAAGAAATTATTCATAGTGTTAATGCGCTTTAAAAATCATGTACATTTGTATGTGTGACGTAATTGACTATAAAGTAAATACATATAAAATTCTACATATTGTATATATACATGTACATATACTATGCATAATTGTAGTTATTTGAATGAATAAAAATCGTCTAATTACGCACAAGTCTCTTTTATGCACAAGAATTTTGAACTATTGTTGTTATGTAATTTTCATATTTTGTCTTTTTTTCTTACAACAATAGCTTTGTTGCTTTGCAGTTAGTTCCCGAAAAGGTCAGCTTTGCGCATTTCTCACCCCAATTTAAGCGCATAACCTCAATTTATTATTTTTATTTTGTTTTTGAAATACATATACATACATACATATGAATCATCTTTGTTCTATTTCCTTTTATACATATATCGCTCTTATTTGTGCTGTCATCCTTTTGTAAAACAACAACGGCAAATCAGAATTCCTTCACATGGCTGCATGGTAGTATGTCTTTAGCATATTTTCTCTTAAGTATGGCGAGCTTGAAAGGATAATAAGTAAGCACACCTGAATTCCAGGGATATGCGCGTTTGCCAAAAGCTTTCTATGTCAATCTATTATTTACTATCTTTGTATTATTTTTTCGAACATGTATTAATGTGTGTATATACATATCCACGTGTTGCTATGCGGCTTTTGTTAGCTCCTGTTTAGATTTCACGAGCACAACCGTAATGTGAAACTAGTGTTTTTCGTACAATAAAAAGGAAAACAGATTTTGTAACAAAAAGAAGAGAAAAACTATGTCGATTTTTGAATGTCGAAGCTATGTATGTAATTGCGCATCTGTAAATGCAGTAATAAAGAGCACTGTAGTGATAGACTACTTCAATGATTTATATGGTAAATAAAGTGGTAGAGAAATATTTATTAATATTAGATTTCGAAATTTTCGGCATAATAGTTTCGATTTAAAAAAAGTAATAATAAT
The DNA here is from genome assembly GCA_030068015.2 of Neoceratitis asiatica. Lineage (NCBI taxonomy): Eukaryota > Metazoa > Arthropoda > Insecta > Diptera > Tephritidae > Neoceratitis > Neoceratitis asiatica. Next base: position 27,397,351 of record CM061524.1, read on the forward strand.
AAAAATATAAATATATATGAAGAAAAAAAATATACATAAATATAAAAATATATATGTATATAAAGAAATAAAGAAATAAAAAAATATACTTACAAAAAATAAAACTTATTTAAAAAAATAAGAATGATAAATTTTCGTTTAAAATGGACGACTTATTCGAGTTAAGAATACCCTACTAAGTTTTTACATTTCTTCTCTCTTTAAGAATTATCTCATTTTTTGTTTTTTAATATTTTTACAGTACAATAAATACACGCATTACAGTACATAAATCAATTAAAGCAAATTTTTTATTATGACAAGTTCATGTATGCACTTTTTCCTCCTTTGCTTTGTATTAATCTATTTTTCCTCCTTTGCTTTGTATTAATCTATTTTTCCTCCTTTGCTTTGTATTAATCTATTTTTAAGTATACTTTTTAACTTTCTACGAGAATATTTTATAATAATACTAACTTATTCATATTGAACTTATGACATATGCGCACAAATGTAGGCAAAGTTTCGTCTTTGTTGTATAAGAAAAAACGTTGCCTACATTTGAGCGTTACAGTTACTTCTCCTCAATAATATGCTATTTAAAATATATACCTAAAATATATAAAAAAGTTAATATGAATATTAATTTATATGCATATATACTTGTACATAAATAATTTTTGAAAAGCATTGAAAAGCAGCTTTTCCGCTTACTTTAAACGCAAAGAAAAAAAGAATAAGAAATAAATTAAAATCTCACGCTATAATATATGTATTACAAAGAACTTTTCTGCTCTTTAATTTTTTTTTCATCTTTTCCTACCAACTTTTTATCAAAATTACTTTAATTTACATAATTTTGTGCGTGAAAATTCATAAATTTAAACTGCAAACTGCTCATTTTCGCTGTCAGCGCCATCAGAATTGTGACAATTTCCAAGTTGATATTTCTTTCTTTTCGCTTTTTTGACAGTCCCTTTTGACTTAACTCACATATTTTTCAGCGTTTTATGAGCACAGCGCACATCTGGGAATGCATTGTCACGACAATTGTGCCACTTAGAAAATATGTATTAAATATATTTATATACTGTATATATATACATGTATACATCCACGAAGAGCATATTTTTTGGCGACAATGAATGCGGTTAAGGTGGGCATAGAGCTTTTACGGCAGTGCCATGAAACATCAAGGAATATTTATGCAAACTCAGTTGTCGCTATGCTCTATTTATGTATGTACGAATGTGCGAAGAGGGGGAAAATTGTAAGAAAATTTCCCACGCAAAAAATGAGCCGCGAAACATTGCATTGCTAGAGCTAGAGCAAAGCAGCGCCGTGTTTTGCCACCCACTGAGGGAGCCTTGAAAAAGAAATAACTTTCATTTTCGTTCTACTGCACACAAAATTTTCTAAGAAATAGCACGCACACATACCACAATAACAAATTGTACAAGTTGAAGAAAATTTATATGTATATACGCAACAAACATTCGAGTCGCGAGTGGGTGTGGCTGAAGTTAGAGAAACTTCAACGAAAAACTTTTCAACTGCTTAACAGTACACACACATACATATATACAATACAAATATATTTCTTAGTATTATTTTCTTGGTATTTTCACTTGCAGCAGCAGCTGCTGCTGCTGTTTAACTTTCACTACACGTTGCAGCCAGCGCACCGCTGTTTTGCGACCACAGCAAATTGACAGCAGTGAAACATTTTCTGTGACAGTGACAGGCTGTCAGGAGACTAGTGGTGGCAGCAAAAATGAAGTGATGAGGAGCCTTGGGAGGTGGGTGGTGGTGTTCATCGAATATTATGGTCACCACAACGAAGCGCAGGAAACGCAAAAGACGAGCCTGTGTGAGCAGCGTCTAGGGATTTGTGGTAGAAACAAGAATAATATATATACCTACCTACATATGTATATATGTATACAACTACATTTTTTGTTGAAACATTTTAGAATCGAAAACTTTTCACTCTGCCAGCTGCAATTCATATATACAGAATTTACAGTTACAATGCACAAGTAACGGTGGCGACTGACAAGCATGTTAGGGAGATGAAGTGTACCGTTTGTCAGGATATTTTGTGTATTTTAGCTAACGCAATAACGCTGTAGTTCCTGTCGGCTGTGAGTTGGCTCACAACCTCGTACTCGTTATAGCAGTAAATTTGTTTGTATATGTGTGCAAATATAAAAGCGCGTAGAAAGAAGCTGCAGGCAATATAATGAAAAGCGTAGGTGGATTGAATTTGAAAAAGTTTTACTCTATTTTGTTTTTTTACTTTTGGCGTAGAATTTATTTTATCTTTATTTTAGTTAAATGAAAGTGAAAATAAAGTTTGCTAGTTCCACGCAAAATTTATTTCTATGAATTGAAATTTTTGGAAAAAAATAATATATGTATGAACTAACAAACAGAATCAAAGTATATATATATATATATATATATATATATATATATATATATATATATATATATATATTTAAAGTAAAAAAACAATAGTTCTAAGCGCCGTTATGCTGCCTTACCATTGAAGCCGCAACTAAGAAAATTGAAAGTGAAAGTTTATATGTCTTTTTTGTTTGGCAAAACTTTTCTAGGAAGACCTAATAAGAGCAGCAGCAACTTGTAGCACTTTAAGTGATTCTTCAAGCTTTATTAGAAACTTATTTCAGGCTCGCCAAAATCCAACTTTCAACTTTTATCTGCCACAAGTATTTTTTTCTTCTTCTTACAATTTTGATGAGATAAGACTGAACGGTATGGAGCTGCGCTTTGTGCTTAAGGGGGTATTCTAATCTAGAATTTTTGGAAAATTCTATAATTTTTGTTTTGTCATATGTTTAAAGTTTAACTATTTAAAAATATGTCTGTAAGAGGATTTTTCAAAATTCAAATTATTTTCGGAGATACAGGTATTTTTCTGACGCCGCATCCATATCGGCTCGGCCTTTACGCGGAACTTTAAATGCGTTTTTCTCGAAACTGTCTTTTTCAAAACTATACCCACGATTTCTCAAGTTCTACTGGACCGATTTACTTGAAATTTTTCGAGAGTCATCTTTATAGACTTCCCTATTTCTGGAACTACGATCATCCGCAAATTTCAATTTTTAGTATTTTTAAAAAGTTCGAAAAGTAAAAAAAACGGCCCCCCACTTCATCTGATGTTAATTCGTGGAATTAAATTTTTGTTTTTTGGTTTTAAATTTTTTTTTTTGTATATTTCTCAAGTCAATAAATGACTTGCAAAAAAAATGGGTGGTAAAAATTGCTGATTTTTGTATTGATTGCTTTCTTTTCACGTAGCTTCAAAGATTAACTAAAATACATCCGTCTAGACTAGAATACAAGTTACCGTCCTCCTTTCTGCTACAACCTTTATTTATCAATGGATGTTGGGAATTCTACTTACTTTGCATCCTTTCGCGAATATTTCAAAAAAAAAAAAAAAACTCAATGCCCAGGATTCAGTTTATATTGAAGATGTCACGTGTAGAATATTCGGATTTTATTATGATTTTTTACAAACTCTTAAAAAAGGAAAGGAAAAATCCAGCAAAAATAGTTCGTTGCTTGAACTATATCTCTGAGATGCAGAATTTCATCTCTGAGATGCAGCTTCTAGAGAGCCGTTGATATTTTAAGTCTCTGAGAGGGATATAAAGCTGTTGTTGAGTATTTTTCGCACAAATCAAGTAGGCTTGCTGGTGAAGACTTAACAAAAACAATGCGACTGAGGTCCTTTGATCTTATAATGAAAGGAAGTTTTCTGTGCTACAAATTAAATGCTGCACTAGTCCCTTTCTAATTTAAAGTTAAAAACCTATTTCTCAAAAATCTGCAAGACTTTGACTGAAATGAAGTTTTCGAAGCGATTTTATGTAATAATATGAAGTTGTAAAAAAAACTAACTAACTACCAAGCCTCAATCGGAGTATAAAGAAGTCTAAAATCTGTTTTTACTGATTACACGACGTCACGCATATAATGAGGGTAATTATGAACGTTGTTGTTGCAAGACACAAGAGCTGCAGACCAATCACAAAAACATGCAACATTGTGCGTAGGGTTCTCGTGTGTGAAAAGAAAAAAATCATTCTTCATTCTTTAGCACTCTTCAACCACCTTCACTTCTAGGCCAATAATTAGACTGCAGTGGTAACTGGCAACTAATTTTATAATATACATACAAAAACACTGTATGTATACAAGTATCTAAAACTACGTGATTTTAAGTCTAAATTACTGAGAACATTTGAGTCAGTCTGTCGGTCGTCAGTCAGTCATTCATTGAAAAATTTTTATATAAAAATGCATGTCATCTCAAGCTTCTTCTTCTTCGCTTTCGACTGCAGCATATTGTTTATAGTTTGCATAGTAAGTCTACATGTAAATATATTGATATATGCATGTATATTTCATTTTTTCTTATCATTATAATCAAATTTTATAAAACTTTTGTTGTTGTGAGCTTCACACTTCGCTGCACATGAGTTGAGGAATATTAAACAGTTTTTAAGCGCCTTTGTTTGCCTACTTCAGTTGCATTACAACAACATTATATTTTGTTAATGATATCTTTATACTTATACAATAAAAAATTTACAAGTCATTCTTTTTGGTCGTTTACTTGCGTATTTGTGGTTAAGAATGGTGATCAAAATGCAGAAAACAGTAGCTACATTGAATTACATGCACAAATACTTCTAAATATGCATGTGTGCAGCTATGTGTATGTTTATATGTGCATATATATGTAAATAAGTACTTATTTAGCTAGTTGGCGATTGGATTGGTGGTGGTTAATACTAATACCTACTAAAATTGTTCGTGTCTAATTATTTTTCTTCTTCTTCATAACGTTGTTTAACTTTTAGTGGTTGTCGCGTTTTATTTACGTATTTAGAAAGAAAGAAAAACAAAAAGTTGGTTGACCTCTTTGTTCTTCTGATATATAAATGTATAAGCGTTTTTGTGTTTTGGAACCGCAAATGAACACATAAAATATTACACCTATTAGGTATATGTATTTACTTTTACAGATTTTCGAAAATCTAAAAACTTCATAATATAAATATAACAAATAAAATAAAAACAAAAATCACTTATATAAAAAGAAAGACTAGCGTAACATATGCATGTCGTTTTACCAAAAAGATGATAATAGATAACAAATCTTGATTTTCATAGTTCATCTAAAAAGATTTCTGTATCAAAGCCCATTGCCACTAAATTATATTCGATTTTATCAACAGATTGAAGAAAGCTTTTATATTGATATGATTTTAGACTTCTGTTTTCGAAAAAAAAAATTCTTTAGAAAAATGTTAAACCTTAAAAGTTTATTAAAGAAAGTCTAATTGAAGTATTCGTATCGTGTTGAGGAACGTTTTTATGAAATTGTTAGGCAGTAATGTAGAAAAAATTTAGCATAATTGAGCATGCGAGATTTGTTTAAAAAGTAAAGAAAATTTTATATTTTTCTTAATATATATATATATATATATATATATATATATATATATATATATTTATATATACATGTATATTAATTCAAAAGTAGTCGCCTAAATACGATTTATGTATATATATATATTACTGCGTCAGCGTTTTTTCCAATCCTCGTGCCAATTCTGATAAGCTTTTGAGCTCTTTAGTTCCATCAACCATTCGGTATTTATCTCTTCTTGTGGGTCTTTTCGAACTCGTGAACAAAAAACTTTTTCTCAAGGAGCAGATCTAGTGCTGTTTTGGGTAGAAAATTACAAACAGAAATTGTCATGTTTCAGGTATTTTTGAGTGCTTCTTTATATAAAACGCAGCGTGCTTTGCTACACCTATAAAAAAATAGAGAAAATCTAACTGAAATTTTGAATTTTCGACTTTTTTTTGGAAAAAGAAACAAAAAATTGATTTAAATTTTTTTCCAAAACTTTTTCCTATTAACTTAAAAAAAAATAATTTTTGTTTTTTAATTTATTTTCATTTTAATTTTTTCACCCTTTCTCTCTCTCTTTCAACACCACATACAACGTAATGTACGCGTATTTTGGAATTTTACATTTATTTGTCGTTGTTCTATGTATTTTGTATGGGTAGCGACCAATGTTCTTTAAAATGGTCATAACTCACATTAACCTTCTCATAATATCCCTTTATAGCTCCCAAAAATTTTATGCAATATAATCTGATGGTTCTCAAGTTATAGGCGTTCATCAAAATTTGCATAGATTTTCATATATATAGATTTAAAACAAATTCGTTGATCAACTTTTTTTTCGACAGTAGAATATCGCCAACACAAATAATAGGTGAAACTGTAAGAGTAGAGGTACTAATGTGAGATAAAAAATCGATAATTGGATTTATGTATGTACCTCATTAATATACCAACCGTAAGTGGTGGTCATGGAGTAACCAAATATTAGTTTTCCCTTGTCAAATTTTATGTTCTCCGTATGAATTTTCAATGTCAATAACCACTTTGCTGTTCTTGTTAAAAATATACAATACACATACATACGCACACAAATTTCAACACTAATAAAAAAAAAATTATCTGATCAATTTCATTTATTGGTTAGATATATGTTTTATGAATATATTCATGGCCAAAATGGGCTAAAATTAAATATTCTAGTCGTATTTTAAGGTAAATATTATCATAGTGTATATGTTTATCATAAAAACTTAAGGTGTTAGGCCACTCTAGAATTTTCGGAAAATGGATTTTTTTCTTTCTTTAAAATGATACATTATGCTCTCCCAAATGTTATCCCAAAAGATTATGGCAGATAATAATTTTTAAATGCCTCATTTTCGTTCTCTAGTTGAAGGCCGTCCGGTCGTCAGGGAGTCTACTCCAAACTTTAAACGCGTTTATCTCAAAACTGTTTTTTTTTCAAGTTGGACGGAAACGTAACTCAAACAATTTACAAGAGATTCACTTGAAATTTTGACAACATCTTCAGAAATACTTAGGATCTTCAGAAGTACGTAGGATTTTTTTCATCTTGCATAGTTTTTTTTATTAACAATTTTCGAACAATTTTTTAGGCCAAATTGTTACTTTTTCCTTCAGGCACCCACCATTTTGTCAAAAATGCATAAAATGAAAAAATCCTATGTACTTCTGTAGCGGAAACCGTTCAACAATTTATTAAAATAAAAAAATTACAGGAGCGGTGTGTCCGGCCGTGGTTACCGAAAAAATGGAGACATCCTAGAGAGAACGCTGTATAGCCGCCATTTTTAAATTAATTTGTATTAAAAAATAGTTGAAAGCAGTTAATAATATATATAATAAATTAATTTGGTCAAAAATTAGATTTATTTAATAGTTTTCCCGAAGATAAATCTCAAAAAAGGCCTATTTTGTGGCCCTCTAGAGTGGCCTAACCCCTTAACTACATATATATGTATGTACTTTATGAAATCAATACTTTGAATTTTTATAAATTTAAAATTAGCTTAAGAATTTTTTGTAATTTTAATAATACAAAAATAAGACTTTTTAAGTTTAAGTTTATTAGTATTAATTTTATTCACTCTACTATAGTTAGTTCCTTTTATTGTTAAAAAGAGGTATAGAGCTTTAAGTTGGCGACCGATTTAACAGCTGTCAAGTGATTTATTCTCACTCTCTCAAGTTTGGCAATTCATCATGAATAGACTCACGCCTGAACAACGCTTGCAAATAGTGCAATTTTATTTCGAAAATAATGGTTCTGTGCGGAAAACCTATCGCGCACTACGTCCAATGATACGGACCAATGATTCCACCAGCCCATAAAGCGCACCAAACGGTCAGTTTTTCTGGATGTAACGGTGTTTCAACATACACTTGAGGATTACCTTCACTCCAAATGCGGCAGTTTTGTTTGTTGACGTAGCCATTCAACCAGAAGTGCGCTTCAACGCTAAACAAAATTCGATGGACGTAAGCGTTGTTCAAGCGTGAGTCTATTCATGATGAATTGCCAAACCAAACTGAGAATAAATCACTTGACAGCTGTTAAATCGGTCGCCATCTTGAAAAGTAATGCCAACTTAAAGTTCTATACCTCTATAAAAAACACCCTATACATACAAAATAATATATAATAAATTTACTATAAAAATAACCATTTATTATACCAAATAAATTTGACTATCACTAAGAGGAACTCTCATTTTAATATCAATAATACAAATAAAAAATAGCCCACAGAAAATAAGAGTATATCTTATTTCCACACATAATATTGAAGTCGCTGCGCTAATAGTTCATGCACATAACGAATATTACCTTGCATGCATACATCACCAACATAACTCAAGAACTAACTCATATTGCCTCATCCACATTTATAATAAATCAAAAACAAATTCTCTTCGCCTTCTTTAAGTATTGTATAAATATTAATAAGGACAAGCAAATCGCCATTTATATCATAATCCTTTGATATAAGAGAGATAATATGAAGAATATATAGCACGCTCACTGAATCGGCTGCCATATGCATAGAAATATTACGATATATGTAGAAGTACGACGACTACATACATAAATTACATCGCGACAAAATTGCATCATTTTACAAATGTTACAAATGTGACAAACAACAAGAATTGAAGAAGAAGCTGTCCACCTTTTGTGCATAACAAATGAAAAATATGCACAAATGTATGCAAATACATAATAATCATAATAATCATAACAGATGTGCTGCAATATAGCACCAGTACAATGAGTCAGCATGCAACATATGTACAAACATCACTTGCAGCTACAAAAAATAAATAAATAAAGGATAAATGCGAATAAATGCTCCAAACAACACATTTTGACAGCGCCTTACGAAATTTGTGTTCATAATCAAAGTTGGATTTTTTAAAAATATATATATATATGTGTATATATTTATAAAATATACATATTAAAAAATAATAAATACTTGTAAAAACCCCCGCAGCGCATATCACCGCCGTACGCTAATATTTACAACACATCAAAGCGACATTGCATAAAAATGACAAAAGATTAGAATGGAAGAAAACAATGTGCGGACAAATAAATAAATAAAAAACTGAAACTAAAAAATAAAAATATAAAAATAGAATTGCAAATTTGCAATACCAAAACCAACTGTAGAGAAGTATGAGTACAGCATATGCTTGATTAGGCACGCCAACAACAAAAGAAGACGAAATTATTAAAATAGAAAATATTACACACACACAATGAGTAAGAGCAGCTAGCTAGACGCTTTCAAGTGGGTGGGGCCAAATAGGTCGGGGCATTTATATGCTGTTATGCGCGAGTAAATATTGAAGAGTAGAATTATTTGAAATACAAATGCAAGTGATATAAGCTCTGTTTGTGTGTATTAAAAAAAATACATTACATAGGCTCGTTGTGTGGGCCTGACTGCTGAGTGGAAAGTATTTACATCTTAATATTTTGCCGGCAAAATCTTTTGATGGGAGCTGTCATCGACAGTGTGTAATATAGTAAACATTGCAATTGATATTTTTAAATCTACATAAGAGGTAATCATCAATATACAATATATAAGAGGTAAATACAGGTAAGTAAACTGGTGGGCGTGCAATTCGTTCTGTTCTTATGAATTCGTGTTATGTATAAGATGAAGTCATGCAGATGCAGCGGTGCACTTGCATATTATTACATACTGAAAGTCATCTGGCACACTCATCTAAATATGCATATGAGTATGTTAATATGCAATTATTTAATATCTTTTTTTACTATTACCGTGCAAATAATATTATGTATTTTCTAATGTAATACAACATAACTACAACTACAAAATTCTATTAAAAACAAAGGAGCGTGTACGTGAATTCAACAAAAATAAAATTAATCAATATATATGTTAGCAAATAATAATTAAAATAAAAGAAAATGTTTTTACTAATGTAATAATTTTTATTTCTTAAAATAATCAATTTAAATACTCGGTGGTGAAATTTATGCTGATTAAAAAATTTGGAAATTTATGAATTAAAATACATGTTTTTTTTTTTTTAGTAATTATATGACACTTCATAAGTCATTCTAGCGTACTTTCCACCTCGAACTAAGCATTCATCTGAGCTTATGGTAAAAAAGAAAGCATTTGGGTCAAGTTATGTAACGAGAAAAAATTTTCACTAAAGTTTTTTGTTGAGATTAAGTTTTTAAAACCATTAAATATAAAAAAAAAAAAAATTATAAATTTTTGTTCATATGCATTTTTACGATTTTTCTTGTTATAAAGTTACAGGTAAAAATTGGGGTTTAGTTCAAAATTAATCCAGTATTGGCTGTAAAATCGTTTTTCTCGAAAAATAAAATTTTTTAAAACGGTTTATTTATTTAAAATAATTAAGAAAAAAATTATAAAGAGTGTAGACATACTATTTTTATTTATTTATATTTTATGAATAGTTTTATAATTTCAGGCTACAAATTTTTTATAAATAAATTTAATTTTCTGGTTATAAATATATGTTATGCATATTTTTTATTGTTTCTTTTTTCATTTTCTTAAACCAATTTGATACAGAAAATTTTTTTTCCTTAGAAAAAGAAAATTATGTGATTGAAATTTTGGTACGGCTATTATTTAAATATAACGTCAATTTAATTAGGAAATAAAAAAAGCTGATTTAATGCTTATATATACATATGTACATATACATATGTATTTATTTTTAATTTTTAATTTTTTATTAAATGCAAAAAATTATTTCAAGCAAGTTTGCCTCAGCTGGAGGACAATGTTTTAGTTTTATTTCAAAAATGTTAGATTTATTTAGAATTTAGATTAGAGCGAGATTTTATGTAAATTTGGGGTTTTAACCATCAAATTTTTATGGAAAACCGAAATTAAAAATTTTTGATTTTATTTTATTATAGCACAAAATAGTGATGATATGTCTGACATATGTAGAGATATTTTCACTAATATTGCATAGTCTGCGTAAATTATTCAAATGTGACGCCTGTCCTTTTTCCACAGGTATAGAATTTAGCAAATGTACGAGTCTGGCATGCTTATCAGCGCGACAGTCAGCTATGTGGCGAGAAACATGTCAACCTGTGCCGCCAGGATGTCAGCTTGCGTCGCTAGTGAAGGCTTGTGAAAAAAAATTTGCAAAAAACAAAAAAAAACACCCTAGATGAGCTCCAGGAAGTCCACACACGCTACATATGTTTGATTATGGGTACGTGTATATGTGGGTGTGTACCAGCATCTACAGTTCCAATTCCACCAACCAAAAACTTTTCAACAATCCCGCTGACTGCCTATAGACCGTGCGATTCGTATGTGGGGCTAGAGCAATGAAGGCGTGCAATGCGTTGTCAGCGAAAATTAAAAAGTAGATAGATGTATATATAAGCTTCCACACACACACACACAAACACACACATACCAATACGCAAACATAAATGAACAACAATAATATAGTAAAAAAAAAACATTGAAGAAAAATAAATTAGAAACGAAAAAAATCAAACAAATACGCGGGCAAAGTCAGTAACTACAAACACCCACACACACTCATACACATGCATGCATGTAGGTACATTCCATAAATGTTGTTGGCAGCGGTTGAATGGCTGTTTAGTCGTTGGAACGTTGCGTTATTGTGTTGGCGCTGACTGACTGCCTGGTTAGTTGGTTTGGTTGACTGCTGGTCGTTGGACCAAGGCAAGTAAAAGACCAAAATAAAAGAATCGAGAATAGTACAAATAATAACGGTATACAACAGCTGGCTGACAGTGACGTTGTTAGCTACAATGAATACCGAAGTAGAGCGGTGCAGACAGTCCACAATGTAGAAGGAGCAAAGACTATCACCAAAACGCACAGGAAGTATCGAACAGCCGGTTGGTAGCACTAACCAACAAAGTGTGGCTGGAATGGAACTGTGATGCTGCAGGCGAGCTGGTTGAGTGAGGGCTGGAGTGAGAGTATATCAAGTCGTTTGTATAGTTGATTGTGTGCTAATGCATGAATGTGCGACTATTCGCAGGAAAATGTCACTGGCGAAACACACATCACCACCCCCCCCACATAGTGACATATTAAATTCGCACAGCCATTCAGCCATGCGTTTTGACCAAACCGAATTGAACTGACAAAATAGTCGGTGAAAAAACAGAATGAAAAAGTAAAAAACAAAATGCGAGGCGCTTCAGCGCATAAATGTTTTGCGGCAAGCCTACAATAAAGAGAGTGGGGGTGGGAGGGGCAAGAGGGTGACTTGCCACCAACCAACAGACACATGGTTGGACCATGATTGTTATGCCTATATGGCCGAGCAGCCTGACAGCCTGCCTAACGCTCGCCCTCTCACCTTTGTTAATCGACGCTTGGACGACGCATGTATCATTGATGAATGCGCCGCCGATAACAAATCTCAATCAAATGTCAAAAAGGTAACAGACATGCTGTAATGCTACACAATTTTCACAGCAGGAAAAAGAAGCAATGAAAAACATTGACAGTCAGCACAAAGTTACCACTAGATAAGTATATACATACATACGAGTATGTACATAAGGGTACGAGTACATCAGGCTTGTAAAGTATAGATCCTAACGAATTGAAATTGTTTTTCGGAAAAAGGCATGTGACAATATCGTAGCAAAACTTTTGCAAAATCACACAACATATGTACATACATACACAAACACACTTAAAGAGAGGTAAAGAAATTCGCTTCTGAAAGTCGCATGCGTTGCGTGTTGTGTGTGTGTGTGTGTGTGTGTGTGTGGGCGTGTTTGTGTTTATTTGAAATTGACAGTTGAAATTGTTATTTCGAGTTTTACCTGTCAAAAACGTTAAAAGGGCGTGAGCTTGCAGACACATAACTACACACATACATGTAAAAATATTTCTCTATTGTACATACATGGTGTGGTGTGTACTCGTATAAATATATTTGCGAAGATGAGTTGATTTTTAGCGTCTAATACATATATTAACTGTGAGATAAAAAATTGTAAAAATTAGAGGGTGATAAAGATGATGGATTATTAAAGGAAATTTCTTTAAAAATCATACATGAAAAAAAAAATATTAAAAAAAAAATTAGTTAATTAATAATATCTGCCTTTTTAAAATTTCTTGTGTAGTTTGATCTCCGATATTTCGAAACCTAATGGATTCTTGTGAAGAAAAGCCGGTGTTATGCAGTCTTAAAATTCACGACGTGGATAGCAGTGCGTACAATTGTGGAAAGAATCAGTAGGCAGGGAATATCAGACCCTCTACAACAGTATATCAGTCAGTCGCAGGCGGCTATCAACTATGGTCCCTGCATATTTTGAAAACGACAGACCGATGTAGCAACCAACTAACGCACACTAAAGCAGAGAATATACGCTAAAAATACAAAATGAAGGCACAATTTACACTTTTTGAAAAAACTTGGTGACTTGAAAATCTTAGCGTCATAAATTGAGGTCTGTCTCTTCACGAGGAAGTCAAACATTTACTAATTTAACCGACCATCCTTAAGCGAAAAAAATCAAAACACCCTCCAACTCGCTGAAATATTTCGAAAGTAGTTCTTGTTAAAAAAAAACTTATCAAAAGCAGAGCCAGTAAATCGCTTAGGATTTATAATACCTGCAGTAGAACAATTGCGCCAAAATGGAAGCTACGAGCAGGCGCTGTTGGAGAGGCCGCCACCATTGATTACCTCAGACTTTTCAGCGCCTTCAATTGTTGTCTAAAGCCATGGTGGACCATGGAGTAGTAGTTAAGATTCTGGAGCATTTTCAACGCTTTCTTTAATAGGTGCATTAACGGGGCAAATGCTCCTGAGACATCACAGAAGATGACGAAATCTTGGTACACTACCTTTGCGAGCGAGTGTCTACTGAGACGTCACATTAAAATTATTAATACTTTATAAAATCGAGTGAACTTTTCGCAAACGCACAGGTGGAATACACTCAATGGGCTTTCAGGTAATTGATATCCACTACTTCGTGAGTCCTATTATTATTATTTTTTTTTTAATATTTTTTCAATTTTACTATTTTTTAATCTATTATTTTTATCTAATATTATTATTATTTGTCTAATATTATTATTATTTGTTTAATATTATAATAATTTTTTAATACTATTATTATTTTTTTAATTTTATTATTATTTTGTAACAATATTATTTATTTAATATTATTATTATTTATTTAATAATATTATTTTTATTTAATATTATTATTGTATTTTAGTATTATTATTATTTATTTAACATTATTATTCCGTATTATTTTAATATTATTATTATTTATTAAATATTATTATTACATATTTAATATTATTATTGTTTTTTAACATTATTATTATTTAATTAGCATTATTATTATGTTTTTAATATTATTTTTTTCATATTATTATTATTTTTTTAACATTATCATTTGTTTAAAATTTTTATTATTTCTTTAATGTTGTTATTATTATTTTTCCAATATTATTATTATTTTTTAATTTTATTTTTAATTATTTAATATTATTATTGTCTTTTAACATTATTATTATTTACTTAACATTATTATTAGTTTATTATTATTACAATTTTTTTCATATTATTATTATTTTTTATTATTATTATTTATTTAATAATATTTTTTTTTATTGTTTATTGTTTTAATTTTATTTATATCGTGTTTTTATGGAAGAGCTTTAGAACAAAGAATTAATGATTAAGAATATAAATAAATTTTCAACTTTTTCGAGTTCATAACTGCATATTTAACATATGTATATGCATATTATCCATAAAAGAGCAAATGATTTTTACCTAACTATAGTCATTCTTAAAAGGATTATTTAAGCTTAAAAATATTTCTTCCATCCTCTATCATCCCCATAGATCTCTCATACCTAAAATAAATATTAAATTTTTTTAAATAAAATTCCAAATGACTTGGCTACACATATCATATCTGTAAGGATATATGAGTACATAAATATATTACCAGCATTTTATTGCCAAGTTAAATAAACTTAATTAATATTGACGAGTTGATTGTGCGATTTTTTTCTCCTTTATATACCAACAAATATTAGCAATTTTTAAGGTTGAATTTTTTTTTGCGCGCGCATTTGTAAAGAAAGAATAAATAACAATTAAAAAAGGAGCAACAAATGGAAGCTACTGTTTGTTGTTCAATTAAAAAATAACAAAATGCCATGCCAGTCGGCACTTGAATGCCGAAAAAAAATGTGATATCTACAATGAGAAATTGCATGAGTGCTTAACCTAACAATTTTTGGTAGTTTACTTTTGCCCAAAATATATATGTTTGTATGAATGTGTATGTAAATGTGTATATTACAACATGTGGCAGCGTGCAAAAGGCAAACGTTATTGTAAAACTAAATTAAGATTGAAATGTAAAACTGAAAACGTTTTATACAATTACAATGTATCAATCCTAAATGAACAAACACACAACCACACACATACGCGCAAGTGCATAAACAAAAGCCGTTGGTGGGATGGTGAGAGAAAGAGCAGTCTCCAACTGCTCGTATTTACGTACATACGAGTATATATATGAGTGGAGCACAAAAATATCCGCTGGCATTAGGTGCACCCGCCTCATTCCCAAATAAATATTGTTGTTGTTGGTTTATATGAATACGCCTGAAATGTCGATTTAATGGAGATGAGTGGCTCAAATGTCTGCGCGTCCTGACCACTTTCGATATCGATGAATTGCGTTGATGAATTACATACATACATACATACATAGATGAGCTTGGAGTTTTAACGAGCGAAGGGTTACTTCGTGGCAAAGGCGCGCCAGCTGCAGCTAACTGCTAACTGCTTAATCGTACACCAAAAAGCACTACGTTAACGAGGTACAAACAGGCGCACATACATACACAACAGAACGCACTCCTACGTGGAATGCGGTGGACAGCAAGTTAGTGTATGTGTTGTGGTGGGGGCTTTAAAATCGAAATAGCTCCAAAAATACAATATTTCTTTGTCCATTTGTTTCTTGTGAAATATCTTCTGGGTGGAGCGGCTAGCAGGGAGAGGGGGAGTTTTGTTTTGTCGCATTGTTCGTCGCTCGGAATCATTCGACTGCATAACTTACAAATCCGTTTGGTTTGCATATGAGCTAGATATGTGTATGTAGTAGCATTGTTGTGCTTATACAAAGCAACATACATGCGTGCCGCGAGCAGGAAGTCGAGTGCTCGCTACACCACTCGGCATTTGGCCCGCTCTTCGCACTCTTGGTTGGTTACCTGTTGTGGGTGGTCCGCTGCGGCGGCATAACGGGTCGTATGAATTTTGTATTTCATTTATATTTATATGCGTGCATGTGTATATGTATGTACATATATATGCATATGTATATTGTGAGTGCTTTTGTTATGCTTGCAAATCAAAGAGAAAACATTCAAACTCTAACGTCGGCGGTATAGAAATATTGAATAGAAAAAGATTAAAAAAATTGCTAGTCAATGTATGGAAATTTGAAGGGCAAGCACAATATATATCACAACAAAATTGTCTTTATTCAATGGCAAATCCAATGATGTGCGCTTGGACGGATTTTGACAGTTCGTCAGACGCGCCGTGTCAGTCATGCAATCACTCACACACGCAACTTAACTACACGCAACGCAGTGCACGCACACACTTATCAAAGTTGGCTGCTATCGCTTGTTACAGGCCAATGGCCAGATAGCTACTGTTGCGCGCCTTTCCGGCATTGAAATATCTGAATATCATTCTCTTTTTGGCAAATAAAAATTTATAAAAAAAAAATATTAAAAAAAAATTCACCAATGCGTGACTGCATGGGTTCGTGTTAAACTCTCCTCAACTAGAAAAATTCATTGCTACAATGGACGCGCTCAGTTCGACTGTCTGTTGTAGGCTCACCTTCAGTGCCGCCACTCTTGTCCCTGTCAGTATACGTGTGTTCGGAGTGTGGGTGATACAAAAGGGTTTGTTAAAGTGCCTAGTCCTTCATTCGAATTTTATGTTTTGACTTGGTACATAAATATTTTTCAACTGCTAATAAACATTCTTCGTCGTAAAATTTCTTTGTAGGTGTGGTAAATATTTGCGATTTAGTTGATGTCGTCGGGAGTAGGGGTGCACAAATGCTTTAACGAAGTTTTGAATTTTTATGGCATAAATGCTTCTTAATTTTCTTTCCTTATTTCCTCCTTATTTCGATTTCAACTCTAGAAATAAATTTTAGCTTTAGCAAGTTTTTTTTCAAACTGATTTTGCTTGAAATTAAATTTCGAAACTTTTCATTTTGACAGTCAATATTATGATATTATAATAATAAATATGGTTACTAGTCTTTTTTACGAGTAAAAATTATTTTGAAAACAATTTTTTTTATAATATTCCTTTGAATTTGTTTAGGTATTTCTATTTCAGATATTTAATTAGTAAAAAATGTTAACAAATTGGAAACATCGGTACCATGCATAATTATCTGACCTTAAGGCTGGTTTTTTTCATTCAACTAGGCTTCCTGAAATTCAGTAGATTTATAATTTAGTTCTATTAGATAATTTAGTTTCTGCTAATATTCCAAAGCCTACTTTCGCAAGGAAACCGCATAGGAGCATTATCCTATGAGGCAATGCCCGGTCAGAATCTCAATCACCTGTAAATATCTTCTTTTTGAGATAATATAAGCGTCCAGTCTCGGACGAGTTTTGTTCCTATCTTGAAGATTTGTTCTGATTCTTCAATAAAGCATATAATAATGTGAAATTTGGTATGCTGTGCATATCTAATAAAGTAAATATTGATACTGAAAATCGACGAAATCGGAGGACTATATCACAAAGATATAGATATAACCGATTTGTTTTGGGTCAATAAATATTTACACTGAAAATCATCGAATTCGAATTTTGCATTTTGCACTAAATTTGCTGTTTATGAAAGGTATGACTTCGGCATGGCCGAAGACAGCACCTCTTGGTTTTTTTTGTACCGAAGAGCCTGCTTTATCGTACTCTTCCTAGCAAGTTCATCCGCCCTGCAGTTTTCCTCTATGTCTTTGTTACCAGGGTCTCAAATGGGAAGTAATCTTTTATTGTTGTTTCGCAAAGAGTCCATAGAGTAAGTTTTCTTAAGTATAGAATCAGCATTTCAAATTCGTACTAAATCCTAGTCTTTAAACATCGGCCGGTGCGTATAAGAGTACGCTTCTGAATGATGATATATTTAACTGTGTGAGTCCCCAATGGCGTATGAGTAACATAAAGCAATGAAAGCTTTAGGAGTAGAACCAGAAAAGTCTGTAATAACAATCAAAATAGCAGAGTAGAGCAAACAAATTAAAAACAACGAATAAAGTAACGGTACGAGAAGACTATCAGCAAAAGGAAAACCAGTCGCGCGCGCATAATACAAAACACACACACCTACAAATCGAGAGAAAAGCAACGGACGCTGATGGCTCAGACTCAGCTTAGCTCAAAGACAGATCAGCGAAGTTTCGGAAACAAAACAATACAAAAAAAAAAAAAAACGCAATCAACTTTGCATGCGTAGAGATACATAAATACGTACAAAACAATAAGTGTGTACAATCCAAAAAAAAAAAAGAGTTCATTACAATAACGGTAAGAGAAAAGTGGCCTGCAGCAAAGGATTGTGGCACCAACGATTATATTTTAGAAGCAACAGCGGCAGGACAAAACCAGCCACCGTCATTTTTCGTATTGCTCTTGATTGACGTGCTTTTTGCTGATGTACGCTACTTGATTGGTTTTATGTCTACAGGTAGGTAGATGCACATAGAGGTAGGCAAAAAAAAAAAATGGAAACGAGAAACAGAACAGTCTAAATACTGGCCTGCAAGTATTGATAAGGCCGCTTGAGCACACACAATACAATACGAAAGCAAGGCAGAGTATGTGGCCATGAATTACTAGTCACATGCTTAATGGCAGATGGTGGGCCTAGCTACTGGACGAATGGTATAGGTTCAGGTGTTCGCACGTACTTTCAAGTTTAGCGCATCGCCACCGCCAATGTTGTGTCGTTAGTTCAATATGTGCGTGAATTTTGAATTTGAATTTTTCATATTCCAGCGGGTGTTTCCCTCTACTATTCCATTTTTGTTTTTTTTTTTCTCCTTTTTGTTTTTTTTTGGTATCGACAGTTAAAAGTTGTGCTGATTGGTGTATGGCTGATATACGCATAAAAATATTTTATGTACCAACAAAATTTTTATTTGACTACCGTAGTGCAGTGGGTAAATAGTAGTGGTTGGGAAAAAATTGCCAGCAGCCAGTTATGATTTTATTATAGCGCCAAAGGTAAGCAACTCAACCCTGTAGTGTCAGGGCAAAAGGTAATTTAAAAACTTAAATTTTTGCATTTTCGGTAGAATTATTGCATAAAATAGTTTTTATATGCTTTGAGTTTAATTTTTGTTGAATTTTTTATTTATAATCAGAAGCATCAGAAGTGGCATAATTCCATAACGGGTCGACTGATATCTCAGTTTACTATATTTGTTTGGTTGAAGCATATATAGGGGTTTCCAATAAGAGTGATATGATTTCTTTAAAAAAAAAGACACTAATTGTTAAGGAAATTCAATGTTTTTTTATTTAATGTCAAGTACAATCGATACAATTGTTCTGTTCAATAAGTTCTGAATACAACATCATTCAAATTGCCTCCACAACTACTTTTGCAGGAACGAATTCGATGAACTCAATTTTTGAGCACTTTTTCACTAAATCAAGTCGTATGTCATGAATAGCACGTTCAATATTGACTTTTAAAGCTTGAAGAGAGTCTGGTTTATTGCTAAAGACCAATGACTTCAAATAACCCCACAAGAACTAGTCTAATGGTGTTAAACAACAATTTTTTGGAGGCCATTCAATGTCACAATTTCTTGAAATAGTCCAATCGCCAAACCTTTCTCGCAATATTTGGATTGTTACACATGCTGTGTGATACGTAGCTACGTCTTGTTGGAACCAGATGTTGTTAAGATCAAATTCTTCCAATTGTGGCCATAAAAAGTTAGTTATAATCGATCTAAACCGCTCTCCATTGACAATAACGGTGCTACCAGCTTCATTTCGAAAGAAGTACGGACCGATGATTCTACCTGACAAAAAACCAAACCGAACTGTAAATTTAGGTGAATGTAAAGGTTCTTCATGAATAATTTGTGGATTTTCTTCGTACCAGAATCGACTGTTTTGGTTATTTACCGCACCATTCAGATGAAAGTGAGCCTTATCGGAGAAGATGATCTTCTTAAAAAACTCGTTATCGTTTTTAAGTTGTTCCAAGGTAAAATCAGCAAATTCACGACGTTTATAGTAGTCCAATGGCTTCAGTTCTTGAGTGGGAATAATTATATGCGAATGTAAGCCCAAACCCTTTCTCAAAATTCACCAGGTTGAGGTTTGAGACAGTTTTTACGATTTCCCAATTCTTGAGAACCTCTTGTAATCCACAAATTGCGGTCTTCAGCAACACTTGCCTGAACGGCAGCCATATTTTTATTACTTCGACCGGTTCTTTGTCTTATTGCCACTTGAAGATTATGTAAAGAAAATGTAGGCTCGAAATTTATTTTATTATTTTGATAATAATATTGAATAATTTGAGGTGTAGTAGTTATCATATTTGGAGTCAAAGCTTTTTTTCGAAGTTTGATATCTTCTTTGAGACTTCTTCTAGTTCTTTAAACTGCGAAGGCCTTAGAAGTCTACAATCGTTCTGAAGTTCTTCCGAAATCGCAAGAACAGTATGAGGAGCTAATTTGAACTAGTCATGCCTGTCTGCCTTCTTTTAGCGCAAACTTGTATTTCCGTTTTTGTAATATTTTTACCGCTTACCAATAAAAAAAAAAAATTTGAAATTCAACAAACATAAGATCCATATGAAAAAATTTTCTAATAGGATAAAACTCTGCGGTTTAGCCCAAAATTTTTTTTCAATTTTTAAAGTCTTTATGAAGCAACGATGATTTATCCAGAGTAAGCCTAGTTGTGACTTTACGATGTCGGGCCTTATAGGTGGATGGGTAGTGCACGTCTATTAACTTATGAACCTCCAAAGCAGAGCTGTGCCATAAAATATGAAACAAGCTTTCACGTTATCTACTAACTCCTTACATTTCTTTATATCATCCAATGCGTAGTTTAGCGGTAAGGATCTGACGTACAGTTTTCCTCTATATCCTTATGTCTCTCTTATGTTCAGCCATCATCTGTTTTTCAGCTCATTTTTTTAAATTTGTAGTCATGGAGCTATTCATGTGAATCACTGTCTGACTATCTTTGAAAATTATGGTCTGCTTGGCCTTAAATTAGGCTGCAATGTAATCTTCAGTCTGCTTAGTAGAGACTTGAGAGTTTCGCAGGAGAGCTCGAAAGGTGTATTTATTGAGAAGACAGCACCACTACTCCTCCATCGAGCAACGAGCTCTTATCTTATCTTAGGCATATATGTATATTCTGAGTAGATACTCCCAATTGAGGCAGCGTAGGAGTTTTTTAAATTTTTGCTCTCCACTAAAGCCTTAAGGGGTTAAGTGGGTTTGAAAATTAAAAAACAAAATCGATTTTTTTGTATTAAAATGTAAAATATATTTAAAATATTCTCCTAAAATTTCAAATCGATCGGAGTAAAATTCTAAGAGATAAACCCTTTGGGAGTTCCCGCTCATCAGGCCATGTCTGTGTCAATTTGAAACTTTAAACGCGTTTATCTCAAAACTCTATTTTTTAAGTCGGTGGACACGATTTCTCGAATAGTTATAAAGCGTTTTTATTCAAATTTGGCACACATCTTTGTGATAACATTACCTAGTCATTGAACGAAGAATTTTTTTTTTTATTAAAGCTAATTTTTTTCGAGCCAATGCATGGCGAAAATGTCATCAAGAAATGTGTATTTTTGTTCAAAGTGTGTCAAGAATTCAAATTCTAACGAAATATTTTTTGTTTTTTGATTTTAGATGAACCAATAATGAGTTATGCTGTCCATGGCGAGAGCATTTTCTATAAGACGTCAAAAAGGATGAGTTACCAACGGCTGAGTTTTCGGAATTTTTGAATAAAAATTTCACAAAATACTGTTTTAATATGTACATACATTTGATATGGTGAATTGTTTGAATAATATACATATATGATGGTATATACATATAAACAAAAAATTAGCGGCATACACATGCAGCGGTGCATTAGATATTCATAAACTGTTTTCCTGTCTCCCATTTTGTAATATATTATCAACCTGCGCACTAATAAACACTACTAGTTGGGAAGTTCAAAACTGCCACTAGAATTAGTGTAAAGTTAATCTTAAGCCGTTATTTTAGGCACTTCCGTTGTATTTTGATATTTACTTAAAATTTAATTTGCTCAAAATACTCAAAACACATTAATTTTGACTCGTCCACCTGCGCAGGCAATTAAGGTTCGTTTTATGAACTTCCTTAAGCGGCTTGCGTTCGATAACAAATAAATGAAATTCGAATCATAGTAAAAAAAAAATTTAACAATTATTACAGAAAATTAATAATAAAAAAAAAGCAACAGCATATTTATTTTTGCCGTTCTCGGTCAGTTTTGCGAAATGTTCAAAAAACATGCAATTAAGTCGTTAATACTTCATCGATTTAATACCCTACACCCGAAACCCAAACCATAAAAACGCGCCGTAGATGTAGTTGGTAGTTGGTGGTAACACACACCCAAAACAACCACAACAACAACAACAACCACAAACGTGAGATATGCATTTGCAATAAACTCTAAATACAACAACAACAACACCCGTATACACGTGTGCTCACACCAAGCAACTTTCTGGTGAGGAGCAATGGTAGAAAGTTTTAAAAGTAGCGGTAGTGGATGTATGGGGTTTGAAAGGATTATAGCATTACCGCGTGCGGACGGACGTATGATTCGCCATCCGACATTGCCGCTTTCGTCATCAAATGAATGTTTGCCAAATGCGAAAATGATACCTACTTTAAATTGTTGTTATTTTCGTTGTTGTTGTTGCTGTTTGTGTTTGGGGTAAGCAAACAATATGAAAGGCGTTTGTCAGAACTGAGCAGGGGCAACTAGGCTGGGCCAAAAATCATTCGACCATATATTTGAATGCTCAAGCCATAACAGTTGCTCATACACCTGCTTTTTTTCTTTCGCTAACTGTCTAAACAGCGAATTCCGCGCAATTGTTGTTGTTTTTGTTTTTGTTTTTCTATTTATTTGTCTGTCGCGGCGTCTATCAATTCATCAAAACTGAAACAGGATAAACACAGCGTTGATGAACAAGCCTACAAATACCACATATTACACATACAAACAGGCATATATGGTACACAAATGCATACATACATAATATGTATGGCGTATATACATAGGCATGTCGCTGGCGTCAGGTGTAAGTGTTGTTTGTTGTTATTTGAAAAAGCAATAGCAACAAGAACAGATAAACCATAAGCAACGGAAGCGGAAATGGAATTGGCAACGTTGTTAACTTGACGCTGGCGCTGACGCAAGAGCCAACCGGCTGGACAGCCGGCTAGTCAAGAACAAAGTCTGCTAGGCTATTTGTGGTAACGGTAAACGAGCGTATATATGACTACCATAACTGTCTGTCGTCTGTATGTAGTAGGCATGTAGTTTTTTAAAGCCGTTATATCTTTAGTGTATTTGCTGCTATTTACCGTTTGCTCACTGCTTGCCTGTATGGGTCTTGCTGTTGTCGCCGTTTGCGTTTAAAACTGACAACACGATGAGCGGCGAGTTTTTGATTAGTTTTTCGTATGCTTTTTTTGGTGATATGCTATTGCGATACACAAGTTGTACTTTATTTTCCTTCTTCTGTGTAGTGTAAGTATGTATATTTGTTATCTGAAATAGTTCCGTTAATTAGCGTGGTTGCTTTTCTGGGAGATGGAGTAATATTTTGTCAAAAAAAAACAAACCAAGTCTTAACGAAAAGAACATGCTGAAAATATCTAAAAGGCGAAGTATGGAAGATGACTAGCCTCAGTCGTTCATTCAATAAGAAGGGTGGATATTATTTAAGCCTCGAGACGAAATCCTTGAATCGGATTATTTAACTCTTGTAAACTTTTTCAGGCATATTTTGAGGTTATGTACTGATTATGCTGCTTTATAGAGATCTAAAACGTACTTTAAAAAATTCAGGTTATACAAATCCACAGCTTTTCCCGTTTCTTAAATGATTTTATTTATTTCCAATGCCATTTTGCCAATATAAGAGAATGTTATATTTCCTTGAAAGCAAATTGTAAGTCTTGGCGCAAAAATAAATTTCTAAACCAATATCTGCTTTGTTAGATACCCAAGTAAAAATTATTCGAGTTTTGAATTTATATATATTTCTGAGTGAGATTAGTTTTTCTCTGTATATACAAAAATATGAATATATTGATAAAAAAATAATTTACTTACTGGCATTTAACATTTTAATATTTATTTAAATTTGAAAAACTGGCTTTTTACCTGGAAATAAGGAAAAAATAAATTTCGTTAGTTTTCAATTACATTATTATTGCTTAAATCGATTAAATTAAAGTTATTAAAAATAATAATAACAAAAATTATTTAAAATAATAAAATATTATAAAAAAATTTCACATTCTTATCTACACAATATCTAATATTGAAATAAATTATAAAACTCGCTCTTAACCACTATCCCATTGGTGTTTATTAAATTAAACACTTTTTCTATAACAATAATCACAAGCAATTAAATTTTTGCAATTTAAGCACAAAATATGACGGAAGCCAAAAAAAATTCCATCCAAATCAAGAAAGTTTCAGCATTAAATACAGTTCGCTGGTTTCTTACAAAAATTAAAAAAAAATTCTGAAAGCCACAAAAAAGCAGCAATTTTCTTCTTAACTGATTCGCTTCAAAGCAGCAGGGTGAAAAAATTCTCTTGCACGCTGTAGAAAATAAATTTTATATAGATGTAGATATGTAGATTTTTACATATTTATGTACATATACCACCACCAATGCAAGCGCTTTTCTTACACAACTCTACACGCATTCGACGTTAAACGTTACAAGCAGTACTTGAATGGCGCCTTAAAATAGGCTACAAAATAAAGAAGACGAAATTAAACGAGTGAAGTAAGGAAATTAAGAACAAAAGAAAAGAAAAAAAGCTATTTTGACGCCAACTTTGACTTACTTGTATGAATGCTAACTATATATAGTAATCAGTATATAAGACAAGCAGCACATCACATAGTAAATAAGTAATTAAAATAGCTACCAGGTGAGCCAAAAAAAAGTCGTTAAATTTTTAAAACCTAATTTTGTGCGCATAAACGGTATATATGTATGTATTTATGTACAAAATAACGTTGCTTTGAAGTGCAAAGCTGCACTTGATGGAAAAAAATATACATGACATTGTGTATACTAATTCAATTTGGCAATTATGTTTGGCAGTAAAGCTTTGTTGTCATAATTACAAGCAACCCCGCAACAAAAAGGATTTTCTTCATATTCTTTGCACGAAAAACACTTCATTTAAGTCAAACCCGCACACACATTCTCAAGTGCATATATGTATATACCTAATTTCTTATAACAACAATTGTTACAGACTCAACACACACCTAAGCAGAGCAAGTTACGCGGCATAGGCTTCTGACAATAATTACTCATGTCGGAAATTGTCATCTGATGCGTATACACACGCAAAAATGCACATTAATGCACACACAGACACACACACACATATAGAGAGACTCTAGTAAAGTGGCAGCAGTAACGCTTTCTCATTCTCCATTTTATTTGGCGTTGTCCCACCCACCCAACACTCGTTAGCTCCACTGAGTGCTGACGCTTTGTCTTATCGTAAGCCTCTTCGGTTGGTGTATTGTTGGTGTTGTTGCGCACACGTTGCTACGTGCAATGAATTTTCCTTGTAATTTGTTGTGTCCGCACATTTTTGGTTGTTTTTTTTTTTGTCCTCGGCAAGTCATGTTCTGCTCTGAGTGGTGGTGTGCACGAAGACTTTTACTCTTCTGGGGGCAATGCACAAATTGAGTTCGGTTGGCGCCACAATGCCTAGTGGCGAACACGAAGACAGGCTAAATGGCAATTAAAGTGTTGGGGCAACTAGCCAAATAGGGTAGTCAAGTCTTTCATGCTTGTGGTAAAAATATTAATGAAATAAAAATTAAAGTGAAAACGAGGAAAATGAACAGAACACAAAGGTATGTGTATTTTGCACGGAGGCACTTGTGAAGGCATTTTAAGCGAAAACTTAAGTTTTTTTTTTTTAATGCAAAAAAATATATTCATAACTGTTCTCACTTTTAAATATTAATAAAATTAAGTAAATTAAGAAATTGGTTTCATATTATAAAATCACTTCGCTAAATATTATTTCCATGTATTCGCTACCTACATATATATATATATACCCCTATTAGGTTTTAATGTTTGTTTATAACAGGAAAAAACTGCAAATTGTATGTATTCTAGTAAAAAGCTTGAATTTTGTCCCTTTTTATGTCTGAAATAATTTAATGTTGTATGGCGGAGTACAACTCACATCTAGTATAACTACTAATTTACTTCAAAACATATTCCTCTCTCTCTACTCTTACGAGTACATACTTGTCCCGTGTCATTATGCTTACGTCATATAAAGCGATATTTTTCCTTATCCTCGTACTTATTGAGCAAGTATACATATAACTTTCAAGAGCACATACAATCAGACTAATGTATTCTGTGTATGTATGATTGTTTTTATATATACATACATATGTAGAGGAGCACAAGAGGCACGCAAAAATATAGCTGGCCGATAATGAAAGTGCGTGCGCATTTTTGCAACTGCGTTTTTCGGCAACGAATTCGTTAGCGCTCTACCTCCTTCCATAAGTATTCATACATACATATCTCGATCAATACATATAAATAAATGCCAATTTTGAGGGTTGTGAGTGGGCAGACAGCTAAGCATAAACATGCTATTGAAAGTATCTTGCGTGCAGGAGGTATAATTCATTTTAGTGCGTGTTCTGAAATGTTATTTGCTGCTTTTATATTGAATTTTTTTCCTTTTTTTTTTGAAGCTTAGTTAGATGAAGTAATTTGTGAAGCAAGTAAATTAATAAATAAAACACGGTAAAAAAGTTTGAATAAAATAATATGAAATAAAATAAACTAAAATTAAATTAGAGTAAATAAAATAGATTAAAATAAAATAAGATAAAATGCAATGAAATACAATAATATAATATAAAATAAAATAAAATAAAATAAAATAAAATAAAATAAAATATAATAGAATAAAATTAAATTAAATTGAATTAAATGATATAAAAAAGTAAAATAACAGAATAAAATGAAACAATATAAAACAATGTAAAAAAATAAGAATTGAAATTAAACTAAATAAAAAAGATGAAAATGAAGTAGAAATAACTAAATAAAATATAATAAAAGAAAATAAAATAAAGTAAATTAACATAAAATAAAATAAAATTAATTAAAATAAAATAGAAATGAGCTAAATAAAATATAATAAAATACAATAATAAAAAATAAATAAAATAAATTAAAGTAAAGTAACATAGAATAAAGGCAATTGATATGATATGCTAAGTGTCGTTTTGACCATTACATTCACCTAAATTGACAGTTTGGTGCTGGTTTCGGTCTGTTGGAATCATCGGTCCGTACTTCTTTCGAAATTATACCAGGCACCGTTACTGTCAATGGCGAGCGGTATAGATCGATGATAACCAACTTTTTATGGTCATATTCGGAAGAAGTGGATCTTAACAACAACTGGTTCCAACAAGACGAGGTTACGTGTCACACAGCACGTGCAACAACAGAATTATTGCGATAAAGGTTTGCAGATTCGAGTTGTTAAAAAAATTGTGATATTGAATGGCCTCCAAGAAGTTGTGATTTAACACCATTAGACTACTTCTTGTGGGGTTATTTTAAGTCGTTGGTCTTTAGCAATTAGCCAGACTTTCTTCAATCTTTAAAAGTCAATATTGAACGTGCTATTCATGACATACGACTTGATTTAATGGATAAAGGGCTCAAAAATTGGGTTCATCGAATTCGTTCCTGCAAAAGAAGTCGTGGAGGCCATTTGAATGATGTTGTACTCATAACTTAATTGTATGGATTGTACTTCACATTAAATAAAAACATTTGAATTTCCTTAACAATTAGTGTGTTTTTTTTTAAGTAATCATATCACTCTTATTGAAAACCCCTATATATTCAAATAAAATAAAATAAATTAAATTAATTATTTAGCTTAATAAAATGGAATAAATTGAAATGATAAAAAATTAAGTAATATGAAATAAAATGAAATTAAACTAAATAAAATAGAAATATATATATTATAATATTTACATAGAAATAAAACAGTTTTGCCCTCACTTTCTAAGGACCACACGTAAGCAACCGTCCTGCAGTAGCTGTTGGTGACAGTGGCGCTATACTGCAGCAGTAATATTAGAGCAAAAACTGTGATATACTTATATGTACTCGTACGACTATATGTGCTAGTATGAGCATAAATAAGAAGTAAAAGTGTTTATCACAAATATGTACATACCACACTTTGGTGCACTTAAATATTCATTCTTCATCAGCAGTACATACATTTTGTCTTATTAAAATACATTCGCACTTATATATGTACAATTAATATATAATTTTCTCACTTGGTACAGAGTATATTGTCTTTTTTTTTGCCATATGCATACACAAAGCGATAAAACCAAAATTAAAAATTTTTTTCAACAAAACTAAAGCGCTAAACAAAGAAAAAGAAAGTTAAAAAATCGCCTGCAGCAAAGCAAAATAGTAAAAAAAAAAAACTACAACAGGGACACATGCACATTTTCGATATTAGAAAGCTAAATTCAAAGCCATCCTGCATTCATATAAATTTTTCATATCTCAATTTACGCTCGAATATTTTCATGTGCATATGAATATACATATGGTATGTATGTGAGTGTATGTTGCAAGTAATCAAAGCAAATAACCCCCAGGCGTCGCAATGCCACTGCAATACGGTCCCTTGATGCCACTTGAAAGGCTAACCGCTGTTTGTGCGACTGCAGTCTGATAAAAGTCTTGCCGAGACACAGCGCAATGAATGTTTAAAACGGATGTACATACATATTTATGTATGTAGGTATTTGCACACAAACATGGTTGGGAGTTGACTGATTGAATGGGCTGGCGGGCTGACTTGCTGGCTGCCTGACAGTCGCCACTGCAGTGCAGTAAAGTCAAAGCAATGCTTTTTTTTAGATAGATGTGCAGGAACAGTTTTGGCACAGTGTTTCGCGAATTACTAAATATATATGTAAATGTAAATTATATTAAATCGAAAGTAACATTATAAATATTTAAAAAAAAAATATATTCATATATAAAAGTATGAAAAAAAGACCTTGCATAGTTTTCAATTTTTTTATTAACTATTTAATATAATTATCCTTAAAATTTTTCAATTATAAAATATAGTTTAATTTTATTTTCACTTTTTTGTGACACAACAATACATGGTATTGAATTTTTTGCTTCATTTAATTTTACTTCGATTTACCCCAATATGAACCACTGTTCTCTTTCGTAGAGGAGTAATAAGCTTTTGTTGTTTTGTTTCCAATATGTCCTAGCATATTAGATTTTCTAAGTGCATGTTGCACGTGCTGCATGTGTGTCATTGCATTAGTGCATTATATTCGCTGTTGCTTTCTATACATTTCACCCTCCATTCGTTAAAGTTCATTTGGTGCACACGAATTATTTACGTACCAATACACACTTATCTTATACAGCGCTGAAATGTAGTGCTTCAAACAACTTCCCACTTTATGTTGCACCATTAAATATTGTGCACCCCTACATGGGGTTTTCGCTGTGGAAGGATATTTTTTAATGAAGCGTTTTTCGTAGTTGCCGGTTTTCTGTTTTTTTTTACACAATACTTTACAAACCCTCTGTGAGCAGAAGCGTGGAAAAGGAGATTTGTACGTATGGACACATGCTCATATTATTACGTATAAGTTGATATATATGTAGTAAAATTAACTCGATTGCATATTGTGCGGCGCAGCGGATTAAGTAGTGGTGGCAACAGCATACTCGTTTGTGTGTATGTTGCATGTACTTCGACGTCGTGTGCTTTATGTGAAAATGTTGCCAATTGCATTTATGTAGCGTATTTTCCTGCGACCACTTCTACTTTCCGGTTTATTTTTTTCCCAAGTTGTTTTGAGGCTTGAAAAGCGTGTGCATGCAGGTTTGTTTTGAAAAGTTTTTCCACAGGCAATGACTGCCTGCTATTAGCATGGCGTGCGATGTCTTTTTTGTTTGGTGAAAAAAAAATTTAGCTATGCACCTTGTCATTTATGTTGAAACATGTTTTTTTTTACAATTCGTTTCTTCGCAGCATGCTAGCTTTCAACAGGATTTTCTTTGTGATTATTTATTTTTCTATTTTTTCATCATATTGCTTATTCTACATTTCACTCGTTAGACACGCTCAGTGAACAGTAAATTTAATGATTGCAATTAGTGCAAATGCCTGTGAAGTAAGTGAAAATGCAACTGAGTTGGTCTAGCGATGTTTGTATCTTGTAGTGATTCTACGTTTTCTCTTTCTATTTCCACCAGCATATATTTTGGGGCAGAGACGGTGGCTAATTCGAAATTTTTTCATGATGTAAATAGTTTATTGCATATATTATATTATTTTATTTTGTTTTTATTTTTATTTTTGATGTTATTTTCTTTTAAATTTTATTTTTATTTTTTATTTATTTATTTTTATTTTTATTTTTTTATTTTATTTTATTTTTTTATTTTTTTTTTTTCGTTTCATTATCATTTTTATTTTTTTTTGTTTTAATTATATGTATTTTAATTTATTTTAATTTTATTTTATTATAATTCTTTTTCTCTTATTTCATTTATTTAATTTTATTTAGATTTAACTTAATTTTCTTCTAAATTTAAACGTATATTTTTTAAAATTTAATGAATTTTCCTAAAAATAAATAAACTAATTTAATATTATTAATAATTTTATTTTTATTTTATTTAGTTTTATATTATATTGTTTTGTTTTAAATTTAATTTAAGTTAGTTTTATTTTATAATTATTTTTATTTTAATTTAACCTTAATTTTATTTTATTTTTACTTATTCTGATCGTTGTGGTCTTAAAAATTCCTGCACCCTCGTTATTCATACTCGTTGAAATGAATTCCTTCTTTTCCGATTGGTTAAAGTAGAACCACCTGTAATTGCCTTACAACTGCAAATAAATTACATACTTCCCTATACAAACACATGCTGCATACATAGATTGGCAAATAAAAATTGCACATAAGACACGAATTGCATTAACGATCGTTTGAAGAGAAATTGTAACGCAACGCATTGGTGCATTCATTTTGTTCGTGAGCCGAACGAATACGGAGCCAACGAGCACCAACAGATCTCCTGAGTAGAAAATGTAACTTATAGTAACACAATAATTTTCAGCGGGAGGCATATACGGTGAAAACAAAAACAAATTAGCGAATTCTGTTGTTTTAAATATGTGTATGTTATAAAATACTATGTGCACACTGCAATTTGTATGCGCAACACATGTACATATATAACAAATATATAGCCAATGCGAAT
The DNA here is from genome assembly GCA_030068015.2 of Neoceratitis asiatica. Taxonomy (NCBI): domain Eukaryota; kingdom Metazoa; phylum Arthropoda; class Insecta; order Diptera; family Tephritidae; genus Neoceratitis; species Neoceratitis asiatica. The sequence continues at coordinate 27,429,097 of CM061524.1, forward strand.
GGGGAGACAATGCCGAGGTGAATTAGTCATTCGTAGTTGGTTTGTTGGGAGGAAATTTGTTCTCCATAAATTAATGCTTGCTTTTTTTCTAAAAAATCAAAGCAGCAATGGATGTATGGATAATTTTTCACGTGTAGTAAAATACGATTTTGGCAAAGAGATTTAAATGTGTTTAAAAATGATTTTAAATATACATTTCGTGTTAAAATATTATTTTATTATTTATTGTGAGGCTTCTGATGCCGAAGTAGATTAAGTAACTAAATAAAATTGTTAATAAAACACTACTAAACTTTTTAATATTTTATATACGATTCTCCCAGTTTTATTTATTCGCTTACCTCAATTTGCGATTCTACTTTTATTAGTTCTTTTATTTTCATTTTATAGTTTTCTCAACCATTAAATACATTATTTCAATTTCAATTGTATTTAAATTGCTTATTTTATAGTAGTTCTTTTATTTTCGATACTATTGTTCACACATATTGTCGGAAATTTTCAATTTAATGCTTTTATCAAATTAAATATTTTGTTAAATTTAATTTTTCATGCCACTATTTTTGTGTTTATATTTCAGCTATTGAACTTCTTTCCATATACGAGTATATAGCTGTGTATGTAAGTGCACCTGCACACAATCCACTCAATCACTTAATTCATCCTACCTCTATTAATCTTATTTTTTCACTGTTGCTCTAATTTTTTTCCGCTTCTGGTATTGCATAATCGCACAAATATTCGTAATATCAAATGTGCATTTATTTCAAATTCCCAAAAAAAAGGTGACGACATGTTATGTCAGTGCAAGGGGGGACGACCATTTTTAGATTTTTTGTTGTTGATTTCTAAACAGTCACTTTTATTTGCACAATTTTATACGCACATAACATACTTGCACATACCTACTTGCACAAATTTATGCATGTAAATGAGTGAGTGTTCTTATTATGCTGATTTTATCGCAAATATTTTTGTATCTGTTTTTCTTTTTTTGCTTGTTTATTGTTTTTTTATAAGTCTAACCTACATTTTGAAGTGGACCGTCATACGCACTCACATACAATTTTAATAACAAACACAAAAATTTCACGTTTATTGCTCCAAAAAAAAAAACCAAAACAATAGTTAGAATCGGCGCAGCAGGCAGACCTTGTGTGCCAGCTAAAAACTTTCGTAAATAATATTGCGAAGCGAGCAATTTGTCGGTGTGACGACAACCATGCTCGCTGGTTAGATTAGAAGGAACTGACCATGCTAAACAGAGTGTTGTGTCGAAGAAATAGGTTGGAGAAGCAAATGTTGAAAGCCTTCGTGGCGCACCAATACCAATAACAGCTGAGCAATGCGATAACAAGAACAACAATAACAACGAAAATAAGTTGTTTATCTCTTGTGCGAAGATTCGTAGAATTATACTAAACAAAACAGCAAACAAATACATAAACACACACACATACACTTATTTATAAAAGTATGAGAGCATTGAGAAATTCGCACACATTTTCATACACCTTCCTGGAGCGAACCAAAAAATGCTTGTTTTTTTTTCTTTTTTTTGCAAGTGTATGAGTGTGTGTTTTTGCGTTTGCTCTTTTCTAAATTTATTTTATTGCTTTGTTTTTGTTTTGCTACTTTTTTCTTATTTGCAAATTTTGCACGACGCGCATTTCCCGTTTCGTCAGCCATAGTGTGGAGCTGTGTGGCGCTGCAGCCTTATTACTTGATTGTATGTGCGCGTGTGCATGTGCGAATATATTATTCTGCATTTGTGTTTGCTTTTACTCTGCTGCGCCGTTAGTAGAGTCGTGCGGTGGTCCCGTTTTGCGGATCACTACACCCCTTTCGCTGTCATTCACGCGATCACACTGACTGCAGCCCAAACACACATGCATGCACACATACATTTCTAAAAAAACACATACACACACGTACAAAAAATATATATTATCAATTTGTTGTTGCTTTTTTGTCAAGTCTCTTTATTATTATTATTTCTTTCTTATTGTTTTGCTATTTTTGCTCTAATGTATTCGTGTGTGCGTCTGCTTCTCAATTGCAATAATAACAACAACTGCGGCATTTGTTATGCCAAAAAATAACAAGGTCAAATGCAGTTATTTAATTCGTATGCGCATGACGGCAGCAAGCAAAAAGCAAGCAAGCACCGAAGCAGTCAGTCAGCTAAATAGCGAGTGGGTTTTAGGCGAACATGTGTGTTTGCTTTTTAATGCAGACGAGTACGTATGTACAAACATACTTAGAAATATGGGTACATATGAGTTCGACTGAGTAGATACAGCAATTGGCATGCAATTAGTAACATTTTTAAAAAGGAGAAATATTAATTAGAAATTTAGAAAATGTCGAGGTGTTTATTGTTGACAATAATTTTTTGAACAAATTTATAAATATTTTTAATTTTTATTATATCAAATATGTATTTTAACTATTTAATTTTTTTTTTTTAATATTAATTGTAAATTTTCCTTAAATTTCAATGATACCTTTCAATTGTGCCTCATATTTTTAGTTATTTTATTTTATTTTTTGTAATGAAAGGTAGCAAAAAAATTTTTTTGAATGCATCTTATCAACAATAGAGCCCACCGATTTCTATTATAAATATTCTGCCTTCAATTCCTTCGGCAAAACATTTCTTTTTTATGCAACTCCGCCAAGAAGACTATTGACTCCTGCGGCAATACGAAACGTGACTGGAATTTTAATGCTCGAAGTGAGCTTCTACCGTTTCTTATTGCCTGAAGTTTCTCAATTTGTTTATTTTTTTTGTTCAACCAAATTTCGCTTCTGATCGCCAATAAACATACATATTTACGTATAAATATAGCAAAATGGGTATGTAGTTCAAAACAACGGTTCTTAATAGCTCACGGGCAATCGTATGGCCAACTGCAACGGCCACTAAGTATGTATGTCGACTTTTCTTATTTTAAGAATACATTTGTCTATATGTATGTACCTAAACTTTGTAGGTATGCATGTGCATATCCCAAGGCTATCAAAAGGTTTATTGCAAAACAATATGTCAGATGACGGTGTGTATACTTGAATGTATGTAGAGTTAGATACAAGCGATGTTTAGGGTTTAGATAGCCCAAAAATTCCTGCTGGTGAATTTCTAATGCAGCTTTGACACATACATACACACGTTTATACTCATATATGCCTACGTAATATCTCCCTCTCGTCTACTCTTCATTTATCATCTGGAATTCTAAGAAGAAATCCGCCAAGGTGCAAATTAAGCACCGCAATGTGAATTGCAAAAATGCTTTTACTACAAAATGCTGCTCTTTTATCCTTTATTTATCATTCTTACATACATACATGCATTCCTTGTTTTGTAGACGTATGTATGTATGTTTCTTCTTTACAATCATTTGATTCTAAAAAATTTCAAAGGAAGAAGCGAAGGTGTGGCGTCTGCTTGCGTGTATGTATGATCTTATTGAAAAATATATGTACATACGAGTAGCATATGTATATGGCAGAATGATGCAGCAATATGCGGTATGAATAATTCATACATACATATGTATAAAACCTGAAAATCCTTATCCGTGAACCTGCATAACATGCTTCGCATTATAATTACTGTGTCAAATCCTTTTTAGAAGTAATGGTCATAGTTAGGGGTTCTTAGAAAATTTTGTGTGCATTTGATGTTGGAAATTGGTAATTTTGCTTAGCTTGATGCCTTTGAGCAATGATGGTTACAAAAGCTCTATAAATTTTCTAATATATTTGTTAACCTCTTTAAATTTATTTTTGATTATCTAAGTTTTCTTTAATTATTTTTAATTCTTTTTTAATTAATATTTATTTTTTTTTTAATTTTCTTATTTTTATTTATTTCATTTATTTTATTTTTGTATGTTTTTTAATTTTTTTAATTTTTTTAATTTTTTTTTTTATTACTATTTTTTAATCTATTTTTGTAATTTTTTTATTTTTTATTTCTTATTTCTTTGATATTATTATTTTTTTAATATTTTTTTTTATTTTCTCTTCATTTTTTTGGTTTTGGTTAATTTTTTTTATATATTTTATTTTTGTTTAATGTTTGTGCTTTATAATTTTTATAGTTTTATATATATATTATATATTATTATATATATATATTTTTTTAAATTTTCTTTAATTTTTAATTTTTAATTTTTAATTTACTTTTTTATTCTTTTTTATTATTTCTTTATTTCTTTTATAATTTTTTTTCTTAAATTTTTATTAATATTTAATTTTTTTTTTGTTATTTATTTCAATTTTATTTTTTTATTTTTACTTTTTTCATTATTTTATTATTATAATTTTTTTTCATTGTGTTAAAAAAAAATTTTTAAATACATTTTTGGATATTTTATTAGATTTTTAATCTATTTTTCTAATTTTTTATTTTTTGTCATCTTTTTTTACTTTGTTATTTTTTATTCTTTATTATTTCTTTATTACTATTATCTCTTTATTATCATTTTTTTAATTTTCTCCCCATTTTTTAGCTTTTAGTTTAATTTTTTATTTATTTTTTTTATTTTTTATTCTTTATTATTATTTTTTTACTTATTTCTTTGATTTTTAATTTATATTTTTTTGTTATTTACTAATTTATTTTTTTATTTTATTATTATTATTTTTTATTGTTTTTGCTATAAATTTTTTTTTAACAATTTTTTTATAATTTAAAAAAAAAAATTTAATTTTTATTTCCAATTTTTTTCTTTTTGATTTTTTTTAATTTTATTTTTATATTTGCTTAGCTGCTTTTGGGTCTTCATTTTTTTTTTCTATATTTCTTTAATTATTTTTGTTTCATTTACTATTTTAGATTTATTTATATTTATTTATTTATTTTTGTTCATTAATTTTTTATTTTAAAAATATTATTTTCAACATGTTGTAGCTTTATGAGACTTTCTTGCTAAATCAAAAATTAAAATTTACAAAATTTATAAAAGTTTTTACTTCATATTTTCTTTGTCAAAATTCGTAGTTCTTCTTAAAAATTATAAGAATGTAAAAGCTGCACTGCAATAAAGTATAAAACATTATTTAAAAATCACAGTATACATTAGTACACACATATTTTTATGTGCATTTGTATTTGCACTTCTCAGAAGGCAGTCAGACGACAACCGAAAAAAAATCATTGCTTAGAAATATCAGCAGAATGAGTAATCACGCAATTTGCAAAAACGACATACAGCAATAGCATTTCCTGCTTTTGTCGCGCCAATCAGCATTTGCTGCTCATCTGGTGTGACTGCAGCTGAAGCAGCAGTAAAAGCACAGCGAAACAAAGACGAAAGAGCAAGCATAACATAGTGTTAGTAAGCAAAAAACAAATAATAAAGAATTGCTAAATTCAAATAATACATACATACACATAAATAAGTATATGTACATAGAAATGCAGGACTGGCGTTTATTTACTCAAGTCAAATATTTTATTCTAAAAATATATATACATGTACATATGTTGTATATGCAATAAGCAATAGACAGCGGTTATGTATGGCACGGGAAAGTGCACAAATATATTAAATATAGACATATGTACATTAAAAATTTAATAAAAGGAAAATAATAAAAAATAACAGCAAACTCAATAGTACTTGCAATGCAAATAGTCAAAAAAAAGTGCGGAAGAGCAGCTCACACGCACACACACAAAGTGCAAAATAAATATTTAGAAAAAATAAAAATAAAATCACAAATCAACAACAGTGCATATATCAGTATATTTTATTGTTTAAAAAACCAGCAAAAAAACAAAATGAAAATAAAAAAATCTTAATAAATGGCAAAAAAGTAAACAACAGCAACAACGACAAGTGATTGCAACCAAGGCCAGCTGTGACGAACGACAGTAATGCGCCGAAATGTTGTTCTTGCCGGCATTGGTGTTGCTGTTGCTGCTGCTTTTATTGCTTTTTAAATAAGCAATGCGATGAAAGCGAAATACGCGATGCTGTGCGAAATGCGCTTAAAAGGTAATGTATAAAAATTAGTAATATTAATTTATATATATATCAAAAAATTGCAATAAAATCATAAAAAAGCAACAACAAAAAATGAGGAAAAAAATTTTATTTTTATATATTTATGGTAGGACTTTTTAAATAATAACTATTTTATTAATTTTCTTTTAATTTTTTAAATTTTTTCTTTTTCTTTTGTGATAATTTTTTGTTGTTTTTTTTTTTATAATTTGTTCTATTTTTATATTTGTTGTTTTTTTATAATCTCTTCTTCTTTTATAATTTTTTATATTAGTTGAACTTTTATATATTTCTTATATTTTTATTTTTTATTTTTTTAAATATTTTTTTTTATATTTTTTTTATTTTTTTATTTTTTTTATTATTATTATTTTTTATTATATATGTAAATATTTTATCTTTATTTGAGCTTAATAGTAGTTTTGTAAATTAAATATTGCAAAACTGCCTTAATCGTGAAGTTAGAGACTATCATTGAGACTATGGAAATTTATTAGACGTTATTCAACTTTTAAAGAGTATTTTATTGATGACTTAACATCATTTGTATTTAAAATAAAATTTATTCATACATATTTATTAAGTCACTCATGTTTTAAATTTTGTTGTTAAATATTTAACTACTTATGATTAATTTTCATCAATAATACAAATTAATCTTGAAAAAATCACATAAACTTACATATTCTCATATACATGCATACATATATTTATAATTAAGAAATTCTTTGAATAACGTGTCACTAAAAACAACTGCACCAGCAAAGGATTATCAGTGAGAAAAAAGTACAGGCTTGAAATATTTGCTTAAAAATTACACATAAGAAAAAATTATAAAATAAATATAATAATTTTTTCTTTATAAATTACTAGCGGATTCCAGGGTGCTTTGCTACACCTATTAAAACAAAAATTAAGAAAATCTGATGTAAACTGCTAGCTTTGTATGAAGAAATGTCAAAATATTTGTTGTAATCGAAAATTTTTTGTTCTAAAATCAGAATTTTTTTAAGTTTTTTATTTTTTATTTTATTTTCATTTTATTTTAGTTTTTTTTTTGTGGTGCAATTTGATCTAGTGGTTTTCAAGTTATAGACGTTCATCAAAATTTGCATTGATTTTTATATATATATATATGTAGATAAAAAAAATATTTTAATAAAAAATTTTAATTATCATTTCTTTTTTTTTTCAATTTTATTATTCTGAGAATTTTAAAAAACTTTTTTATTTCAAAAATATAGAATATTATGGTAAACCCCTGCGAGCCTAGGTCTTCTAATTCACTTATCATCTTATATCTTTTACCATTTGCAAAACTTACGCAAAACGAATATTAATTTTTCTTTGTCATCGCCCAAGTTCCTAGTCTGTGGATGCACATAAGTCAGGTAATCCCAGAAGTAATAAATTTACGCGAAATATTTTCTCATTATAAATCAAATTTTCTACAAAAAAAAAAATTCAATCACGGTCATGATGTGCATTAAATACAGTGAATAACAACTTTATTCTTATGTACATACATATGTACACATGTAAATATATATGTATATATGTACGCATATCGTCTCATACCCGTTGACATTGAAATTCACGCCCGTGTGACGAGACTAACAAATCTGACAACTACAAAACCAACATGACTGCCTGTGGAGAGATATGTAGCCAAAACTTGCAAACTATTTACACAAAAATATATATTTTTTATATGAATATATTTGTAAATATGAGCATATATTTTTATATTGTATTTCTTGGCATGCGCTAATTGAAGTGCGATAAAAGTTATTACTGACACACCGACAATTAGCGGCTGACATTTTCGCCATAACTTGAGTTACTTGAATATCAAAAAAATATATATATAGAAAAACACCGGCACTGCATGAGAATATACATATATGTGTTATATATAGACATACATTATATACAATTTCCAAAAGTTTGCCTAAAAGTATAGAAAAGAGAGCATTTACATACATGCAAAGTGAACTACAAAAACGGAGACTTCTGGCATTTCATATGCGGATTTCAGTAACCATATGTCGATGTATATACAGCAAGCAGTGCATTTTATATATTCAAATACATATAAGTAAAAAACGCAGCGCAGTTAAGCGAGAACCAAAAAGTACATTGAGAAAAAATAAAATAAAAAGATATTCATTCAGTATGTGAATAAGTATAACAAAACCAAGCGCCAAAACAACTACTCAACGAAAAGTAAAAAATTTTGCATTAAAACAAACAAACAAAATAAACTTAACCAAATAAAAAAATTTCAATTTCAAAAACATTTGCAAAAATTTTGGCAAAAAAGAGCAAATAAATATTCTCAGAAATAATAATAATCAAAAAAAGGAAATCACAAAGCCAACGAATAATATGTGAATTGCGCTTGTCTGCCGTCTATCAAGTTGTTGCTATTGTTGTTGCCAGCCGCTGCACACAAGTGTCCCACTTCCACAACTCTGTCATTCTACGTTCTTTCGCCAGTATTTGATTCGTTTTTCATTTTATTTTAACATTTATTCAATTTTATGATATTTTCTGCTTCCCGTAACAATTCCCCCCACACACATTTTACTAACATATATTATTTCGCTGCTTGTCATGTGTATTGTGAGAGTCGTTTCGTTATATGACTGTAGCGATAAAATGCAAAACACACACCAACATTCATGACATATATGTACATACATACATATACACACAGTCAAAAATGTTATGTGAACGCATTGTATAGGGGGCTACATGGCGGATGAATATTTGAGGGTTGCTGGCGGGCAGATAAATTCTATGCACTGCAGGTACGGCTATTCACAATCTTGGTGCTTCACTGTTATATGGCATAAATAATTTTCCTCTCTTTGATAATAGCAATGATGATGTCGTAATATCTATCGATTCAGACTCGGTTTGAAAAGCTTAAGCATAAGTACATAATAATATGCCGAGTTATTTATATTTATATTTATGATTATTTATATTTTTATTTTTTATTTTTATTTTTTATTATTTTTTTTAATTATTTTATTTTAAGTATTTAATTTAAATTTATTTTGTTTTAATTTATTCTTGGCAATAACCGAGTGATTGGCAATGTATACTGCCATTTGGAAGGCGAGGGTTTACGTTCTGCTGCGACCAACATACAAAAATTATGTAAGTAATTAATTTAATTGACAGGAAATGTCAAGTCCTCCGAATGTATTTCTGCTATTAGAATAAACTGTTTCTCCATTTGTTGCAGCAGCAGCTCGGCTGAAAATCGCTTCAGAGGTTATGAAGGGCCAAATGCATATATATTATTTTATTTATATTATTTCATTGTATATTATTTCGTTTTATATTATTATTTTTTATTTATTTTTTATTTACTTATATTTTACTTTATTTTATTTTCTTTTATTTGTAATATATTTTAATATATTTCGTATTTTTTATATAATAAAGTAAAAATTCAATTTTTTTTCTTTTCTTGTATTTTACTTTTTAATCTTTTTTTAACTTATTTTAATTTTACTCTTACTTTTTAAATTGTACCTTATTTTATGTTAATTTATTTAAATAAAACTTATTTTGTATTATTTTAGTTCGTTTTAATTTTTATTTATATTTCCGTTATTATATTTTAATTTTTTTATTTTTTTTTTCCTTTTTTATATTTTTTTTTCTTTATTTTTAATTTCTTATATTTTAATTTACTTTATTTCAGAATTTTTTTTTATATTTTAATGTTTTATTTAATTTTATATTTACTTTTTTCAGTTTTGCTTTCTTTTATTTTTATTTTGTTTTCCTTTATTTTCTTTTTATTTTATTTCATATTTTAATTAATTTTTTTTTTAATTTTATTTATTTAATTTAATTTCAACCAAATAAAGTTTTCATACATTCAACCTTGGCTGTTCTGTATGTATGTACATAATTAATTTGCATTATTTTTTTTTAAATAACATCGTAATATTTTATTTTTCTATTCCTGTGTGTTGTTTTATTTTATTTTATTTTATTTAACTTTTTTTATTAAATAACAGATTAAATTTAAATAAAAATAAATAAGTTCAGAGAATATATCTGCACATACATAACAAACAATCATACATATGTCGAACGCAGTAACTGTCATATTTGAGCAAATAAATGCAAGCGCCAATTGCGGATATGCCGTGCGCAAGCGCTCTAAATACTCAAAAGCCAACTAACCAGCCACTCAGCCACTCAGCCAGTCAGCCAGCAGTCAATTTCATGTCATGACGCCGGACTTGAGTTAGAAAAATAAATGCCAAATGTGATCTAAACAACAACAATAAGTTTCAGTGTAATGACAGCCTTAGCAAAAGGACAGACAGACAGTGAAACGAACACACACATAAATTGTCATTCGCATATGTACATATGTACCCTATCACACATACATATACATATGTATGTATATTTATACAAATTAAAAATATTAAATATATCTATTTGCTGTGTCGCCGCCAACAGATCGCGAATGAACAAACAGATGCAATACATACAAAATGAGATAATCGTTAAATAAATCTGAAATTGTTTGCACTCAAAAAATGAAACTAAAAATAAAAAAAAAAATAAAAAATAAACAATGACACAAAATTTATGCACGCAATTATTTAAAATACAATCAAATTTAATAAACATAAATTTAAATACTATAAAACAGCTGCGAAATCGCACAAAAATTAATTAACGAATTTGATATTAATGCAATTAGAGGTGAATAAAGGGAAGGAGTAGAGCGAAAAAACACAATTGTGTATCAAAAAATAAAATAAAAAAAATAAATAAAAAAATAAAAAAAATAAAATAAATAAAATAAATAAATACTGCTACATAGCGTAAGTTTAAAATTATATACTATACGTAATTGTGGGTGTGTGTAATACTAGTTGTGCTTGCAAGCATTTGCCTTCGGTATATGAGTGCAGTAGATTAGTTTGTCAACGCCCACCTTACTCTCATCACACGAGCGGAGTGCTTCGTTCGACTAGTGCGTTACTCGTTGATTATGCAAAGTGCGAAGTTTCAACGAATTGCAATAGAGCAAGTAATAGGCAGAAGTACATGAAGTTTGCTATGTGTTGTCGTTGTTACAATTTCTTTAGTTTATTTGCAGAATATAAGTAAGCCATTTTAAAAGGGTAAGTATATACATACATATATGTATATACAAAGCTCTTTTATGACAAAAGTATTGAATTTAAAACTGAGTACTCACGTTTAATGCAATTTCTTCATACATATAGTAAATTAGAGAAGTGAATTTTTACCTAGAAAGAAAGAAAGAAAAAGAAATATGTATTAAACATGCATTAAATTTTGTAAGTATTTAGATATTTCTATCGATATTAAATTAATAAAAATATAAGAAGAAATAACTCAAATATACTAACGACAACTCAATATTATAAAATAATTCCATTTTTATACATTTTGAAATACTTTTTCTTCAGGTATATAATTCTATTTTTAAACTGCAGATAAATATTTATATCTATTGTTATGTATATTCACTCATAATAACTTTTGCATTACAGTTACTTCAAGCTGAACGTTGCAGCATCCCAAGACACAGATCTCTCTACATACATATGTATGTATATATGTTATGTGCATAAATATTCATAAAATATTTTCGATGCACACATATACTTGTGTATAAAATCATACGAATATACAAAACATAATAAACAAAAAGTAAATGATGATAAAATAAAAATCGTATAAAAAAATAAAAGAAATGAAATGGAATGAAATAAATTTTTATCTTGAACTTGAACTTGAGACAGTAACGACGATGACGATGAGCTGACGATGGGCACAACCGAAGTGGCTGTCAATGCTGCTTGGTTGGTTATGAGCTGATGATGGTGGCTGGTGCTGGTGCTGTTGCTGCTGATGGCAATGTCGCTGACAGTGAAATTGACTGATATACATACATACATATACCAACATTCATGCATATGTGTGTAAGAGTATATGTATGTTTATGGAAATGTTTTTGTACGAGGTGTATCAGCTAGTCAATGACAAAATCAAAACAACAATAAAAAATGGTAATAAAGCGTGGCAATTTTTGCTTACGTATGTACATATATTGTATATTGTAATTCATTTCATGATTTCATTTTCATGCTTATTTACTTATTTGCTAGCTTGTGTGTGATTTACTTTTACTCGTAATATTAAATATTCGTAAAGCGAAAACGCAAAGCAAAGTGTAAATGTGGAAACCGGCACTTTTTGAGTGATTTAAGCGCCCTTTTTGGGTCGATGATACATACAAATGCACACAAACTTGCGTATATACATACGTAACATATATATGGGAATGTAGAACTAAAATGTATGATTATATAGCCGTTGTAATACTTATTATGTGACATAAATCGTTTTCAAATATGTAGATGACTGTTTTATGAAAAATTACTTTTATGCAACACAAATATGCATGCATAAATATAAATTTATATATTTAGATAAATGTTTATATGTTGAAATGATACGATAAACTTATTTTTGTTCGGGGAAAAGGTATTATTAGATCGTTTAGAATTTTTTCTCTCTATTTTATACATAGTAATGCATGTTTACAAATCGTTATAAATCATCTATATGCTACAGTTCTACGAAGCGCCTAAAAATATGCAAAAGCTGTTCATTTTGCATATAAAATTTACTAAGAAAAAAGAATGAAGAAATATAAAAAATAATTTTAAGATTAAAATTTAAAAAAAAAATGTATTTATAAATAAAGAAAATTTATGAAGAAAATTTTAAGATAACGGAAATTATTTAAAAAAAACGAAAGGTTTACGAAAAAATTTATGAAAAACGAATATTTTATGAAACCGCACACTCGGGAAGTAAGGCTCCCAAGGCAAATAGAACAGAAAACCACTCAACAAATTATTTTGCAAAATATATAGATAAATATAAATTTTTAAGGTAAAGCACCAACAAAACAGCGCTATAGGCGGGTAAATGTTGCAAGTGCAAAAAATATAAAAGCTAAAAAATCAATGTCCTTCCTTTTGGAACAAGACGTTTCGAAAAAAAGGATTTACTAGACTTATCTGCCATTATACACACACACCTTCAGGTGTATGTGTGTGTGCATGGCACGTTGTCAAGTGTCATTGCCAGCCAGTCAGCCAACGAAATGGGTGTGAAAAAATTGCATGTTCTCTCTACACGCCGACAACCTCGCGCGCCAATTTAACTGTCTGAGTAGCAAGCAGAATGTGCATCATACAAAACCTGGCTGCCACAACAAACAGTCACAAAGTTAAAACCCCCCCCAAAAAAAAGGCAAATGGAAAAGTTGTACGAAACACACACACAATAAATTGACTGTCGCAACGCCTTTGTCGACAAAAAAACAGAATCAAAAATAAATAAAATGCGCCACAATCTGGATACATGACAACTTGACTGTCGGTTTAACCTCTACTATGTACGAATGTGTGTTGCAATAACACAACACGAATTTTTGCGCGTTACTGTCTGCAGCGCCAAACATCTTCTCCAACTCATTCAAAATGCATGCATTTCTACTTATACACACATATATGAATATATACAAGAATGGTTAGCTACTTATGTATAAAGCGCCGGCCCGCATTGCCGCTCAGTCATACATTTTTGTGCTTTTCATTTTGCATTTTTTCTTCTTCTTATTTTTGCGCAGCTTTTAACTTTTACTTTTTACTTTTACCCAAAATACAAAAAAAAAGATACAAAAATAAATACTTATGTTATGACGCATCTGCATTGCTGCGTCGTGGGTATAAATATGTAGGTACGTATGTTCTAACAAAAGTAGCAGCAGTAACAAATAACAATAAGAATAACAATAGGAGCAGCACAAAAGTTTGCATGACACAGCGCAGTTTTGAGGGCAAATAAAAATTTGTGCAACTTTTGCGACGTGTACTTCTTGCCGCCACTACCTACTTATTGCATATACTTATATGTGTATGTTTATTTCTTGTTATCCTGGTATAGCTAGTTATTTCTTTTATTGCTTTGACATTGTTCACTTTTGAAAATGAAAGTTATTTATTTGACTGCATTGTGTGTAGTCGCTGTTATTTGTATACAAACACGTAAAAAACATTTTTTTCACAGATCATTATCATCGAAATTGCAGTAGCAACTTTTTTCATTTCCGGTTTGTAGAGTTTAGAGAATTGAGTTCAATTTTGATCTTTTTTAAGGAATATTTTTTTGGAAAAATATTTAAAGGCGGTGGATTTTAAGAAATTAAAGTGCTAAAATTAATTTATTAAGCATTTTTTTGCTTGTTTTTAAATGGAAAATTCTATATCTGGATTTTCGTGTTTTTTATGTTTCATTTTAGGTGTTTCGAACATGAAACTCAAGAAAAAGCCAATTATATACATATATTCACACATAATTTATATAAAACTACCTTACCTCCCTCAGTGCTTGCCCACGCCTCTAATAAATGGCCAAAAAGATTTTCAACTAACAAAATTTAATGTCTACTGCATTTGTTACCGCAAGTGAGTAAAGAAAAAGCAAAAAGCAAAAAAAAACCAAAAGAAAAACCACAAAGCAAAAGAAAATACTTTTACCTGCAATATATATATATATATATATATATATATATATATATATATATATATATATATATATATATATATATATATATATATATATATATATATATATATATATATATATATATATATATATATATATATATATATATATATATATATATATATATATATATATATATATATATATATATATATAAACAAACAACAGTTTGTGCATATCAAAGTATGTATATATGTATGTATGTATATACAAATATAGATATTTCAAGTGCATAAAATAAGTCATAAAAATAATGCAAACAACGAGAATTCGGCAGAAAAAGAAAAACAAAAACAACGTTGTTGTTGTTGCGTAAAAAGCAAACCGCAAAACGGCGCAGTAAAACACAATTATTTTGTTTTTGTTGCTATTGCAGTTGCAGCAATAGCAAAGCAAATAAATGTCAAAATTGACGATAAATAAAATTACACACACAAATACGTATATTTAAATGTATACAAATGATATAATAAAACAATAATAATGCAGCAAATAACAATGTGAATAAAATTTTCAGTAAAGAGAATCAAAAAATGCTACTCTTAACACATTATATACATACGAAGCGCTAACAATACCCAAAAAGTAGAAAATATCGGGTTCGAACGTAGAAATAACGAAATTTTAATTTTTTGGCAATTTTAAAAATACTACAACCTTTTTTTCAAACAGTAAGTGCAGAACGGAGTGCATTGGAAGAGAAATTTGCTAAAACATAATTCACGGCCAAATCAAGTGAAATGCTTTTCTGAGTCAATATCGAAAAATGTTTCGAGTGCATAAAGTATATTAAACAACAACAAAAAGTGTATAAAGAATATTTTCAAACAAAACGAACATCTCCGCATATATACTTAAATTATTGAACGATGTTTATAATGACGAAAGTCAAATCTTCCTTTCGTTGCGCCTAAATGTAGACTTCTTTTAGCGAACCTTCTAATTACATGCTAGTTTAGTTTAATTTAATTATGTAACTTTTCTTTTATTTTATGTTTTATGTTATTTCATCCTATTATTATCAAGTCATTAAATTTCGTTTCATCCTACATTATTTTATTTCATTTTCTTCCTTTCCTTTCCTTTCCTTTCCTTTCCTTTCCTTTCCTTTTCTTTTCTTTCCTTTCCTTTCCTTTCCTTTCCTTTTATTTAATTCCATTTTATCTTATTGTATTTTTTATTTTTATTATATTTATTTATTTAATTTTTTTCCTTTCTAATTTTTTTATTTCTCATTAATTTTTTATTAGTATTTTTATTACTATTTTTTATTACAATTTTCTTTTTTATTTATTTTTATTTTTATTTATTTTTTATTTTTATTTATTTTTTATTTTTATGTTTATTTTATTTACTTTCATTTTATCTGAAAGGTAAAAATTTAATTTTATTATGTTTTGTTTTTATTTTATTAATTTTTTGTTATGTATAATTTTATTGATTTTTTATTTCTTATATCTATTTACTTATTTCTTATTTTCTCATTTTTTTTCATTGTTTATTTGTTACATTTTTGGTTTTTTTGTTTGTTTTATTCTTTCATATCTCTTATATTTTTTGGATTTTAAATACTTATTTCTTGTTTTAATTTATTTTTTTCATTTAATTTTTCTTTTGTTTATTTCATTTTATTTCATTTTTTTTGTCTTTATTTATTACTTCTTAATTTTTATATTTTACCTTTTTTATTTCAATTTTTTTAATTAATTTAATTTAATTCTTTTTTTTATTTAACCCTTTTTTTAATTTAATTTTTTTTATAATTTTTAATTTTTAAATCATTTCACCTAATTTTTTTAAATTTAATTGTATTCCTTTTTATTTTAGTTTGTTTTCTTTGTTATTTTTTAATTTTTTATTTTTTTTTGTCTCATTTCTTTATATGTTATTTTAATTTCTTTTATTTCGTTTTACATTATCTTATTTTGTTCCATTTTATGTTATTTTAATTTATGCATTTCATTTTATATTATTTAATTTTTATATATTTTTTTCTTTATTTTTATTTTTATTTCATTCCATTTTTATTTTATTTTAGGTTTTTATTTTATTTTATATATTGTTTTATTTAAAGTATTTTTTATTTCATTACATTTTACTTTATTTGCTTTGTTCAATCTTGTTTTATTAACTTTTCATTTTCAATTTAAAGTCCGCTCCATCTACTACTGCACTTCTGCAGTTTTTAAATATTTCGTAATTGTATAGAGGACAAAACGAAAAATTAAGAGCTGAAAAAGCAGAAACAAATTAAAATATTTTATCTTCATTCGTATAGCACCATTCAAAACACAGCAGTGTCACTGTCACCAATAGACATACTACTATTTCATCTGCGGCGGGTACGTTGAGGAAACTTTACAAGATTACCACCCCACTCCCATATATGCCAGCTATGTCTGCGTCACTGGTTGGTGGTGATAGTGGTTGTAGATGTTGTTGTCGGCTTCTGCCTGTATTGGCAGAATATTCAACATTTTTTCTGCATTTTCCAACTTTTGGTATTTACACGTTACTTGCAGCACTCATCATCCAAGAATGCAGTACCACTCACGAGCTTACAATCAACCCTCATGTGCAGTATGGTTGAAGTTGAAAAACATGCTGGTAACATTCAATGCTTTCGCTCCGTATTTGCATGCGAAAGCCGTGCTTTGTTAACTCACATACTCGTACATATTGATGTACGTTTGTGTTCTTGTTTGCGTGTATTGTGTAAATTTCCATTCATTTTGCCTTTAACTGCTTTGCTTTTGAAATACTTGAATTTGCCTTTTTGTCTTTTAGCTTTTTTTGTTGTTAATGTTGCATCGTTGTTGCTTGTATACCTTACAACAACGTATATGGGCCTCACTCTAGATGTGTCTCCAGCTTTTTGTCATTTGTCGCAATTCTCTTTAGTGGTTGCCAAATCATTTAAATTATTAACATACAAAGTGGCAATATTGCGCTTAACGTTGCATACTTCAAGGGGTTGCAATTCATTATTTCTTTGCATGCATGATTGTATTTGTGAATATGTATTTTCAAGGTATATAATTAATTGAAGTTTACACTACGGTAAAATTTCCATTTAAAAAGAAGACTTTCCAATAATGTTCAATGAAAGAAGAATAAAGGTAACAGTTATGTAGCAAAAATATTATATGATATTGATTTAATTTGTTTAATTTAATTTAATTTAATTTAATTTTTTTAATATATTTAATTTTATTTTACTTATTTTGTTATTTTATTTAAATTGAAAGTGAAAGTTTTTTTAAAATAAATAAATACACCTTACATTTCAATAACACTTTGTTATTGTAATTTTTTTTAAAGCGACAAACATTATTTATTAGTACCATTATTACTGCATTGTCTACATGGCAATTATGTCTGCCAGCATTGCATATTCCTTCACGTATTCTTCTAGCCCCACCATTAGCCACGTCTGGCCTTAACGAACATTTCGTCATCAGTAAAATTTTTCTATTTTTTGCGCATTCCCGCTATTTGTATACCCAAGAAAAAAGCTAAAACAAATGTTCACTCAATTCAATATATTTGTATACACATTCGACTAACATCCTCGCTATCGCTAAAACTCTCTCTCACACTTCCTCAGCACCCACTAGTACCCACAGCACGAGTGCGCTTGCACTGCTGAGGGCGCTAAGAGCAATAACGACGAAATGCGCTTCGTGTGCTGCAGTAGTCGTCTGCACTCTTAATGGCATACACACTTATGTATATATAATTCAGGCAGTGTGTGTGTGAGTATGCTTCTCATTGGGTGGTTGGGTGCTTATTCGTTGTTGGACTGTCTAACGAATATTCTGTGTAGTTCCTTACCGTCGTTTCCTCTCTTATCCTTTTCTGCATTTACCGCTTTGCTAGTTGAGTTTGATTTGTGCACTGGCGCATGCCATTTTCTACCAAACCCACTCTCCACTCGTTATACAAAAAGTCACCACTACACTAAAGTCTCTCCCGTTTGGCTCCAAAAAATAACAGATATCGTTATATATAATGTTTGCTTGTCCCAATCATGTATGAGGGTGGGTGGGTGGTTTGGAAGTTGCTAGATTTTGCTGTATCTATCTATCATTGCAACAGCTTGCGACTTAGCTGACTATGTGTGCTTGTTTAATGGAAATGTACACACATATATAGGGTGTTGCATAGTAGTAAATGTAATTGCAGACTCAGCAATATTCGGGCTTCTTGCATGTTTGCTCCAGTGGAGCTACATGCCAAGTTCTTCCCAACGTATGTTTTGGTGAGTTGCCATAATGTTGTTTGCACTGCTGATTTTATTGGATTTTAGGTAACAATATTAGTTGGGATGTATGTATGTACATAATTTACTATGGCTATTCTGCTAGTCTTTTTTGGAATACTAAAATAAAACATTTATATGCACTTTCACGCTGCAATTACTGTTCGTACCATTTTTTGCTTCCTAAATACTTTGAAAATTGTTAAAATTAAAGTAAGAAAAAAATATATAACATAAAAAAAATAAAAAAATTAAATGAAAATGAAAAAATTAAATTAAATTAAATTAAATATAATAATACAAATTGAAATAAAATTAAAATACTTAGTGCAAAATAAGGTTTAATAATTAAAATAAAATAAAATACAACAATATTAATTCATATCAAATTAAATTAAATAATGTATAAAATAAATAAATCATTAAGAATTAAATAAAATTATTCTTTTCCTTAAATTAAAAAAAATGGAATAAAATTGAATGAAATAATAAAATATAAAATAAAATTATGAAAAAAAATTTTTTTATAGAAATAATAAATTAATATATAATAAAATTTAAAAAATATATAAAAAAAATTATAGATATTTGACTTTGTTTCCAAAAAAAAAATATTTTTGTAATAAATAATATATGTACATATAATATTTTCTTAGCTGTCTTTGTGCTTTAAGGCCCTAAAAATTACTTATGTTCATTTTCACTATAAAAAAACACATTTCTTTAGCTAAATGCGTTGTTGTTGTGCTTAAAGCAAACACGTAAGCAAATGCAATTAGAAAAATCAATTTTCGTTTTTTTTTACATCATTTTTGTTTTTCATTGTCTTTGCACATCCCTGCAATCTATTTCAGGTGCAGCACAACCATTCTTCACATATATATCTCCAGCGCTCAGGAGTCACACAAGCAATTGTCGTCTGTCTGATATCCCACTGCTGCCTGCCTGCCTGCACGCAGTGGTCAAGCATTGAAAAATTGATGCTTTTGCTCCTGTTTTTTTTATTTATTAATTTTTTTTTTCCGTTGTACTTTTTCAATTTACGTGTATTTTTATTTGTCTAGCTATTTGTCTGTTTGTCCACTTTGTGATGGCCTATGTCGCCTCATTGTGTTGCAACTGTCTGGCAGATAGGAAATCAGAAACGTTAAGGAAATGAATAGAAATTCGTTTCAATGATGAAAAATGCAAGCATTTGTATGAGGTTGTAGATATTCGGGGTTTATTAGCTGCAAAAAAATGTAAATAGTATGTAGAGAAAAACAAGGAATCAAACTGATTGGCATTGAAAAGTGAAATATGTTTAAGGAGTGTGAGTGAATCAAAAGTCAATTTGAAATTGGGAGCAAAAAGACGGACGTTTTTCCACTCTTTAAAAGTAAACGAATATGGAGTAATTGAGTCGTTAAGGCAGTTTGGAAGAATGGAGTCACTCATTTTCAAGTTACATTAGAATTAGACAAAAGTCAAAAAGTTTATGAAACAAATTTTGATTTCTTGTTTTTTTATGCCTCAGATTTGCTTGTTATAGTATTAAAAAATATATAAATATAACCTGAGTAAAAATATTTAATTTTAATATTTGATAAACTTATAAATCCAGCCACAGAGATAAGCCTAAGCCACAAAAAAAGGAGGTTCCGCCAACTTGGAAAATTTTTTAAATGTTTTATACTAGAGAAGTAGAACACATACTAAACTGCACTTAAAAAAAAAACACCTAATAAAATTGTATTAAAAAATAATAATGGTATCAAAATCGATTTTACCGCCTCTTCTACAAATTCAAAAAAAAAAACATGTTTTGTATTATCTCATCCCTTGCAACATTTTCTGCATTCATTTTATTGGCGGAAATTGTGTTGCATTTTAGTAAAAACTTTGTTGGAGAAACTATTTGCATATAACATACATATGTACATATGTATGTATAAAAATTAAGCACGTAACAGCATGAGGGCACCACTTTGATACATAAGAATATTGCACAATTTTCTGTATATATATACATATATACCAATACATAGTATTATATGCTTCATATATGAACAAAACCTTTATACATCTCACATGCATTGAATTTTCAGCCAACAAAGTTAACAAAGTTTTTGTGCAATGGGCGTATAAAATTGCAACCGAGTTGTAGAAAATTCGTTAACGCCTACCAGCGTGTAGGTACAGCAATTTTAACTGTATTTATATTGGCTTCATTTGGTTTCGTTTCCCACTATCTTTCTCTCTTCAAACAAAGGCAAGTGCAAATAAATTGCCTACAGTTGGAGGGACTTTAGTTAAATAATTGTTTTAGCAGGCTTAAAAATACAGTTGAAGCACAAGAGAATATATATTTAAAATTGTATGAAAATATTTTCTTAATTTAAAAGTATAGTAGAAACTGCTACATTTTATGGATGGATTTAAAAAATGTTCAAAATAATTTCGTAACTTATTTTATTACAAGGAAATCGGGTTGAAAAGTGGCAGTTGCCAACAACACGATTACAAAATGGCTTGCAAACGCTCGTAATGGGCATTTTAAGGCTTTAAAATTTATTGAAGAAAATGTATCCTTAAATATATATGTATATGTACACAACTGTTTTAATTTTATTTTAATTTATTTTTTTAATTAAAAAGGAATTTTTTGTATGAAAAAATCATATTTAAACGAGAAACAGACAAATTATATTCATTCTTAACATATATAGCAGCCTAAGCCTCTAATAAACAACGATCGCCACTTCGTAGCACAATTGGGACGATCATCCGCGTATTCTCTCACACTCTTGCTCTCAAAAGTAATGTATGATTTTAAATATCATGTAATGTTTATTATTTCTTATGACAGTTATAACGAATATTCAATAAAAAATACATTTTAAAATGAATTCAATAATATAACCTTCATAAAACAC
Source organism: Neoceratitis asiatica (assembly GCA_030068015.2). NCBI lineage: Eukaryota > Metazoa > Arthropoda > Insecta > Diptera > Tephritidae > Neoceratitis > Neoceratitis asiatica. The sequence goes on from CM061524.1 coordinate 27,450,951, forward strand.
ACAAGTGTATGTGCCTCCATTTATACTCATTTGTATATGCACGTACCTAACGGCCCACGGAATTGCTTTGACAGTCAATTGGCAACATGGATCTTCTCTCTCTCTCTCTCTCTCTCTCTCTGACTACAACAGACAGCACTGAACTGGACTGCAGCAACAAAATGAAATTTCATCAACTAAATGCAATTTTTATGCCAACTTTCAATCATACACAAAGAAAAAAGTAGTATTTTTTATACTATTCTGCTCTACACCAACCCAGGGCTTCAAAGAAGAATGCAGTAAAACTCATGAGAGTATGCAATGAAATTAAAATCACTCGAAAGCAATGGGCAAAAAAAAAATTGCGAGCAACATAAATGTGCTGTGAATAGTAAAACAAAATACAGGGAGCAGAAAGGGCACCGGAGAGTGAGAAAATGTAAAAGAGCTACATAGTATTTTAGAGCCAAACAAACAGTGGGAAAGTGCCGCCTACATTGGCATATTAATGATTGAATTGCGAATTGCAGTTGGAAAGGAAGTAGCGGTAAATGAAGTATTTCATTTTTGTTTTTTTTTTCACGAAATACAACAAAAACAACCGTTTGGTATTTAAAAGAGTAGTAAATACCTGCACACACATAATGGTAGTCGTACTAATGGAAATACGAGCGTAACTACTCATACGATTATAATATATATATACATATATACATTTACTCGTAGGTGTAGAATCTACTCGTAACGGCTTTACTAGTAATATTTTTTTAAATTTGCTGTTGCTAAATAGTGTTGCTGGTATTTATTAGTATATAATACAAAAATACATAGCTACGCAAGAGAATGTTTCTAGCCGAAGACACCCTCTAGATGTGAATGGAGGAGGAGTTTTGTAAGAGATTAGGATCATATGGCATCCTAATCTCTTACAAAACTCCTCCTCCGGTTCTAAAATGCACTGCGGAGTGGGGCGGGAATATACTCCGAATATGTCAAAATCTGATTATCTTTACGTCTACCGAATTCAGCTAGTCTCTTCCAATCGAAAGTACCAGCAAATGAAAAGGCCGGAAGAGCGCTAATGAAGAGCTACGAGTGGATACAGAAGGTAACTATATACTCAGATAGTCAGTACGCATTGCTGGTCTTATCAACGACAATGATAAGTTCGAGCGTCGTTAACAATTGGAAGAAGGCTCTGTGCTCTCTGACCGGTCATATCAACATCTTCGGCAACGAAAAAGCCGACAAGTTGGCCAAGTCAAGAGCAGCTCTTACCGAATCTAAAGCGCAGATAATACCATGTCCATTGCACGAGGAAGCTTCATTTGCAATCTGAATATATTGCACTAAACAGATGGAAATGCATATTCAACGGTAAGACGGCGAACCCGATCTAACAAAAGTATGACATGATCAGTACCAAAGACCCATTGAAAAGGTTTAGGAAAAGTATATATAGAGTAGCCAGTAGAGAGCATGCATCAAAAATACATCCAACAACCGCTGCCGAAGCTGTAATTTAGAAGGTAATAAGAAAACAATAGTCCAGCTCTGATTTGGACCGCGGGTTAGGCCCTTTCGATCACCCCTCCTACTTAACCACCTAACTATTCTTAGCTTAAAAATCTTGAAAAGTTGCTTCTAGTTATAGTCTAGCGAGCATATTTATATTCAAACATTTAGTTATAAAATTATATTGTCTATTTTATTGAAAATTTTATTTGAAAATAGAAAAAAAAGAAAAAACGAAGTTTTAGAGTATTTGCGAATAAAGAGTTTAGAAATAAAAATAACTTTTTGGTTATAAGTAAATGAGCTGTATTCAAAGGCCTATTTTTGTTAGAAAAATTATTTTTAATTGAATATTTTGTTAAACAACAAAGAAAAATTGGTAGAAGTGGCAGCTGTTTCGAAGATCGCCATATCTCCTCATCAGACTTCTTTTGCCATGAATCGAACCGACGGATTCTGGCATCACAGGCGAGTGCTCTAATAACTGAGCCAACGTCTGCCATGTAATCTGTTGTTGTATTATTCAATTCTTTTGCTAACCAACAACTATTAACTGCTAATTTTACTTAATGTTGGGTTAGCGAGTATTTTGCAATCCTACATACATTCAGGCATTAAGAAATGGATTACTTGTTTAATGCGGCCTGTAACTGTTTTTGGTTATAAGTAAATGAACTTTAGAACTTTTTTCATCTACACGGATCACCCTATTATGCATAAATTCGAGCGCACGAACTATTAATTTTCTGGTACATAACTACTATAAGATTTTTTTCAGTTCAAGAAGTACTAGGCACTAAATCTTATGGAATACATAAATAAATTAGTTTAAAATTTTAAGTAAGTAAGTATGCATGTATGTATGTAGCACAATGAGACATAGAAAAAATGATGTTATGAATGAAAACACAAGAGAAATAATAGTAATAAAAGAATTACCAACCACCAAGTTTGCAGAGCCCAGCTAAACTAGCTCAAAAATAATGCTGAAAATTTTTAAGTTTTTTTATTTCATTTTTTTCATCCAAAAATGTTAGTTTTCACGCATTTTGTGTAATTATTGTAGTTTTTTATTTACATTTTTTTTATCTTCTTAAATGCAATGCACCCTCTTTATGACTATTTTGAAATTTGTCGTGTCACTTGACTTGTTGCCATCATATGCAATACTCGTAGATGTGCCTACTTGACTTGCCTGTACACTCATATGATATGTATGTACTCACATATACTTAATAGTTATACTCTTCGTCTAACTCAAACTTGTAAAATTTCTTCTTTACTTCGCTGAATGCATTTATTTTATTGTGCAACGATGCGTGTATGCCTAACATACTCGTATTTATGTACTCGTAAGCTTGCTACTAATGCAAGACGACTGGGCAGTATGGTGCTCTTTGGACGCCCTAAATTTAAATTTTGAAAAATTTCATTATAAAGTTTGGCTTTCGCTTGCAGCACACACATTGCGGAAATTAGGTCTTCACGCATATGCATACATATAGTAGATGTATATACAGTTATTTAAGTTGCATACAGTCAACTAATCGTCATCACCGTATCCACCACTTTGATAGTAGCTATGCATTCAAAGTCAAGGTACGAACATATGTCATTTGTTTTTTTTTTTATTGTTTTGTGATTAGAAAGTGTGAAGCATTTACACGTTTGACGCAAAGCATACTACTCGTGAGTAGATTTGCTCGTCTATATGTATAAATATAGTAAATGTTTTTATGCAAAAGTAAGTCTACACTGGAGTATATGGTAGAATACATAGAAGATTTTATGTAAAAAATTTCGCTAGTGATATATAGAGTTCAGAGCCACCTATTATTATTTTTTTGTTGTTATTTTTAATTTTTTTTTTTTTTCAAAAAAGCACCGTGCTTTTATCAAGTCTGCTCTTAGTTAATGATCATGGTATGTACTACATATGTCTGTTAGTATTTCTAAAATTACTTCAAAAGAACGCACTTATCACTTTTGCATACAAACGCACAACTTCAACTAATTAACTTATCAAAACACACAAAACTTTACGACAGATATTTCAAAACATAAAGTAAAAAAGCTGTGATAAACTACAAAATTATTGTATATAACGTTTTGAAGGTTCTTGAATTATTCTTTTTTTTTTTTTTTTGTTCAGTATGTGCGTATATATGTGCTGTGGGTTGATAACGCATTTAACAGTCGTTACTACTCTTTTACTAAAATTTATTGACATTGAGTAGTACAAGCATATATACATATGTGCATACTTAGTATATACAGTGAAAACAATGCGAAAAAAGAATAAAAATAAAAATAAAAAAATGTGAGAAAAATAGTTTTTAATAATGCGTAATTAAAAGAAAACCACAAATAAATTTCGGAGATATATATACACATATGTACGACTACTATAATATATATAGAAAGTGAAGAGACTACTAAAAAAAACAAGAAAAACGCTGCATAAATAAAAATCTCAAAGTCTAAAGGTGGAAATCAAACATAAATACATAAATATAATAAAATTTAAACATAATAATAGTTTTACAATATTTTAGCAGTGTGAAAAACCTGCTGTTGGTAGCCTTCGAACAAAATCTGTATGTCGTTTAGTTTCGAATGCATGCTGCGTTCGCTGCAAGACTAGTTAGTTAAAAGAAGAAAAACATGCGTCTTCAAAAAATAAAACAATAAATAAATTCTACGAGCAGCAATCACATTGTACAAACATTAATTATTTGTACATTAGGCGTTGCATATAATGCACTGTTATTAATTTCGAATGCCACTTCCGTAGTTCCACTTTTTTCCACTGAGAAAGAAGAGGCATAACTAATTTTATTCTCCTTATATTACTTGTTTTTGGGATGACAGCTTTGAAATGCACAGTGATTGAGGAAAAGGCAAAATTGGAGAAATGCTTGCAGACGAGTGCTTTTAGGCCACCTTAATTTTTATTTTCTTCATTTCATCTCTAATTAATTTTTTTTAATTTAATTTTTTTTCATTTTATTTTTTTTGATATTTTTTTTCTTTTTTAAATTTTTTTTAGTTTTTTATTTTTAGTTCAATTTATTCATTTAATTGTAATTGATTTGTATTAAATTTTTATTAAGTAAATACATTTTCTTGTTTGTATTTTTCATTTCATTTTATTTATTGCAAATTTTTAATACTATTTTGTTTTATTTAGCTCATTTTTTACTATTTTTCTATTTTAATTTTTATATTTATTTATATTTTTTTTTATTTTTTTATTTTATATTTTTATTTAATTTTTTTTATTTTTATTTTTTCTCTAATTATTATTTTTTAATTTTTTTTCCTTATCCTTGATTTGTTTATATTTTTAATTTTTTAGTTTTTTTATTTTCTGGTTTTTAATATTTTTATTCACGTATTTTTTTATTTTTTTACTGTTTTTAATTTTATATTGTATTTTTTTTAAATTATTTGTATTTTTTTATAAATGCTTTATTTTATTTTATTTATTTTTTATTTTTTTTATTTTTTTATTAATTTTTTTAATTTCTTTATTTTTAATTTTTTTAAATTTTTTTCGTATATATAATTTTTTTATTTTAATTTTTTTGATTTGTATTTTAATTTTAATTCACTTTTATTTTTTTACTTTATTTAATCCAATTTTATTTTATTTATAAGCCATAAGATCATTTTTTAGTATAGTATTTTTTTAAATAAAATTTTTCATTTTTACCACCTCTGGATCTTAAAGACCCACAGTCGCTCAGTCAACAACTGGTGGTAATTAACGCTATTCTTCATGCAAATGCAATGCTCCGCTGTGTGGGATAAAATGCCACAAATCTCAATGTAAATGTAATTATAACACCGTGTCTGTTTGTATGTTTCATCATACTTCCAAGTTCATTCACGGTTACTTTAAATTTGTATGCAACACATGACATGCACAACAACATGCGACACGCATGGCTTGTGGCGGCGGTGGAGACGACAACCGCTTGTTACTCGCTTTTACACGATTTTCATTGTTACCACTTCTTCTTTTTTTTACAAATTTCGTCTTTGTTTCGGGCAGCCAAGGGGTTAGGGGTCCCAGTGAGTAAGCTAATTTGTAGGAAGTGCAACAAAAAGCAGGTAGAAAATACAAAAAAAAAATGTATAGAGAAGTGTAGCAATCCAATCAAAGAGTTCATGTCTTTTTTTAGATGTTTTTCTGCTTCTTTTCTGATAAAAATCGTCTTGTTTTAGATTTGGGATTTGTAGCCTGGAACTGCATACTATTATTAGTATTCTTTTGTTTCAAGAAATGGCCGCCAAATGCAATGTTTTCTAAGTCACTCTTTGTAGTTAACGCAGTAATTAACGGTATTTTTGTTTGTCGCTCATTTTTATGCAAGAAATCCATTCATTACCTTTTTCAGCGTTTACCAGCGAGCTTGAGCTTGAACTCTATACCATTGTGTGTAACATTTTTGTTGTTACTTTTTGCTGCGCTATCGCCTTTAGTTACAATTTCAAATTCATTTTTGAGTCTTATTCTCACAGGAGCCCCAGCCTTTGCAAATCCAGCATAAGATCCTTTGACATTTTTTCCCTGCATTCTGCCTTCCATGAAGCGCTTAAAAAAATATTTTTCTTCTTCTTTTTTTTCGTCAACTCCAGCACTGAGTAAGTGCACTTCAAAGTAGCGCCACGGCAAAGAGGCAGGCCGATAGAGCAGGAGTTAAGCAACGCAATCCAATTTCATGGTTTACTCACTCGTTGAGGCGTGGGTGGGTGGTGAGGGTGATGAGTATTGCTAACTCTGTCGAAGTTTGTTTGCATTTTATGCCATTAAGGTTGCACAAACAGTGCGCGCGTGTTTGCAGGCATGAAAGCTTAAATGGTGGTTGTGAGCGGCCACGGATACATAGTAAGGAAGGAAGCTGAGGACAAAGTTGGTTATCGATTGAAGTTGAAGATGGTAGATGCATATGCCACACACAAATATCCACATATATGCATACGTATGTATGTTTGTATGTCTGTATAATTGTTAAAAATCATAGAATCGCACTCTTTTGAATATGCGCGCTTGCAGCATCTGAAACAACAACAACAACAATCTTGCACAAAAATAACAATAAGTATGTACATATGTATTATTTTTTATGCGCCCTTCCACGTAGTAAAATCAACCATTATTCGCTACTTGCTGCAAATTTCATTTGACAATTTTTTCTCTTTTTGTTTTTAACTTATTTCTTGCAATTAAATTCTTACAACGCAGTGTTGTATAGCAACATTTAGCTTTGCTCTTTTATTAATTTCATTTTTATTTTTCTTGTTGTTGTTGTTGTTTGAATTTCACGTACACTTAACTTCTTGAGTGCTCACCAAAGGCACTCATAAAGAATATTTAAGCCTTTTTTCGTTTATTTATTTGTTTTTTATTCTTCTTTTTTGCAAATTTTTCCATTGGCTTTGTTTATATATTTTTTGTCATGATTACCTTTCTTTTCAACTCACATGCACATTTACCCACTATAAGGTATAGGTTTTTTTTGGCTATATGAAGTCCCTTTACCATTCCTTGCTCTGAAGGACACACGTGATATTTTAGCGCACAATAAATATATACATACACACATTTTTGTAGATGTTTCGTTGTGTGTTGTGACATGTATGTTTATATGTTGCATATTATAATGCAATTGGCTCTCTTGTATTTCTTTTCAATTAAATGCTAATGAAGTAGCTATACTTGAGCAGCCTCTCTGCACATTCAATAACCCACTCATCGATGCCCCATTGAAGTGTATGCATATTGGAGTGACATTTTGAGAATTATTTTTGTGTGAATGTATGCTTTTTATAAAGGCAACATTTTTGTTGTGCAGGGAGAGAGGGGATCGGCTTGAGCACGAGGATTGTCACTTAGTTAATTTTTTTTATTTAATTTTATTAAATTTGATTTGATTTTATATGGTTTTGTTTAACTTTATTTAATTTAATTTTAAAAAATTTTATTATTTTAATTTATTTTGAGTTATGTTATGTTATGTTATGTTACGTTATGCTATGTTACGTTATGCTATTTTATGTTATTTTACGACATGTTATGTTATTTTACGACATGTTTTTTTTATTTAATGAAATGTTTTTCCTTTTAATTTATTTTATTTTATTTCCTTTTATTTCATTTTATTTTATTTTATTTCCTTTTATTTCATTTTATTTTATTTTATTTCCTTTTATTTCATTTTATTTATTTTATTATATCATATTTTATTTTATTTTATTTTACTTTATTTTATTTTATTTTATTTTAATTTAATTTAAATTATTTTATTTTATTTTACTTTATTTTCATTTATTTAATTTAATTTTATTTTTATTTTTATTTTTTTATTTTATTTTATTTTATTTTTTTTTCATTTCATTTCCTTTCCTTTCCTTTCATTTCATTTCCTTTCCTTTCCTTTCCTTTTAATTTGTTTCATTTATTTTTATTTTATTTTATCACACTTTATTTTATTCTATTTTGTTTAATTTAATTTTTTTTTATTCCATTTTAGTTTATTTCATTATATTTTATTTTATTTTACTTTGTATTTATTTTAATTTAATTTCCTTTTTTTATTTAATTTATTTTTTTATTGTACAAATTTTTGTATGATATTTTATTTTTTTATAATATTTTTTTCTTTATTATTATTATTTTAATTTTTTTTTTAATTTTTTTTTTATATTTTTATTTTGTTTTTAGTCTATTTCTTTTTAGTTTTTTGATTTTTTTTATCTTTTCATTATATTTTAATATACTTTTTTTGTTTAATTTATTTAATTTTATTTTATTTTATAGAAATATATTTCTATTTTTCATTGCAAAAAGTAGTAATCATTTTTCAATAACTAGAGCTTTAGTGAACTAAAAGTAAAAAAATAAACTAAAAATATATATTTGGGAAACAATATGAAAAGTTTTCATATACAATTTATATTTATTGCAAAAAATCTACGGATTTTTCCCTAAAAGCATGCTTCGACTTTGAAATGATCCCTACATTGCTTAAAAAAAATTTTTTATATATATGTATACATATGCATGCATACAAAAAAATTAAAAACTAATTTCCGGTAGGTACTCCATGAAGTACTTGAATGTTATGCAACGGTAAAGTATATGGTCCAGCCCTGAGGCATCACAATTTAAATTGGACCATATTTTTTGGTATGGATTGTGGTTAGTTTCGGACTACTCTATTGTCCGCGTGGAGTATATATTTCACGCGTGCATGGAGTACTCGCGTTGCTTACCTGGGGGAATAGCTTTTACATACAAAATATATACATGCACATGTATATACATACATACATCTCCATAAACACTTATATACTTACACATAGTCAGTCACTTTATTGGCTTTTCAGCAAATTTCTCAGTGTTGGTGTTACTGCTGCTGGCAAATGCGTCTCTGCTGAATTTATGAACAGCCAACAAGCAAAAAAAAATTCGAAAGAATTCAAATAAATAGAAATACACAAAAAGCAAAAAAAAAAGACAATCTATGAAAAAAAAGTTCAATGCAAAAGAATTCTTCCGCAACATACAGTCAACGCACTCGCTGAAAAAAAAGCACAAATGTCAGCAACGACCAAAAGCTCAATGCGTGCGTGCGATGCGAAAAAGCTTTGCGATCGCAGACTAGCTAATTGACAATATGTCGTATAGGGAACTGGCAAGAACGAACGACAGAGCAGAATGACGATCTAACAATTTGGCGATTTGACAACTAAACATTACCGACTAATTAATAAAGATTTTTTGTTGCTAATTTTTTGGGGGCTTATAAGAACAAACACGTTCGCACCGCAGTGGGGCTGGCAGGGGTGAAAATGGCAAAATAATTATAACGCTCACACAATCAAGTACACATACCAGCGTTGGTAATATATACAGTGTCATATATGTATGTATCAATTGCATATAAGCCTACGCCATTGCTAATTAGAATATACTAATGCGTATGTATGTAAAAGTATATTCATACAATACATGCATTAATACACTGATGCATCGCCCCTCTCTCCACATACAGTAAGCACATCGTTTGAAGCTGCTCGGCCTCAAACGCATATGAGTCGTATATGTATTATTTGCTCAAAAAGTTAATATATACAGAAGTACATATGTGTATGTATATACATGCATGCAAATTACTTCAATGCGTATGTGCGCATGTAAGTATATGTTTTCGGCACGTTTCAGTGTTTTCTGCAATATTCGCTGTTTTTGTTGCTTTTAACTATAATATAGCCAAAAATAGGCAACATACTATGCATGTACACTCAGTCATACAGGTCTATGTATGTGTGTATATGTGTTCAGCTAGTTGGTTGGTTAGCCATTTGGCATCGCTCTCAACAACTTTTTTTTTTTTTGCATTTACATTATGTATACGCTCCACAGTATGACCAAAAAAGCTCACAAATACCAATGCATTTTACGCACTTTACGCACTTTGCACTTGAGATCCAGCCGGGTTATCGGTGGACAGCGATTATAACGAGCAACCTTGAGATTTGGTGAGCAGTTGTTGCTACGCATGTTGCTGAAGCCACTCGAGACAAAATTTTTTGTTAGTAGTACACCAATAACAACAAAAATGGTAGTAGGCCTAAAAATGATTTTCGCTTATGTGTCTTTTTATATTTTTGTTGTTGTTGTTGTGCTAGTGTTTTTGGCAGTTCAATGCTTCTGCGTTTGGTAGATTGCAAATCAGCAAACGTTATTTGTTTAGCATTTAGAAAATGTTAAAAGAATTCTGTTCAATTAAAAAGCATAATATTTAATAAAATAAAATAAATAATTAAAAACAAAAAAAGATTAAAATAGAATAATATAAAATTAAAAAACAATAGATAAAAAAAAAATAAAACAAAATTAAATTAAAATAAAATAGCATAAAACTAAATAAAATATAAAAAATCAAAATAAAATAAATATAAATATTTTAAACTAAAAGAAAATAAAGATAAAACTACAAAAAAAGGAATTTAATAAAAACAGCATTAAATAAAATAAAATTCAAATAAAAAACAATTAAATAAAATTAAATAAAACAAAATCAAATGACATTAAATATAAAATAATTTAAGATACAATTAAAATAAAATAAATTAAATTAATTTAATTAAATACAATAAAATTAAAAATTTAATTAAAATAAATAAAAGAAGCTTCATTTCATATATATATATATATATATGATATATATATATGATATATATATATGAGGACTAAAAATATGTAGCGAGTTGGAAAGAGGACGAAGAGGGGGCAATTTATTTTAAAAAAATACTAAGCACAAATAAACCAACAGCCATTTGCGCATATCTCGGCAATAACGTCAAAAGCGCAGCAACGCACTTGAACGTAGTGATCGGACGTCCGAGAGGGTGGTACGTAGCGCCACAACACTTACGCATTTTTTTTTTACAAACTCTTTGTAGGTTTGTGTAGATATTTTTTTATACAAAATTACACTAAACACAGGCATGCTTGTACATACACATTCAAGCATTTATGGCGGTCACCAGTGGAGCAAATGAAATCAAGTTGTAATCAAGCTAGTGCGACGATAGAGAATATTGCAGAATAGCAAGCAAGCAGACTGACACAACAACAACAAAAAAGTATGATTGCTAGTCAGCAGCAAAAGCTTGTCGCTTAGCCGCGTACCGCGTACGCAATGCGTATGCATAAAAACAACAACAGTTTAGCGAAATACAGAAAAAGCTAAAAAGTAAAATTAAAAAAAAAATTAATAAAAAGTGGTGAAGTGGAAGAAAACTAAAATGAGCGAATAGCAAGCACAAAGCAAACTGCTCGATTATAATGACATACGTGTGCACATATGTATGTATGTATGTATGTAAAATTATTTTTGTTTAAATTAATGCTAAGCTTTTGTTGCTTTACGTTCTTATTATGGTTTATTGTTGTTGCTATGCTATTGTTAATGTTTTCTTTAGTAATGCGCATGTTTACATACATACATGTGCATTTCCAAGTGTAATACTGAATAC